>ML058475.1:2193320-2835518 GCA_003013855.2 Liriodendron chinense | reverse complement strand
ATAAATCATCACGATCATATTGTAACTACTTGGAGTTGACTTTGCTTATACTATTTTTTCCAACAATCTTATCTAAGGACCTTTCTTTGGTAAGTAAAAAAACCTTCATATTCCTTTTCACAACCTCAATCCTAGTCCATTTAGGTCTTTCTACCATCCTATTTTCAATCCCTTCAAATCCACTCAATGTTCCCCTCACTAGAGCCATCTTCAGTCTTCTTTCACTTCACCAAACCATCTCAATCTTCTCACCATCATTTTATGTCTTTTTGGGGATAACTCCTAGGTTGCTTCAGGTGACTTCATTCTTAATTCCATCCTTCCTAATGTTCCCACACGTCTATCTCCACAACCTCATCTCTGCAACATTCAATTTCTGCTCGTGCAGCCTTTTATTTGCCCAACATTATGCCCCATATAACATAGCAAGGTCAACTAGCTTACCTTATAGAATTTTCCTCAAGTTCCATAGGCATGTCATGATGACCACAACACCTCATAGACAAATCCCAATTCATCCTCCTATCTCTAGTTCTATTGGAAACATCCTCGTCAAACTCTTCTTAATAATACAGCCAAGTAACAAAAAAATTACTACAAGGAATCTCTTGACCATCAGTTCTAAATCAAGTCTTGCCTCTATGATTGCCCTTAATCAAGCTGCAATCCAAATACCCCATCTTAGTTGTGCTAATTTTAAGCCTCTAGACTCATGAGCCTTCGCACAAATGTTCTACTCAGGGGTCGCTCCCTCCAATCACGCTTCGAACTTGTGCTCCCACTCTTGCTTCTTAACATTTTATCCTTGCTTAAAAATTTGAAATAGATGCTTCCTCACCGTTGCACTTGAATATGATGTCACTTCCCTTCACACTGAATGCAATTATTGTTGTGTGTACACGTGCGGCCTTATGGCATGCTCCGATCGTTGAATCCACCCCAATTTTTCTCGTAACAAAGAGAGAGGAGCTAGTTGTGCGGGGCATGCATTTGAATAGCTAGAATGAAATGAAAGGCCCAAACGAATAATGAAAACAATGGCTATCTATGGAAGCCATGGTAAGAGAAAAAAATATGGGGAGGGAGATAAATTTGAGAACCATTTGTAGAGATAATCGATGCATTCGGCAATCCAATGCCTAGTGGCGATCTTCCCTATTCGACCTGCCTCATGCGACGCTCCATCCTGCTAATTGTTCTTCATTAGTATTAGAGCATAGGTTCAGGCTGGTGGTTTTGATTCTTGTTGGCCAATTATCTTTCCTCTACACGTTCTGAACACATCGACTTCTTGGGTCGCTCATTATAATTGAGAACACTTTGAAGATCTACTGTGCTAAGCTGATTATTCTTGTCACTGCGCTCTCCATTATAGTCGTTTGTAAGCTCTCACAAAAGTTTCTCAAGAGGAAGAAAAGAGAACCTCTTTTTTTTTATTGGTTACTAGCTTTCTAGTAAAGCTATCTTACTTTAATCAACCAGGCACAGGAGTCAAAACATCGATTATTTGTATTTTTATCTGCATTTATTGTATCTATCAAGCTCACTCCAACCCAACTAAGCTACCATCATAGGTTTCTTTAGCAAGCCGCTGAGCAACTTGGATTTCTTTAGCCAAGCCACTGAACAACTTGGATTTCTTTAGCCAAGCTACAGAGCAACTTGAAGTTGTTTTTTAGCCTAAGCTACAAATCAAATCAACTTGGTTCATGTGCTTGTTACTCGAGCTATAAATAAAAAATTAAAAAAAAAGGAGCAAGGCCTTGTCAGTTCTCATCAAGCCCAACCCATATACCCCAGGCCCAAGCTCAGTTGCGCCCATTTAAGATCATTATATCAAATCATAGATAGTCCATTGCACACGCACCGTGCTCAAAAACACGAGTTACATCCCAGGCAGCAGAGATCATTATTTTGATGGTGCACGCAATCAAAGGTGCTATTGATAATTCAAGAGCAAATTATATTGGTAGCACAAAATATTGGGGCATCTTCGTCAAATGTGGTCAGTCTATTCCAACTCATTACCCCACTTTCACTAATTAATTAATAAAAAAAGATATATTTTTATTAGTTTCCTTTTGTGGAATTGTTACATCAATCGGGCTTGCTCTGATTGACCATGATCATGTGGTTTGGTCTCATATCAGATTACCAAGCTAGACAATGGTGAATGCCTCGTCCTGGTCACACATGGCAAGGATGGTTACATGTTAAATGTTCTCCCAATGTAGTGTAAAGAGACTGAGCCCAATTTATACGAAGGCCCACTTATAAATGATTGAATTTTTTAGTGAAGAAATTGTGGGCGCACGCTCTAATAGACAACTTTATGTAGCCCATAAAAACCTATTTAAAGGAGTACTTGTATGTTCTTCTAACAGTCAACATGAGTAGACCACGCCTTGGACATGAAATTGTAGTGGGCCCATGATCTATACAGATTGAGCCCATAATGTTTTTTATGCATAACAGTTTATTGCAAACATGTCTGTAGACATGTATTGTTTTGTACATTTTTAGCACTAACGTTTGAACTATTTTGAAGCATTTTGAATTTATGGTCATGGAATGTTACATCTTGGGATATGCTTGATGGACCATTAAAAAAATAAAATAAAATAAAAATACAAATGGGGTGGTTAGAGAATCAGAAGTGAAGAGTCTTAGATGATGGCTATTAAAAGGTGAGTGCATGAAAATCTTGGTTAAGAATCATAGGTCGTACAAGTGCATGTGTGCATGTATGTGCATCGGTTAGTGTAGGGTTGAAAATAAGAGAATACTTTAAGCTATGGAGGGTAAAAGTCGTCTCATGATCATGTACATAAGATTAAGAACTAATTTAAAAAAAAAGATGTTTTAAAATGGATAACCAGAAATCAATATTCATTCCAGTATAAAGGGGTTTAGAAATTTTTGAAAACGATTAAGTATGCACCTTGGATGTTACTAATGCTTAAGCAGTGGTAGCTTGATGCTTGCTAATGTATTTGGACCTATTACATATTGATGCGCATTTTGTGATAGTGATGATTATTCTATAGATAATACATGTAATATATATTTGATCGTACATTGTAGATGTATGGTGTCGTGCTTAGTATAAATCACTATGAAAGTGATGTGCTAATTATAATTATTCTCTTATTGTTTAAGTTACAATAGATGCTAAGTGTAATTAGTGGTTTTAGTCATGTATACATGCTCAAAACAATGGGAGTATGTTCGCTAAATTATAAGTATCTCAAAGGTCTTGAGTGATGGACAAAGATTGAGTGGGTCAGATGGCCAAATAACCAACGATCGTTGGATTATAACCACGGGTGATGGGCATACTATCCTCATACCATAGGATGAAAAAAAAATTAATGAATCATACTCAATAGAAATTAGTTGATGGGTTGTATCACATATAATGTGATGATGTAAAAAGAAAAATGGAGCTAATAACCAATGTTATCATTATCATACGATTTACGATATGAATCGCATGATTCGTATCGTATCGTATCGTACACTCATATGATTCAGATCGTACCTATGAACGCAATCCCACTTGAATCGTACGATTCATACGTACAATTCCCATATGAATCATACGATTCGATGATCTCACTTGATAGATAGAAAATCGATTTTTTCTTTCTTTTTTGCTTTTTTTTTTTTTACCCAAGAACCCGGGGGGGGGGGGGGGGGGGGGGGGGGGGGGGGGGGGGAGCGAAAAAAAGAAAAAGAAAAAGGGGGAAAAAAGAAAAAAAGCAGCTTACCTTTCTCTTCTTCTTCAGCTATGAAGCTACTGCGGTTGCGGCGTTGCTGCGGCAGTATCTGCTGCTCCTCTCTTTCTTCACCTTGGTGGTGTGGCCCTCTCTCTCTCTCTCTCTCTCTCTCTCTCTCCTCTCTCTTTCCCTCTTTCTGTTTTTTTCTTTTTGGTCCTCTCTATTTAGAAAAACGAATGGACTGCGTGGCTGTTTTACACGTAGTTTTACAGCCACGCATTCTTTTTTCTTTTTAAAGATACTCCCAGCACATGGAGCTCAGTGCACTTGCAGTATTTTGCTTCGTGTGGCCCACCTTGATTTATGTGTAGTATGGCAAAAAGTATGGACCGCATGGATATACAACAAATGCATTGAGTGGGCCCCACATTTAAGATGTCACTCACTAGAGGGCCACCTGATATTTAGATCTACCTGAATTTTTGGACCACATATTAAAATGAGTAGACAAAACAGATTGATGGCATGGATGTACAAATAAATCGATGTGGCCCACCTCACCAACTAGTGGTCCACTTGAGATCTAGATCTGCCTCATTTTTGGACCATCCCTAAAATGAGCTAGCAAAATGTGGGCCTAAATTATTTTTTTTCAAGGGTTTTCTCATTTATTTTATGACAAAATGGATGATTGATGTATTTTAAAAAAAAAATTATTTATGTACAATTTTTATATTTTTTTATGACATGTTTATGAAAATCTAAAAAAATCTTTCGATTTACGATACGATACGATTCAGACAAGAAAATGATTTACGATTTGATAACATTGCTAATAGCTTATGTATGATATTATGTGTGTCTGAGAATTGAAAAATGATGGGCTAATCAAACTAGGTAGGTATTAGAGCCACGAATGATTGGAAAAAGAATCCTCATGCCGTAGGACAAATTAAATCAAGTAGACTTAACAATCACTAATGATGAAAAATGATCCTTATATCGTAAGATAAAAAAGAAAAGTTACTAATAATCAGAATGTGTAACCCTTGTTATGGGTATGTCACAAATGTTTACTATTGTTATGATCAAGATAAATTAACTGATGAGTTGAACCACTCATTGTTAGTGCACTTTTCCGTGGCATACTAGTGCACCTTGTTTGTCAATCACTTACAGCAGTGAGTCTTGTGTCGGTTGAGCCAAATGAAGACGAAGACCGAAGACTCAAGACGGACCGGCTGCATCTAGAATGAAGATTCAGGTAAATGAGATGCCTTGATGCCTTAACCTCCACCAAAACCAATCCCCTTTGTATCTGTGATGTCCTTGACAATAATTAGAACCCATTAGGCATCATTGATAGGCCCTAGGTGTCCCATTTGAACATCCCCACCTTGGCCTAAAACTACAGCTGAAGAAAGAGGTGATTCAGCTTGTTAGAGAGGGGACCCAGGCTGGTCCGACCGGTCAAGACCGGTCGGCCAGCATCCCTGCTGTTTTTACAAGGCCAGCCGACCGGTCATGACCGGTCGGCCTTCACAAATGAAGGTATACAGCTAGGAGGGCCGACCGGTCATGACCGGTCGGCCAGTTTTTTGGCTCTTGTAATGCTCAACATCCAGCATGGGGGGCCGACCGGTCATGACCGGTCGGCCAGAGTGATATGGCCTGTCCAGTGAGGGTAGCCGACCGGTCATGACCGGTGGCCAGTGTATGTGGCCTATACTCATGTTGTTCTCCAGCAGGGAGCTCCGACCGGTCATGACCGGTCGGGACAGGTCGGCATAGAGCCGTTTTTTGACCGTTGGGGCTTCATTTGCCTATATATGGGGCTCCGTTTTTGGTCATTTGTTGAGGGATTTTTGAGGAAGGAAAGCCACCATTGAAGGAGTTCTTTTGAGGCTTATTCCTTGACCTATGCAAGGCATCTCTCTTGTGCTTTAACACAAGATTAAGAGCATTCCAAGCTCATGGAGAAGATGACCTTCATCCCCTCTTGATCTCTAGAGTTAGGAGGCTACTTGATTGGCAAATCCTTGTCCTAAACTCGAAGATGAGATCGTTGTAGGTAAGAGACTCTAGGAAACCCATTCCCACCAAGTTGTAGAGTTCTCAAACCCATTCTCCTAGCACCTTGGGCATTTCAAGGCATCGCATGCAAGGTGTTTGATCGAATGTGGCTGAGGCATTGGCGACGCAACGGCGGCACGATCGAGGGAGCAAAGGGAAGCTGATTGAAGCACGGGAGAGCGGAGATCAAGCAACCCAATCCGGCGCTAAACAAGGGGCTCATCCGACAAGTAGGTTGTCTTATTTGAGAGTCCATTTTAGAGTTTGTATGTCAACTCGCCTTAGGGACGTTAGCCGTTCCTTGGCCCGTCAGCCGGGCCTAAACTAAGTCTCCAAGGGGGAGCCTCCGACACGGGAGTAAACGTGCGATAAGGTTGAGAGTTAGCCTATGTCTAAAACTCTGGATACGGTTGAGAGGTGAACCGATAAAACCTCCGTGTAAAGGTTGAGAGGTGAACCTCATTTAAAACCTCCGATAGTGAATGCCGGTGTGCTCAAAGGGGTTGAGTACTTGAACCGGGAGTGGAGTAGACACGTAGTCGAACCACTATACATCCTTGTGTTTGTGATTGTTCTTGAGCTCATTCTATCTTTGCATTGTTTGTTTAATTGCTTAATTATGAATGATTGATAGGAATGCATGCTAGGCACCTTATAGGCATCCCCACACAAGATGTACCTTCACTACTTGTGTAGACTTGAGCTCATTGATCCACTCTCATAAGTCTGCACAAGATGCATAGGTTAGGAGCTTGATTAGTTGTATCATTTACTTCCTATGCATGCTTAGACTAGGTTTGTTTATTGCTTATCCTCTTGCTAGTCTTTTGATTGGACCCACCAAGGCTTGGAAGCCGAGGTGTTCTTGCTTACAACGCTTATTTTGTTGAATTGTATTAGTAGGCGAAAAGATTTTCAAAAAGGTCCTATTCACCCCCCCTCTAGGTCCATAGCCATATCTCCAAGTGTCTCTACAAGCGGTGAAACCGCAATTTCACTCATTAGTGGGAGATATTATCAGTCATGATGGTCAAGTGGGAGATGTTGACACGTGTGTACTTGTGTGGCCATATGGCACACTCCAACCATTGAAACTACCCCCGTTTTTCTTGCTACAAAGAGGCATGGAGCTAGTCATGTGGGGCATGCGTTTGAATAGGGACCAATTTCTCCCAGTATACAATGAAAAGTCCAATTAGATAGTGAAAAGGTGGCTATATATAGAAGCCATAGCAAGAGAGAAAACAATAAGGAGATAAATCAAAGAACCATTTGTGGATAAAGTCGATATATCCAACAATCCAATGCCTAGTCGCGATCTTCCCTATTCGACCTGCTTCCATGCCACACTCCATCCTGCCAATTGTTCTTCAATTATAAGCCCTCCTCTAACCTCCATTTTAGCATTTGTTCCCTCCCTCATCTCCCAAACTAACACCACATCACTAATACGCCAAGAAATCTTATCCTGAACATTAGTGGTTAATTCATCCAAGTTAAGAACTAGATGTCGGCCTCTAATGAAAACCCACTGCTACTAAGGTAATCAACTTTTGAATAATGTATGGAGTAAGTAGCAATCATGGTAGCTGCCAAGACCGGATGAGAAACACCCAAGAACGGACCTTTGATGTTATTTCATCAAAGGTCTTGAGATCAATTTTGGATAACGAAGAGTATCTCTATGCATAACGAAGAGTATCTTACTTATTTCACAACATACATAAATGATCAAAGGTAGTTAAAAATAACAAGTTTCTTTTAATGGCTAAACGTGACAAGGTCATTTCTAGAAGCAGAGATCAATTTCGCATTGAATCACATAAAACAATACCCAACATTGGCATTCAAAATTCGATTTCTTGTTGAGAATACTACTTAATTTCCACTCTTGCATTATCATATTTTACATGGCTGTTTTTGACAGATTTAATAAGGGCAACTTTTGGTTTCTTTTCATACCTTACCATGGATGGTTAGGAATCTCATTTGTAAGATTTCTTTTTCTTCGTTTTTTTTTTTTCAGTTAGTTTAGTGTTAATGCAGGCATGATATTAAGGCCCACCTTGTGCACATAGAACTAGTTTTATGCACATGGTAAATTGGCTCAAGCTTATGGAAATGCAATTATTGAGGTCATGAATTTGAAAGGAAATAGCATATGGAAGTCAAGTGTTGAGGTGGCATGTTAGTTGGCACATGACATAGCATGTGGCCAAGTTAAAGTCTACAAACATGGATGATAAAGTGAAAAGAATTCCTTTCTTACCATTTTGAAGAAGGATATGTAGAAGGATGATGCCCTCTCCATGCTCCTAGCAAACCAAGGTAGAGAAAAAGACAAAAAGAAAAAAAGAAGTGTGAAGAGGTTTTTTTTATATTTTTGTCTTTATCTTTCCCCTCCAACATGTAAGCTTTCCTTTGTTTCACCACCATCATCATCACCATCTAAATCTTACCCCAATTAATTAGAGTCAACTACATGAATCATGTTCTGCCATTTCACTCTATCAAGAGCCAGACCTTCAGTGCCAGCTTTCCTTTGTTTAGTGAAATATAATTGACTAATTGTGGATTCTCTTTCTGGAAAAGTGGTGGTTCTCGCTTGCATCTTTTGTGGATCCTCTCCAACATCATAGCCTTTTTGGCTATAGCTTTTCCATGACAACGTTTTAGTTTGGGTTAATTCTGAAAATTGGAAGAGATCCAGGTTGTCTTAAACTCAACAATCTAGTTTTCCTTTGACTCACAAGACCAAACATGGCTTTCGCCGTGGTCCAAAAACCTGAAAACTCAAACAGAGCATCCATCGTGTTGAGCAGACTAGGAGGCTCAGCGGAAAACTAGGCAGAATTGAAACTAGAAGCTCATTATTCAAGAATATTTGTAAATACAAAAATATGTAATTGAATGTATACATTATTTAAAATATAAGATAAGGAGAAAAGAATGTAGAAAATCTAGGAATGCCTAGATTCTAGAAACAAAAGGAGGAAATCAGGAAAAAGAAAAGGATGAAACCTAGAAAATCCAGACGAAATCTAGAAAAAAAAAAAAAAAAACTTGAAAAATTCAGGAAAAAATCTGGAAAAAGAATTGAGTGGAACTTGATGGAAACAAATAGTGCCTTGAGTCGACTCCGTCAATATTCAAGTCGACTCATCAAGTTTTTAAGTTATGGTATTTGAAACTATCAATGCCTGAAGTGCCTCACATTTGTTGCTAAAGTTCATGTTGCATTTGTTCATGCATAACTATCTCCACATCATTGGCTAACTCTATTGTGCACATTGCTTCATGTCTCTCAATAATCCTGGAGGAAACAAATCTCATTATGCAACCACCAATAACAATGATTTCAACGCGTGACTTTCTAAGACAAAGTCCCCTAATTTGGAGGGTTGTGGATACAACAATTGCAGAGTATCCTACTTGCAAGCTTACATATCAAGAACAGGCTACTTTAGCTAGCCTGGTTTTTATTCAATGTGAAATTATACCAAGGTGATACCTGCAGCCTATAGCTCCATAACACTTTTTCCTGAACCACCAATTTCTATAAACCAACACTCTATAGCCCAAAGAAGATATTAGCGTCGAGGCGTTGATATAATCAGGATCCATAAGCCAACCCCAAATAGATGCAAAAAGGCTATGATAATATATAATTAAGAATCATACTAGTGATCAGAAGAACGAGAAATGTTGAATATGGCCTACACCTGTCAATATAAAAGAACCATGATGCAAATATGAAAAATATAATTTTTTCTCAGCACGCCCAATTCCACAAGTCCAATAATTCATGGTTCAAACACATTGCTAAAAATTGATTTACCAGTAATCTATGCCAATGGAAGAAATTTATCAGCAAGCAAGAAAATGAAACCATCAACGTGGACAATATGATGCCAATAGTCCCAAGTACATACGCTCATATCTAACCAAAATACATACCTAGAGAAATATGGTGAAAGTTGAAACACTGCATATTAGTTTAAAAAGATTCTTTCCATTACTATTCTCATCATCAATGCTAAACAACTTGTCTTAAATTATGCAAATTCTTAGTTGTCTTATTTCAAGCATCTGATTAAGTTATTGTACAAGATTTTGAAGGAAGCATGGACTTTCTTTTTCTTTTCTTTTTTTGCATTAGAAATCACCAGAACTTGGATATGTCAAACACATGATAATTTAGCTCAATGAATTACCTCTTCATAAGTTTTCATAATTCGAACACCCATGCTCTCCAAGCGTGACATAAGTTTTTTCTTTAATAGACCAAAGGGCATGGCATTTCTTGAGGCCAAACAAGTTTCCTGCAAGCAGATTTCTCTAAATGCTCGAGTACATTACTGGAACGAAGGCATGCATATTGAAACATATAATAAAATATAGCGAACCTCAAAAAAAACTCTTGTTGGTGATATGGGCATGGCATAAAGAAATGTTGGATACTCTGCTTCTTCGCATTGTACTTTCTGTTTCACGAAATCTCTATAGTCCATGAAAACCATTAAGCTCGGATCGTATGGATTACTTTCCACCTGGAAATTTGAAAAGAAAAAAAGAAGAAAGAAATTGACTAAAACTTCAACAGATTAACATGTAGTATCAAATTTATATTGCCAAAATTTCCTTAAACATAAAATAGTGGCCATGATAAACTGAAATAAAAAAATGTGCATGTTATTATATCCAAAACAGACAATAGCTTTCTACACTGTCCTTTGCACTAACAAAGATGTTATACAGTAGGTAGGACCAAACTCCCCCCCTGGGACTATGGGGATTAGCCACCCCTTGCTTTTATTATTGTTGCAGCAACTCCCCTTGTTCAGTAAACCATCATAAAATACCACCTACCATCAAAGGAGAAGGTAGAACCATGGGCTTGAGTATTCTTTTCCAATTATGCCCTTCTTCTCCAAAGAGGTTTGCTAACTCCTCATGCCGTCATGGAACTCTACTGATTGCAACATGAAAGGCTGGGCCTTGTAAGACATCCACAACATCCATACCATGCACCAAGTTGGCCCACCATGAAGACAACCTGGCTCGAATCAGGTCCTTCCATTCATCATGGCCACATATGTGCATTAGATGTGGAACGTTGCCCCTTTTTTTCTTTTTCTTTTTCTTTTTCTTTCTTTTTTTTAGAGGTAATAGCAACTTTATTAGAAAACCCGCCAAAAGCAAAAAAGAATATAACAACAAAAAAAAAAAACAATCAAAGAAAGGCTCAGCTGAAGCAGCCTTCACGTGAACAGCTCAATTCATCATGAGACCTTTGATTTTATTATAACCTCTTCTACACTCTTACAAACATTCTTGAAGCATCACTCGTTCCTAGCTCCCCATATTTCCCAAAAAACCGCCATAATAAGCAACCTCCAAACAGCTTTCCCAGCTTTGCCACACCCAAAGAAGGTTCTCAACTGACTTGGGTATCACCCACCCGGTGTAAAACCGACTGATAAAATGACCCCAAATCTTAGAGGCAAAAGGACAATGTATGAATAAATGATCAATCGATTCTTCATCCTTCATGCACATAAGACAAATATTGGGAAGAATCAAAGCTCTTCTTTGGAGATTGTCTATCATAAGGATCCTCTTCTGGCCCACAAGCCAGACAAAAACAACCACACAGAGAGGGGCACCATAAAACCGCTGATGGAACAGATGAGGTGGGCCAACAAGATGGGGCATCTTCGAAATCAAATAGGAAAATGACTTGACCAAGAACTTCCCTAAAGTGCTCCACACCCAAACAATCGAGTTGCTAGCGTGAATAATAGGCTTGACGATCTTTAGGATATCAAGCAACCCAGCAAACTCCTTGATCTCTACCTCTAACATGTTCCTACGAAACGGAGGGGCCCAAACCCCCAACTATAGAAAAGCAATCTAACACTGCTATAAAGTGATCTGGAGCAAGACAAGCTAACCTCGGGAAGAGATCCTGGAGCGCCAAATTGGCACACCAAACATCGACCCAAAATTGAATACGAAGCCCCTTACCAAACACTAGGGGGCTATAGGGGAATCTTTAGGCCTTATTACTGGTTTCTCCATCTCTTGCTCCTTTCCAGTGATCTCCCACATCCAATTTGCAAATGATACCTTGTTGTTCTATGTTGCTTCAAAAGCGAATGCAGTTAATCTCAGAAAAATTGTTCGCTATTTTGAAGAAGTCTCTAGTCTCAAAATTAATCTCTCCAAAAGTGAGATGTTGGGCATCAATACCCTTATGCCTAACCTCTCTAATCTTGCCAACGCTTTTGGTTGCAAAGTTGGATCCTTTTTTGCTTTGTATCTTTGCCTCCCTCTCTATATCAGCAAGCCTGCCATCCACCTATGGGATGTGATGATCGAAAGGGTGGAGCGAAAACTGGCGCCCCAAAAAGACCGCTTCCTCTCACTGGCTAGTTATTTGACCCTTAAAAAAACAACTCTTTCTAATATGCCCACGGACTTCCTTTCTTTATTCCATTGCCCAAAATCTGTTCTCCTTGAACTAAAAAAACTTCGTAGAGACTTCCTTTGGAATGGTAGTTCAAATCACCATAAATTCCACCTTCTCAATTGGTCTGAGGTCTACAGACCCGATTGCGAAGGGGGGCGGGGATTAGGCTCCTTGCTGATGTCAACTTTGCCTTACTTGGCAACTAGGTTTGGAAATTTACTTCTAAAAGAGGAAAATGGTGGAGGGAGACTATTGCTACTACATATGGCTTCGAAGCAAATGATTGGTTCACTAAATCCTCTTCTCTATATAGAGCTTCCTCAATCCAGAAAGTTGTTTCCTCCTTTTACTCCCCTATCTCGAATGTTGTCTCTTTTGCCCTTGGAAAAGGGGATTATATTCATTTATGGACAGATCGATGGATCTCCTCCTCCCATCTTTAGATGCTTTTTCCTAATCTTGTTGACACTGTTGTTGATCTCTCCTACTCGCTTGCTGTCGGCTTCTCTAACGCTGGCTTGAGCCTTTGGTGCCCACCTTGTACGAGATCTATGACCAAGGCTGAGTTTCAATATTTTCTTCGACTCCTGAAGGTTATTGATGGAATCGGGACATTCCCGAATGAGGAAGATTGTTTGTCGTGATTGCTGACTTCTTCGAGTTCATTTTCCTCCAAATCCCTGTTCAAGTTCCTGCGTGGCCCATTTCGCTTGCCGACTCCTCCCTTCACAACCTTCATCTAGTCTTACGCAGTCCACCTAAGATTGCAGTTTTCTCTTGGCTTCTTGCAAAAGGGAAGATCCTCACTGTTGATAATCTTCAATTAAGGGGAATGGTTCTCCCTAATGCATGTCTTCTCTGCTGTTCATCCATTACCCTTTTGCCAAGGAAATTTGGAGCTATGTCTTAGGTAGATTTGATAGAGTCAGCTCTCGGTGGGTTATGCCATTTGATATCCCTAATTTTGTCCTCCTAGCATACTGTTGGCTCCAGGATCCTATTCAACCACTCTGGCGCCTTGTTGCGCTTGTGGTTCTATAGGCTATTTGGAAAGAAAAAAATTCCCGCTAGTTTAGAGATCGGTTTGCTCCGGTGACGAAGGTGTTCCATGGCATCTTCTGTGAGGCAAACAAACGTCTTTTGAGTTGTATCTTGTTTTCCTTTGTATAGTAGGTTCTTTTGTTTTCTTTTAGTTTCCTTTTCTTCTTGTACAATTGTTTTCTTTTTTCTTTTTTGTTCCATGTTTCCCCTTTTGGGTTGCCTTTGGCTCCCTTTAATAATAATAATAATAATAATAATAATAATAATAATAATAATTATTATTATTATTATTATTATATATATATATATATATATATATATATATATATATATATATATATATATATTATGATGTCAAGGTATCCCCGCCCCATTTTTAGGTGAGACTAATCCCTCCAGATGCACGCAATCACCCGCAATGATGACATTTTTCTAGTGTTTGAATTATCAATGGGAAAAACATAATGATGGCCTTTTCTACATAATTTCAGTGTCACATCATGCTCAAAATAAATTAATGTGGCTGTTTGAATGGAATTTTTTACCATAATTACATGGAAAAGAGCAATGACTGCAAATTACTTGTCTCTTTAATACATTTGCATTTGACCGATCATTCCGTTGTTTGATCTAGTTGTGGTAAAATAATGATGACACAATTCCTTTACTTTACACCCAATTACGAAAAATCAAACGGGCCCTAAAAGAAAAACTAGGGGTAGATGGTTCTTCACATGCATTATTGAAGAAGGGCATAAATGGAAAAATACATAAACAATTAATGGGAACACTTCACTAGATGATAGGAAGCATTTTAGGGAGATTTCACAAACAAGGGGTTTAACTAGATGAAAACTTAAACCAGGGGTGGATGGGTCCTAAGTATCATATTTGAGGGGGCCTTAGGTCCTTTTCCCTATATACTATCTTCGTCGTCATCGTCGTCTTGTCCCTACTATTTGGGAAGGCATTACAAATCCTGTTTGACTAGTCAATCCTATATAAAGTCCCTATGTTCGATCAACAAACAATATAGTATACTCTGATATTATTTATATACATTGGCATAAATCTACCAATAGCTTGTCACTTACTAAGAAACTATGTGACAATTCCTCTGTAAACGCATATGATTTGTTAACAGTATCTTGACCAGAACTATCTGACACATTGAGAAGATTAAGCATCTATCAGATGCTCTTTTTCCTCAAAAGAATGTTAGTGCACTTTTTTATGGCATACTAGTGCACCTTATTTGTCAATCACGTGAGTCCATGTGTTGTAATGTCGGTTGAGCCTTGGCAAGCTGAAAACCGAAGATTCAAGTGGACCAGAAGCATGAAGGAAGAAGAACAAGTAAATGAGATGCCTTGATGATCCTAACGCTTTGAACCAAAACACCCAAAACTTTTTAGATGACTTAGACCAACTAGAAATACCCTTAGTCATCCTTATTAGCCTTAGATCACATAGAAAAACATGATAAATTAGGCTAATTAAAGAGGTGAAAGTTACTGTAAACAAATCAACTCAAACAACAATTTCCGATCGATCGAAACATTATTCGATCAATCGAATATCTTGTCTAGCAGCCTGATGAAATCACTGGACTGATATTCCGATCGATCGGAACTATATTCCGATCAATAGGAATAGTCGTTATTTGCCCGTTATTTAACTGTTGGGAGAAAATCTATAAATACGGGAGATGCGATTTTTGGGGTAAGAGAGGGGATTTTGAGGATTTAGAAGCCACCACCATTGCTTATCATTAGGAACTCTAATCCTAACCCATACAAGGCATTCTCCTTGTGATTCATCACAAGCTTAGAGCATTCAATGCGAAAATGAGAATGAACTTGTTCCCTCTTGATTCCTAGGAGTTTAGACACCTTGATCATTTGTATATCTTTTGTCTAAACACCACTTAGGAGTCCAAATAGGTGTATTCCTCTAGGAAACTCATTTCCTACCATTTGTAGAGGTTTCACTACCTCCCATCCACCTTGGACATCTCAAGAAGAGCAAATGCAAGGGAATTGATCACTGGAGCTAGAGCATTAGCAAAGCATCGGCAACAACATCGGGGGAGCACAAGGGGTGCTGATTCAAGCACGGGAAAGCGGAGATTAAGCAACCCGAAGCAGCGCAATAAAGGGGCTCAATCTGACAAGTAAATTGTTATTTGTAAGAGTCTGGTTCCACTCTCTTCCTATAGGGAATTGAGTGTAGAGTTTGTCTTCAAACTCGATAGGTTCGGTTGTAGAACCTAGACCCGGTTGTAGGGTCGAATTTAGTTTCCAAGTGGGGAGCCTCCGAGGGGAGTAAACGCTAGATTCAGTTGTAGAACCTTGGCTCGGTTGTAGAGCCTAAAACCATTGAGGTTTGGTTGTAGGACCTTAACTCATGAGTGGAGTCTAAATTGAGGTTCAGTTGTAGGACCTTGGCTTGGTTGTAGAGCCTAAACAAGTCTCCAAGGGGAGCCACTAATACGGGTGTGTACGTATAGGTTGGAAGGAACCTGTAAACTTCCCAGTTGGGTGAATTCGATTTAAAACACCTTGGTTGGGAGGAACCAGATTTAAACTTCCTAGTAAATGCCGGTGTGCTCAAAGGGGTTGAGTACTTGAACCAAGAGTGGAGTAGACCCAAAATTGAACCACTATACATCTTTGTGTTTGTGATTGTATTTGAGCACATTTCTTATTATACATTGCGTTTAATTGTTTAATTATGAAAGCTTAATTAAAATGTACACTATGCACTAGATAGGCACATCCACACACACACACATGATGTACTTTCACTTACTCGAGTAGACTTGAGCTTATATGATCCACTCTCACATAGTCTACTTGAGTTGTATAGATTAGGTGCTTGATTAGTTTAATCATATGTTAATCTATGCTTGCTTAGGCTAGGTTGTTTAAATTGCAATTATATGCTAGCTTTGTGATTGGACCCACTTAGGCTTGGAAGCCGAAGTGTTCTTTCTTACTTAGTTTGAATTAATAAAATTATTAAGTAGGCGAAAAGAATTTCAAAAGGTCCTAATCACCCTCCCACCCCCTCCTCTAGGACTTAGCCATAATTCTAGTTGCTCCGCTCTTAAGCTTCTACACGCGCATATGTTGGTATCGTGTTAGACTACCGACATAATTTCAAAGAACATTCTTCCCTTGCAACTTACAAATCATTTGTGAAATTTATCCCCCATATACAAAGAGGCTACACGTTGCAACAACAACAATAACAAAAAAAAAGCCTTCCAATTGCTCAAACCTGAGCATCCAATTTCACAAAACTATCTACACACCCTAGACCAAAACTATGATTAGGAAGAAGAAGAAGAGGATGACCAATTATGACAAGACTGAAACTAATTTATTTTCATTGACATCAGAAATTTACACACAAGAATCCACAGGACAAACCCTCAAGTTTTTACATTAAAAAATGAGCAATAACATAACAATAAAATAGGGCTAGATTTCAATACTGAAATCTAATTAGCAATAAATAGAAAAAGATTAGGGGCCAGAGTTTAAAAATAAACTTAACTAGTCTTTAGTTCAAGACCTAAATAAACTACCCAAGTACTTGAATTTCCAATTCAAAAAAAAAAAAAGAATAAAAAAAGGGGGAAAGGAAAGGAAAGGAAAGGAAAGAAAACATGAGCATCAACACCAACTTAATGAGAGAGGGAATGAGGTGGTTCCCAATAAGATGAAACACACCCATAATTCGAAGGTTGAGAGGAGCCAATTCTTGGAAAAAAGGAATTTAAGAAACTGAAAATTGTAGGACAATGATCCTCATAATTTGATTTATGGAACGGACGCTTGCTTTGAGGCAGTTATTACCCCTTCTAGACTTGAATAAATTGCAAACGGATTCAGGAAATTTCTCCTCCAGAATATAACATAGTCAAAACTGTTACACAACAATTTTGCGCCATGCAAGGAAACCCCAAAAACTTCAAAATAGATTGGCCAAAATGATGTAAGACTTTGACATTTCTTTCCACTCTCACAATGTCTTTCCTACTCTCATAAAGTGTCTCTCACTCTCACAAAGAATACTACTCTCAACTCTATCACAAAGAATGCTACCTTGAGACATCTTAGACACTCCCTACTCTCAAGAAGGATTTCTTCCTTATTATATATGTCTCTTTTGGTGGTACCTTTCACTCTTTTAGATACATCATACATGCTCTACAGATCTATTTCTTCCTTCTTATTTATGTCTCTGTTGGTGACACCTTTTACTCTTTATGAGACTCCTCAAGAAGAATGTTTTATGGATCTGTTTTTTCTTCCTTATTTATATCTCTTTTGGAGACATCCTTTACTTGTGAGGGATGCCCTAAGGTGTCCTTTAATTAGTGGAGGCCACCACTTATGGTTGTCTCACACCTTACCTTTTCATTTCACACATTTTCATCTCTTTTGAATTTAGAATCATTTCCTTCTACATTTCTACTGGTAAATTAATTCAAAGACAACTACCACATAAGAATCCACATAGCATCTAATTACTGGTAGCCAATTGCGACATAAGCATCCATGTGACACTCAACCATTAGTATCCAGATGACACACATTGCCACTTAAGCATGCTGTGTGGAGACACGTGTCATGTGACCCACATGTGCACATCCTACTCTCAAGGTGCATGCCACATTGTAACCACATGTCATCCACACACGCACGAACGCAGCCAAAGTTCTGAAGAAACAACATGAAATATTTTGAACCCTAGACTTGTGGGTAAAACCCAAGTAACCTAATCATTAAGGTCGCCACCCATATGTGATAAAATTCAAAGAAGTGTTGTAAATAAAGACAGCAATATATTTTGTAAAACATTTTAAAAGTTAATTTATTTTCAAAAAGAAAAGAAAAAAAAAAAAAACCGAAGTACAACACAAGTTACACGGTGACTCCTATTTCCATTGTGAATAGAATCAGTTCCAATGCACATTTAACATGTTGCCAGTTATTAAGAGGCAAACAAGCTCAAGAGTCAAGGCACTCAAATGGTTCCAATGCACATATAACATGTTAGACACGCTTGAAATTCAAATTAGCCAAACTAAAATACAGTTGCAAGAAGTGTGAAGGGAAGAGGCAACAAATTTGAGTGCAGAAGCGGGGAAGCATCTAGTCCAAAATGATAGCAAGAACAAACAGCAATGAAGCGGAAGCAGGAGCATTATCCATGGTAGAGTGGCACCTTAGTAGAAGCTGCATACAATTACGAACTAAAATGAGAAGGTGCAAATTGTTCTTTAGTATAATCCATTATCTACCCCTTAAAATCTTTAAACAAGCAACTTTAGCAAAATGCTGATAGATACAAGGGATCACTATTCAGATGAGATTAAGTTAATAAATATAGGAAAGGGATTGCTATACAAATAGTAATATCAAAATACAGTAAGATGACATTGAAATATTTTGTACAGTGAGTTTTGTGGAGAATAATGAACCATGAAAATGTTGTCATAATTTAGACGTCTTACCTCAACCTCCACACCGTAAGCTGTCTGCACAGATACGCGAGGACCACCTACCTCATACTGCAATAGTTTCCCTGAAGCTGCTCCAGATGCAACAATAGCAAGCCTGTCATAATGGCGGCAACAAATTAGAAACTTATACTACCCGAAGTTCAGTGGTAGTTCAGTGTATCTGATGGCACCTGCAAGGAATCACAGTGTTGCCTTCACAAGCAACAAGACTATTACCATCATTTGCTTCAGTGATCTTTTCCACTTTTGAATCTAGGTATGCAACACCAGACTCGAAACACCTGGAGAAAATTCGTAGGCATCAGGTCTCACTAAATTTCCCAGGCGTGAAACAACAATGAGCTGGAAACATGAAAAATATTTAGGGCAAACAGTTGTCCTTACCTCTTCAATAACTCTTCATGTAGCAAATGTCGACTAACTCGACCATAAGCACGGCCGATTACAATGGGATCATCACTATCAAGATACACAATTGTATCCTGCCAAACATGCTCAATACAGCCTTCAAGCCCAAGACCTAAAAGAGGAAATGTTTATCTTCAACTTAAGTATACGGTCATAGTAGCTAGGAGAATCTCAGAAATGGATCTAGGAAAGGCACTTCACATTATTACAAAACTAAAGAAAAGATAAGAAATGAGATCTTAGTCAATGCATGTTATTCTATGGGAATGCACGTGCTCGGAAATGTTGGGACATGGAGGACTACAGTGTTGGTATATGTATTATTATTGTATTGTTCCTTTTACATATGTTATTGATCCTGTTTTGTAAAGTATGTACTATAGAGTAGGGCATTTAGTCATGTATACAATACAGGCACTTTACCCTTTTTTTTTTTTTTTAATATATATATTTGTATGTGTTTAAATGGAAAGATGCTTAATTATAGATTAGTTATGAATTTCAAAGACTCCTCTCTTATTGACAAACTGAACGAATTTTTTCCTCAAATCTCAAGGGAAACTTAGTTCAATGTGTTAGATTATGTGCACCTATCAAACCTGTTGGACACATTCACATGTTTTTTTTTAAATGTTCACTAGATTTTATTGGTGATTATTTATTGGAAATTTTCGAAACTTAGCGGAATTTAATGTTTTTAAAGAACTCCAGATTTTAACTAGTTCAGTAAGGATCCACGCTTTTGATAATCTCGGATTTCTAAAACCCAAAAACCATGATTTGCGGTTTAGATTTTACCTGAATCAAGTGTGTGATGAAGAACTCAAAACCCGTTGATGTCGTTCTTCTAAACTACAAAGTTTCTCACCAATCAATCCCAGTTGAAAGAGACTGGAGAGCCTTCACGTCAGCCCACGATGTAGGGTTAAGGAGATGCACGTCCACATGTAGGTGGATCCCACACACATGCACGTGTATTGAGAGAGATGGAGTTCTCTCTCTATGCACTCTCTCTCTAATTCACGCAGGGCACCTCTTCCTTTTGGGATAGGATCTATTTATAAGGAGAGATTAGGGTTTCGGGGATGCACCAGCTATGGTACTCCGCCACCCTAAAGTTTTCCATAGTCCCTACATGAATGGAATCCTATAAACTTGCCTTATCCTTGCATATATATCTAACCTGATCCTTCCATTGCCATGGCCATCCACCAAAGACCCATTGCCCATGCCGATCAAGTGGTGTACCATCATATTATCATCAAGTTCAATAAAAACATTTTTAACAGTCAAAACAGAAGTTTAATGATTAAAAACATTTATAAAGTCTTTTAAAACATTTTAGTTGGGCTCAGTGGAAAAACCACTTAATGAACCTCTAATCTCTTAGATCTATGCCATAAATATGTTCCTAGGAAACTAGTGGATTTGCACATGCAAGGATCAACAAGCCCTAATTGTATTTGGAAATTTTCGGAAGCACGGCGAAGTTAAAGGTTTTTCTAATTTTCAGATTATTAATTAGGTTCTAGGATCCCCATCTTTGATATCCCAGACTTCAGAAATCCCAAAATCCAAATGATGAACATTTTAGAGTTTACCTGAACAAAGAATTCGCGCGATGTAGAAATTGAACCATTTGTCAATGCCGATCTTTTAATGTAGGAAGTTTCTTCTCAATCTATCCTGGATGTAAGAGAATGGGAGCTCTTGTGTTGGCCCTAGTGCAGGGACGAGGAGACGCACATCCACACATACGTGGACACCACAGACATGCATAAGAGATAAGGAGATGAGAGATGAAGATCCCTCTCTAATACTTCCTCTCTCTCTCTCTTTCCTCCCTAGATCATATCCTCGGGATCTATTTATAAGGAGGGATTAGGGTTCTAGGGGTATACCACTTATGGTACTTTATCACCCTACGATTTTCCATATATGCCCCACATTCACATAAACCTACCTTACCCATGCATGTACATCTGATCCAATCCCTCCACTGCCATGGCCATCCACCAAAGACCATATGCTCATGCCAATCAAGTGGTGGACCATTAGATTATCATCAAGTGCATCAAAACACTTTCAACTGTGAAAACTAAATTTCGACATTTGAAAACCTTCGTAAAGCCTTTTAAAACCTTTTAAGTGTTGTGCCCAATAGAAAAACTACTTGATGAATCTCTAATCTCTTGGATCTCCACCATAAGCAAGTTCGTAGGAAACTAGTGGATCCCTTGTTAGCTCATGCAAGAATCAATGGACCATGATTGATGCACCCAGCCACACCCACTTTTATAGGCCACACGGTAGCCTCGGAAAGTGAGCCAAAGCACATATAATCAAAGCATTTACCCTCACATATCCTTATGTCTACGGATTTATCTAGTTCCAATGCATACTCAAGTCTAACATAGTCCACACAAATGGCCACCCAAACTAGTAACTTGATCCGGATCCACCAATGCAAGTGCCCAATAGGTCCAACAAGATCATGTATCTATGGCATACACTCCCATGTGAGATAGGGCCAAGGCAAACCAACCGCAAGTCGTGCTTGATGGTGGTGACTTTCAATGTGACCTAAGTCAATCCCCTCATAGATGATAACCATCCCCATCATACCTCACATATCCTTAGGTCTACGAATTTATCAAGTTCCAATGCATACTCAAGTCTAACATAGTCCACACAAATGGCCACCCAAACTAGTAACTTGATCCGGATCCACCAATGCAAGTGCCTAATAGGTCCAACAAGATCATGTATCTATGGCATACTCACACTCCCATGTGAGATAGAGCCAAGGCAAACCGATTGCAAGTCATGCCTGATGATGTTGACTTTCAATGTGACCCAAGTTAGTCCCCTCACAGATGATGACCATCCCCATCATCATGTATGACCATAGGTCTGTCCTAAAACTTGTGATGATCATGGTATAACAAGGCACTGGGATCCATTGACCACGACTCTCCCTTGGTCAGTGACCGTAGTGTCCAATCGCGAGTTCCCAAGGACAACCAGAGGGTCACTCTTCTACTTTACTTATGTTCATGCATGTTTAAGGCACCACCACATATTAACTAAGGCATAGTAACTTGTCTATCTAGGACCCTTGGTCATCATAATTTATGGTCGAGATCATCATTGTCACATCCACATGTTTGTGGATTGGACTCACATTGGTTTTCTAGGGCATAAATCCAACAAATAGATGCACCCAGCCACACCCGCTTTTGTTGGCCATCCGATGACCTTGTAAAGCTAGCAAAAGCACATGCAACGAAGAACCTAAACCTCACATGTCCTTAGGTCTAAAGATTAATCAGATTCCAATGTACCCTCAAGTTGATCATAGTTGATCATAGTCTAAGCAAATGGGCTCCCCAGACTAGTGACTTGACCTTAATCCACCAATGCAAGTGCCCAACAGGTCCAAACCAGGATCCTGTATCCATGGTACATTCACACTATCATGTGGGGTAGGGTGAAGACAGACTGACTCAAAGTCATGCTTGGTGGTGGAGACCTTCCATTGTGATGGGGACATCACATCACGTGCGCCTCTATGCACCTAACAAAGGAAAAGGCAGACCCCAGTCTCTATGTGGCATTGCGAGTACCCATTTTTAAGACCCCACATAATACGCGCATCTAGAAGACCCTACACTGGGAAGATACATGTGGACTACTAGAGGAGGACATCTGGACCAAAGTATTTGATGGACACAATAATCGGACCGTAGGATCGCATGGAGGACTTAATCGGACCATTGATCATGGGCCATCATAGATTTTAGGATTTTTCATTTATTATTTTATTGATTTGCATTACATATACTATGCTTAGTTGCTTTTCTTTTAGGTTTTATTGCATTATGTGTGAGATATGACGTAGTTGGAAACATAAAGAACTGAGATGGTATTTTGGTTTTTATATCCCAAAAAGGCTATAAAGCCTCACCCCCCCTTTTTTTATGAAGCATTGAATGAAAATACAAGTTTTCTCTTTCCCTTTGAATCCTCTTTGAGATTGCATAGGTGTGAAGCCTTACTTGGTGAATCCAAGGCTACTACGTGGTGTGAATCTACAAACTTCCCTCTCTTCTCATCCCCTACAAGGTATTCTTTTCAAATCCTAACTTTCTCTCATCCCTCTTTCTCCTTTCCTCTCTCTTTTCTTTTTTTTTTCCTCTCATCCTTCTTCCATCACCTTACAATCGAACCTAAGACCTAGCCTCATGAATAGTACCGTGTGAACAGTATCCATACAGACAACCATGTGAGGCTTTCCCCTTTGATCTTTCCTTACTTTGATTTCCCTCATAATCCTTTTCCCTAACCCTAAATCCCCAAATTTGCCCTTTTACCCGAATCCCTAACCCTAATCCCAAATTTTTCCCTTTTCCTTCAAATCCATAAACCTAAACCTTTACTCCTACCTAATCCTTTTAGGATACAAGCGAATCTCTTTGAATAATAGCCTAGCCCTATGTTAATTTGGAGTTTCTCAACTCCATTGGGACCTAATTGCTTTAATATATTATTAGTTCCTAATTCCGAGCATGTGATAGTCTAGGATCTAACATGATTACTACTTGTTGATTGTTCAGATTTACATGAAGTTACTAAAATTTATTGTTCTTGCTCACATTATCTAAAATCTGATTTTTCTTATCATTCTATGGTAGAAAACATTGTCATGCATCACATTGTCTGTCCCATCGCACAAGATGATCACATCCACCATCACAATGATGACAATGAGCCACAGGTCTGTCCTATTACCTGCTAGATGGGCATGGTATAAGAGAGTACTGAGATCGACAAAATCAACATCATACTTGGCTTGATCGTGCAAGCCTAAATTTAGCAGAGAGGATATGTTATGAGATAATCAATGAGGTCTCGCGTGATGATCACATGCATGATAATCATTTGATGAATCACGATGTGGATTGAGGCACAAATGCAACAAGGCCACTCACCTACAAGCGATGGATCGATTCCATCCCCTTCCCCGTGCGAGCTTACCAGTCTCGTAGCCAGGTGACCCTAATGTCTTTTATACTCTTAACTATCTGGTTAGACTGTGATGAGGTGGCGCTACTTTGGTGTAAATTCTTAAGATCATGGTTAATGGACTCGACCGGTTAAATCTACACTAGGAAAGTGGCTAAGTTCAATTAGATCATACAGGTGGCTTAGGAAAAGACTATAGTTATGATCATATGTTTATTCAAATACGTAGATGATTTATCTAAAGCCTGATCGAATAGATCGCCGTGAATGTTGTTAGAAAATATATATTAAATATTAAATATATTTTCTAAACGATTTTAATCAATTAAGTTTGCAAAAAGAAAATTAGGTTGCCCTCAAAAGTGGATAAATGAGTATATAAATAAATGCACTAAGAATTGTGCATAAGCATGGATGGCATTTATTGTGCCGGATATAAAAAATGATCAAATCAACTGTCTAAGACAAGTAGTTGGTGATTGAAGGTGTCACTATTGGTCCTCTCCTAGATTTAGTACAGCCTCATCCCCTTGGGAACATTTTTCCAAATATCGCCGATAATATCAGCAATACTATTGGTGTTGCCAGGTGGGTGATACCGATATAGCAATGTATCTATGGATTTCCAATTATCGGTGAAATATTGCTGGTAGTCGATATTTTAAAGTATCGCCGATAGCTTATATTGCTGCCCATAGTATAAATGGAAAATGTCGATAATACCAGCGACATTTTCGCTGATAGAAATTGATTTCTGGAATTGGCAATTGGGGCAGTGTGTAAATAATAAAAAATTTGAGAAATTTTCAAAAAAAAAAAAAAGATAAAAAAAAGGAGTAATACTCGATTTTTTTTTCTTCACATCTTACATTGTGGGTGGAAATCGGCAACTCCTATTGATCCTTTGTGGATTAAAGCTTAGATTTGGGGGCAAAATCGTGGTTCGAAGCATTGGTGGGCCGGAATCGTCTAGGTATAAAATATTGGAAAAATCATGTTTCTAGATTTTCACATGGATTAGACTTGAAATCCATGTTTATGCATGACTCTCATATATTGACATGGATTTGGGTGGAAAATCAAGAGATTGGACGATCAATTTTTTCCAATTTGGGGAAAATAGGGAAAATCCTAATTTTTCCCATTTTCTTGCCAAAAATAAGTGATTGGGGCCCAATTTTTTTTACATGATCATGAGGGGCTGATTTACTAGTTCATGGTGTTCTTGATTATTCGAAAAAAATAATAATTTTTTAATTATTTATATAAAGTAGAATTAAAAAACTATTTAATTTGAAAAAAAAAAAATTTTAGCTTTTTCTTTTTCTTTTTTTTTCTTTTTTGGGGGGTTAGTACACACACCCAACTGTTAGTACACCCACCCCCACTTAGTCACACCGCAATGTTAGCCACCCCACTTGGGAATCGATACCAAGACCTCAAGTGTTGAAATGTGGTTATCTTCACTCACTCTACCACTTGAGTTTTCATTTTATTTTTTTCCACTTATTTTAATTTTTTGTTTCCTTATAATTTGATTTTTATCATGGATTCATGGTAATCTATGGTTGTTTCAACTTTTTTAGTTATATATTTTTGAAAAATAAACTACTATTTAATTGAAAAAAATTCAACTTCTTTTTTTTTATGTTGTTCTTTCTTTTAATTTCTTCATTTTTATGGTTCCATTGGAATTTTTTTTGTACGGATGCATGTTTGTATGTGTGTATGCTTGGATGGATCATGGATGAGTGTATGTTCATCCATCATGTATGTGTGTATGTAGTTGGATGGATGGATGGATGTTTGGATGGTTGTATGGATGTATGGATGGATTGATGGTTGGAATGGTTGGTTGGATGATTGGATGGATGGATGGTTTTACGGTTGGATGTGGATGGACAAATAAATGGTTGGATTGGATGGTTGTATGGTTCAATGGTTGGATGGATAGAAAGATAGTTGGATCGATGGATGGATGGATTGGATGGATGGATGGTTGGATGGTTGGATGGGATGGGATGGATGAATGGTTGGATGATTGGATGGATCAATGGATGGATGGTTGGATGGTTGGATGATTGGGATGGTTGGTTGGATGGATGGATGGATCATCATGCATGTATTTTGTGTTTATGTGCTTATTTATGCATGGGTGTATAATGTGTGAATGCATGTTTGTTTGCATGCATGTATGGATTGATGTATTAGTTATTAATTGAGATTTATTGGTTGTATCTGTATACAGGCACCCGGAAGTAAAATGTCATCGAGAAAAGGAGAAAGGGACATTGGGTAGAAACATGGACGGCCAATGGAGGCAAATAAATATAGAACAATTTGCAACTACCCTGTCCATGTGTCAAGGAGTGGGGGCGTCCAGGTTGAAGTAGCACTGGGCAGGGGCTACAAGAAAGTGGACTGCCCAAGTGTACCAAAGGAAATGAGAGCAGAGACAAGAAAAGTATTGAACGAGAGGAAAGCACCAACAAGCATGGGAGAAGGGCATCAAGGAGTAGTTACGAGTTCCTGGAGGAGGTTTAGGGACTATTGAGGAGTAGGATGACGATAACAAGGTGTTGGCATATCCCGAGGACTACGTAACTAAGTGGGATAGGAGGGAGTATAGACAAGTGATGCACGAGTGGATGGCATCAGGCTGGGTAGGGAGCAAAGGAGACGACTTGAAGAGACTAGGTTGTTGTTTGAGAACTTTAAACGGGAGGTTAGTGGGAGTAGTAAGGGAGGTGAGGATGGTAGCAGGGGGTAAGGGAGGCAATAGGGGTGGTAGTTGTTTAGGCAGGCCTGGCCTACAACGCGCCTAAAGCGCCCGTGTTATAGATGCACCTATTGCTGGAGTAAAACAGAGGAGACCAAAAGACATGGAACAAGGGGGGTTTCAAGGAGACTATGGGGAGCATCATAGCCAAGTGGTTCATTTCAAGCCACACACCAGCAAATGTAGTAGTCGGTCCTTATTTTCATAATATGATCGACGTCGTGCAACATGTTGAGATAGGCATGAAGCCTCCAACACCAAAGGAGATCTTGGGGGATTACCTCGATCGGGAGTACGAAGAAATGCAGGATTGGGTACATGAACTCAAGCCGAAGTGGAAGACATATGGGGTGATAGTCATGTGTGATGAGTGGAAGGGACCCACGAAGTTATCCATTATCAACTTCATGGTGTATTGTAGAGGGCAGCACGTTTTCCTCAGATATGTGTATTGTAGAGGGCAGCCCGTTTTCCTCAGCTATGTTGATGCATCCACCAACAGAAAGGATCACTCCTATATATACAAGCCTTTGATGAGAGTGGTTAAAGAGCTGGGGTTAAATAATGTGGTTTAAGTCATGATGGACAATGGTGGTGCGTTCGTCAGGGTGGGGGAGAAGTTGATAAAGAAGTAAAATATCCATTGGAATCAACTATGATTGATTTGAAATCATTCTTTTAGTTAGGGGGATTCTCTTTAAAGATTTATTTTGGGTCTATAAAATTATTTTCAATGTGTGGGTTTTTCTTAAGTATTGTATGGAGTTTCATATCAATAAGTTATTTTTCCCTCTCTACTCCATTATTCTTGTGGGTGTACTCTTTCCGTTTCTTTGCGATTCGAGTGTCGAGATCTCATTGATTTGATAACCACGTTGCACTATATCACCACGACATAAGTGTATGTGGTACTTCAGTTGCTCTATCATTTCTCTACCTAGACCATCAAACCACATGGATGAACAATAGCAGCCAAATGAAGTATGAACATTGGTAGAAATTACGAAAAGGAAGCCAAACACTTAAGATTTGTTGCATTTGTTATGTTTTCAACATTTGGAATGTGCATGCCATGTTTTCAAAGTCCTAAAGATTTCAAAATTTGCAGCATGTTTTACATCTTACTCAAAGATGTGGAAATCAGGTATCAGAAACAAATTAAAGGCTGAAGCCATTAGTCGACCACCACAATACGAAGATTTTGAACCACATTCACATTGTTCAAATCAAGGAATGATTTTTCCCATTCTGATTTCATTTTCTCTGCTGCAGGAGTTTTTTATGTTCAAGATCCAATAAGATCAAGCTAAAATTGTTTTCTTAAGTTATTTTCCATCTCTTAAAATTTTCTCTTGGATTAACAAAGACCCTCTTCGAGTCTTCTTGTCAAGTGGAATCAAAACCATATTTTATGCTTATACAATGTGAAGTCTTGAATGGCTGTGGATTTGAAAACACATCAAGTGGCTCAGTGCTTCCACTGACCAAAAACAATGGGGACTACAACAAGAAATTTGCAGATAGGTATTGAAACAAAAGCAGAAGTTATAAATGGGTTGATGGCTGAATAGACTAGGCCTAAGTATCTGCCTGTTTTAAAATGCTACGAAGTAAATTCAGGGCAACACTCATTCAAAAGGGACTTCGCTACTTCCTCTGGGGCCTGCCAAGAAATCACATCCATATGATGCAAATATGCAGTTTTTTAACAATTTACATTTCCAAATAAGAACAAGGCATCCACAGCCCAGCTCACAACTGAAACTGTTTTCTCAAGTGAGTTCAAACACCCACATATTAGTGTCTTGTGAACTTAGCTAATTGATTGTTGATCAGCTTTGGGGCATGATTTGTCAGGTTCATCTGATTGCCTCTTCCTCTGTCATCCCTACCCATAGTTGCACAAATGTGAAGCAAAGTGTCCCAGATTCGGGTGCAGGAGTGGAGAAGAATCTATTTCAATATGTTCAAGTAAAACAGCTAGGAAGCAAGGTGCCGCTACGGCCTTTTTCTCATTTTTTCTTCAGAACTGTATTGGCCCCATAATGGCTGTTATGGGCCATTTTTTTTGTAACGGCCATTAATGCCCCCGTAACACATAACGGTTACCATAACCATTGCGTAATGACCATCACGGCCGTCATGTAACCATTTTTAATATCTTGCTACAAAGCGGGAGCAGGATCACAAGTTGGTCTAATTGAAAGAAATAGAAACACATTCAGCCCAATCTAACTAGAGAAGTCAATGCTTGAGCTGGAGAAGCTTCTGGACCAGTGGGCCAAAGCCATTCGCAATTAGGTATGCAAAGAAAATCACAAGGTATCAATTATGATAGGAAAGAACAGATGTCAATGGTACTAAATACAAGGAAAGCATTGTGGATGATTAGGCACAAAAGCATAAACATCTGGCATAAAACACTACCTAATAATGCACATCAACAATCAAAACTAAGGCTGTCATGGACCGGTTGCGGGCCAAGAAAAATCAAAATTCGAATTGGCTGGGTTGGAATAGATCAAAATTTGGGCCATGGGCGACTCCATGCCTGTCCCATTGACAGCACTAATCAAAAGACGGCAACAACTATGCCAACAAGATAAGGAGGCTATAAATATATCATTTAGGGGAAAATATATGGAAAAATATGATCAAAACGATCTATCAATACATTTTGTATACTTCATAACAATAGAGAAAAATAAAGGTGGCATCTTCAAAATGATTTACAAAACTCATAACGGTAAACAAAAGAACAAGAGGACGTACTTCCTGTACAAGTACAACAGCAATTAACAATATGTGATGTTGTAGTTTCACAGCAACTACGAAGTGATAAATAGAAGAGCCCCAAGCCAGATATACGAACTCAAGGAAAAAATAATAATCAAGAGTTCATAGCTGATCCTACTACCAATTCTGACTGAATATACCTTTAAATTCATCCTGCCATACGCCATAATTATTTGTAAATGGAAGGTCTGGCCCAATAAGGCCAACGCTCAAGCCTTGTTTAGCGGATTCTGCAGCCAAGGAGAGACCGGCTGGACCACAACCAATCACAACCAAATCCAATAGAGAAGTCCCAACAGATATTGGTGGCAGCTGCAAGTTACATCCATCTAAATGAGGATCAATAAATAATGACCAGAAGCAGATGAATTGAAAACCTAAAACTATTAGAAGACTAATAAAAACAACAACAGAACATTAGTGAATTGGAATGCATTGTAGACTAAAACTTTTACATCAGCAATTGGTACCGATAATTTTATACATTCAACAAAGAACAAGTTGTAAGCATGCATATGATCAGACATTGTGAAATATTATAATAAGCATAAATCCATACCAATAAATAATAATGACGATAAAATAATACCCCTCAAATACAAATAACTGAGAACACATCTTGGGCACAGCACCATATTAGTTGTTCTTTTAGAAAAGTAGATCCCGCATAAGGACAAAATGAAAACAAACAGGCTACGGAAATGCTCCACATAAGAATCAAATAGGTTAAATTTATTACTTCTGCATATTTAACAGGCGAATATTTAGATTTAAAACTACGGGTTATAGTTTTAAATAATAAGAAAAATGAAAATCACTTCTCCCCGGCTCATTCTAATGAGACTTGAGTCAAGCATCTAAACAGTACAGTAATGATGATATACAGCCCCATTAGGACAAAAAATTATCTGAAGGACACAATCAACCTTAAGACATGAAGAAGATATGTAAGAAAACATTTCAAGAAGGTGTTGATTTAAATCTTTCAAACACTTGCAACTTGTGAATGCACGTCATCATCATCATCATCTTACCCATTTTCCCAACAATTTGGGGTTGGGTTCTAAATGGTAGACTGGCGCAGGTGTAATGTTTGGCTGCCCACCAGACATCAACCTTCCTCTTTTACCCAGGCTCTTGGAACCGACCATGGCAGAGGCCCATACATATGCCACTTACATGACAACACAGTCCACCCAGTATTCACCCCTGGCCTGATTATTACAATGGCAGAGCAAGAAATATAGCGTCATGGAGAGGCAGTTGCCAAGCAAACTATGAAGTACGAAGCACATATGCATCAAAGGTCATGCTTGAGTAATGGCTATTATAAATAGCAGTGATTCCCACCAAGACATGATTAGCAACACAACTTACGTGCAAACACTTTCAGGCCCTACATGACACCTTAGCACAACCCCATTCCATGCTACCTCCAAGGGGGAATTTGCAAACAGTTAATGTCTAGAGCATGTAGTGCCAGATGAACCTGCTGAGCATGATTGGAAAGCATGCATGCAGGTTAGTTTTGAGTTCGAGAAGAATAGTTATTGATCATAACCTTTTTCGGTCACTAATGATACAAGATTCAGTAGTATAACAACAACAAAAATTATCAAAATGCTTGCACATAAGCTAGTTATTATTGAATGCAATAGTATCACTACAAAAGAATGAAATAACGAAATACAATTAACAAACTATAAATAAATGCTCTAACACATCCCCTCAAGCTGATTACACGAGCATGTAGAGATCGTTCCAAATGTAGGGGAACTTCTCCTTGAATAGGTTTTAGGAAGAACATCTTCTTGTCCCTTTTACCAGAAACACATCCCTGGCCTACTAGGCCTCCTATGTTCTTACTTTGAGCCTCTACCATGTGCCATTCCAAGAGCCCAGGTAAAAAGTCTGGTGGGCAGCTGATTGCAGAACTTTCTCCAATCAACCATTTAAAAGCCAACTTCAAATTGTTGTGACAAAGGCTAGGGTGGTGTTCATGATGCAAGAGGTCCTCTTTTCCAAACAAGTAGAACAGAACATTTCCATCAGCCTATGAACCAATCTGAACCTTCAACAATCTGAGCACACTCTTAGGATGACCTAGCCCATCATTTAATCACAAATCTCTCCAAATTGAATGCAAAATGTGACACATCACAAAATTGATAAATCCTCAACTTTGGACAACACCAGCATTTCAATGTAGAGAAACTAAAAGGCCTATGTTCCACACATCACAAACCTTTAGAGTCCAAGGAGAACTCACAAAATAATAATGATACCAATAACAATAAACAAATTTTACTAAAAATTGGCACCCCACGAGAAGAACAAATTGAGCAACATACTTACGACCAGAACTGTACAAGATTTCAGTCAACTGCGAAGCCCCACAACTACTAATCTAGGTGTCAAAATCAAACTAGAACCATTGGATAACCATTTGATAGGACTTCCTAGCACATCCAAGAACACCTCACTCTAGATCTCCGAATAGGAAATTATGGTCATGTTCTTGAAAACTGACTATCTAGAGCTCCAAGACATGAGAAAACTTTTCTTGTGTTTTGAGTTGTCATGCCAATTTGGCAAAGCTACATAATTACAAGATTATAGTTCCGCCCCAAAACAATTTAGGCATGATCTCATAGGCCAAACCACTATATATTTGACAAGGACAAAGTTGATTCGATGGATAGCCCGTTGGTCTACCGGGGATACTCGAGAGGAGACTGACTCATGCCAACAAGAACATACTTGGAAGCTGACCATCAGCGGACTAATGATAACAACATAGTGGGTTTAGAATCAAGGAATGACTATGGGTAGACAAAATTGCAAATGAAATGGCATAATCATTGATTATGGAGGTTGGGCCAATGACGAAGCAAGTACAACAACCATGACATTTAGTCAAATAGCATCTGAAGTGACAGATGTAAATAGTCATGATGCATGTAATGGCCAATCACCTTGGCATTGGGTGAGGGGCGTTTTCTAAGGAAAAATTTATCATTTTTTGCATGCTAAGTGAGGGGCACTTTTCCAAGGCAGAAAGGTCCTTTTACCTTTAGTTTCTTGATCTCCAAGTTAGGGCATGGTATCAAAGCTAGAGAGATGGTCGTTTAACTTTGAACCTAGAAGGGCTTTCCCTTGTGCTTGCAATATGGAAAGATGTTTAAGGGCGAGCGCGCATGTGTGCGTAGAGAGAGAGAGGTCTTCTCTCATGGAGAGAGTTTTCTCCAAGGTGTTTCTTCTTATGTTTTCATATTGGAAAGGGAATAGGTGGGATAGTTTCTTTTCGTTCTTTCTTTCTTTTCTTTTTCTTTTTTCTTTTTCCTTCTTTTTTCGAGCAATGCTTCCCTTGTATCTTGCCTTCCTCATTTTGCTAGTAAAATGATTTGCCAGTGCTTCCCCATGGATGTAGTCTCCCCATGGATGTAGTCACGATGTGACAGACCATGTTAATCTTACGTCTTCCCTACTTATTTCAATGTGAACCCAAATCTATAATGATAGTTATTTCACTTCTTTTTTTTTAACACACACCCACGCACTCACACCACAATGGGTACTCAAACCCATGACCTCGTGTTGAAACTCTTGAGAGTCTACCACTGAGGCATGAGTAAGGACCCAGTTATTTCACATTCTCTACACACCATCAACTACAAACAGAGTCGAAGCACTTTGCAAGTGGGAGCTCAGTCAATTCCCGATTTGTGAATGGTGAGCTCCCAGTTCCCCCTGCCACAGGTACTAAGCAATGTCCCACACATCAATGTATAGATTCCAATGCAACAAACTCCACCACAACCAATTGCAGACTGGACCCAATACATGCAAAACCTTTCCAATAATGGAAACAAATCAAATAGATATCCCACTCCCTTACAAATGTTAAGCGCTTACTGAAAACCAATTGAGCTACATTTCCTCCCATTAGCAAGAACAGTCATGAAGAGTCAACTTGGTATTCCGAAAGGTGAAACCCATTTCACAGGGGCTTTCGATTCACTTGTTGAAAAACAAAGAAATGTGGCTTATGTTATGAAGTAGCATCGACACCTCTCTTCAAAAAATAAACTAACAAATAAATAAAAGTAAAAGAGCATCAGACATGCTAGCATTGTCAAGTTCCATAAATAACCGGCAAGAGATAAAGAGGACTACTCTTCCAAGGCATCTATCCATCTACCGCTGACTATACCGACCACAGCTAACAGTCAATGCCATTCATGAGAAATTCAAGAACCCCAAACCTTATCGGCGATCTTGCCTTGCTTCTCTGCAGGCTTCCGCTCCTGCATTTGAACAAACAGGAGTTGACTACCTCCTGCCTTGATATAATCTTCCTCGTTGCCGAAATCATCCCTGACCGCAGTGCAGCTCTGCTCTCTTCCGTCGGCCCTTGTTGCAACGTACAGAGACCGTCTTCTCTGCTGCTGCTGCTGCCGCCGTTGCTTACTGAACACTCTCCTTCTCCGGAAGGAAATCCAATCCGGGCAGGACACTGCTAGGGCTGCTGAGTGACGAACACCAAAACACTCCATTGCTGTGATTAAGACAGAGAGAGAGAGATGGACTCTTTCAAGATCTTCTCTCACTCAGATTCTCTGTTGAAATGAGAATAGAAGAAGCTACTAGTAGAGTTTCCTACTTTCCGGATAGGGAGGGAAGGGAGTCTCTTTTGTCTGCGCGAAAGAAAGCGAACGGTTACCGCCATCCACCGCAGTCCACATGTCCTACTCTGATTGGGTGGAACTTTTGAAACAGCTGCACTCGGATATGAAGGGGAGCGGATTAGGTGCAGCCCCGGCTCCACCCAACACGGTGTGGCTCTGACCGTGGGGCCAATATTGATATATATTTTGTATATCCATTCCGTCCATACGTTTTATAAGATCATTTTATGGTACTATGTGTAACTTTCGCAGATAAAAATCCCACGTGTACCATACATCGGAAAAAAGTAGTGATTGACCATTAAAAACCACGTGTGGGCCACAAAGTTTTGGATCAAGATGATATTTGTATTTTCCCTCCATCTATGTCTTTATTACCTTATAAATAGGTTGTCTGAAAAATAAAAATTATCGGTGGGCCATAGAAAGTTTTCAATGGTAGGAGTTGGATGGCTCGTACGCGTTCAAACTTTTGGATCAAGATGATATTTGTTTTTTTTTTTTTTTTAACTTTATCCGATTCTTTATTACCTTATAAACAGTTGGTATGAAAATAAAAATTACCTTGCGTATGTCGGTGGGCCCTAGGAAGTTCTTAACGGTAAACGTTAAATAACCATCATTTCTTATGGTGTGGTCCACCCGAGATTTTTATCTGCTTCAATTTTGGATTTATTCCCTAAATGATATAAAATGTATGACTGCGTCGATATATAAAATACACATTAATATTTTAATATAGGGCCCTCCCTCCGTCAGGGTCGCACTGTGTTGGGTGAGGCCGGAGCTGGACCAAATCCGCTCCCGATACGAAGTAGAGGAAAAACTTTGATACTCTGGCAGAGTTCGATGGATGATGCGCAGTCAATTGAAAATTACTCCAAATTGGCTTACGTGGCATAAAAGTAATTCGAATTGAACTGTAAAAATTATTTTAATATCTTAGATGTACCATTAACCAAATATCAATCTTATTCGGTTATTTAAATATTAGATTAATGGAAATTTTATTGGACGGTTAGAAATAAAAATATCCAATGGTCTTGTTTCAAAAAATAAGTGTGGATGAATAAGAGGTTAGGATTATTCAACCGACATTAGTTTTAGAGGGTAACTTAAATGGATGAGATTCCACGATTTAATCGTTTTAATTGGGTTAGTATACGCCACTTGTATCATTTTTAAGAGACCGCGTATAAGGGATATATGCAGCCGGAGAATCAAATAACTTCTCGTGAAGGAGAGAAAAAAACTCTGACAGTCTGGCAGAGAGGGGTGGATGATACTCAAGCATTCCGGAGATGCACACGTGGGATACGAGGAACTCAAATAGAACCGACCAAATAATGGGACCTAATTTATAGGGTTCTAGTAGTTTCTATCCTTACTTATCTAGGCTGATAGTAGTTTCAACACGAGGTGTGGGGTTAAGTACTCGTAGGGTAATGAAATCCCACATCATATAAAAAAAATTATACAATTTAAATTAAAAATTATAATGAATTTGGCCCTTTTAATTTAAGAAACTATTTTTTTTATAAAACATGGATTAAGAATATGAAATTACAACCTATCTACAGTGACCTCACTAATTTGGACAGTTTTGAGTAGCACGAATGCCATGTCTACAATTTCAAGTGCATGTGTATCATCCATCATGCCCTGCTTGAGGATCATACTCTATCAAGGATAATGCAATGCAAAATTTATGTCCGTAGACCTCCCTTTTTCCCTACTAACCTTTGTAAACCCTCTAATTTTCATTTTTTTTCTTCTAAACTTCTATTATACAAAATGAAAATTTTCAAACAAAATGTTGGGAAAACCTCCAGAAGCATAGAGTGGAATCAAACGAACACCACAAGCACGTACATGATTAAACACATAGAGAATAATTCATTTTTACATTAAAAAAAAAAAAAACCCTTGTGGGAAAAAACTACGGCACAAAGCGACAACAATCATTATAAATCAGAAAATTACAGAGATGAACTACCCATAAAAAGCCCCAAGAGATAAACAAAACTCTCTCTCTCCTAGCAAACCTCTCTCCTCAAACCCTAATTATCAATTATGATATATTGGAATATATCTAAATCCCAATTAACACCGTTTATATAGCTTGCCATCCGAAAATAGAAACAATTTATGCAGATTTGTGGAGCCATGCAAATCACTGACTTCACTGTCGACCGGTCGCAAGAAGTTTGGAAGAGTTTAGAGAGTTCAAGCCAAAATTCAACTCGTCAAGACTCAAAGACTGACCGGTCTAGGTCGGTCGCAACATATCCAGCAACCGGTCGCAGTACCTTGCCGATCGATCGTCAAGACACAAATTATCTGGCATTTAAACTTTTCCCCAGGGCCAATATTCGACCGGTCGTCCAGTCTAGCCAACCATCATAGGACCCTTTTTTTGCACAATTTAAAGACTTCACCAACAATCTCCACCGAGGCTTCAAACATTGAATACCATTCTTCCTTGCTCCTTGCTTTATCTCATCTTCAACATAGTGACATCACTTCTCATGTTTCCTGTGTCTTCATTTTGCCTTTACCGATCTCATAGAAGCTACGTAGAACTTGAACTTCTCTGTAGGGACTACCTTGGTCAGCATATCCGTTGAATTCACACTGGTGTGAATCTTCTCTAGAGATACATTTCTTTCCTCAAGCACTTATCGGATAAAATGGTGACGCACATCAATCTGTTTAGTACAAGAGTGATATACAATTTTTTAGCCAAATTAATAACACTAGAGCTATCACAATTGACTGGCACGACTTTCTGCTGAAACCCTAATTAATTTATCATTTCCCTTCAACTAAACAATTTCATTAAAAGCTTCTGTCATTGCAATATACTCTGCTTTAGTAGTGGAAAGAGCCACCACCGACTGAGGCTTGGACATCCAACTAATTGCTCTACCCGCTAGCAAAAACGAGTTACCAAAAGTCGATTTTCTACGATCCACACTCCCCGCATAATCCGAATCAACGTACCCAACTAACTTGTCCTTAGACTTTTCAAACGTCAACACATAGTCTTGTGTATCCCAAATGTATCAAAGTAGCCATTTCACAGCTTTCCAATGCTGATTGTCGGGGTTAGACATAAATCTGCTAACAACACCCATAACCTGTGAAATATTAGGTCTTGTACAGACCATCGCATACATCAAGTTGCTTACTGCACTTAAATAAGGCACATGAGACATAACATGTTTTTCTTCATCTGTTTTAGGACATTGCTCTGAAGAAAGCTTGAAGTGAGCCGCGTGGAGAAGGCTAACTGGCTTTGCCATATCCATCCCATACGTCACCAATATCTTCCCAGTTAGACTTTGTGATGCAATGATGGTATTCTGGCTTTACCAATTTGCTAAATGAATTGGACTAATAAATACTTTAATTAATCATGCATACATGACATTGCATTTTAAGGAGGACTTGTGTAGCCTAGTTGCTTGATATGGCGCTAGTGCTACCCTGAGCACTTCATGTCATTTTTCTGTGTCATCCGAGCTGGTGTATTCGGTTACGCCCTGGTTGAAAGGTGGACTCTTGATACATAGTTGGTAGGGCCAGGGCTTGGCCTGGGACATGCATTGTATGCAGATAATGACATCATGCATTAAATTAACTAACACAGGATGATGTATGATTTGTGTGTGGTCATTACCTAAACTTGATTGATTTGATAACATGCTTAGGATGAATACACTTATATGAACCTGATTATAATTTAAATATCTTGAGTATAATGGGATATTTCTTCACTATGTTGGCATTTTGACGCCTTCTATTTGACATATGCAGATGCCCCATGAATGGGACCTAATAGTACGCTCGGGGCACCCGAGTAGTTTTATATATTCATTCCATTGGTTGTTATAATTTTTCTTCATATTGCTTTAATTGTGATTCGTATAATTTTCATATGGGCTGACACTGCATTTGAATTGTACCTCTAGGGTATTAGCCCTATATTTTTATTTTATTTACCTCTGTTTTGCTTATGATCCGCTAATTGAAATGCGTTATTCTGATTATTTGCGAATATAATGAATGTGAATTTGATTGAGGATACTCGTGAGAGCATTTCATACCTATGGCATTCCTAGACGAGCATTTTATTAAGTTAACACCCGAAAACTTGGGATCAGAGTGTCCATACTCGAGAGCCGATTTTTGGGGCGTTACAAAAGAGTACAGTGAAATTAATCAGGTTCTCTTTGAATTTCAATGTGCTTAGTAAATTTCACTGAGTACAGTGGATATTCAGAGAGAACTCGGTCAATTTCACTGTACTCGGTGAAATTTACCAAGTTCTCGATGATAACATCCTTCATTCCCTAAAATCCTACTAGTGAAAAACACATTCATTCTTCATTCTTACTTGCCCATAGCCGCCGTTCCAGTGTAACACAAGTTCAAGAGGAAGAAGAAAAAGAGCGTGGTGAAGTGAAACATGATTTCAAACAAAAAAAATCCTTGTTGACAAAACCCGAAAGATTCGAAGTCTATCAATGCAACAAGTTTGAAGCAATGAACAAAACCTTACGAAAGATTACAAATGTAAAATGACAATACTAGGAGATTTTAAAAGAAAAACAAAGTGAAGAAGATGAGTTTTTGGGCATAACCAAATGAAAAGAACAGAACTAAAAAAGCAAGGGTATTTTCATCCCAAAAAAAGCCCATCCTTACCACCTCCATTTTGATATGGAAACTAAAATTTTGTAGGTTTAGTTAGGCTAGTGAAGTCTACGGAGGGAAATTTCTTGAAATACTGTAGAGGTACTTTGATAATCTGGCAGAGTAGAATGCTTGATACTCGAGCGCTGAAAAATTGCATGCTTTGAATAGAATAACTTAAATAAAGCCGTCCAAATGGTTTTTCCTAGGTTGGATGGATCTTAGGAGAAAATCACAGTAGTTTGATTTCTTAACTAGCACGATGTTGGACATTCAATGGTCAGGATGGAAAACAGTCAACGGTTCTAATTCAACAAACGACTGTCCATTAATCAGAGGTTAGGATCATCCAATCAATCTGAGTTTTGGGCTGATGACCTACTTTAAGTGGGACCCACAATTCAGACGATTTGATTTAGTTAAAATGTGACACCTGTATGGTTTATGACCGCCTTGCTTAGCAACCATCACAAGTTCCTGCTTTCATTTGATGCAGTGATGCAAAGCATTGGAATGATGGGTTGGCTCATGCACCAAAGGAAATTTGAGGCCCACATGAAAAGATGGGCGGATGATCGGAGCCGTCTATCTTCTCCATCCCATCATATATGAACTTGTTGCTGAATTGATCATGCTTACAAAATAATTTTTGAAGATTTTCTGAGCCATTAAAAATGTTATTTTCAATGGTATACATGCATATAAATATTTGTAATGGTCAGAATCATCTTTTTAGCACAGGTTTCTCACGGTGGCCCACAAAAAGTAACATGTACAGCATGGACGGTTCCGATCATCAGACCATCTAAGCAAGTAGGCTCAACGGGGGAGATGCGAAACGTAAGATCAATGGTCTGGATCACTAAAAAATGAACCCACTTGCAGTATATAGGTGCATCAAGACAACTCACATGTGGGCACACATGAGTGATGTTGGAACCTCTCATCAGGGAGAAGAGCGGATTAGGCAAGACCCCGGCCTCACCCAAGACGGTCCGGCCCTAAACGTGGGGGGTACCGTGGGGCCCACCTTGATGTATGTATTATGTATCCATGCCGTCCCATCCATTTTTTCATATCATTTTACGGCATCGTACCAAAATTGAAATAGATCCAATTATCAGGTAGACCATAACATAAGAAACAGTGGTGATTGACGGCCGCACCATTAAAAACTTCTTAGGGCACAGCTTAATGTTTCCGTGGTGTTTATTTACCATCCAATTTGTTGATAAGATCGCATAAGCCATGATGAAGGGAGAAAACAAATATCAGCTTGATCCAAAACTTTTGTAGCCCACTAATGGTTACAACGCTATTTCCTATAATATGGTCCACCTGATAATTGGATCTGTTAATTTTTTTGATAATGTCTTAAAATGATCTGAAAAAATGGATGGATGGCATGGATACATAATACATATACCAAGGTGGGCCCATTGTAAACCCACCAAAAGGGCCGCACTATCTTGGGTGAGGCTGGGTCTCATTTTAATGAGAGTGGATCCATTTTTCTTTTTTTTTCTTTTTTGGTTAGTCATGCAATGCACCCACCCGGTTAGGAGGGGCAACACACACACATGATTAGTCACACGATGTACCCACCCACCAATGGGGTTAGTGTTTCCTTAGCATTTCGAATATGAGACCTGGTGGTGTTGAACTCGAGAGAGGATCCATTTTTCATTTGAAGTATGTTGGGAAAGGAGTAAATGCATGGAAATAAAATGAAATGACACTAAATGAAGATGTAAATAAAATCCTCTATGAAAGATAGGATTTGAAAGTAAAAGGTGAAAAGCTTTTTTGAGTTTCCATGGAGAGTCATGGGAGTAAACAAAAGTGCCACTCTGCACGTCCACCATACATGTGGCACACCAATGATACCCAAAACAATCCATTTTCTGACTACACTAAAATCACACAATAGAATGATATAAACCATGTAAAGGTTGGCTATCTAAATTGACAGTTAAAAAACACTGGCAATTCACCTTTGCAATCCTTACGGTTGTGGTCCATCTAAGGCTTGAAAGTTCCTCATTTTAGCTAAAGAACATACTTCAATGGGCTTGTTATAGTTGTGTAGTTAAATATCACACACACACACACACACACACACACACGGGGTACTATGATGTCGAACTCATGGGTCCATCTGAGGCTTGAAAGTTCCTCATTTTAGCTAAAGAACATACTTCAATGGGCTAGTTATAGTCGTGTAGTTAAATATCACACATACACACACACATGGTACTATGAGGTCGAACTCATGGGTCCATCTGAGGCTTGAAAGTTCCTCATTTTAGCTAAAAAACATACTTTAATGGGCTTGTTATAGTCGTGTAGTTAAATATCACACACACACACACACACACACACACACACACACATGGTACTATGAGGTCGAACTCATGGGTCCATCTGAGGCTTGAAAGTTCCTCATTTTAGCTAAAGACATACTTCAATGGGCTTGTTATAGTCGTGTAGTTAAATATCACACATACACGCACACATGGTACTATGAGGTTGAACTTATGGGTCCATCTGAGGCTTGAAAGTTCCTCATTTTAGCTAAAGAACATACTTCAATGGGCTTGTTATAGTCGTGTAGTTAAATATCACACACACACACACACACACATGGTACTATGAGGTCGAACTCATGGGTCCATTTGAGGCTTGAAAGTTCCTCATTTTAGCTAAAGAACATACTTCAATGGGCTTGTTATAGTCGTGTAGTTAAAGATCACACACACACACACACATAGTAATATGAGGTCGAACTCATGGGTCCATCGGAGGCTTGAAAGTTACTCATTTTAGCTAAAGAACATACTTCAATGGGCTTGTTATAGTCATGTAGTTAAATATCACACACACACACACGCACGCACATGGTACTATGAGGTCGACCTCATGGGAAGTTCCCATGAGGTCGAGCTGTGTGGGCCCCACTGTGATGTGGGTCGCACATCTACCCCATGGGTTTAGACGGTATGGCACACCTGAGTTTTAGGCATGTATCCACATGGGTTTGGATGGTATGGCCCACCTGAGTTCCATATACGACTGATTTTTGGAATATCCCATAACCTAAAGGGGACCCATCAAATGCACGATGTAGATGTGCGATCCACATCACAGTGGGGCCGACACAACTAGATCTCATGGGAACTTCCCATGAGGTCGAGTTGTGTGGGGCCCACCATGATGTGTGTCGAACATCTACCACATCAATTAGATGCACCATTCCATGGTGGGCCATGGGCTTAAAAATTAGGTCAATCTATGACTTAGGTGGGCCACACCACATACAATAGTTGAGAGGGGTGACCCGCCCATTAAAACCATCATGATCATTTATTGGGCCCACCAAGATGTGGTTCACAAATCCAGCCCATCCATTGTGTGTGTCCCACGTGGATGAAGGGTAAGAACAAGTTTCAGCTACATCCAAAACTTAGGTGGGCCCACAAAGTGCTTTTAGATGTTTTAAGCATGTTTTCACATGGTTTTAAATGGTATTGCCCACTTGAGTTCCATGTAGGGTTGATTTTTTTTTGGATATCCCATAACCTAAGGGAAACCCACCAAATGCACGGTGCAGAGGTTCGATACACATCACAGTGGGGCCCACATAGGTCGACCTCATGGGAAGTTCCCACGAGGTCGACCTCATAGTTCTATTTCCCATACAAGTTGTTGATCTAAACCGTTCATACAAGTCGTTGATCTATTGCTCGTTGGGCACTGAGAGCTGTAGACCATATCTTGGTCTTTAAATCTTAGCAACTTAATATCTTAGCCTTGCAATTTTAATAGAGCTCTTAATAGAGTATGTTAGATCTAAGATCCAATTTACTTTGAATCCATATGATGCGGAGTTGGATATTAAAATAGGTCTGATCAATTAAATGGATCGTATTCGGTTCGAATCCAGGTTTAGTAGTGAGATCCGATTGGACTATTGTATGGTTCAAGCTTTCAACCGAACCCTTTTGAGAAAATTGGTCATAGGGCCCACTCATGGGGCCCATTATGATGTATATGTTACATATATACCCTTCATCCATCTTGATAGATCATTTAAGGCCATTGGCCAGAATGTAGAGAAGATCCAGATCTTAGGTGGACAATACAACAGAGAACAGTGAAGTTGTGTCCACCATTGAAATTGTTCCAGGCCCACTATGATGTGTATATGCCACCAAAAGCTACCTAAAGGTCTCTTTGGACCTTTCATGGGTTAACTGAGTTAATGAACAGATTAGATCATCCGTACCTGGACTCTACTTGGCTAAAGATTTAAAAAAAAAGAAGAGGAAAAGAAATAAAGAAAAAGGTTAAGACTCTAGAACACTAAGCATCAATGACGCTACTGTAACATTCGTGAGTAGAGAGGCATACCGCGTATGCCTTCTTTGGGCGTGAATGAGGATTCGGCCATCTGATTTTCTAGATTATTTTAGGCCACGTCCCAAAAATGCGACATGTGCCAATCTCAAGTGAACCATATCACAATAAACATTGGGATTTGTATCATTTTGCAGCTAAATTAAATATAGTACAAATATATTTTTTTAAAAGATTTTTGATGGAGTGGATTCAGACCTAGATCTGATATGAATCCAATGGCTACATGGATTTTTGGATCAGAAATGGATCTAGCTATTTATAAGTGGATCAGATATGGATATTACTTTTTGGATCCGAGTTGAATCCGAATCCGATCTGAATCCTACAAATTTCCGAACTATTGAGAGCCCTAAATCTTAGTAACATTAATCAGATGCACCATTCCATGGTGAGCCATGGGCCTAAAAATCAGGCTAATCCATGGTGTAGGTGGGCCACATCACATACAATAGTTGAGAGTGGATGCCTGACCATTGAAACCTTCCTCATTGTATGCACCGACTAAGGAGATGTCGTTTAGACATCTAGTCTATCTATTTTGTGTGTCCCCCACGTAGATGAGGGGTCATACTAAGGAAATGCTGTTAGATCTTTTAGGCGTTATTTCCCATAGTTGTAGATGGTATGGGCCACTTAGTTCCAGATATTGTTGATTTTTGGTACGTCTCATAACCTACCAAATCCACGGCCGAACCTTTATGCTCACACTAGTAGTTGGACATTTCAACTTTGTCCAACCAGCCGTGCATTAAATAGTAAAAAACAAGTATGGCTGTGCACATTTAATGCCTTCGCATGTAAGACTGCCTAATATTAAATTGTACACAAGCACAAAGGCAATACATGTCAGAGATTCAGCCTCTGCATCAAATCTAAGTCCATTAATTAGATTTTATTAAATAAGACCTACTAGTTAGATTTTATCTTCTAAAAATTAGTAAATAGTCCTCCTTACAAGAGCTACACATGTAAATTGAATTTGAATCGTTGGATTATATTTTGAACACCTAATTTTTCTTGTAAAAGAATTTTTTTACTATTGATTAAAGAAAAAATTGTTTTTATGTCCTTCACATGCTTATAACATATCTTATTTGATTAACAAACTGAATTTTTTACACTTGTGGTGCAGCGTGCGTATGCATCCCAATGTACTACTCTCTCTCTCTCTCTCTCTCTCTAAAAGCTCTCCCTTCTCATTTCATTCTCTCTCTCGTCTAGGGTTGCATTTTCTGGGGAGTTTGTTTCTCCAGCTAGCCCACCATGGATCTTAGAAAGGGCCCACCATGATGTGTATGTGAGATCTACCTAATGATGTATAATCCCAGCTGAGCCTGTAGCCCAAAAACCAAGATGACTGTGATTCAGGTGGGTCACACTAAAGAAAATAGTTGGAAGAGAGATGTCTACCCTTGATTTTTACAAAGCCTATTGTGATGCATATGTAAAATCCATTCCAGCCATTAGATGCCACACCAAAAGCTAGGGCTGGAGATAAAAAATAAAGACTATACGAGATTTAAGCAGCCCACACCAAGGGAAACAGTTTGAAGGGTGTATTTTTCCTTGTACAAGTTTTCCAACTATGTGATCCACCTAAATCCCAGGCCCTAAGTCTAACATGGGGTGATGCACATGATGGTTAGGGTGATTTCACTTGAAGGCTAAATTTTAGTTTTGATCTAATGGTTAGAGTGGATTTCATATATTCATCATGGTGAACCTTGTAAAATCAAGTGTGGACGGCTCACTGCACCCCCAACTGTTTACCTTGACGTGGCCTGCATGCATCACGGGGCATTCTGAATTTTTGACTCTCAGCCTAACATGGGATTACACATCTAATGGTTGGAGTGGATCCAACATACAAGTAATGATGGCCCTGTAAAAAAAAGGGTAAGCTAAAAAAAACAGAAAGAAAAAGTATTATCTTAAAATGAAAAAAAGAAGAGAAGTTCTTTGGTCCACCTGGACCGAACGCTATAGTCCACTCATATGATAGCTGCCAAAGAACCGAGAGCATATGACATCCAGCTCTTCCAACAGGTTGGCCTCACTACAAGGATCTCCTAATACAATGGCCATTCCTATATACAAATTAAGTGGGCCACACCAAATAAAATATCATCCATACATTAGTAAATAGTGAAACACAAGTGTGGTCCATTCAATAAGTATGTGTTGTGGAGTTTTCCAAAAGGTGATACGCAGATGCGGCCAACCTATTAGATGAGTTGGATTTGTAAACACACAAAGGTTGGAAGTTACATACTTGTTGGACCTTACCTTTAGTCTAGACCATTGGCCCAGTTCAACTGAGATTCAAATAATTTTACCGCACAATAATACCCTTGATTTTTTATGGACCCACCGGATGTGTATGTGAGATCCACTCCAACCATTAGATGTGTATTAGCAAGAAAAAAAAAGGTTGACTTGTGATTCAGGTGGGCCACACCTAAGTAAATAGTTGGAAGAAAGACGTTCACCCTTGAGTTTTACAATGTCCTACCGTGATATCATATGAAACCCACTTCGACCATTAGATACCAGATTAGAACTTAGGCCTGGGCCCAAAATTCAGGCTCATTTGTGATTCAAGTGGGCCACACCATGGATGACAGTTTAGAGGGTGAGCTTTAACTTATTATTTCCAATCCAATTGTGTAGTTCACTTGAATCATGGATTGTTTTTATTTTCGATCCTTGGATCTAACATATGAGAGAGAGAGAGAAAGAGAGAGAGAGAGACGATCACACAAAACTAATCGTATATCCAAATAGTTAATTAAGGACTAATTAATGTTAATGATATTTCAGAGGGGAAAAGGAGTTGCTAGCTTGGGTGGGCTCCACCCCGATGTTAATGTGTAATCTACCCTAACCATCATGTGAGTCACCCATGTTAGACCCAGGGCCCAAAAATCAGTCCCATTCATGGTTCTGGTGGACCACACGATTGAAAGCAATGCACATGGAAAGCTCACCCTCTAACTGTTTCCTATAGTATGGCTCACTTGAATCATGTATGAGCCTTCTTTATGGGCCTCAGGCCTAGCTTTTGGTGTTAAATCTAATGCTAGAGTGGATTTCACATCTTCATAATGGGGGGCATTGCAAAAATCAAGGGAGAACATGTCTCCCAACTGTTTCCATTGGTATGGCCCACTTGAATTACAGGCCAGTCTGATTTTTTGGCTCTGGGCTCGCAAAGGTTTACACATTTAGAGGTCAGAGTTGATCTCACATGCACGTCACGGTGACCCCTGAAAAATATAAAGGGTGGGCATTTGTCTCCCACTTGTTGGTGTTACCAGTTAACATCGTAGGGAGTGTTTCCCTGACGTAGGGCCCACCTTCATCTCTGTGTTGTACATGCATATCGTCCATCAGTTTTTCAGCTCACTTTAACGCATGGTCACATACATGATTCAAGTTAACAAAGGAAATAGTTCGGGAGGGCAAGCTTTCCCTGTATACTATTTTCAATAGTGTGGGCCGCCTGATTGCCTATTCACAAGGAAGATGCTTATGGGCCCCACCATAATGTGTATCAAGCATCCACCCCTTGTGGCTATATATAGAGAAATGATCTCAAGCGCACTAGCGTGCAAGGTGCTATCTCCACACCTAGCTATCGTTCTTCCCCCTGATTTACGGAAGTTGGCAGAAATAGACTGCTTGGTGGGGTCAACGTCATCTCATTCTATGGGTCCAACTATGATTCATGTTTGGTATCCACAGCCCATCCATTTGGAGAGATCATTTTAGGGCATGAGCCCAAAAATGATGCAGATCTAAATCTCAAGTGGACCGTACCACGGAAAGCAACCGGCGTTATGCACCAGTGAAAACTTCCTAAGGCCTACCATAATGTTTATTTTCCATCTAACCTGTTCATAAGGTGTGACAGACTTTGATTAAGGAAATAAACAAATATCGGATTGAGCCAAAAATTTTGTGCAGAAGTTTTCAATGGTAGGTGTCAATTTCCACCTTTGTTTTGGGTGTGGTCCACTTGAGATATGGATCTGCCTCTTTTTTGGTCTCATCCACTAAAATGATCTCGCCTAATGGATGGACGGTATGGATATGACACATACATCATAATGGAATACACGGAACATGGTGACAGCACACCCTTCAAGCGGCTTCCTCTTCACTGTCCTTCCTCTCACGGTGGCAGCGGATTGCCTAGGACAGCCTTTTGCATGAACTTCATGCCGAAACTAAGGTGGGGCCCACCATGATGTCTGCGATAAATCCATCCCCTCTATCCGTTTTGCCAGATAATGTTAGGAAGCCTAAAAATGAGTTAGATCTAAAATTCAAGCGGGCCGCATGACAGGTAACGGTGAGGATTGAACGTCCACAGTTGAATATTTTGTGTAGCCACATAAGTTTTGGATCAGGCCAATGTACTAACATCACATGGAAAAGCAGCTGGATGAGGTGGATTTCCCAAAAACATTGTGGTGGGCCACCGTGATGTTTACATGCCATCCATGCTGTTCTTAAGGTCGTTCCTACTGGGATGAACTGAAAACACAAAAATATTAGCCAATCCAGGTCTGAGACACCTTATGAACAGGTTGGATGGCAAATAAACATCATGGTGGGCCTTTGGAAGTTTTCAACGGTGGGCATCATTGTCCCCATGCTTTCAATACACACATACACACACACACACACCCACCCACACACACACCTCCAAGTCTAAGTCCATCACATGAACCATTTGGATCATTGAAATGTAACCCAATCCAACGATAGTCCACTTGATGGTTGGACCACACCATTCATCACTGGCCCAGACCTAGATTTCAAGCCTGGACCAACCCAGGGCCCAGTTTAGGGGCCCACAACCTAGAGCTATAGGGCCGCGCTACACCACACCAGACGACCCATAGTGGAGATTCACATAGGAGAAATTGAGAAGGTGAATTGATACATTTAACAAAGTGAAATATGTGTGAGATCAGGATCAGTCAATGGGTGGGATGATAGCATTTAGTTCATTCACTACAAATTCATAAAATAGAAATAAAGAGCTGACAAGTGCACACGCCTGTGCAATAAAGCTCATGTACATGCCATGCTGGCCAACATGACACATAGGTGCGAGATCCAATCCATCCATCAGGTTGGTCCGACCTTCTACATTTCTTCCCAAAAATAAATCTGGTCCACTTAAAATGTGGACCCCAGCATTGGCAAAGGTGGATGGGTTAGAAAACCTCAGCCTCGTGCAAATTGCGGCCCACCTGACCAGTGGATCAACCCAATTCTTGGGCTAGGGTATCAATATAGTGGTGCCATTCTAACTGATGGATTGGATCTCGGACCTATCATGCCATGATGGCACATGTAGCATGTGCGTGAGCTTTATTGCATAAAAGTGTGGGCTTAGCCAAGCTCTGTAAATAAAATCATCCCTCAATACACAGTGAATTTTACATACATCTCTCTCTCTGTCTTTGCTACTATGACCCGCTGATCCAATCAGCCTCATCTTCCAGATCATCATTCTTCATGAACAGACCTAACCGTTCCAACGGGTTCAAGTAGCAACCATCGATGGCCATGGCCATCATGGGTTGATGGTGATTCGGCTGAGAATACACCAGCATCTCAAGATCTTTAAGTATCTCTTGGTTCTCATCGATATCAACTGTCTTTTCCATCTGAATGCATGCATGAAGCAGCAAGACAAAAAGATCAATATCGCAAGCATAAAAATAGAACTTTGAGATGAAGAAAATAAATTGAAAAAGGCCTTGCCTTTTGCAGTGCCATGCGAGCTGCTTCTCTTTCTCTCTCCCTCTGCATTTTCAACCTGGCTTCTGCTCTCACACGTGCAGCTTCAGCAGCTCTAACTTGTGCTTCCAACCTTGCCTTTACTGTTCAGTTATTCAGTAAGACAAGTAAATTAGAGCCAGTCAGCAACATCTGTAAATCTGTCCTCAACAATACAGCAACATACAGCTATTCCGTACCATGATTTTTTTTTTTTTTTTTCTACTCTCAGGAATATATATATATATATATATATATATATATATATATATATATATATAACTAAGGGCCCATCAATGATGGTGATGTCTGGTACACATCACAGTGGGCCCACACTGTGATGTATATTCCCATGAGGTCAAGCTGTGTGGGCCCCACTGTGATGTGTACCAGACATCAACACCATCCATTTGATGGGGCCCCTTTAGTTTATAGGATATCCCCAATATAAGCCGTATACAGAACTAAGATGGGTTATACCATCTAAAACTATGTCAAGACATGCCTAAAACATCTAAAAGCACTTGGTGGGGCCCACCTGAGTTTTGAATGCTGCTGAAACTTGGTCTGACCCTTCATCCAAGTGGGACAAACACAATGGATGGGCTGGATTTGTGAACCACATCTTGGTGGGCCCAAAAAACAATCATGAAGGTTTTAATGGGCAGGTAACCCCTCTCAACTGTTTTATGTGGTGTGGCCCACCTAAGTCATGGATTGACCTGATTTTTAAGCCCATGGCCCATCATGGAATGGTGCATCTAACTGATGGGGTAGATGTTCGACACACATTACGGTGGGGCCCACACGGCTCGACCTCATGGGAAGCTCCCATGAGGTCAACCTCATAGTACCATTTCCCCATGTGTGCGTGTGTGTGCGTGCGCGTGCGTGTTTCCACTCATTAGTAGTCTACAACAGGCCAATGATATGTCATTTTCCTAATATGTACAGAACATGTTGGAAAACCTGAAAATTCATACTTGAAAAGTATGGTCAAGTTAGACTTGAAGATGGCCAAAAACTAGAAAATAGATGAACGTAAGAAGTCAGTAATTAAGAAGAGGGATGACTGCAATGGTCCCAAGGTGCAATGACACCTTTATGCATAAACAACTGGACCATCCATTAGGTTCAACCCACTCAATGAGATTAGAACTTGCTAAGGAACAATAAAACTATCATCTCTAGAATTTACTTGTAATATAACTTACAGGCGGTAGGGTTAATATTCAGAAGAACATGCCATTTTGTATTAAACCGTAGTAGTACTTTGCCCAGAGAATTCATGCTTAGCATTATTGTGGAACTCCTCTTTTTTTTTAGTATATCACTGATCCATTGGATATCCTCTTAGTTCCATTTGAGTAATACCTAAAATCAGTTGCTGAGATTGTTTATTTATTGGAACAATTCATTGGTGCTTGTAAAGATTCAAATATGGTGATAGTCACAGAGCTTTTGATGGGTGGTTCGCTTAAAAAATTTCTGAGAGCACTGCATCCAAGTTGTCTGGATATGCAGCTCTCTGTCAGCTTTGCCTTGGATATCTCACGAGTGATGGAATGCTTGCATGAAAGTGGTATCATTCACCGCGATCTGAAGCCTGGTAATTATCATAGAAGCAATTTTTTATATACATTTAAGCATGCTTGAAGATACTGTGTTCTTATAATAATAAAAAAAAGACTTCATTTTGCTGCTCAAATTTGTGTTGTGCTGCTCAAATTTGCGTTGAATGCAAAGAAGCTTCTAGTAGGATTTTCATCATTGAGGAATAGCGTGCATTTGAGAACTTGCACAAACTTAGTACTACCGCAAGCATAAAAAGAGGAAATTTCGGGCAATTCTCAATGGGAAACATGGAACCTCTTGCTGAAGGAAACTTAGGGTACATATGAAAGTGCCTGCTTTTGATACCATTCTTTAATCATGCTCGCAAAACCTACCTCTTCCATCCAAGCAATCTCGAATCTGAAAGGTTTGGGACCCCAATTGTCTTCCTTGATATTGAGCATAATCGGGCGATGGTCAGATGCTGCTTTGGGAAGAGCTTGTACACATGCAAGCAGAAAACGTCGAAACGATCTTCCCAATCTGGAGATATAAAGAACCTGTCCAATCTAGCCATCACACGAACCACTCTTCCATTTGATCAGGTATATTTAAGCAGGTTCCTACCTGTCAGAATACAAGGACCATACAAAGCAATGAAGAGCCATTTGAAATGCGTTGCCTTGTCCCTGAAACTGACCAATACTGAAAAAGACCCAATATGGTGAGTTTCTGCTTCCCAGAAATCTTTGTTCCACCTACTAGAACTCCACCCGCCAAACCCTCAGCATTTAACGATGCCCATCCTGCGTTCTTGATCTCCCAAATAGAGTGAAATTTGTTGTCATCAAACGTATCCAACTTGGTCTCCTGTAAGGCCAAGATCTGAATTTTGAGCTTGTTGCAAATTTCTCTGATCTGTCTGTGTTCTGATATTCCAACAAAGGATTCTCATAAACAAATTTGTCCAAGGCCCTTGCCCTTCTGGGCTTTGCTGCTACTCCTTGCATGGTCATAGTTCACCGAACTTTCTAGGCTTCTTAGCTCCCTCCACCCTTGTGGATATTTAGGCTTGGATATCTCTTTGCCCATCTCCCCGTGTCTGCATTTACTCCTGTCCTCTACGAATTTCATAAAAGCCTGGACATCATCGTCTTGAGCACCGAACGTCAGCCCGATGGATTTGCTCACACAACCCAGCATATCTTTGAACCATTTCATCTCTGCCTCAGACAGAGATTGGGAGCCCTATGAGATCTCTTTGATAAGGAAAGGAATGGGAGAAGCCCAGTCTTTGGGGGAGGGCATCTGCAAAAAATTCTAAGGCGGGACTTCATCAGCATTGGACCTCGCCTCTTCGATACCCTGATGACTTACGCTGATCTCCATCTCCATGGAAGTACTTGATAGGTGGGAGTCCCCTCCACTGCTAAAGGAAGCCTCGATGTTGGCTATCAGGAGGGTGTTGGAATTAGAGGGTAGATAGGGGGAGAGGGCCATAGAAGAATGATGTTGGCTCTTTGGACGATTTAGAATAAATGGAGAAAGCTAATCGACAAAGGGATTCTGGTAGATATGAAGAAGGTTGGGAACATATGGGATAGAAGGCACGGGAGAGGAGTCCTGATCGAAAGGCGAAATTATCGAACTGCCATAAAGTAGGTGACACACATGCCAAATCTAGAGACGAGTGCTCAAGGGCACGCGTCTGAAGTAGCAACTACACGTGCGACTCTGTCAATTCGTGTGGAGCACCAGGGCCGTACACGTTAACCTTTTCGCCCAAAATATGTAGCCTGAACTCGGGTGGGGGTTCGTCCTCGGGACTCTTGATCCTACCCCGAAAGTCGAGTATAAAGGTGAAACTGGCTCGGATCCAAGCCGTGCACGGGACCTTGGTTCGGGCTGAACGAAAGGAAGCACATTCGGAAGGTGCGGAGACTGGATACGATGTTGATTATCGATCCGCGCCTGAACCGCTAGAGACTCGGCGAACGTAACTTCGTTACCAGGGGATGACATGTGCTCCGCCGATCCTCCCTCCTCCACCATCTAATGCCACATGGAGCCTACTGAACCCATCTATGTAGCCGGTGGAATGCGGGAGCATGGGAAAGCTGTACCTTCTTCCTCGCTAATGTTGTGGGAGGAGATCCTCGTTAACAAACAACCAGTCCTCTTCTTCCATTCCTTCCCCCCAAGAGTAGGGGTAGCCTGATCCCAACTCCTTCATGACCCCCACAACAGCTGTCTCCTCCCCTAACCACAGATCTATCGATGGTGGTAATGGCGAAGAAGAACGTCTTCTGATAAGAATCCTGGCTGCGCTGATATCGTTGCCGCTGACTGTTGACGGATCTATCTCCAAAACCTCCCCAAGACACGAGCCAAGCACCCTAATCACCTCTACTACCCAAAGCGCAAGAGGGATTCCCCATAGAATATACCAAGCATCACATACTCCAAACAAGGATTTCTCATCCCATCTGTGCACCTCCTGCACCGGCCCGTCGTTGAACAAGGAGTCCGCTACTAAAACTTGATCGATGTCGATCTCTGCTGATAGTGATACCATAGTTCTAGCACTCCGATGGGCTTAATAACGCAATCCTCGGATTTTACCTTGCAACAAGATTCAAACCAAATCAGGATTTCCTTGATTGAAGCACCCTTCTGCGTAATAACCAGAAGAGAATTAAGGAACTGGCTTCTTGTTCTCCTCAGGATCTCCAGGTTAGCCTTAACCACCTGGTGACCCCCTAAAATCTCCTTCAATGCCCATCCTTCTGAATTGAGATTTTCTTTCGAGGATTCTTCTCCCTACCGCTGTTTCCAAATAGGATTTAGGGATCCACAGTTGCTTCCGTTTGCATCTGTCTATTGGTCCCTTCTCCATGGCCTTGTCATCTTTCTGCGGACATCTTTCCTGATGAAGATTGGGATCCTGAGCACTAGGGCCGCCTACAAATATAGGAGAGGAGGCGCCAAAATGACCCATAGTAGCCTGTACAGTGGAGGTTTTAGCTCTATCTGGACCATGCAAAGCTTTCTGCGCTGTGATCTTTCTTCCCTTGAAAACCTGGCCATAAATCTCCTTGACTGCCTTTCTCCTTGACTGCCTTTCTCAAATTAGATTCTCTTAGAAATGCGAAACCCCTAGGTTTCTTGAGGAATTTATCAAAAGGAATAGCAACATCCATCACTTTGCCATGCTTCCCAAAGATACGCTTGAGATTATCAACCTTCCACGAGGAAGGGAATTTGTTAACAAACATGGCGGGGAAGGTTGGAAGCTAAAGATCCTGATTTTTGCCCCGCAATCTCTTCTTTCTCGAAACAGTCACCCACTCACCTCGATCAGCATCCCCATCGATCGAAGGAGATATAGATTCATCGATTTTCCCTTTGCCTTTAACATCGTGGGCCTGCTTCCTACCTTCGTCGGGAGATCCACCACCATTGTCCGGCTGCTCTGATGGATGGATGAATATTTTTTCTCGGATTTGGAGCTTTCGGTAGGGGAAAGAGCGCGGCATCTTGGAAGATAAAACTAAAAAGCGCAAATCACGGTAGCCACAGGCTTTAGAGATAAAATCTTGGGTAAAACATTTAAAAGCACTTGGTGGGGTCCACCTGAATTTTGGAATGGCCTGAAATTTGGTGTGACCCCTCATCCAAGTTGGACACACGATGGCTGGGTTAGATGTTTGAACCACATCTCTGTGGGCCCTATAAACAATCAGGCAGGTTTTAATGGGTGGGAATCCATTCTCAACTGTTATCTATTCTGCGACCCACCAAAGCCGTGAATTGGCTTGATTTTTAGGTCCATGGCTCACCATGGAAGGGTGTATATAATTGATGGTGTGGATGTTCGACACACATTATAGTGGGGCCCGCAGAGCTTGACCTCATGGGACTTCCCATAAGGTCGACCTCATAGAACCTTTTCCCATATATTGTATATCTATGTCTGTGTGTGTGTATTTAATAATAATAATAACACAAACACATACACACTTGTGTGTTTTTATGAATTAATCTATAACAACATTATGAACACAATTAGTCCAACCCAAGAGAGTCCTGACTCCTGAAGTTACACAATATCAAGATGATGTATGTTCATGTCATCTCCATCAGAAATAGGCGAAACCAAAATGCCATCTATGTTATTCTTGTTCAGTTCAATGAACAGGGTAATTTTTTCCAAGGATATTCCATGTAACTTTCACTGATTGCAAGTTTTCATTCAACCAATCTAGCAGCTGTGGCCAATTACCAAATGTCATTTACTAATAACACATCCTCCGCCATGCCTGCATTGGAGCAGTCATTGTACAGAATGCTATCAAGGTGGCATTTACACAGTTCACAGAAGCTTGTATGTTAAATAAAAAATAAAAAATATACATACATAATCAGTGTATGCATGTGCATAATTGTTTACAAAATTTCATCACATACTCTAGTCTCCAGATCATCAATTTCAAGTAAATCACAGCAGGTGCATATGTGCAGATACAGATGCATTCCAGTGAGTGTGCAAATATCTATAGTTGTGTATACTATAGTTAAGTTACCTTCCTGCTCCTTCTTTTCCAATTTTTCTCTTTCCTTCTGCATTTTAAGTGCATCTGCTTTCTCTCCCTACATGATAAGGGAAGAATAGTAAGGCCAGGGTCTAAACGAACAAATTGTGGGTGGGTGACTCCGGAAGTAAACCTACAAACTGTTTCTAAAACTACCGAAGCAAGGTGCGATGATTTGTGGAGAGAGATTACATTGTTTAGGAGAGTCTTATGTTGTGCTTTCAGGATGGTATCAGCAAAACGGCTCCTCAGCATAGCAGCACGGAGAGCCTTGTTGGGTGAAAGTTGTTCATCATAATGAAAATCTATAGTTCCTGAATTGCAAAAACACTAAAAGGGATAAGAGGTGTGAAACACCCTGATGAAATCCTCATTATGATTGTAAGGAGGATTAAAATATAAGAATCCTAAAATACACACTCATCATCATCACAAGGATGGGTACTTAAAAATTACAATTGACAAAGTGACTTTCTCCACAAGAAGCACCTGCCATTGCGGGACCAGGACTAGGTTGAACATTTTCTTCCACAAAACCACCTCCAACCCCTGCACATTTAATGCCCAAAACAATGTTAATCATCTATCTATCATGGAAATAAGCCAAAAAGGAACAAGCCTTCTACAAACGATGAAAAGGAAGACCTTTCCCACAGTCAGAATCAGGATCGTTACTCCAATGTGTGCTGGCTGTGGAATTCTTACATGCTAGACGATCCTAGATTTGAACACAATGCTTCAATTAAAATTTTCATTTGCAAGTGATCTGAAATTGCAGTCCTTCAGGAATGCTCAAGATAAAGTATATTGATAACAAGAACAAAGGCATACACACCGAGTTAGATGCATGACATGCACGATCTTTTCTGCCTGAAAAATTATCAGAAGATAGGTCCGAATCAGAACACGAGATGAACAAATATATCACATGTTCTGTAATTTATTGATTGAGGTTTTCGAAGCCCACCAATGTGTACAAGGGATACCATCTCCATGCCCCATGAATGCCAGCATCACAGACAGGTACAAAGTCCAAGCCAACCGCTAACTCCAAGTGGGTCCAACCTAGAAGATGTTCTCACCCAAAACTCAGGCTGGTCACTTCATCAGGTGGGCCACGATTTTAGAAATAGGTGGACGGTTAGAAAACTCGGCCAAGATTTCTTCAGCCGTACATTTGTTCCATAAACTGTGTCCCACCCAATCAAATGGACAGACCTGATTCTTCGGCCAGGCCATCTATATAGGGGAACCCCCTTGATGGATAGATTGGATCTCATAGATATGTGCCATGCTGGTGCACATGGTGACATGTATGTGAGTTGCCTTGTACATGCATGTGGCTGTAGCAAAGCTCATTAGTCATTATCGAAAGACGGATCAATGAGACAGTAAATGGAAAAGGATAACTAACCACTTGATGAAGCCTGGGCAAAATCATTGTGATGGCTGCAGCGACAATCCATACTGTTACATGAGCCATTTATGCAGGCAGCAGTAGGGCTCATAGGTGTATAATCTTTAGAATTGCGATGACTGTTACTTTCACCCTTACCTATATGATATCTTGCCAGTTAGCTCCTGAAACAAGCTGTATAGCAGGCAACGTCAAGAGTATATGCCAACTCATACCTCTGAATAATTCCTGTTTAGAGCCGTTTGCACACCTATTATCTACATCTGTGGGCTGTACAGAGAAAACAAATAGCAAATAAATGTAGACGAGTCACAGAAAAAATACTTCAGAGAAAAAGGAACAATCTCGAAAAAGGAGCAAATAAGACTAGCGTAACAACGTTACTGTCCAAATAAAGCTACTTACCTTCTCAGATCTTGATTCTGGACAACTTCTTATGATTCTGTCCAATTCCCACAGTGCCTCATCATCAAGTGCATCAAAGTCCACTTTGCTTCTGTCTCTGCTTTGACCAACAGAACCAAACCTCCGAAGAAATTTAAGCAGGTGAGGTGGTGCATTTCCATCCAACAATTCCGCCAGGTCTTTTCTCAGAATCTGCTTCTCTGTGAATGTCATTGACTTTCTGGGAGATGAAGTCGAGCAGTGAGGAGATGTTCTATGACTGCTTCGTCTTGAATTGAGTGTTTGCTTCTGGGTTTTCTTCAAAACTGGCAAGTTCCGATGTTATAGAGCCTTCCACTCTCCATATTGCCTCCAAAGACTTCCATCTCAAATTAAAGAAACCATTTAGTTCCTTCGCAATGATGTGAACTTCATTATGTGGAGGATTATATCGCATTGCATTGGAGAAAGTTAATCTCACATCTGCAGCGAACTCTTGGGCATTCAAGTACAACCTATTTTCCAGCTTAGATTTAATTGTACCCAAGTCCATGGGTTTGGAGATGATAGAGAAATAATCGGGAATGTTCAACTTCACTGGATCGACTGGTTGATTAAACACCCAACCGGCTGGATGGGTCATTAGCTTCTTCAAAATACCAGAGCAGTGCTTCATCACAACACCATCCATTAACTGTCCCTTCTTCCCCTTTCGACAACCCAATTTCCCCATGGTCCCACATTTATTAGCACCTGTCACAACAGATACCAATCAAGTAGCCAGAATAATTAATGAGAATTGATGTATACTACATGCATTTTATGTTCTCTTTTCTTAAAAAAAAAAAAAGGTCCTACGGATAGTTCACAGGACTGAGAAATGGATGTTATAAGTTTTATCAGTATACCATGTCTCATATGGTAATTAGCACCTGCACAACTGCATCTCTCTGACCAAGTTCGTCTTGTCTACATGTGGAAGTGCAAAGGGTTCTAGCCTTCATCTGTTTGGTTAAAAAAACAAAGTCCAACTATACTACTATAGACAATCTAAGGAAGAGAGGTGTTCATTATGAATGGCTCCCCTTTATTCCCTGTTCTTGCATTGCTCCTTCACTTTGGAGGTGTGGTTGCAAATCTTATGCCTGTTCGAGGAGGAATGGGTAATGCCTTGGTCCATGGGGGCATTCTTGCAGGCATGGCACGAGAGGGGGTGGGGAGCAAGTCTAAGAATGAGAGATGGAAATTAGCAGTCTTGGCAGTGCTTTGGGCTGTGTGGCTTGAATGCAACAATTGCATCTTCAAGGACAAGTTATGCCCTGATAGGGTGGTTTCCCTTGAGGCGAAAAGAATGGTCGCGGAAGGGGCCATTAGAGCTAAGATTCATGGAAAGTCTCTAGGGGATGTATCGTAGGTCCTGAGGAGTTTTCTATGGTACTTTGTAGCTTCCATGGATAACAGCTTGTCATCCATTTGTACCTTTTCATGCATTGGAATAAAACTTCTGGAGCTCTTAAAAAAAGGGTCTCATATAGCAATTATTGAAGTCTATGAAAAGGATGCGCAAAATGGGAAGCAAGAGAGAAGGGGAAATGAGCTTCTGTAGTTAATGACAACTATTGGACAAAATAACATGTAGCATTAACAGAAAAGCGATCCAGAGGCCACTAACAATCTCCATTATAGAGGGAACTACATTAGCCAAAACCTCTTCTACTTTGATTTTCGGTAACGCAAGCTTATTGGTGGCAGGCATGGGTAAGACTTAAGAGTTTAAAGACCTGAAGAGAAGGGTGGGTCATCAGGTAACTTTATTAGATTCTCACCTGCAGAGGCCATGACCATGACTGGAGATTTCTCAGTTAGCCTGAGTAGAGGATGACACCAAAAAATCACTATAAACAGCTTTCGGACTGATCCTCACAAGCAGCAGAGAAATAGAATGCTCAAAAAGGCTCCATCATTGTCTGCAGATAGCATCAACATATCGAGTAACTCTGCAAATATCAAATGTAGAGGATAAGAACAACGAGATATCAAGGAATAAATGCCCATCAGATAATAAAATTGCGATTAGCACCCATGCCCTGCTTGCTCCTTTTGTCTTATACCAGCTTAGTTATCATCAACACTCAGCTTGGGTTCTTCTAGACCAGGTGCTCAAGCATAGGATTGCCAAATCAATGCCAGCATTGTAAGATCAATGGGGGAAAATTCAGACCAATCCACTCATTAGGAGGGTCACAAACATACATCAATTCAAACCATTGGTTGTCCATAGATTTCAATGATGTTACTTGCCCAACTAGGGGCGATCCTGATTTTTGCTCCATGTGATTTTTATGTTGTGACTTTTGCAAAACTAGGATGTTCTGCACGAAATAGGAATATAAACCAATTTAGAGCCAACAGTCTGGGCTAGGCCGGGCCATTCATCATTGACCTAGGCTTGCCCCAACCTAGCAACTAGGCCCGGATGTCACGCTCAGACCCAGCCCTCAGGCCAAGCTTTGGGACCCAAAAAAGGCCAGGGCTGGGCTTCGAGGCCCATTTTACCCCCAAAATAGATCACAGCCACCAGCCTGAACCAAGCTGTAGATGGAAAAATTGAACACCAGTGATGATGTGTTTGGCAATTGCTTATTTCTTGCCATAGTTTCTTAATCATAAAACCTGTGTACCCAGTGAATAATGAGTAAAATGATGTGTTTTCAACGCCTATTGCTTAACAAATTTTTTTTCATCATACCCATTGAACCTATGTAACTTGAACACCAAGACGTGGATCCGTGGCTAATGCAGGTGCAAAGTAGAAATGTGATTTCAAGAAGATAAATTTCCGACACATCCACAAAAATATATTAAAATATTAGATTTAATTATTCATAAATATTTTGCATACATATAAAGTGGCATATAAAGCCGGTGTTTTGCACATGAACTTTTGGATACTTGGCATACACGACATCATGCTATGAACTGTTTAATGTCACGACGCATATGAGACCAGTAGAATTTTTCCTCCAGCATGGCCAATATTTTATCTCTTCCAGAGTGTGCACTCAATCCTCCTCTATGTAGTTCAGACAAGATCTTTTCATGCAACAATCCTTCGGGGATGCATAAGTGAGAACACTTGAATAAATATCCATCGTGTGAGATGGATTACAGTTTGGATGTCGGACATCACATATCTATTAAGCGCTTTGCTACAAAAAGGGTCCTCTTTATATTTGTTCTTTTAATTCCCCGAATTCCACAACCTCCATGGTGAGTGTTCCTAATAGAACCACTCTCCCACTCAAAAGATCTGCCACTTAGTCTTGACTTCCAGCCTTCTCACACAAGCGAAAAATATATTCTTGTAGAAAATCTATCCACTTCATATGATGAGCACTTAGTTTCTTTTGAGAGTTGATATCTTAATGCCTCATGGTCTAAGTATAGAATGAATTTCCGATGACTCTAGTAATGCTTCCAATCTCGTTGCGCCTGGAACCCTACATAGAATTCAAGATCATATGTGGAGTAGTTCTTCTGTGCATCATTAGAGTCCTGCTAAAGAAAGCGACATGCTTTTCTTCCTAACTCAGCATCGCGCCAATGCCAACATCTGAAGCGTCGCTTTCCAATTCAAAGACTTCATCGAAGTCCAGAGTGCAAGAACTGGAGCTTTTGTCATCTTTTTTTTTTTTTTTTTTTTAATGGTATTGAAGTTTTGGTCCATCGCTTTAGTCTATTTGAACTTACCTCGTGCTGTCGTGCGTGCAATTGGTTACAAGTGCAATAACTATAATAAAATTCCAGATAAATCTCTAGTAAATTGTCGCCAAGTTGTGGAAGAACGAACCTCCGAAAGGGTTCGTGGGGTGTGCTATTCTTCAATGGCCTTGATTTTCTCCAGGTCAACCTTGATTCCTTGTGAAGACATAATATACCATAAAAGCACAACACTATCTACAAGGAAGGAGCAATTTTCGAGTTAACAAATAGTGATTCTCACCGTAATACATCAAATATTTGTTGTAAATGGTTAAGGTGAACAAATGAATCATGACTAAAAAAAAGGAGTATCATCAAAATAAACAACTAAAAACTTCCCCACTAAGGGTTGGAGTACCTCTATCATCAGTCTCATGAAAGTACTTGGCGTGTTTGAAAGGCCAAATGGCATGATGAGCCACTCGTACAACTCATCTCGAGTCTCAAATGCGGTCTTCCACTTGAGCCCAGGCTATATGAATCCGATTATATCCACTCTTCAGGTCGATCTTTGAAAAGACCTTTAGTCCATGTAACATGTCCAGCATATCGTCCAAGCAAGAAATAGGAAACCAATACTTGACGGTAATTTGGTTGATTGTATGACTGTCTGCACACATCCTCCAAGACCCCTCTTTCTTAGGGTTTAATAATATGGGAGCAATACATGGTGACATGCTTTTCTGAAGTAAACCCTTTTGTAGCAACTCAGCAACCTATTACTTGAGCTCGGCATGTTTGGCTGGACTCATTCGGTAGTTTGCGAAATTCAGCAGACTCGAACTGAACACTAAATCAATGTTGCGCTAAATGTTCCTCATATGAGAAAGTCAATTTGGGAGTTCTTCGAGCACCAAGTCTTCATATTCATGAAGGAGCTCTTATATTATAGGAGGCGGAGCATCTTATTGTTTCCTGTCTTCTTTAGCAATTAAGACACAAATGATGCCAGTTTCCTTGCTTTTCTCTTCAACCATTTCTATTCTAAGCGCTTTTTACCCTCATCTTTATCAGATTTGGGTGCTGAAAAATGTTTCATTGGATGCAATGTGATATTAACACCATCCTTGATGAAAGAACAGGTGTTAGCCAAGTCAAATGCATCATATCTCGGTCTCACAACCACGGTCTCCTTAACAAATTATGGAAAGCATTCATGGGGATCTCGTTACAACACACCTCATTCTTGTACGTAGGTTTGATAGAGAAGGAAACTAAGCACCTAAAGTTAATAGAAACTTCTCCTCCTTTCTTGTACCAACAAATCTGGTATGGGTGTGAATGCTTATGTCATTTACGTTTTAATTTATTTACTATTTCTTTGAGACAATGTTCTCATTGCTCCTCTTGTCTGCCAAAATCGTACATATCTTCCCTCAAGAAGTGCACGAGGTATGGAAGATATTGTGTCGTAACCATCACCACTCGTCAATCATCTGAGGCGTTGATATCATTTGTTGGATAACTAATGACTTGCCTCTATCATCATACATATCTGCTGCATCTTCTCCAACATGTGCCCCATGCTCATATGCATGTTCGCCATATTTTGTGCCATCTTTGGCTTTCATTTACATGCAGTCGGGAGTATCTTCAATATATTCTCCTTCCCCAGGCAAATTTACTTTAATTGTGGACTGATGTTCAGGATAGTGAAATGCCAAGTTGCCCACACTTAAAACATGTGAAAGGATTGTTGTTTTGCCTTGTCTTGGGTGCATTGGCCCTCGTCTATCACCACCTCCGCCGGGTTGGGGTTAGGATTCATTATTGGTCGTTGGTCCATCATCCCTCGACCTATGGGAGGCCTGCGGTTGCCTTATATGGAAAGTGAGCATGCTACACAATTAATTGATAACGGTCATCATGGGGCACCAATCATCTCCTAAGTCTCAATTAATTATCTCCTTGGCTTTTCATATAGTTGTGTATGTATCGGACATCTCAAATATATATTTGGAAGCCAATTCATTTATGGTGCTCAGGTTAAAACTATTAAGATATCTTGAAATCTTTGGTCTTCATATTAACAAAACCCTGCCCGTGATATCAATGTATGAAACTCCTCGGTGTATTCATTTACTGATTTATTCCCTTGACATATGTTATGGGTAAATCTGGGCTGACCTCAAGCCATAAGGAAAGCCCATAAGCCCACGTGCCCAAACATAAGTTTGCAGGCTCAAACACTGGCGTTCAGGGGCAAGACAACCGTTCATAATAGGAAGAGAGCCAATGACCGGAACCAATAAAGCATAGGCCACGGCTCATCCTGAAGACCTCATCCTGAAGATCTCATCCAACCTTATCATGATCCTAACATGATAAGTATTATTCAACCTTATCATGATCCTAACGTGATAAGCATCATCTCTCCAATAATTATTTATAAAAGGCTCTCCACACTCTCTCCAGGTACGCAACACACCTCCATACTAAACCCAAAAGAGTCTCTCTCCATCAATATCTGTACTGACTTAAGCATCAGAGGGCCCACCGCCGGTACGACCGGCATCCCCCTAATCTCCTTTGGTGATTGAAGGTCATTCCATCCACACCGTTCATCCTCAACCGGAGATCAGACGACAAAGATTCAAAGTTGGTCCCTGACCAACATCTGTTGCCCATTTTTAGCGTTAACAACATAGATTGTAAATTGTAACATCATTGATAGAGGTTATGGGCTTGTGTCGTGGGTAAGTACTTTCTTTTTAACTTTTTATTTTTATTTTTATCATTTCTTAAGAATTTCTTTTCTCCTTACCTAACTGAATTTGTTCAGCTTGAAGATTGACCCACCATGCTAACACATCACAAAAAAAACTTCATAACTACTAACTTAACTTTTTGATCGTCCGCAATTTCCTTGTTACTTGAATACTTTTTCCACCTTACTTAGCTAACCAATGAGTTAACATACTAACGACCATGGACTACCTTAATTCTGGGCTTTCTATCATGTTCCAACTATTGAAGAATTCGATCATTGATGCTTTCACAAGCCGAGGCTGCCTTTGTTGGTTAGGACCTTGGTGGGGACCTTCCCCTACGTGTCCACATGCTCCAACCCCAATCTTTGGATTCTCTCCACACCAAAGCTCATCCACTTGATTAGTGAGATTGTCTACCATATGAGTGAGTCAATCTACTCGCTCTATGAGTGTGCAGATCAAAAGGCTACTGACACAAACTCTTCCTATGTCACCCCCTTTGAAGACAGAAGAAGACGATATAGAGTCGAAAATCCTTCAACAATCACCCACTCTGCTACCAAAATGGTGCAATCCGAGTCAATGAGATCTCCACACTCAAATTACAAAAAAATGGACAAGAGTACACTCAAAAGAATTATTCGAGTATAAATAGAGAAATAACTTTATTGATATCAGACTTCTTATTTTACAATACTTAAGAAAACAATCCCTATAAATCTTTAATGAAAATCCCCCAACTATTAAATTGATTTCAAATCAATCTACAACTTATTTAAGACCAAAAAAAAAAATCCACCTACATAGTTTTGGCCTAAAATTGCTAAAACGAATTTACTAAATACCCCAAAATCTTCAATCATATTTTCCACATCAGCCCCCATATCCTCCACAAATGGCAAATGTAATCTCTGAAATTTAAGCCCCAAATTTTGCAACAAACAGCCCAAAATCAGCACATGCCGGGCCCTACAGTGGGCCATGCGCCTACAGCAAATTCATCAACAACCGATCACCTACAACTGCTTGTAGGTTAACTTTTCACCTACAACCCCTTCTTACGCAAGCCTTCTGCCCTCGAAAATATATGATATTTTCAAGGGCAGAATTGGGAACAAAAAATTCCAAGGCAAAACACAAACGGGCTGTAGCCTACAACGAGAGTTGTATGAGTACGTGCAGCCGAAGCTGAGTACCTACAACCGACTGTAGGTTAACTTCCCCTCACACCCACTTTCTACAAGCATTCTTCCTTGAAAATACTTGGTATTTTTAAGGAGAAAAGTGGAAAGAAAAGAATTTTGAGGAAAGGATGGGTCGTACCGTACTTCCAGCTGTAGGCGATCAGTGCTCCGTCTTCTATCTTTGATTGTGAAGGAAGCTCTGTAGGAGAGGGAGCTTTTGCTGAGAGAAGTAGAAGGGTTTTACTTGTTGAGGGTTGTTTCGTTTGTTCAGGCCCTTAAATGGGCTGGGTTAAGCTGGGCCGAGGAATGTCCCAGCCTAGCCCATTATCAAAAGGCAAGTAGCGAACCCGGCCCACCCCACTAGCTAAGTGACTAAGCCCATTATCCTTCTGGGTTGTCCTTTAAGCCATCCAAACCATTCATTGAAATCCAGAGTCATCTATACCGTAGATTCAGATGGGTGATTAGACGCATCTGCTCAAGTAATGGTTAGGTGGACCATTGGACTTGCGCTGTTCATCATCGATTTTTTTAAGGTCCCACATCGTGTAGACCAGTCGATCCTGAGGGCTCACTCTTCCAAGTGGGACTTTCGGATTGCTTTTATGACATATTCTTATTTTCTAATATAAAAGATTAATTACAGTTTTAATATAAAGGCTTAATTTTCTAAACAACTTTTCAATGTGGTATTAAACTAAACCTAATTAAAAAAAGTAGGTTAACAATGATAAGAAATAATTTTCTTAATTTTTTAAATCCATTTTTTCTAACCGTGTATGTGAATCCACTCCGTCCATCAGGTGTAGTCTTTGATGATTGTCACTGGGGCAAAAATTCAGCCTGATTCACAACTTAGGTAGGCCAAATCACAAGGAACAATGTGGATGGGCCGCCAACTATAGGTTTGTGACTTGAAGGTTTAGGTACAATTTTACATTGTTTCCACTGGTACAGTCCAATGAGTTTTTATTTTTTATTTTTCAATCGGCCCAATACTTTGGGAGCACACTGAACATGAGGGTTATCACCTGATGGACAGAGTGGATTTCACATATGCAACATGGTGGGCTGGAAAGAGCTCGGGTGTATGATAACCAATTCCGGTACCGGCCCAGTATTGTTAACAAGAGATGGTTTTGCCTCTGCTGTCACTCATGATCGCCGGCATGTCGCCCCGTTGGGGCCCACATGCTGAGCTGGTCCAATGATAATAACAACTCATGTTCTGAATTATATGCTATGTGGGGCCATTGTAAGAAACTCACGGTGAAATAATGGCTACCATCATCGCCATGTGTAGACTAATTTTTGATGGCCCACATTCAAGTTTCCAAATCGAAGGTGAGGATCATGACTTGAACGTCACTAAGAATCATGGCTTATGTATGATAATATCAAGATGGATGGTTCAGATCACAGGCCTACCTCAACGTGTGATCCCAATGTGTTGAGACATGCAATTCCAAACTGGGAAAAAAACTGAGACCAGGCCGGATTATACTACATGGACCCAGGCCCACCTAAATTAGTTACTCGGTCCATGGGCTCACCAAAGGATGCGTATATTCTCACGCCAGACCAACCCACCGCTTTCACAGCTGGATATAGAGTGAGGAATCATATGATACACCGCCGCGTATTTACACCATATGTGCATTTCTTTATTTTGACGAGTTAGATCCATTTTTCATTTAATCCAGACCCTTGAAATATTTTTTCCTACCATATGTGGGCCATTATTTAAAAGAATATCTGATTTAAATATTTTTAACCTTTCTATTTGTGGACTAAAAATAGATGGTCCAAAAAGACCCACATTCACTTTAAAAAAAAACATTATCAGTATTTTGTTTCTGGAATCTTCCAATCTAAAAAGTTTTCGGAAGCCATTCATCTACACTAGCATGTGACATACCAACGGTCTGGATTACCTAAATGTGGGCCCCACACAGCTACAGATTACGATGTTTACCATGTTCTAATTGCACGGTATGATATGAAAATTCACGTGAAAATATCTCTGCAACCGTTTTAAACGTGATAGGGATGCATGACAAAAAAGATGGCACGTGCAACGTACAATTTCTTTCACACTGCTTGTTTATAAAATCAGAGCCGTTCAATAGGTGGGGATGCATCATAAAGATCCCTTCGGCAGAAATGAGGATGGTTCATTCATTAGGTGGACTACACTGTTGAAATCAATGGACAACCGATGGTTCGACTGAATGCATGTTGTGACCCTTTTAGAGAGAGAATTTTCCAATTTTTGGTCCAGGTGATCGACATGGTATGGTCGAACATCTTCACAATTTGGATGTTCCAATTTTTGCTAGCCGTCAGATGAAGCAATGGTGCGATTGTAAATTGGCGATACTCTCGATCCAACCGTTGCCTCTTTTAGATTTGTTTTTTTTTTTTGGTCTTTAGTACTTGAATCGACGGTTTAGGATGACCGCCTAAAATGAAGATAAGTTGAGAAGCAGATTTCCTCTCTACAGGCTTTTTATTGCTATTATTGTAATGACGATTACTCAATAATCATACCGGATTTCCCCTTTTCCCGGAAGCTCCTTCCCTAGGAACCTCGGCGGGGTCCACCGTGATGTTTGTGAGAAATCCATTCCGTTCATCCGTTTTTTGAGCTTATTTATCCAAAATGAGCCGGATCCAAGACTCAAGTGGGCTGCACTAAAGGGAAAGGTGGGTAGGAAAATACCTACCGTTGAAACCTCCCTGGGGTCCACAATGATGTTTATATGCCATCCATACCGTTCATAACATCATTCCTACTGGGATGAACTCATTCCTACTGGGATGAACTGAAAGCACAAATATTAGCCTGATTCAAAACTTCCGGGGCCCCAAAAATATTTCAACTGTGAACGTTCAATCTTCATGTTTTCAGCCCACTTGAGTCTTGGATGTAGCTCTTTTTTTTGTCATGTCTTAAAATGAGATAAAAAAAAATAGATAGACAGGGTGGATTTCTCACAAATATCATGGTGGGCTCCACTTAGGTTCCCAGCGTAGGAACTTCCCTTTGGCAGGAAATCCACTAGGGCTCTCAACGTTCAGATCGGAATTGAATCCCAAGTCTGAAAATCTATAGCCAGATTCAGATCCGACTCAAATCCAAAAGGTGATATCCATATCTGATCTACTTATAAATAGCTAGATCCATTTTCGATCTAAAAATCCATATGGTCATCGGATTCAGTCAGATATAATTCCAAATCCACAGCATCACAAATCTAAAAAATATATAATATAATATATTTAATTTAATAACAAAATGATGCAAATCCCACTGTTTATTGTGATATGGTCGACCTGAGATTGGCATATGTCTCATTTTTACGATGTGGCCTAAAATAATTCGGAAAATTAGAAGGCCGGCTTGGACATATACATCAAGGAGGGTCATTCACGCCCAAAAGGGCGTACATGGTACGCCTCTTTGCTCATGGCACTAGTGTCCTTCTACGTTTATTGTTCCAACGTCTCAACTTCTATCTTTTTGTTTTTTTTAATCTTTGGCCAAGTAAGGTCCAGGTACGGATGATGCACTTCGTTCATTAATTCGGTTAACCCATGAAGGGCCCCAAAAGACTTATATTGGGTAGCTTTTGGTGGCATATACACATGACAATGGGCTTGGAATGGTTTCAATGGTGAACACACAACTTCACTGTTCCTTGTTGTATGGTCTACCTAAGATCTGGATCTTCTCCAGATTCAGGCCCATAGCCTTAAATGATCTGTCAGGAAGGATGGATGGTATGGATGTAACATATACATCATAATGGGCTCCACTAGTTGGCCCTAAGACCACATTTCTCGAAAGAATTCCATTGAAGGCTTGAACTATGCAATAGTGATGATCCAATTAGATCTTACTACTAGATCTAGATCATGACCCGAATATGATTCGGATTTATTTATGTGAATCCGAATCCGGTCCATTTAATTAATCGAACTTATTTTAAGATCCAACTCTGCATTATACCGGTTCAGAGCGAATTGAATCTTGGATATAATCAGCTCCATTGAGAGCCCTAAAATCCGCATCCAAAGAGATTTGCGTGAATACATTCAGAGGGGCGAGGATTGGGTACTACCCCCACAAGATGGTCCTGTGGACCCATGCTAATATGTATGTGTTTTATCCATGCTGTTCATCCTTCTGACAAATCATTTTAGGTAATGAGCTAAATGAGGCAGATCCAATGCTCAAGTGGACCGCACCACAGGAAACTGTGGGAATTGGAAATTGATATTTATGTTTTTGCTTTATCTAGGTCTATGTGATCATATGAACAAATTGGATGGCAAATAAACATCATGGTGGGCCCTAGAAAGGTTCCATTGCTGGGATCATTCTCACCATTGCTTCCTATGGTATGGTCCACTTGAGCCTTTAGTATGCCTCCTTTCTGAGCTCATGCCTAAAATGATCTTTCAAAATGGATGAATGGATAGGATGAAACACATATATCATGGTGGGCCCAAAGACCACTTGAGAGGACAGTCTGTCTCTAGTTAGCTCCTGGTGGGGGTAGTACCCAATCCACACCCCATTCAAAGATATTGCTATGTGATACTTTGGGACTTTGGCATTTGAATCTCATCATCTTTCAATTATCCACACCATTCATGATGAGTTTCACTTTGTATGGTGGAAAGTCAATAAATGAAAGCTTTCAATTTGATGATTTTAACACTGGATTTCAGAAGCCTAAAGTCTTCAAATTGCAGAGGCAGATCATAGAATAGGACTGGTTGAAGATTGAACAAGGAACTAAGCTGAGTTAGCTATAAAGAATAGCTGAACAACTTTGATGTAAATATATGCAATTAGCACTATGCGGGTAGGCCAAGCTAGCCACTAGTCCATTGCTATTCTAGTTCCTACAATCAATGACATTAGCATCGAGTATCAATATAGTGAGTCATTATGTTAATTCTGAGTTGGCACTTAGGGTGTGTTTGGTTTTCCAAATTTCTATAAAATGTAAAGTAAATGAGCCATCATTATCATATTTAGGTGTTTGTTTGAACAAGAATTATGGTTTGTAAATTAAAAGTCAAATACACTTGTAAAGAAAGTAGATAAAGCAAATTATAATATTTACATTTTTACATTACAAAGTTATCATTTTTATGGTAATTTCTAGGGTGAGACCGTGTAGCAAAATCATTATTGTACTCAAATACAAGTAATGTCTCTACACAATTACATGAGTAAATAAGTAATTAGTACCTATTTGCAACCATTTATTGCATTAATTGGAAAACCAAATAGGCCCTTGGGTGAGCAAACTCCAATTCTAGTTATGTTCCTCCTTTAGAACAGAAGAGGCCATAGCCCCCATAGCACCAATATGTGGCACATGAATCTCTCTATAGCAAATGCGATGGCATCACATGTAATCCAAACCATCCACATAATTTTAGTTATTGTGGATTGGAGATGGTTGAAAATAAAACTTCATGCTATAATTCTTTTTGTAAGGTCAATAGCCTTCAAAGCAAGGTAATAAACAAGACTATCAAAATTCAACTTTTGGTTCATATAAGTGATGTATAACAATTCTCTCCAAATCTTTTGAACCGTAGGATGACCTATCGTTGAACTAAGCCATCCATTCATTCATATAACTAAGAGTATGCCATGATACAAGAATCATGCTAATTAAATGATCTTAATCTTTTGAATGGGGGCCAATTTCTTACAAACATCAATTACCAGCTATAAATCACATGTATTGAATCAACAAATCAAAGTGTTACTTTAGAATCATAAAAAATACTAAGTGGGATCTAGCTGCTAGATGTTTCAAGATGATGGCTATACCTATTTTGGTTCTCCAGTCAATCTTGAACATCCATTTTCATGCTATTGATCCGAAGCCTAGGATCATCCAATTGGCACTATTTTTGCATCATGGCTTGCTCCTCGTTGTATGAATAATTGAAGGGTTCAGATCAATAATAGGTTTCCCCATGTGCCATTTAAAAGGTTTGGTGTCCACCCTCTTAGCTGTGCAACGCACCCACACAGTTAGTCACACGATGTGCGTCTCCTTAGCATTTTGAACCTGAGACCTGCTATTGAAATGCCTAGGCGTCTTCTAGCTGGGCTAGCAGGTGAGACACCGGCAAAACCCTATTTTCAAAACACAGGTCATCTGTGATATATGTCATCAGATGGACGGATCTCATTGATGCTTGACCCAGAAAGATGGATTTGCACTAGTTGGGTTCTTTTGCCTCTTTAATCATACACTCTTTCTGAAACTTTTCTTCTCAAGATTTTCAAATCCATTACATATAAACGACTATTCAAGTTCCTCTTCCCATTGATTTTTTAACCCAGCTCATCACTGAGGTCCATGGGCACCAATGGATACCTGATGGGTACTCAGACTTGGTTAGTTCCGGGTCCACAGTCTCCTTACCTAATGAGAGCGGATCAGGTGTTACTCGCAGTTAACAACTTAGTGGGTGTTACGTACGACCCACCTTTGTCATATGTTGTATATCCACTCCGTCCATCCATTTTTACAGCCCATTTTAGAGCATCTTCCCAAGAATTAAGCATATCCAAATCTCAAGTGGACCACACCATAAGAAATTCAGTCAGTTTTCCTCATAACTCTTTAGACAAATTTACCCATTATCGGGCGTCTGACGATGTGCGATCTTCGAAACACAGTTTTCTATTTTGGCTTTGTCTCTTGCGAAGTGCTATATAATCACTTCTTAAATGGGATTAGGGCATCGTAATAGAGATATTACACATCCAAGGTGAGAGAGAGAGAAAAAGAAGAAGAAGAGGAGAGAGAGAGAGGAAGATCGCAGAGAAGAGAGTTGTGCCCGTGACACTTCATCCACAGAGCAGACAACGTCTTAGTTTCTTTTACGTCATTCGATCGGTGGGATCTCTTAGTTTTTCTAGTTCTCTTTGTTTGTTATCCGTCCATTGGGTGAAGATTGATTGAATCCGAGTGGGCTGTGCTCGTGATCGCTGTGTAATTGGTTTTACATAGTGGATTGTTTAATTTGGACGAGGTCTCGTGGTTTTTACCTCTGTTAGAGGGTTTTCCACATAAAAATCTCTTGTGTTCGTGTGGTTCATTGTTTGATCGTGTTTTTCGTATTATCATATCCCATAATTCAAGGTAGTTGGGGTGCGAGATCTTGAACTTTTGTGCAATGCCTTCAACAAAAGTGGTATCAAAGCGTCCAGGTTGTGTAGAACGGACAGTGGGATCAGTGTGAATTATGGAGGGCGGTTTATTGCGAAGGCCTATATGCGTTGATCACAGGTGAGAGTATGAAACCGGTAGAGACGTTTGTTGATGAGTAGAAGAAATTGGACTATAAGGTGATGGGTTTTTATCCGATAGTGGTTGGATGACACAGTGTTCCACCACGTGTCTACGAAGACCTCAACCGCTAGCTTACAACAGAAACTGAAAGGGCTGTATGAGAGGAAGACAACCAGATCTAGGAAAGAAGTTGAGTGCTGGTATTGTCGCAAGATGGGCGACTACCAGTATGAGTTCCACAAAGAAAAGAAGGATAAAGGGAATGAGAAGAATGATGAGTTAATTTCTACTGTGGTTGCCTCAAATGGCGACATGGTTATTACACTCTCTACAGATTACGATGTTTGTCTCATCACTACGAGTCAGGACACCGATTGAGTGATAGACTTGGGAGCATCGTATCACACCACACCTCGCAGGGAGTTCTTCACAAGTTACAAGTCAGGCGACTTTGATACTATGAAGATGAGGAATTCTGGTATCTAAGATAGTGGGGGTTGGTGATATTCGTGTAAAGATCGATGTGGCTGCACATTGGTGTTGAAGGATATGAGGCATATTCCTAAACTTTGCTTCAACTTGATGTCAATGGGAAGGTTGGATGATGATGGTTATGAAAGCCGATTTGTTGGTGGGCATTGGAAACTCATCAAGGGTTCATTGATCATGGCTAGAGGGAAGAAGTGTTGAATCTTGTACAAGACAAGTGTCAGTGTCTGTAAGGATGAATTGAATGCAACAGAAGATTCAATGATGGACATGTGGCACAGGCGGCTTGGCTACATGAGCTAGAAAGGGCTTTAGCTATTAGCGAAGAAGCGGCTCCTTTCAGAGATGACAAGTATACCTCTCAAAACCCATATTAATTGTTTATTTGGGAAACATCATAAAGTTTATTTTGTTAAATTTATTTATCATGTTAATAAAGTGAATGCATTAAATTTGGTTTATTCTGATGTATGTGGTTTGATGAGGATAAAAACCTTGGGTGGGGCTTTATATTTTGTTACATTTATAGATGATGCATCTAGGAGGGTTTGGGTGTATGCATTGAAAACTAAAGATGAAGTCTTTGAAGTGTTTAAAACGTTTCATGCTAGGGGAGAGAGAAAACTAAAGATGAGGTCTTTGAAGTGTTTAAAACATTTAATGCTAGGAGAGAGAGAGAGAGAGAGAGAGAGAGAGAGAGAGAGAGTACATTCGCATTGACAATGGAGGTAAATACACTGGAGCAATTCATGAACACTGTAAGACCCTGGGTATATGACATGAACAGATGGTGCCCAGTACTCCACAACACAATGGTGTAGTAGAGCATATGAATCGCACCATTGTGGAGAGGATCAGATGCATGCTTTTCCATGCCAAGTTGGCCAAGACGCTCTAGGGAGAAGCAATGCACACAACGGTGTATTTGATAAATATATCTCCATCAGCCTCTTTTAATAAAGAGGTTCCTGAAAAGATATGGACTGGACATGATGCACTGTACAGTCATCTTGTGGTGTTTAAATGCCGGGCATCCGTTTATGTACCCAGAGACGAGAGGTCCAAGCTTGATATAAAGATCAAGTAGCGTGTGTTTCTAGGTTACGATGACAAGAACTCTGGTTATAGATTGTGGGATCCAGTTGAGAAGAAGATAGTCGGGAGTAAAGATATGGTGTTCTTTGAATATCAGTGTATTAAAGACATTGGAAAGCCATAGAAGACTTAGCCCAGTTCAGGTAATCTAAAAGATTTGGATTCGATCATTCCTCCCATGGTGCCTGGTGATGGGGGAGTGCAGAATGATGTAAGGGATGAGGGACATCAAATGAACCAGGAGCAACCCTCACTTAATCCACCTGTTGAGCCACAGGTGAGGAGGTCATCTAGGGACATACATCCATACAAGAGGTACTCACAACATGAGTACATTATGCTCACCGATGGCGGAGAACTAGAAGATTATTCTGAGGCCCTATCCGATGCGCATAAGATAGAGTGATTGAAATCTATACAAGAGGAGATGAAATCCTTGTATAAGAACCACAAGTATGAGTTGGTGAAATTGCCTAAGGGAAAGATAGCTCTGAGCAATAAGTGAGTGTTCAGAAAGAATGTAGAGCAGAAGAGTTCATATTCAAGGTTCAAGGCTAGGTTAGTGGTGAAAGGCTTTGGATAGAAAAACAGAATTGATTTCGACAAAATATTCTCACCGGTGGTGAAGATGACATCTATACGGGTGTTGTTTGGTTTGGCTGCAAGTATGGACTTGGAGATAGAACAAATGGATGTTAAAACAACGCTTCTCCATGATGACCTGGAAGAGTAGATATATATGAGGCAGCCTGAGGGGTTCGAAATCAAGGACAATGAGCACATGGTGTGTAAGCTGAAGAAGAGCTTGTATGGGGTGAAGCAAACTCTGATGCAATGGTACAAGAAGTTCGATTTGTTCATGTTGAAGTATATGTGTGAAAAATGGAGTCGGACCACCGTGTGTTTACACGACGGTTTTTGAATGGTGACTTTATTATCTTTTTGCTATATGTTGATGACATGCTCATCATTGGAAAAGACATCAAGAAGATTGACAGGATGAAACAGGAGTTAGGCAATTCGTTTGCGATGAAAGACTTGGGCCCGGCCAGACAAATCCTAGGAATGGAAATCACCCGTGACAGAAGCAGCAGTAAGCTATGACTATCACAAGGGCGGTCTGTTGAGAAAGTCCTAGAGAGGTTCAACATGAATGCAGCGAAGTCGATTAGTTCTCTACTGGATGATCACTTCAGATTGAGTGACAAATAGTGTCCCAAGATAAAGGAAGAGATGTAGAAGATACCCTACGCTTCAACGGTAGGAAGTTTGATGTATGCTATGGTGTGTACGCGCCTAGACATAGCATATGCAGTCGGTGTGGCGAACCGATATCTTGTCAATCCTAACAAGAATACTAGGCAACAATGAAGTGGATACTACAATATCTAAGGGACTCTTCGAAGTTGTGCCTATGCTTCGGTGAAGGGAGACGTGTTAGAAGGCTACACATATACAAATATGGCATGTGACATAGACTTCAGGAAGTCTACATCGGAGCTCATGTTCACGTTAGCATGGGGAGCGGTCTCATGGCAGAGCAAGCTACAGAAGGTCGTAGCGTTGTCTATAACCGATCGAGACTAAGTACATCACAGTCATAAAAGCATGCAAGGAGATGCTTTTGATGAAGAAATTTTTACAGGAACTTAGCCTGAAACAGGATATGCACGTGGTCTATTTGTGATAGCTAGAGTGCGATACATATGAGTAAGAATCGAAGCCAACATTCCAAGCCATAACACATTGAGGTTCGATACCACTAGATCAGGGATATGTTAGAGAACAAGGTGCTACAACTTGAAAAGATCTATACAGAATCTAACGGGTCAGACATGATGACCAAGGCATTGTCCAAGAGAAAATTCAAGGCTTATAGAAGCCTGACAGGCTTGAAGATGGTAATCCCTCCTCCCGAATACGAGGGGGGGGGGGGGGGGGGGGGGTTTGATGGGGGTGTTCCTCCTCATTAGGAGAGGAGAGAGCGCTGCTCGGGGGTCATCGGGCGCTTGACCAAACTAGGCCAGGCAACCAACGAAGTGGTCATCGAGCGATTGAGCCCTGATCAGGTGCCCAACCAAGCTGGGTTCGGACGACCGAAATTCGCTTAGTTTTCCTCATAACTCATTGGGCAGATTTGCCCATTATTGGGCACCCAACGACGTGTGATCTGCGAAACGCTGTTTCCTATTTTGGCTCTATATCTTATGAATTGCTATATAATTTATTCTTAAATGGGATTAGGGCAGCATAATAGAGATATTATACTTTCAAGGTGAGATAGAGAGAAAATAAGAAGAAGACAAGAGAGAGGGAGATGAAGATCGTAAAGAAGAGAGTTGTGCCCATGACGGTTCATCCATGTAGCAGACAACGTCTCGGTTTCTTCTATGTCCTCGGATTAGTGAGATCTCTTAGTTTTTTCACTTCTCTTTGTTTGTTATTTATCCATTAGGTAAGATTGATTGGATCCAAGCGACTTGTGCTCGTCATCGCTGTGTAATTGGTTTTACATAGTGGATTGTTTGATCTAGACGAGATCCTATGGTTTTTACCTCTATTAGAGGGTTTTCCACGAAAAATCTCGTGTTCGTGTGGTTGATTGTTTGATCGTGTTTTTCGTATTATCATATCTCATAATTCAAGGTAGTTGGGGTGCGAGATCCTGAACTTTTGTGCAACACCCCCAACAATCTGCGCCAGATTCAACAAAATCTTTTACAAGTCCTAAATCCCATAATTATGAAAATCCAATTATTTACGACTAGTAAGTTGTAAAAAATATGGTAAAACCTATCCTTCTTATTATGAAAATTCTCTCTGTAAATTTATAAATTTCATAATACAATACACCATCTTGATTACATCTTTCACTTAAAATCCAACGGCCGTAATTCAATGATCTTACTTTGTGGGATGACGGCCATGATATTAATACAATTTCAGATGAAGAAGAGCTGTATTAAGTACATTAAAATCTCAAAAATTCATAAAATAAAAAATCTTAAATTTCATGAATTATATAATTACAATTCCATGAGCAAAACTTTAGAAGGATATTGCCTTTCAAATGGGGAATTTAGTTTAAATATGTGTATGTACTTACAAAACTAAATTTAAAAGAATAAAAAGGGGAAAACGACATATATTTTCATTGATCGGCGATCTACATACCAACATAAGATGGGTGGTGGCTGCCACTCAACACCCTCCGACAACCTAGTGGAGGAAGCAAACCCTGCCTATTTGAATAGTTCTTCCTCTTTGCCTTTGGAATTTCGGGCTTTTTAAGATCTTCGATGCATTTTACGTCTGCCATGCATGTGAAAGACCGTGATTTGCTTGAGTAATACCTCGACAACCCTCTTCTGCTAAAAAAAAATAAATTTGAATCATTGATGAAATCACACTTTCCTTTATGTCTAAATGAAAGGAAAATGCTTGAATGATTCGTGTGAGGAGGGAGAGAAGGGGGTGAATCATCTTCATGTTTGCCACATCTGATCTATGTACTTGGTGTGGCTGTATTTGAACGTCCCATGTTAGAAAATCCAGGGTGGCCCAGTTGGCTGGTTGGCCCCACAGAAAGAGTCCATTTGGATGCACAACTCATCTGACCGGCAAACTAGCTTGATTAATGGGTCAGGAATGTTCATAACAAGATCACCTCCCTAATGATCAGTCAGGATGGACGCCGTATCGACACGTAAACTGCACTTCTCTTCTTAAATCTCTCCTTGGCGAATTATCCGTCGGAGGAAAATGATCAATGCAGAAGTCTTACTTCCTTGGAAGGTTGGATTGTAGAGAACCCATGTCGAAATTGGTTGAATCTTCCATCTGAGCCTTTTCGCTGCCTGAATTCATGAGAGAGAGAGGGAGAGATTGAAAAGAACAAGGAACCAAGGAAGGTGATGAAATTCGAGGCTTTATAACGATCTTGAAAACCCGTTAGGAGTAACGGTCATACCTGAATTCTGGACAGGCATTCGCGCTATGGAAAGAAGTTCTAAGATACACCACCCAATGTTTTCCATAGTTAGAATAGCCAAGTTCTTGATTCAGACAAGTGAGGCCATGTTTCACTAATCTAGAACACTAGTCTGGATTTCATACCGTGATGGACCACACCCAAAAATCCCATCAGTAGGATGATCATGATCTTTCAATCTACGGGCTACAAATAGACAGTTAAGATTAGAAATACAAAAACGGTCTACATAAATGTCCAAAAATTGGTAGCTATGATCTTCGAATCTTGGACATGTTAATATAATATATAGTCCATCTACAGTGAGATGCATCGGAGCAACCGTCTGGATTACTGAACTTTGGGCCCCACTTCTCAGAAATGAGAGACCGTGTATAACTCCTTTCCCATGGTTGGAATGGGCAGTGAGTTCGATAAAAGATAACTCGCTTTTGTCCTCATGGCACTGGTGGTTGCATCCACAGCCCTGTCTAGGGCCTCTCCTGTTCAAACTGAGTGGGAACTGGTCGCCTACAGCCGGTTTTAGGTTAGCTTTAGCTACAAACCCTCACAAGTGTTGTAGTAAGTTCCTACAACACCTAAGCTTTGTGGGGCCCACCGTGATGTATGTGTAACATCCACTCCGTTCATTAGTTACGCTGCCGCATATTCAATGCACCACAAAAAATAAGATCGATCCAGAACTCAGGTGGACCACTCCATGGAACGATGTAAAATCATTCATAATACCTCTACATTCACCCTATGTGGTTCACTTGAATTTTGGATTAGGATTTTATTTTTTGGGGCTCTTCATTATAGTGGGGATCACCTGATGAACAGGTTGGATGTAATATGAAAAAACGGTGGCCCATGGAAGGTTTCTATGGATGGCTTGGATATTTCAGATGTCCATCATGCTGGTATATGTGGTGGCGTGTGTTAGCTGACTTGTACAAACGTGTGTACTTAGTAAAGCTCTTGGGAGTAGGTCACTACAGTTGGTTCAATTACAAGTTGGAAAACACAAGTGACGTTGGTTATACAACGAATGGTCCAATAATTGATCCAGACCATCCATCATTTTGGTTCCACTCTTGATTGCCTTTCCCTCTTGAAAAAAAAATCACTTAAGTCGGATGATCCTTACTAACCGGTAAAATGGACAGTCCATATTGATTATAATACAGATAATGTGATCATCGATATAAACCATCAATCATACGTGTTCCACCTTGATCACCCATCGCCATATAAAAAATTTACTTTTTTCCAGATGATCCTAACCGCTCAATTAATGGTAAGGGAAATGGTTGGCTCATATGTATATACTACAAATGGCTAGATCTCATGTGGGTCCCACTTTTGACTGCACACCACTATAAAAAACCACTTCTATCAGATGATTCTAACCGTCCAATCAATGGTTATGGAAATGGACGATTTAAATTTGGTTGTACTACAGACGGTGCCATCGCTAATCTAGACCCTCCATCATATTGTCCCATCTCCATGTAACAGTTATGGAAATGGATGGACCATATTAATCATATTGCAAATTGTCTCCCCATTAATCTAGGCCATCCATCATCTCCCCATTAATCTAGGCCATCCATCATATGTGCTTCATCCTTCATTGGTCATCCCTCTCAAAATATCACTTTTGCTGGATGATCCTAAGCGGCCATTCAAGAAATTGGAAATGCAATGCCCTTATTTATCATATTACAAATGGTCAAATCATATTAGGAAAGCATTGTTTGGATGGGAGTAAATGCATGGAAATGAAATGAATTGGGAGTAGTAAGGCCTGAGAGGAAAAATTTAGAATGATCCAAACAGTCCAAAGGTTGGCCATCTAAATAGATGGTTAAGAAATTTTGGCAAGTTGCTTGTTTGTGATCCTTACATTGTGGACCACCCGAGTCTCGAAACTGTCCTCACTTTGGCAAAAGTATATGTTTCAATGGACTTATGATAATCATTCTATCAAATATCACATATGTACACTAATTTAGGATATCACAAATGCTCCAGTGAATGTATTGAAAATTCCAATGCATTTCATTCCTCCCATTTACTCTCATCCAAGCAAAATATGTGCATTTCAAATGCATTTTATTTACTCACGTTCAAACACAACTAAGTCATTTACTCCTAATTCATTTGCCTCCAATTCCATTTCCCATTTACCTCTTATAAGCTCCCAAATGAGCCCTAAAAGAAAACATGACACTTATCTATGAAATTATAATAGTTTGAAAAAAAAAAAAGGGAGTATACCTATTAAAGTTATATTTTAACATACATTTTTCTTTCTTCTAATATTCATTTTTATATAGACATCTTTTATCAGATCACAATAAAAAAGGCATTTTTTATTATGTTAAGTTGGAAAAAGGACTAACTCCGATTAACAACCATGAAAAGTATAACATGAATGAAATTCAATTTGGCAACATGAGAGAACCTTTTAGTATAATTAATACAAAAGGTTGAACCCATTCCTTAGAAACCAAAGGAGCCTTTTAAATGTTCAATGGTACCATTATGGAGAAACTTAATTGTGTACACCCATTGGTAACCAACATGTTCAACTGCAAGAAGATTGGTGAGTTCACAACTATTGTTTTGATAATGAGTAGCCATATCAATAGTATATCGGCTGATATTATCGATATCGCCTTTATTGGAGGACAGACATATACTTTATTCAGAGATAGCACATCCTTACCACTAAAAAATCTATGTGCAAACCCATTTATATTCACATTTCAATCCAGATAAAATCTTGGCCACACAGAACTTCTTTTATGCTTCTAAATTAGTAGTAAGTGGTTGATACACATTCAACTCCTTCATTCCTTTTAGGTTTAAAAAAATATTTAATCAATGATTTATCTTCTTGTTGAAGCTCAAACATTTCTTTACACAACTAAATTGTGGGAGAAATATTTTTGTCGGATGAATACTTCTCCCATAATGTATTTTGCACCTCCTTTGTAATATCTAAAAAACATTACATTCGCACTAATGGATGATTCTATATTACTGCACAATCATGCCATACTATGACATTCTCTTAAATCCATTGATTAAGTACTGGCATTCTCATCGTGCTTTTCAATGATCATATATTTTAATTTTTCATAGATAGTTAAAAACACTTAGATGAATTTACACCTGCAAAGATAGTTGGTTCCATTCAATTTGATGGTTATTTGGACCCCCAAAAAACTGGCGAATTTATGAATTCAATTCTCAATCACCTTTCATCTTTATTGGAATAGGGGATAAAAATAAATGGAAAAGGGGATAAAAATAAATACCAGAAGCTGAGACAAACACAAGCTGACCTTTTGTGATAGACGAATATCCAACTTCCATGCTACACGTGGTATGCGCACCATAGTTGAAGAGAATAATTAGTCCACACACCCACTAGTTTCAACTAAATACCAATTGTGAGGGTTGATGATCACAAATACGTTATTCGATGAAGGTAATCAACCCACATGTCCACACAAGGGAGGTGATGATGACAAATATTTCATTCAATTCACACATAATATTATAAAGGTCCAGCACAACAAAAATGAAATGTTTCTTTAAAGATTTTCAGCACAAAAGCATGCAAGGAGATGCTTTTGATGAAGAAGTTTCTATAGGAACTTAGCTTGAAGTAGGATATGCACGTGGTCTATTTGTGATAGATAGAGTGCGATACATATGAGTAAGAATCCAAGCCAATATTCAAAGTCGAAGCACATTGAGGTTCGACACCACTGGATTAGGGATATATTAGAGAACAAGGTGCTACAACTTGAAAAGATCCATACAGAATATAGCGGGTCAGACATGATGACCAAGGCATTGTCCAAGCGAAAATTCAAGGCTTGTAGAAGCCTGGCAGGCTTGAAGATGGTAATCCCTCCTCCCGAATCCGAAGGGGGGATTTGATGGGGTGTTCCTCCTCATGAGGAGAGGAGAGTGCTACTCGGGGGTCATCGGGCGCTTGACCAGACTAGGTCAGGCAATCGATGAAGTGGTCATCGAGTGATTGAGCCCTGATCAGGTGCCCGACCAGGCCGGGTTCGGACGACCGAAATTCGCTTAGTTTTCCTCATAACTCTTTGGGCAGATTTGCCCATTATCGGGCGCCCAACGACGTGCGATCTGCGAAGCGCTGTTTCCTATTTTGGCTCTGTATCTTATGAATTGCTATATAATTTCTTCTTAAATGAGATTAGGGCATTATAATAGAGATATTACACTTTCAAGGTGAGATAGAGATAAAAAAGAAGAAGAAGAGAAGAGAGAGGGAGAGGAAGATCGTAAAGAAGAGAGTTGTGCCCACGATGGTTTATCCATATAGCAGACAACGTCTTGGTTTCTTCTATGTCCTCGGATCGGTAAGATCTCTTAATTTTTTCAGTTCTCTTTGTTTGTTATTTGTCCATTAGGTGAAGATTGATTGGATCCAAGCGAGTTGTGCTTGTGATGTAATTGGTTTTACATAGTGGATTGTTTGATCTGGATGAGGTCCAATGATTTTTACCTCTAATAGAGGGTTTTCCACGAAAAATCTCGTGTTCGTGTGGTTGATTGTTTGATCGTGTTTTCCGTATTATCATATCCCATAATTTAAAGTAGTTGGGGTGCGAGATCCTGAACTTTTGTGCAACACCCCCAACAATCTGTGCCAGATTCAATAAAATCTCATACAAGTCACAATTCCCATAGTTAAGAAAATCCAATTATTTACGACCAGTAAGTTGTAAAAAATATGGTAAAATCCTATCCTCCTTATTATGAAATTTCTCTATGTAAATTTATAAATTTCATAATACAATACATCATCTTGATTACATCTTTTACTTAAAATCCAACGGCCGTAATTCAATGATCTTGCTTTGTGGGATGGCGGCCATGATACTAACACGATTTCAGATGAAGAAGAGCCATATTAAGTACATTAAAATATCAAAAATTCATAAAATAAAAAATCTTAAATTCCATAAATTATATAATTACAATTCCATGAGCAAAACTTTAGAAGGATATTATTGCCTTCCAAATGGAGAATTTAGTTTAAATATGTGTATATACTTACAAAACTAAATTTAAAAGAATAAAAAGGGGAAAACGACATATGTTTTCATTGATCGGCGATCTACATACCAAAATAAGATGGGCAGTGGCTACCACTCAACACCCTCCGACAACCTAGCGGAGGAATCAAACCCTGCCTATTTGAATAGTTCTTCCGCTTCGCCTCTGGAATTTCGGGCTTTTTAAGATCTTCGATGCATTTTACGTCCGCCATGCATGTGAAAGACCGTGATTTGCCGGAGTAATACCTCGACAACCCTCTTCTGCTAAAAAAAATAAATCCGAATCATTGATGAAATCACGCTTTCCTTTATGTCTAAATGAAAGAAAAATGTTTGAATGATTCGTGCGAGGAGAGAGAGAAGGGGGTGAATCGTCTTCATGTTTGCCACATCTGATCTATGTACTTGGTGTGGCTGTATTTGAACGTCCCATGTTAGAAAATCCAGGGTGGCCCAGTTGGCTGGTTGGCCCCACAGTAAGAGTGCATTTGCATGCACGGCTCATCTGATCGGCAAACTAGCCTGATTAATGGGCCAAGAATGTTTATAACAAGATCACCTGCCTAATGATCAGTCTGATGGACGCCATATCGGCACGTAAACTGCAATTCTCTTCTTAAATCTATCCTCAGCGAATTATCCCTTGGAGGAAAATGATCAATGCAGAAGTCTTACTTCCTTGGAAGGTTGGATCGTAGAGAACCCATGTCGAAATTGGTTGAATCTTCCATCTGAGCCTTTTGGCTGCCTGAATCCATGAGAGAAAGAGGGAGGGATTGAAAAGAACAAGGAACTAAGGGAGGTGATGAAATTCGAGACTTTATAATTGTCTTGAAAAACCGTTAGGAGCAACGGTCATACCTGAATTCCGGATAGGCATTCGCGCCGTGGAAAGAAATTCTAAGATACACCACCCAATGTTTTCCATAGTTAGAATAGTCAAGTTCTCGATTTTGACAAGTGGGGCGATGTTTCGCTAATCCAGACCACTAGTCCGGAGTTCGTACCGTGATGGACCACACCCAAAAATCCCATCAGTAGGATGATCATGATCTTTCGATCTACGGCCTACAAATAGATAGTTAAGATTAGAAATACACAAACGGTTTACATAAATGTCCAAAAATTGGTAGCTATGATCTTTGAATCTTGGACATGTTTATAGAATATATAGTCCATCTACAGTGAGATGCATCAGAGCAACCGTCTGGATTATTGAACTTTGGGCCCCACTTCTCAGAAATGAGAGACCGTGTATAACTCCTCTTCCATGGTTGGAATGGGCAGCGAGTTCCATAAAGGATGGCTTGCTTTTGTCCTCATGGCATTGGTGGTTGCATCCACAACCCTGTCTAGGGCCTCACCTGTTCAAACTGAGTGGGGATTGGTTGCCTACAGTCGGTTTTAGGTTAGCTTTAGCTACAAACCCTCACAAGTGTTGTAGTAAGTTCCTACAACACCTAAGCTTTGTGGGGCCCACCGTGATGTATGTGTAACATCCACTCCGTTCATTAGTTACGCTGCCGCATATTCAATGCACCACAAAAAATAAGATCGATCCAGAACTCAGGTGGACCACTCCATGGAACGATGTAAAATCATTCATAATACCTCTACATTCACCCTATGTGGTTCACTTGAATTTTGGATTAGGATTTTATTTTTTGGGGCTCTTCATTATAGTGGGGATCACCTGATGAACAGGTTGGATGTAATATGAAAAAACGGTGGCCCATGGAAGGTTTCTATGGATGGCTTGGATATTTCAGATGTCCATCATGCTGGTATATGTGGTGGCGTGTGTTAGCTGACTTGTACAAACGTGTGTACTTAGTAAAGCTCTTGGGAGTAGGTCACTACAGTTGGTTCAATTACAAGTTGGAAAACACAAGTTACGTTGGTTATACAACGAATGGTCCAATAATTGATCCAGACCATCCATCATTTTGGTTCCACTCTTGATTGCCTTTCCCTCTTGAAAAAAAAATCACTTAAGTCGGATGATCCTTACTAACCGGTAAAATGGACAGTCCATATTGATTATAATACAGATAATGTGATCATCGATATAAACCATCAATCATACGTGTTCCACCTTGATCACCCATCGCCATATAAAAAATTTACTTTTTTCCAGATGATCCTAACCGCTCAATTAATGGTAAGGGAAATGGTTGGCTCATATGTATATACTACAAATGGCTAGATCTCATGTGGGTCCCACTTTTGACTGCACACCACTATAAAAAACCACTTCTATCAGATGATTCTAACTGTCCAATCAATGGTTAGGGAAATGGACGATTTAAATTTGGTTGTACTACAAACGGTGCAATCACTAATCTAGACCCTCCATCATATTGTCCCATCTCCATGTAATAGTTATGGAAATGGATGGACCATATTAATCATATTGCAAATTGTCTCCCCATTAATCTAGGCCATCCATCATCTCCCCATTAATCTAGGCCATCCATCATATGTGCTTCATCCTTCATTGGTCATCCCTCTCAAAATATCACTTTTGCTGGATGATCCTAAGCGGCTATTCAAGAAATTGGAAATGAAATGCCCTTATTTATCATATTACAAATGGTCAAATCATATTAGGAAAGCATTGTTTGGATGGAAGTAAATGCATGGAAATGAAATGAATTGGGAGTAGCAAGGTCTAAGATGAGAAATTTAGAATGATCCAAACAGTCTAAAGGTTGGCCATCTAAATAGATGGTTAAGAAACTTTGGCATGTTGCTTGTTTGTGATCCTTACATTGTGGACCACCCGAGTCTCGAAGCTTTCCTCATTTTGGCAAAAGTATATGTTTCAATGGACTTATCATATTCATTTTATCAAATATCACATATGTACACTAATTTAGGATATCACAGATGCTCCTGTGAACGTATTGAAAACTCCAATGCATTCCATTCCTCCCATTTACTCTCATCCAAACAAAATATGTGCATTTCAAATGCATTTTAGTTACTCACGTTCAAACTCAACTAAGTCATTTACTCCTAATTCATTTGCCTCCAATTCCGTTTCCCATTTACCTCTTACAAGCTCTCAAATGAGCCCTAAAAGAAAACATGACACTTATCTATGAAATTATAATAGTTTGAAAAGAAAAATGGAGTGTACCTATTAAAGTTATATTTTAACATACATTTTCCTTTTTTCTAATATTCATTTTTATATAGACATCTTTTATTAGATCACCATAAAAAATGCATTTTTTATTAAGTTGGAAAAATGACTAACTCCGATTAACAACTATGAACAGTATAACATGAATGAAATTAAATTTGGCAACATGAGAGAACCTTTTAGTGTAGTTAATACAAAAGGTTGAGCCCATTCCTTAGCAACCAAAGGAGCCTTTTAAATGTTCAATGGTACCATCATGGAGAAACTTAATTGTGTACACCCATTGGTAACCAACATGTTTAACTGCAAGAAGATTGGTGAGTTCACAACTATTGTTTTGATAATGAGTAGCCATATCAATAATATATTGGCCGATATTATCGATATCGCACTTATTGGAGGACAGGCATATACTTTGTTCAGAGATTGCACATCCTTACCACTAAAAAATTTATGTGCAAACCCATTTATATTCACATTTCAATCCAGATAAAATCTTGGCCACACGGAACTTCTTTTATGCTTCCAAATTAGTAGTAAGTGGTTGATACACATTCAACTCCTTCATTCCTTTTAGGTTTGAAAAAATATTTAATCAGTGATTTATCTTCTTGTTGAAGCTCAAACATTTCTTTACATAACTAATGCATATGAGAAATATTTTTGTCGGATGAATACTTCTCCCACAATGTATTTTGCACCTCCTTTGTTATATCTAAAAAACATTACATTCGCACTAATGGATGATTCTATATTACTGCACAATCATGCCATAATATGACATTCTCTTAAATCCATTGATTAAGTACTGGCATTCTCATCATGCTTTTCAGTGATCAAATATTTTAATTTTTCATAGATAGTTAAAAACACTTAGATGAATTTACACCTGCAAAGATAGTTGGTTCCATTCAATTTGATGGTTATTTGGACCCCAAAAAAACTGGCGAATTTATGAATCCAATTCTCAATCATCTTTCATGTCTATTGGAATATGGGATAAAAATAAATGGAAAATGGGATAAAAATAAATACCACAAGCTTAGACAAACACAAGCTGACCTTTCGTGATAGACGAATATCCAACTTCCACGCTATATGTGGTATGCGCACCATAGTTGAAGAGAATAATTAGTCCACACATCCACTAGTTTCAACCAAATATCAATCGTGAGGGTTGATGATCACAAATACGTTATTCGATGAAGGTAATCAACCCACATGTCTACACAAGGGAGGTGACGATGACAAATATTTCATACAATTCACACATAATATTATAAAGGTCTAGCACAACAAAAATGAAAGGTTTTTTTTAAAGATTTTTAGCACAAAAGTATGCAAGGAGATGCTTTTGATGAAGAAGTTTCTACAGGAACTTAGCCTGAAGCAGGATATGCACGTGGTCTATTTGTGATAGCTAGAGTGCGATACATATGAGTAAGAATCCAAGCCAATATTCAAAGTCGAAGCACATTGAGGTTCGATACCACTAGATTAGGGATATGTTAGAGAACAAGGTGCTACAACTTGAAAAGATTCATAGTTAGAATAACCAAGTTCTCGATTCTGACAAGTGGGGCGATGTTTCGCTAATCCAGACCACTAGTCCGGATTTCATACCGTGAAGGACCACACCCAAAAATCCCATCAGTAGGATGATCGTGATCTTTCGATCTGTGGCTTACAAATGGACAGTTAAGATTAGAAAAACACAAACGGTCTACATAAATGTCCAAAAATTAGTAGCTATGATCTTCGAATCTTGGACATGTTTATAGAATATATAGTCCATCTACAGTGAGATGCATTAGAGTAGCCGTCTAGATTACTGAACTTTGGGCCCCACTTCTCAGAAATGAGAGACCGTGTATAACTCCTCTCCCATGGTTGGAATGGGTAGTGAGTTCGATAAAGGATGGCTTTGGCCTCATGGCACTGATGGTTGCATTCACAGCCCCGTCTAGGGCCTCTCTTGTTCAAACTGAGTGGGGACTGGTCGCCTACAGCAAGTTTTAGGTTAGCTTTAGCTACAAACCCTCACAAGTGTAGTAGTCCAACTCCCAAGCTTTATGGGGCCCACCGTGATATATGTGTAACATCCACTTCGTTCATTAGTTGCGCTGCCGCATATTCAATGTATTATAAGAAAATAAGATCGATCCAGAACTCAGGTGGACCACACCATGGAATGATGTAAAATCACTCATAATACCTCTAATTTCACCCTATGTGGTCCACTTGAATTTTAGATTAAGCTTTTATATTTTGGGGCTCTTCATTATAGTGGAGATCACCTAATGAGCGGGTTGGATGTAATATAAAAAAACGATGGCCCATGGAAGGTTTCTATGGATGGCTTGGATATTTCAGATGTCCATCATGCTGGTATATGCGGGGGCGTGTGACTTGTACAAACGTGTGTACCTCTTAGGAGTAGGTCACTGCAGTTGGTTCAAATACAAGTTGGAAAACACAAGTGACGTTGGTTATACAACGAATGGTCCAGTAATTGATCCAGACCATCCATCATTTTGGTTCCACTCTTGATTGCCTTTCCCTCTTGAAAAAAAAATCACTTGAGTCGGATGATCCTTACTAACTGGTAAAATGGACAGTCCATATTGATTATAATACAGATAATGTAATCATCGATATAAACCATCAATCATGCGTGTTCCACCTTGATCACCCATCACCATATAAAAAAATTACTTTTTTCCAGATGATCCTAACCGCCCAATCAATGGTAAGGGAAATGGTTGGCTCATATGTATATACTACAAATGGCTAGATCTCATGTGGGTCCCACTTTTGACTGCACACCACTATAAAAAACCACTTCTATCAGATGATTCTAACCGTCCAATCAATGGTTAGGGAAATGGACAATATAAATTTGGTTGTACTACCAACGGTGCAATCACTAATCTAGACCCTCCATCATATTGTCCCATCTCCATGTAACGGTTATGGAAATGGATGGACCATATCGATCATATTGCAAATGGTCTCCTCATTAATCTAGGCCGTCCATCATGTGTGCTTCACCCTTCATTGGTCATCCCTCTCAAAATATCACTTTTGCTGGATGATCCTAAGCGGCCATTCAAGACATTGGAAATGAAATGCCCTTATTAATCACATTACAAATGGTCAAATCATAATAGGAAAACATTGTTTGGATGTGAGTAAATGCATGGAAATGAAATGAATTGGGAGTAATAAGGCCTGGGAGGAGAAATTTAGAATGTTCCAAACAGTCCAAAGGTTGGCCATCTAAATAGATGGTTAAGAAACTTTGTCAAGTTGCTTGTTTGTGATCCTTATGTTGTGGACCACCTGAGTCTCAAAATTTTCCTCATTTTGGCAAAAGTATATGTTTCAATGGACTTATTATAATCATTCTATCAAATATCACATATGTACACTAATATGTGATTTTAAAGCTAATTTGGGATATCACAAATGCGCCTGTGAATGTATTGAAAACTCCAATGCATTCGATTCCTCCCATTTACTCTCATCCAAACAAAATATGTGCATTTCAAATGCATTTTATTTACTCACGTTCAAACACAACTAAGTCATTTACTCCTAATTCACTTGCGTCCAATTCTATTTCCCATTTACCTCTTACAACCTCCCAAATGAGCCCTAAAAGAAAACATGACACTTATCTATAAAATTATAATAGTTTGAAAAAAAACAAAAAGTGTACCTATTAAAGTCATATTTTAACATACGTTTTCTTTCTAATATTCATTTTTTTTATATAGATATCTTTTATCATATCACCATAAAAAAGACATTTTTTATGTTAAGTTGGAAAAAAGACCAACAAAGATTAACAACTTGTTAATCATAAAAAGTATAATATGAATGAAATTCAATTTGGCAACATGAGAGAATGTTTTAATATAATTAATACAAAAGGTTGAGCCCATTCCTTGGCAACTAAAGGAGCCTTTTAAATGTTCAATGGTACCATTGTGAAGAAACATAATTGTGTACACCCATTGTTAACCAACATGTTTAACGGCAAGAAGATTGGTGAGTTCCCAAGTGCTGTTTTGATAATGAGTAACCATATCAATAGTATATCGGCCGATATTATCGATATCGCACTTATTGGGGGACGGACATATACTTGTTCAAAGATAGCACATCCTTACTACTAAAAAATCTATGCTCAAACCCATTTATATTCGCATTTCAATCCAAATAAAATCTTGGCCACATGGAACTTCTTTGTTGCTTCCAAATTAATAATAAGGGGTTGATACACATTCAACTCCTTCATTCCTTTAGGGTTTGAAAAAATATTTAACCAGTGATTTTTCTTCTTGTTGAAGCTCAAACATTTATCTATATAACTAGCGTGTATGAGAAATATTTTTGTTGGTTGAATACTACTCCCATAATGTATTTTGCACCTCCTTTGTAATATCCAAAAAACACTACATTCGCACTAATGGATGATTCTATACTATTACACAATCATGCCATAATCTGAGCATTCTCTTAAATCCATTGATTATAAGTACTGGCATTTTCATCATGCTTTTCAGTGATCAAATATTTTAATTTTTCATTGATAGTTAAAAACACTTGGATGAATTTACACCTGCAAAGATAGTTGATTCCATTCAATTTGATAGTTATTTGGACCCCTAAAAAACGGGCGAATTTATGAATCCAATTCTCAATCACCTTTCATCTCTATTGGAATAGGGGATAAAAATAAATACCAGAAGCTTAGACAAACACAAGCTGACCTTTCATGATAGACGAATATCCAACTTCCACGCTACATGGTATGCACTCCATAATTAAAGAGAATAATTAGTCCGCACATCCACTAGTTCCAACCAAATACCAATCATGAGGGTTGATGATCACAAATACGTCATTGGACGAAGGTAATCAACCCACATGTCCACACAAGGGAGGTGATGATGACAAATATTTCATCCACCTTCTCACACATACTATTATAAAGGTCCAGCACAACAAAAACGAGAGGTTTCTTTAAAGATTTTCAGCACACAAGGGATGAAAAGAAAAACAAAATTACAGGAGAAAGAATTACAGTATAGTAGAGAAAGATGGGTTAGATCATAAACAAGGATGCACTAATACCATGTAGATCTATAGACCAAAGAGAAATGAAGAGGATAAGAAAGTGAGATGAAAGTTGGGAGAAGAAGAGAAAAGACAGGGTTGGAGGCCCCTACTCCTTTATATGAATTAATAAAAAACCAAAAAGGACAAAGCTACCTTCACTAAGAATGTTAGTATTCCCAACAAGTCCCGAACCAATATAAACCACAAAATATAAAAGATGGATTAAAAAGAAAGCTACGTGGAGCATACAATGGTATAGTCCACATCCACATCCATTAGATGGGTGGTACAGTGGTATCCCACATCCTCATCCATTAGCAGTCACCACATCCATTAGATGGGTTGTACAGCGGTAGCTCACATCCTCATACATTAGCAGTTGCTATTGAGTCGAGTGAGTTCCAACTCCTTGAGTTGGCTCAACCAAAATGAATGTTGAGTGGCATCAGGTTTTCAGGTTTTTAAACCATGGTGCATGACTGGACCGATCTAGCGGACAGATGAACTCAAGTACTAATGTGCAGGTTCTTTTTGGCCAAAACCAATTATATAAACCAGAACAAGAAAAGAAAGATTTCAAAAAAGATTAGAGGAAGTAAACTCAGTGCATAGTATAGAAGCAATCATAAATCCTTCATATCAAAATGCTCCTGAGATTGTTTCTTTCAGAATATGGGCTTAACATCCCCTCTTATTAGCATATGGCGCACATACAGCATCAATAAGATCTGATTCGATCTCTCATGGGCACTTTGACAAGAAGCAAAATGTCATCAATGTCACCAGGTTTTTTGTTTTTTTGGCTGAACTTCACAGTATGAAATTATTTCAATAAGCATATACACGAGGAGCGAGAAATTATATGAATTTTAGCTCTGAAATACTTTTCTGTTGTAAGATTTTCGTTTTCTACAAACTTGAGAGCGTGCTACAAGACAATTATTCAAGCACCAACAAATATATTTATGATCTTTACCGTGGTTAAAAGGCTCGTCAACTCGGATCGAATTGTTCAGCCCTGAGACGAGTTAGGACTTGCCTGTGTCAAGGGTGATCCAGGGTATCGAACCAGATCGGTACTACTAAATCTGAGTCAACTTAGATGGATTGGATACTACCAAATCCGAGTCAACTCAGACAAATAGAATTAGACTCGTCTTGAGTCATAAACCATGATTTATACTGAATTTTATACTATGGAAATTGTTTTAACATCGTTTCAAAATAAAAATAAAAAGGAAATTGTTTTAACAAAGATGCATGGAATAAATTGAGAAATTACCTGAATTTTAGATGCAAAATATTTGGTCTTCCATTGTAAGATTCTTTTATATGGTCGATCGCATGCATGAAGACTTTTCTAGCATTTGGTCAAATTTTCCATAACAAATTGATGGAAATTGAAGATTCAAACTGTACACAATACTAAAACATGTACAGGAAGCAATGGTAAACTGAATACATCAGTTTTTAAAATGGAAAATGACAGTTAATAGGGTTACAAAACCTGAAACTATCTATACAGTTTGTATGCCGCAGCAACATGTTGGTTATGATTTACAGAGTTGCCTCATAGGTGTGAGCAATCTCGCAAGTGGAAGCGGCACGTATGCTTTAACCAAAGTCCCATTCTCCATATATTCCTGAAAAAGAAGAAATCATGTCAGCAAAGGGGGGATTATATGATCCTTGAGGCAATAATAAGCAGTGTATGTTCAGGTTTTCAGTTTGTACAAGTGGGGTTCCTACTCATGGGTCATGGTTCGGTGGTAGACACTGCGTTTCAACACTGAGTGCCCATGTGTTGTGTGTGGGTGTGAGTGTGGGTGTGGGTGTGTGGGTGTGTGTCTATATATATATATATATATATATATATATATATATATATATATATATATATATATATATATATATATATATAAAAGTTTGTACAAGTGGAGCCCATGGTTTTGTGATCCATTACATTGGTCTGTTGAGCCCCAGTGAGGATAGATTATTCCCTCGAAATCTTCCAGAATAAATGATTCTAACCAGTAACCAGCAATATTGGGCCTTTTTCAGTTGAATGTGGACAGATGCTGCATTTCTAAACTGTCTATGTGCAGGCTACAAATTGAAAGGTTGCGATTGTCCTATTCATGATATTTATGGGGCATGGTCCATCAACAATGAATCCTAACATAGCAATAATCTGGATAAGTGAACCATGGGCTCCACTGAGGCAAACTGAAAACCTGTGTATATTGTGCATATTCTGACCTCGATGATCCCATAGTTCCCCTAGCATACTTACATGCAACTCTTCCTATTAATGTTATAAGTAATGTCGTTAGAGGGCCAAGGATTTGGCTATTTAGAACTATAAAAAGAAAAAGGAAAGAGAAGGATTTGACTAGCAAACATAGAGTGAAGGGGATATGAGCCCATGTAGAAGCACATAGTACTTGATGGTTACAGATTAGAAGTTATCGGATTTTAAGTTGAACCCAGCTTACTACTGACATAAATAGGAGAAAATTGGAAGCAGAAAATCTAGAGAGGGAAGGTCAAGAACAAACAGGGATTGAGAAAATTCCAGGTATAACTTCAGGCTGTACACTGCACTTTACTTTTAAACTTTTAAGACACGAAAGCATCTTCGTCCTTCACTTGAAGAATATTATTGGCAAGCTTGGAATGCATGACATACATGCACCAGCTTGAGGGGGGAGTTGTTAGTGTACACATTCTTGGTGTACATGAGAGCACCATATTGTGGGGATATCTTTTGTTTCTTTTGAGAGCTTTGCTAAGCATGCAATAAAGCTCGTGTACATGCCACACATGGACCAGCACAGCATGATAGATCTGAGTTCCAATCCATCCATAAGAACAGCACCACCATATTGATGCCGTAGCTCAAGAATCAGGTTGATCCACTAGGAAGGTGGGCCACAGTTAGCAAAACAAATGTACAGCACTGAAAAGCTTGGCTGAAATTTTCTAATCCATCCACTTGTTTCTGATATTGGGGCCTAAGTGATGGATGGACCTGATTTATTTTTGAGAAATCATGTAAAGGTTGGACCAACCTGATGGATTGATTGGATCTCTCACCTATGTGCCATGCTGGCACATATGGTGTGTAAACAAGCTTTTTCCACATGCGCGTGCTTAGCAAAGCTCTTCTTTTGATTACATTGTAGTTAATTCTACCTTATCATCTTGTAATCCTGGTTTATTATAAATGAAGGTTTATTGGAAGGTGAGAACTATCAAATCCTCTCCCTTATCTCTCTGCATCTCTCCTCCTCTGCATTTTCTTTTTCTTCTATTCTCTCAAACTACAAAAATAATATACAGTCTAAGAATAACTTGACAAGTTCTTTTACCCCGTTCATTGTTTTCGTATGTGTATCCTACTTGATAGCTTGCTGGGCTAATTTTTTTCATTGGTTTATGGTACCTCAGCTGAAGAACTGATGAAATATTCTACAGCATGCCAGGTTGGCGCATGTGGCTGTGTGTATAGGTGCCTTTGAGGCTAGAAAAACTCATGATTTACATCATAAATAGTACCCTCGAGAAAACTATAATGGTATAGGAAGATGTAAACCTAGGTACAGGAATCTCTTAATTAAAGATGTCAAGTTCACAATACGCATTAGAGACACAAGTTACCAGCACTTCATCCAACCACCAGCATGAGAGCATGATGTTGTGCATAAGAAGATATTAAAAACATGCATGATGGCACATGCGCATGTTCACTAAAATATTTATTTGATAACAAAAAAACATTTAGTTATCCCTTTCCGGACACTAGAGAAACCAAGTTCGCATAGTTCCACTGTTCAGGAATGATACTCACAGTTCCCTGTACCATTCCAACCTGATGTATGGTACTGAGGAGTTCCCCCTTCTCATATGGAACAAAAGCTTCCACCCATACCATAGAGTCCTGTTATAAAGAAAGTTCATAAGAATTAAATGGCAGACAACCACTCTTCAAGTGAACAACTAACAAAAACTAACTATTCTTAGGGAAACAACTTAGAAATCCAATCCATACTTTCAGTTTTTCTTGAACAGCATTGCAGAAATCCTGTAGTCCATCACCATTTAGAGCTGACATGCAAACAAGATCTCCTCTTTTCTCTGCTTCCATTTTGATTTTGTGAGGGTCACTAGCTTTATCAACCTGCAATAAGTTGTGAGCAATCATGCCATGTCCACCCTTGACAACAGTTAATTTCTTCATCAGCCAAGGCTTTCATTTTTTACCATACATTTCTAAGAACAGCAGATTCAGCACAGGTTGACATTATTAGTCCTATGATACCCAGATAAGGATATAGATAAAGACATGGATGGAGCAATTGTGAAATGACTGCATATCTCAGAATCCCAGACACAAAAACAGATACAGGGATCCAATTTTTAGCATGCTATTTATATTTAATTATATGATTTTTACTTAAAATGTATGACCCGTTCTATTAACTAATAGTTTTATTAAACAAAGCATTGTCTTTCTAGTATGTTAGATTTAATGAAACATTTAATCTATCTACAGTAAGATATTTTGCAACATTCTACAAACATGCAAAAATACAAGCCTAATACAATAGGATCTGTTCAAAACCTAGCCTACATATATGCCACAGGTATCAGGTACCAGTATCAGTATTGCATTGTCACACGATACACTTGCATGTACAAGCATCACCGTACCATAGTACAGGACATTAATGTTAAAACAGAATGATTGCCAAACTAAAAAGAGCAGTACGTGGCTATATTGGCATTTCCACAAATCTCAACAAAAGAACAATAATGTCCTGTGCATGTCCCTAAATTCATCCCTCAAACAAAGACATGTAACTTGGGTTATCATACATCTAATGCAGTGTCTCAAACAGAGAACAAAAAAAGTATTGCTGGACCATACAAGTTGAAGAAAAAACAATAAAGAACAAGTATCAAGACATACCTTGTTCCAAACCATTAGCTTTGGAATTGATGCCACATCTAGTTCTGACAGAACTTTGTCGACAGCATCAATCTGTTGCTGAGCTAGTGGATGGCTGAACTTGGTTACAAAACAGACTATAAGTAAACATGACCAATCAGAATGCAAAAGAAGTATATACCAAGGTTTGAAATGGGTGTTATGTAACATATTGTTCACCACCGACACTATTACATATTGCCCTGTATTGGGCCAATATGGGGCTGATACGCCTGTATTGTTCATGGTTGATACCGCTAAATATCGGGCAATATGTACCGATTTCAGATGATACTTTAAACCTTGGTACACTATTTTGTTACCTGTATACAGATCATCGACAGGTTCATAAAAAATTGTACCTGATATCCACAATGTGCACCAAAAGTGATGACTCCGATATTTCCTCCAGTGTTGCTCTGAATGCAGCAACCTGTAGCAACAACCAGTTTAAGAATACTGTTGAGAATTCAATGGCTTCATATTCCTAGAATTGACTGGTTAAATATCCAATAGAAGCTCTTATTTAAAGCGTCCATGCCAAAACCAGTTAGCCAAGTTTAGATATGAACCTAAATGTACAAGTATAATTGCCAGATTTTGACGTTCTTGGAGAGCTTACAAGTGTAGTTGGTAGTTTCTGGATGAATCCAACAGTATCTGTTAGGAGAAACTCCTTCCCATTATTGATCTGTACAGGATGCCAGCAAAATAAGAATTTAGGGGAGACGTGATGCAGAATGTACTGCTTCAAGAATTCTGGCAAGAAAAGCAGACTACTGTACATAACTGCACAAATAGAAAATACAGCGGGAACATTCCATAACCAAAGGATATTATGCCAACCGGATGCGACAAAGTTTCTGCCAGCAAGATGCTCAGACGGTAATTGAAATTAAGGACTGAAGAAATCATATAACCATTCACTACGAGTTTCAGGTAAGGATGTAATGCTAATCAACGTTTTAAAACCCGGACTGTACCTCAATGTTTTAAAACCTGGACTGGACCCCAGCTGCCAGTCCACCCAGGGAGACCTCTTCAGATGCATTTCAACTCTACTTGAGAAAAATTATAAAAATGAAAGCATTTAACAAGTAATCTACAAGTAGTATAATGGTTATGCAGTTTGGTTTTTGAGTACAGGTCTTGGGTTTAAGATTTGAGCAGTGCGCATTATGTTTTATGAAAACAGCCATCTACCTAATTGACCTGGGCTTCTAGCGACCTAGCCTGTTTTGCGTTCTGGTTGCGAAGCCAACCAAGTCCAACTGTCTGGTCTGATGCAAGGTGTTTTTATATTATTTATTTATTTATTTCAAGATAGTAAGTATAGTAAGCTGGGCTTGAACCCGAAACCTCAATATGTTGCAACTCACCCGTTCTACATTAAGCTACAGGCTCTAACGGTTTTGGTTTTAAAATGCTAGTGCTAATAATGTCACAATTGATGCAGATATCCCCACTCATTATTGCTTTAAGGGTTTCTTTATCCTTTTCTACTGATATTTCATTAAAATACCTTCTATAATTCCTCTGCAAGCCAAGAAAGTATTTTATCTCCCATTCATTTTACAATCTACAACCACTACCAAACTGGAATTTGAGCTTGTCTAGCATGCAGATTGAACATTTCAGAAAACCAGGAAGTATCATAGGTTTACTTAAGTCAATTCATATTTTTCCCAAACCACTTAATTGTTGCAAATTCTAAGAAAATATATAACATATTAATTTACATGTGTACATCATAAGCTTCTTTGTGATATATGTAACATCAACATCATAGTCTTGTCCCAATCATTTTGGTGTGTCTTCTTTTTCTCATGATTGCATGGCAAAATTTCAACAACAGGTTGCCTACCTGACGTCAATCCTTCTTTACTCAGGCTTGGGGCTGGCTCAAATCTCTATGAGGCATAGTTACATAATTTATGTTATATAAATACATATATAAATAATTCTGCCTGGTAGCATTGATGGTCTTCTTTTTCTCATGATTGCGTGGCAAAATTTCAACAACAGGCTACCTACCTGACATCAATCCTTCTTTACTCAGGCTTGGGGCTGGCTCAAATCTCTACGAGGCATAGTTACATAATTTATGTTATATAAATACACAAATAATTCTGCCTGGTAGCATTGATTGTCTTCCCTAGCTACTCAGAGTGAGATCAGAGGAAGGAACTTTCATCTCCCAGTGTGTATCTTATATGGGAGATCCAGTGCAATCTGCTCCCTGGTTTTATTTGATGAGGAGCTGACCAGTTTTCCTGCCTAATGAATCCCCTGCATGGCTATGGCTGTCTTTCGTGGATAGAGACAGATTGGCATGGAACATTGACAGTTCAGATTGTTTTACCATAAATCAACAGGTGAATGGCTAGTATCCTATAGTTTCGACTTGAATTTTGAAACAAAAGCATGATATCTATGATAATTTTGAATTTACTTTTCCGCTGAGAATCCAAATGTAAAATAACACGAGGAAATATCTGCATTCCAACAACACTAAAAAGATCAAGTGACAACTTGCCACCTATATCAGAAACCCTTTTTCTTGTGAATCTACCTCCAGCATTAGCTTCTAAATGAGGTGATTTCTCAACAAGCTTCTCATTCCGAGGATTCTCTAAAAAAGATTAACTGACCTGAACTCTTCTTGTAGTCGGATCCAGTGTTGCGAACAGTCGATCCTCTGCTAGTACATTAGCTCCAGTCAATCGATTCAGGAGTGTACTCTTTCCAGCATTTGTATATCCAACCTGAAATATTTTTCACAATGCATCATACATCAAGGATCACTAGTTTCATGACTCCAACATAATGTCAAATGGTCCATGTTTCTGCTTACCAAAGACACTACGGGGACCGGTACAGATAAACGGCGGGTGCGATACTGTTTTCGATGTTGTCGAACAGATTCTAACTCTTTTCTTAAAGCACCAATCTGTTGAGGCCAACGAGTTGGGAATGCCCCAACATAGAGTCATAGATAAGCATTAACAGACGCAATAGAAACTTCACACACAGAATATCATATTTCTTACGTATGAAATGCTTCAACATGGATGTAATATAATCCAATTCCAATGTACCAAAACATGACATCTATTTTCAGATACAAACCAAAAAATGATTATAATCACAAGCAAGAGATAAAATAAATTATTGGCTCCAGGTGCATTAGGATGCATATGGTGTCATGTTGTGCCCAATCCATACAAATGGAGCCCTTGGTTTGTTCGAGATAGTGCAACTGAAGGGGACCATGTGATGTCTCAAGACTCTTCCAAATAAGAAATTCCTATTTGTTGCCACTTCAACAGATCACTGAAGGGTGTTTGCCAATCCAGCTGAAAAACAAATGCATGTGCTAGTATGCAACAGCTCCGAAGCCATGCTAAAAACTACTAAGCACGCTAGTGCTCAATGGCTTTTCAATGGCCGTTGCTTGTTGGATGCTTCAAAGCCTATTAGCAAAACGTGCTAGCGCGCATACATTTTGAAGCTCGATTGCTGGCTTCAAAGCCTATTATGTAAAACACGCTAGCGTGGTAGTTTTGAAGCTGAAAACAGCTTATCACATAACAGGCCCCCAGCAGTAAGGCGCTAGCGCGTTTTACTATAAACTCTTTTGAGCCAGCAAGCTGAAAAGCCATTGCATGCGCGAGCACACATACATTTTAAAGCTTGCTGGGTAAAGAAACCGGAAACTGGGCAAGCAGCGGAGGTGGGTATGATCAGAAGATGGGAGTGGGTGGTGCCAGAAACAATGGTGCTGACAATGATGTGGAGGCCCGACACACGAACAGAGATGAGGCTTGGCAATGGTGGCTGAGGTCGACACTGTAAATCAGGGTTCTTGCAATGGAATGGAGGTGGCAGATGGGCAGCGGTGACAGTGGCGGTGCAGCCACTGCTGGCAACGCTAAAATGAAAAAGAGAAGGAGAAGGGAGAAGGCGCTAGGGTTTTGCAAATGGAAGTGGCCGCTAATTGTGATGAGGAAAACGAGTGGTGCTGCTGCAGCAGCGAGGAGCAGCGGCAACGATGAAAACGATGGAGTTGGCTGCCAGTGATGAGATTGGTGCAGCTACCAGCGATGAGAAGGAAGGGAGAGAGATCAGTTGTGGTGATCGGTTTTGATGATGGTGGTGGTGTTGACGCTGGGTGACAAATGGTGACGATTGAAGGCCCCGAATTTGGAGCGTTGATACCATGTTAAATAACAGGAGACTAAATTGTGTTAAATGTGCTGTATCCATTCCATTAGCAATGAAAAGAATATATAGAAGAAATGGGAGATCCTAGAGAGATCTACAGGAGATCCTAATAGATACACTTATTAAAAATATAAAGATAATCTAGAAAATTACCCTAATCTACCTAATATATAACATAAGGAACTGAAATAGTGCAAAAATTCCCAAAACAGAAAGTGGGTGTAAAAATCAATCAGGTCAGGCGAACCTAGTGGCTTCCAAAATCCACCGCTCACCCCCCTAGTGGCTTCCAAAACATAAAGTAGCATCTAATATTCTCTAATAAGAGCGTAATTCCTCGGGCCACCATGGCATAAAGATTAGTTATTAGGGCCTGTTTGTTTTAACGATTACTACAGTAATGTGCAGTAATGTCATGTAAATGGGTAATGATTATCAATACCATAGTAGTCCGAAGTAAAGCCATATGTAACACCAATACCACTCTTGCATCTTTAATTTTTGATATGCATGTAAAGTACTCACTGTGATTAGCTACATGTGGATATAGCTTGCCTAATTTGTGTTATATCCACACCATCCATCCATTTTGCAATATCATTTTAGGGCATGACCCCAAAAATCAGCTTCATCCAACAGTTCTGCGGGCCGCTGGAAGTTTTCAATAACAGGTTTTTTATCCCAACTGTTTTCTATGGTGTGAAAAATTTCTGCTTTGGATGTGCCTCATTTTTCTCTCTTTCCATAAAATGATGGATGGACGGTGTGGATGTAACACATAAATCATGGTGGGGCCCACGAAAGGATGCCACATCAACACACCTCTGCTTATCCAAGTCAGTAGTGATTCCGATGTATTACTATGATTTGACAACTTGGTTTATACAATCGGCTGCAAGGAGTAATGATGTGAGTTTTATATCCCATTACTGTGGTATTTCGAGGAACCAAACAGGCCCTTAGAGAACCTACCGTAAATGAGGAGATCACTATTGTTGGATGTATGAATGGTAAACATAATCTGACTCATTAGGTGCTGGCCTTTTTTATGGGGGTATTTTAGTAAATGTGTTATTCTTGTCAATAAAAGAGAGCTTAGCTGTCTCCCTACCTTCCTCACTCTTCTTATATTCTTCTATTCCTTTTATCTTGTGACACCTATACATGTGGAAGGTTTGATACCTTTCTACGTAGGGAAGTCGAAGAAATCGGGTTTCAGCTCCAAAGTCAAAGAAATCCACTTCCTTATCTTCTTTTATTCCTTGTTTCTCATGACACCCCATATCAGTGGAAGGTTCTATAACTTTTTGCACCAGGGAGGTTGAAGAAATTGGGTTTCACCTGGCACACGTTTTTTTTTTTTTTTGAAACGTTGGTTTCATTTCATAAAAGAGGGCCGAGACCCAGAAAAAAACATATAAACAAAACTATACAGAGCACCCACCAAAACCCTGTTAGTGACAAACAAACGAAAAGACCCAAAACTACACACCCGCCCAATCCTTTACATTTTGCATGGCTAGTGTAAAGACTTGCACCGCACCTCGATTCTTATTATTAAAACATCGCGCATTTCTTTCCCACCATAAAGCCCACAGAGTAGCTAACAAACATAATTTCCACACCTTTTTCCCTAATTTCCCTTCCCCACCACCATGCCAAGAAAGAAGGAATTCTTTCATAGCGTTCGGGGCCACCCATAAGACCCCATAAAACTGAAAGAAGAAGCCCCACACCTCCGCCGCAAAAGCACAATGGATAAACAAATGATCGACCAATTCTGCGTTTCATCCCAGAAGTTGAATAAATTCTGATGTCATTTAGTTTGTTGGTTAATTAATACAAAGTAAAACAATGAAGATTGTAAACAGGGATGTAAGGGAACAAAATACAATAGTAATAAATGAAGATCATATTTTGGAACCCAAGGGGAATGGCTCAGTGGACAGACATAGATCTTACAAGAAATTGTGCAGGAAAAGGAACCACGCATTGATGCTGCAGGAAACAAAGATGGTTAAGGTGGATGACGAAGGAGGAGTTTTGGGGGAAAAAACTCTATCAGCTAGAGGAGCAGCTAGGGAGATTTTGATTATTTCAAGCAGTGAGGTTGCAGGCACTTCATTTCAAGTAAGAACTGATGCGAGTAAGCTTGGGGAATCTTGAATGTCAATAACGTCTTGTTTTATAGAGAATGATTTCAACTGGATTTCAACATTTAGGCATGGACCAACTTAGAGAGAAGGCTATTCATCGGGGGGGGGGGGGGGGGGGGGGGGGGGGATGAATGAGACATCTCTTTGGGTGGACAGCATTAGAAACAGTTGGAATCTTCTGTGGTGTTTGCAAGGAGACTACGACCAAGTTTTCACATGAAAAATTAGGACAAGCGCACATCAAGTCCATCATGACATTGTTCTGTGAGCTTATGAATAATGAAAACTATCAAGGTCATCTGATTCAACGGCAAAATAATACCAAATAAATAGTTAACAATCTCAAATGTTTACATAATCCAAACAACTGAAAAGTATTTCACCAAATGATTTCGAATTCCAAATATATGAGGGGAATGGTCTAATTTTTTACAAACTGCACAGATTACAAATGATTTTTTGAATTGGAGATGCATTGCTAGATACTTACCTGAGTTCGTAAGATACGTTTGTCCACTTCAATTTGTTTCTCACCCATCCCCTTGACCTTCCCTCCTGATTGACGCTCAAGGTGAGTCCACATTTTTGTCAGTCGTGGTAGCTGGTACTCCATCTGTGCCAATGCAACCTACAAGACAATACTCTTTTCATGTTAACCGAGTGAACAAAAACACCATATGCCTCTAATCTCACCATGATCAACATGCCATATCTACATTTCCTGTAGGGACTCAAGATAGTATTGAATAATATGTAGTCTGCACAACATGATTTATTGAAAACCTTTGATAATTTCCATCTGCCAAGACCATTAAAAAAAAAAAAAAAATTGTGTTGGCCAAGAGTGAAAAAAGTGGCCTGACAATGAGAAATTACAACAATGTGTCACATAAATAATTTTAACACGACATGTTCCAAAAATACACATGCTTACATTTCCATCGCATGTTGGTCGAGCAGTACGGATGAGGACGATATTGCAATCGTCATGTAGCTACCCTACAGTACAATAATGTCAAAATAGACTACAAAAGCGATGCTGATGTTGGTAAACCAAATCAGGATCTGCGATCCAACCACAATAGGCAATGGGACTACGTCACGAATGAATCCAGTGGCAGAGATGGTAACAGAAATTTATTGAAAGCTAATGAAAGAGAAACCAACAAAGGAAACAAAAACAAAGCAGATGGAGAGAAATCATCCGCTCAATACAAACCGCACTCACCAAGAACCTTCAAAAGTCCCCAAAGGCGAAGGCATACAAAAATGAATTACAAGACAGCTCAATTGACCATCCATCATTTTGCTTTCAAGAGCACCTCATTACAAGATTGCTCAATTGACCATCTGTCATTTTATTCGTGTAACACCTTTAAGGCGATATATGGCCTCTCCTATGGGTCATCCCAACTTTATTCGAGTAACACCTTTCGACGGCTCAAATTTCCTTCGATGGCAATTGATGGTGTATCTTTTCCTCACATCACTCAAGTTGGATTACGTGCTCACTCAAGATCCTCCTTCACCACCATCCAACAATGATACGGTGGAACAAATTCAAAAGCAATAAAAATGGGAGCGTAACGACTACCTGTGCAAGTGCCACATCTTCAATAATCTTTCTGACTCGTTGTATGCTGTCTACTGCCAAAAGAAGACTGCTAAGGAATTGTGGGAGGCGTTGTTCACCAAATACAAATCAGACGATGAAGGCAACAAAAAATTCCTTGTAAGTCGATCTTTAGAATTCAAAATGTTGGATGAAAGACCTGTCCTTGATCAAGCCCATGAGTTACAGGTCATCATCCAACAGATCATTGTCGATGGCACTAATCTTGACGAATCCTTTCAAGTATCCACCGTTATAGCCAAACTTTCACCTAAATGGAAGGATACTAGAATATCGCTAAAACAAAGAAAAGAAAAAATGTCGTCAGAAGATCTCTTGATGTTTCTTCGAATAGAAGAAAAATCTAGGTTCTGTGACAAAAAGGAAGAACAGAAGACTCTGGTTAATGCCAACCTAGTCGAGAATAGTGTGAATTGGGAATCGAGGAAGTCATCTTCCAAAAAGGATGATCGGCTCAAACCTAATAATCAAGGGTTTAAAAGAACACATCCAAGAAGGGTTCATGCTTCTTTTCCAAAATTCCCGGCCACTTTAAGAAAGATTGTCGAAAATACAAAAAGAAAACGCAAGAAAAGAAACAGCAAGTTAATATGACATAAGAAATAAATTTGGCAGTCGTCGTCTCTGAGGTTAACATGGTAAGTGAGGATATTGAATGGTGGGTAGACTCTGGTGCTACCAAACATGTTTGCAGAAATCACAACATGTTTAGTTCCTATGAACTAGTGGGGGATGATCAAGAACTATATATGAGAAATGCCCCCACAGCTAATGTTGTAGGAAAGGGGAAGGTACTGCTCAAGCTAACTTCCAAAAAAGTCCTGACTTTGAACGATGTACTGCATGTACCGGATATCAGGAGGAATCTTATCTCTACTAGTCTACTGACTAAGTTTGGCTTCAGACTCCTCTTTGAATCCGATAAGTTGATTATGTCTAAAAATGGGGTATATGTAGGGAAGGGCTATGTATCCAATGGAATGTTCAAGTTGAACCTTATAAATGAAAATTTCTTCTTCTGTTTATATGGTTGATTCATCTGATGTTTGGCATGCTAGTCTTAATCTAATTATTAAATACACAAAACCTAATGACAAATGCAGCATTTGTTTACAATCTAAACTAACTAGGAAACCATTTCCTAAGGTAGAAAGAGAATCACAACTCTTAGAACTAGTTCATAGTGACATATGTGAGATGAGTGGTTTAATAACAAGAAGGGGAAAGAGATATTTCATAATCTTTATAGATGATTTCTCCCATTATACCCTAGTATACTTATTGAGAAATAAAGATGAAGCATTAGAAAAGTTCAAGATATATAAGACGGAAGTAGAGAATCGGTTAGACCAAAAGATTAAAATCATAAGGTCAAACAGGGGAGGAGAATATTTATCCTTAGAATTCTCGAAGTTTTGCAAAACACATGGTATAATACACCAAATTACAGCTCCTTATTCACCCCAGCAGAATGGTGTAGCAAAATGTAAAAATAGATCTCTTCTAGACATGGTAAATTCTATGCTAAATAATGCAAATCTAAGTTCAGGGTTTTGGGGAGACTCTTTTGACTGCCTGTCATATCTTGAGTAGGATACCTCACTCTAAGACTCTTAAAACTCCATATGAACTATGGAAGAACAAGATTCCAAACATCTCATACTTTAAGGTATGGGGCTGTAGAGCCTTAGTTAGGCTTACTGAGCCTAAAAGACCTAAAATATGGTTGAGATCTCTTGAGTGCATTTTCATAGGATACACACAAAATAGTAAGGCTTATAGGTTTCTATTGTCGAACTTAATGACTCGATCTTGGTAAACACAACAATAGAATCTAGAGATGCCGAGTTTTATGAAAACTCATTTTCTTCTATAACTAGAAAAGAGTCAAGATCTCAAGATCCTAGTACAAGTAATAATATTCAGATACCTCAAGACATTACTAGTCCCAATAAAGAGGATATAGAACCTAGAAGGATTAAGAGGATTAGGATAGGTACATCTTTTGAACCTGACTTCTACCTTCTACTAATAGAAAGAGATAGAGAAAATATAACAAGGGAAAATATATTGGTATGTAATATTGAAAATGACCCCATGACTCTAGATGATGTCCTTAGATCTCAGGATGCTTCTTTTTGGAAGGAAGCTATAAATGATGAGATGGATTCTATATTACAAAATGGGGCATGAAAACTAGTGGATCTGCCCCCAGGATCAAAACCAATAAGCTGCAAATAGATATTTAAAAGAAAACTAAGACCAGATAAGACAACGGAAAGGTTAAGGCCAGATAAGTGGCTAGGGATTTACACAAAAAGAAGGTATCGATTTTTTCGATACCTATGCTCCAGTAGCAAGGATATTAACTATCAGAGTTTTAGTTGCTCTGACATCCATTTATAAGTTAGAAATCCATCAGATGGATGTAAAGGCGACTTTTCTAAATGATGACCTCGATAAAGAGGTATATATGGAGCAACCGGAAGGTTTCATAATTTCGGGAGAAAAAAATAAAGTGTGTAAATTGATGAAGTCACTATATGGACTTAAACAGGCACCTAAATAATGACATGAAAAGTTCGATCAACTGATCATCTCATATGGCTTTAAGATTAATGAATCTGATAAATGTGTGTATTCAAAATTCTCTGGTAATAAAAGAGTAATTATATGTCTATACGTAAATGATATGTTAATCTTCAAATTTATAAATGGAAATGAGGAGGGTTGTGTCTTTTAGTGTTTGTTGGTGTCCATTGCTTTGTGAATGGTAATGCCTTTTGGTGAATGAAGTATCATTTAATTTCAAATTCAAAGCGAAGGGATGCCATTAATGGTGAAAGGAAGCCATTAATGAAGAGACACCATCTTGAAGAGACATGTATGTATGAAAGGGCATGTTTCTTTTCATGAAAAGGAGTCTTTAATATCCCTTGAGACTCTATATAAACCCATCTTTAGGTCAATCCGAATCACAACAACAAATCCAACAATTCATCATCTACTTCTTCTTGATTTTCATTTTGGGAGTTTTCTGTAAAATTTCAGTTTTTCAGACGGTAAACTTAAACAGTTTTTAGGGGGTAAATTATAACAGTATAAGAAGTCAGGGGTGTAGGCTGCATAAGTGTGTTCGGGGTACGGTTTTCGGTTTTGCGAGCTAAAACTCACATTTTTCTAGTTTAGGAGAAGAGGCTTATTGTATCCTGGAGGCAGATTTGCTGTAACCCTCTTGCAAACTGGTCTAATCACCAGTAGGGTGCGAATATCGCCTTAAAGATAGCGACATCGTAACGTGCCTTAAGCCTATCTTTAATTAAGTTTTTCTTTTTCTTTCCATCTCTACTATAACATGAATTACAAGACAGCGCAATTGACCATCCATCATTTTGCTTTCAAGAACACCTCATTACAAGTCTGCTCAATTGACCATCTGTCATTTTGCCTTTCAAGAACACATGAACACAGGAACTCAATGTATACCAAAAGATGCTATTGTTTCATTCATGCCAATCGTCAAAGAGAGCCACCACGGTATCTTCATCTTTGAACCTTTATATTACTTGTGCCAAACCTGAAAAAAGAAACCTCAATTGACCTAGGCTTAACCCATCTATCCTAAAGAGATAAACGAAAAAACTACCAGAGCTCAAAAACTGCAGTGCATAAACCAATGGTTCACTGGATCCACTTCCCTCATGCACATAATAGACACATTAGGAATGATCATTATCTGTTCCTCAAATGATCACTTCCTTTCCTTCTAATTAACATCAGATACTGATAAAAAAAAAAAATTCTACCACCATGACCTTTCAAATCACTGTGGAAACACCTAGAAACCTACAACACTGAGTCTAGTCTTTCATGCTCAAGCGAAGTGCATTGAAAATTATTACCATGTTATTCAAAAGAAAGTCGAAATGGTGAGACACTCATCCTTCATGTTTTCTCCCGGCTACAAATTGCAGATGTTTCATCATAGAGCTAAAGAATGGCTATAGTGGTTTCAAAGCAAGTGGAAAATTTTAGGTATCCCCAAAAGCTTGCATTGTATTTTGTTTGACTTCTGTATTTGTCTGTAGTATTGTTCCATCTCTTCTTCTTCTTCTTCTTCTTCTTCTTCTTCTTTTGTCCTTTTACATCTCCAAACCTAACCAATAATCCTATTGAACTTCTACTCTAGCAAAATCTGCAACAAGGAAATGTGAAAAAGAGGCAATGACCAAACAAATCTATGAAAAGGACAAAGTAACAAGAAATGTATCATTTTGGTATTGCACTCTAAAAGAAACTGAATTAGCAAATGCAAAATAATAAACAACTTAGCTGAACAAGTCCTCCAACATACCTCAAAGACACCAAAAGCTACATCTTTAACTCATCAGATTATGCTAATCTAAGATATGGGTTAATATGTAGGAGAAAAGCTAGGCATACCAAATTCTTCCATTTTTTTGTTTATGGTAACACTAAGCTGACCATCTAAGTAAAAATATGGCATTTAGTAATATACTTGCCTGTAAAGCCGCTTCATGTGTTGCAGCTCGTTGGTTAAAGATATCTAGAATGAGGGCTGTGCGATCACAAACACGAACATCCCCACCAAAAACCTTTTCCAAGTTACGCAATTGCCTGAAAATAATTTTTTTTAAATAAGATCCAAACATAACAAGAAACTTGACGCATCTAAACATTCAGCTACAGGCAAGAATAATGGTATTGATCTGCATATCAGTCAGGCCCAAAAACAATACAGTACGGGTCATATCAGATAATAGGCCCATATCAGCTTAAACTATTTCTGTCCAAAAATAAAAATAAAAATTTAAAATTATCAGGAAAATGGGAAAAACATAAAAAACTGGAATCTATCCTTCTATTTTTTCTTAATGTTTTCAATGTATTTAGTAACATATCAGACCATTCTTTGATTAGAAAAAAAAATGTTCTCTATTGGTTTGACCTGCTGAAAGTCAACCAAACAGGCCCTAGTCATACAAAAATCATGCACGGTTCTGGAAATTAGGGCCACCTGTTATATTGAAATACAACAAACGAAGATGAAAAAAGACAATAGTTTTCCCCGTCTAATTTTTCCCAAAGTGGTTCATTCCACTTCAACTCATCAAATATCACTCAAACCTTGTGTTTTGATCCCCAGTGTTTAACTCCTAAAAGACACAGTGATTAGAAAAGCGGTAATGGTGCAGAACAAATAAAAAACTCATGGGAAAACTAGGTACAAATAAAACTGATAATGAGTAGAAAATTAGATACGGATGGATCCTTGTCCTAATACCAATGATATAGATCCATATGCAAGTCCAGCATGACCTAGTTTAGACGAAGAAAGGTAAATCCAGAAGAATCATGGATCATGTGATTTGTGGCACCAGCATCAATAACCCAGGAGCTAGAGGAACAAGAAGATGCAAGAAAGTAGGATGTACTTGCCTTGTTCATAGAAAAGTTTACTGCCATTGCATTACTGGAACTAGTTTCGTCCTGTGTGATTATTGCATTCTTCAATTGGAACCTGAACCATCCTCAAATCGGAAGACAATCCAATGGTTTTGTGGACAAATACAGTATTTAGTAGATGCATTTTCTACAACATTAGCTACATGGCCCCCTTTTTATTTGACTTTAATGGACACTCATGAAGACCCTTGTCTTTTATGTGGTTATTGCACCCAAAATGAGTGCAGCTCTTCCTTTCTCAAGGGGCAACCATGAATTCCCCCAAAGCTCCCTTCATATGTCTTATTTCCAAGAATCAACATTTTATTGACTACAAATTATGGTTTGAACTAGCAAGGAGTTGAGAAGGTCACTGCATCATTCTTTATGGAAAAAAGGTCACTGCCTATTAACGAGTTCATCTGACTTCTGATGATACCTGCAGGTGCAAACACAGGCTCCTCCCGGAGGGAATGAAGTTTAATATAGCAATGCAGAAGAACATTTAGCTTTTAGTTGTTGCAGATTTTAAGTTATAACTCAAGCTGAAAAACCTCTGTAGCCTTCCATCAAGAACCGAGTGCCTCCAAATGTTTCCAGATTTTCCTAGCAGCTGAATTGCATTAAAAATCAAGAAATAATTAATTGATTGGTATATGCACACAGTCAGTCATTTTTTCGACATATTTTGGATCTCTGAAAACTAGTTCAACAACCATTCTATCAGTATACCCTGAAAAGCATCTACCTCTAAAATAAAGCTCAATGGATTCATACTATTGTAGGTAATTTGTTCCATTAACTTTCGTGATACAATCACCAACCTCGCATTCTCATCAGAACTTGACAGCTGACTGGGAAAAAAAAAACCTAGATTCTTCACTGGATTTGTCCATACTGATGATACTTCTTCATTAGATCCCTCACCAATCAACCATGAAACTTCTGCTGTGATACAGAACTGAACATTAAACCCTTACCTTAATTGAACAATCATTCACCCAATCACAATATTATTCAGTCCATACTATAAAATCCCACACAAAACACTACCACAAAGCTGCTGACATCAACCATACAGCCTCCTAGGCATATCACGGTTCTCCAATCCAAGAGATCTTCAAGCAGTGGTCGATGCACAAGTTGGTGAAGAGAAAAGAAAAATTGATATTGTGACACTGTTAACATGTAATGGAGAAGAATAAAAGGAGAAGAGAGGATGTGTGAGAGTGTGAGACTAGAGCAAGACAACCCATATTATCTTAACGAGTGAAATTACATATTTACTCTTAGGGGGTGTTTGTTTTTTCAATTACATGTGTAAACGGGGGAAAATAACTAATAATTACTTTTGAAGGGTGCTTGTTTGAGAGGAAAGTAACTATGTAATTATGTCTAGAAAACAGTGTCCAAGAGCTTGTAATCAAGAGGGGGTGGGTACCGTTAACGTCCGTGGGTCCCACAGTGATGTATGTGTGTGATCCGCACCATCCATCTGTTTACCATCTCATTTTAGGGCATGAGCCAAAAAATAAGACAGATTGAAAGCTCAACTGGACCACACCACAGGAAACAGGGGGTTAGTGATGTCCATCGTTCAAAATTGAAACCTTCTTAGGGCCCACGGGGGTGTGCATCTATCATCCAACCTGTTCATAAGATTACATTGACATGCATGAAGGGTATACACAAATATCAGCTTGATCCAAAACTTCTGTGGCCCCCAAGAAGTTTTCAACATTAGGTGTTCAATTCCCAACATTTCTTATGGTGTGGTCCACTTGAGCTTCAGATCTGCCCCATTTTTGGGCTCATGTCCTAAAACGAGCTGGCGGAATGGATGGACAGTGTGGATAAGATGCATACATTATGGTGGGCCCCACAATGTTTACATGTGAGAATTGTACAATTGTGTTTTCTAAAGTTGGAAGCTTGGCAAACAAGCTCCCTGTCAATGTCAACCTAGAAGGACTGCTACAATCACATGGGTAAATAATCATTACTCATTTGCTACGAATTACACTGGTAAATGAAAAAAGAAACACCCCCTTAATATAAGAAGAAAGAGAAAAGGCCAAACAAACTCGTGGTGTATGCGTTCAGTTCATGTGAAGTGGATGATCGTATTAATAAATTTGTGTGTTGGGGGGGGGGTTCGCTAAAAGAATGCTGTTTTACAAAGGATTTACGGCTTCTACACAGAAAGTTCATTTATGGTCCACGATGGTTGGGAGACCAACAAAGAATCTCAATATCAAAATTAACAAACCAGCCCAAGTAGATGAGCGTATTACAAACTGCAGAAATTTTTACAATTAAAGAGAATCAGTTGAAACGTTAAAACCAAATATTCTCCTTATAGCAGCTAGTTAGCTCATGTCTCATGAATTTAGAGGAATCTCTTTCACTGATCTAATAAGGTATTGGAATTTGCTCCTTCAGAAAGCAAGCCAGTCTGAAATCCGCTATTGGATGCTTGGTTTCTATCTTGTATTGTTCTGCTCTTTGTTTTGGTATTTTTAGTGCTGATTTCTCATCAGCCCTTTTTAATAAAATTAAAAAAAAAAAAAAAAAAAGGAAAAAGATCAGTTGCACAAATGGAGCTTGATGTACAAACAAGACACAATGACAGCAGGGCAGTGGCTTACCCTGCTGAAAGCTCATCATCAAATATTACGGTCTCAACATCAAGGGCATGAATTGCATTCTTGATTTCTGCAACCTTGCCAGATCCTATATATGTCCTTGGGTTAGGAGTAGAAAGCCTGCACCAATAGTATTAGAAAGTATTAATCCAGGAGAGATTAGAAGAAAAACATTCCAGATGAAGGCATCTAAAAAACTATAAATGATATTAAAAAGGGATTTTTACTGGAAATTTTTTTGTTAATATTAATTTTAAAAAATGTCATTAAATTCTACATTTACCAAATCATGCTTCCTACTTTATAGGTGCGAGGGTAAAAAGACATTTGTACCCATCCATTCTCATCTATATCCTCTCACGTGGAGACAGGTTGCAACCGAATCCGCTCCATCCCAATGGTCTCCTGCCAGCTAAGGCTTGTAAAGAGCTTTTGTGACAGCAAAGGAGTTGGACACATGGGGTGGACCTGTGTTCGAAATCCACTCCCGACCATCAGGTGTGTGACCCATTTTTAGGTGCAGGGCTCAAAACTCATCACCATCTATGATTCAGCTGGACCATATGATTGAAAACAGTGTATAGGGCAACACCCACCCTCCAAACATTTCCCTCACGTGTGGCGCACCTGAATCATGGATTGTCCTATTTTTGGGCCCTTGGCCTAAATGTTTTTGTGGCATTTAATGGTTCGAGTGGATTTCACATGATCATCATGTTAGGCCCAGTAAAACATCAATGGCGTATGTCTCTCTCCCAAACATTTCCTTTGTTGTGGCCCATCTGAATTAGAGGTCAGCCTGATTTTTTTGGACTTGGGTCTAACATGGAATTACACATTTAATGGTCGGAGTGGATTTCACATACACATCACAGGTGGGCTCGGGTGTGCATCCCATAATTTTTTTTTTATAACATATGATGGAAATCTCAAAAGCTGATTGCCTACAGCACTCGCCACCGGGATATCCCTGTGTCACCATGTGGCCCAAGCTACGTGGGGCCTACCGTGACATATGTGTTTTATCCACCCCGTCCATATGCTTTGCCAGCTCATTTTAGTGCACAAGCCCAAAGATGATGTAGATCCAAAGCTCTAGTGGACCACACCAAAGAAAACAGTGCGGATTGAACGCCCGTCGTTGAAAACTTCTTAGAGGCCTCAGAAGTTTTGGATCAAGCTTATATTTGTGTTTTCCCCTTATCCAGGTATGTGTGATATTATGAACAGGTTGGATGGCAAATAAAACATCATGATGGGTCCTAGGAAGGTTCCAATGATGGGTGTTCAATCCCCACTGTTTTCTATGGTGTGGTCCACTTGAGATTTGGATCTGCATCATTTTTGGGCTCATGTCCTAAAATGAGCTGGAAAAACAAAGGGACGGAGTGGATAAAACACACACATCACGGTGGGCCCCGAGCTTGGCACCATCATGCCACATGATATCCCCTGTGGCAGGTGCCGCAATCTGCTTCCGGAAATCTCGTCCAAAGGGACGCCCGCTGATTTTTGGCAAGGCCAAGTGTGATGTGTATTTGAAATTCACTCTTGCTATTAGCTGTGTAATCCTACTTTAGGCTCATAGCTAGAAAATCAGGCTAACCTGTGATTCATAAGGGCCACACCAAAGGAAATAGTTGTGAGAAAGACATACATTATTGATTTTTATGGAGCCCACAGTGATGATTATGTGAAATCCACTCAAACCATTAGATGCAAAAACTAAAATAAAATAAAAACTTTTAGACTTGGGTCCCCAAAGTCAAGCCAATCCGTGATTCAAGTGGGCCACACAACGGCTTGGAGGGTGGGCATCGCCCTATACACTGTTTGAATTCATATGGCCCACCTGAATCACATATGGGACTAGTTTTTGAGACCTACGCCTAAAATTGGGTTTAGCAACTAGTGATCAGATTGGATTTCAGAAACACATCAAGTTAAGACCCACAGCGTCCCCTTTTTGTAGGTCCTAATTCCCTTCAGCAACCAGCAAGGTTACCAATTATGTGTAAATAGTTGTAAGGGTAAATTAGACTTTTCACCCGGTGTCCGTACAGTTCTAAGAATGTTTTGGTAAATGTGAAAAGTCAAAGAACGTTTTGAAATATCATGAGCTCAGAGGAATTTGCAGGTAAAACCCCCTATTGAAAAATAGCAAGTGAGAAAACCAGAACTAATATCCAATCCCCATAATGAATGTTCTCATACTAAAAATATATCAGGTCTACTAACAGAAGACAGAGCACAACCAAAACAGAATAAGTAAAGCCACATATCACTGGACCAATCTCTGAATAAATTTCACTGACTATGTAGAAAGATGTAATAGAACATGTCAAATTTCTGTATGGTAACCATATTTCCGATCTATTTGCAATTGAAAGGATGGCAGAACAATATTTTCCATCAAAGAAAGAGGTTTAGCTACTATTGGATAAAAAAGGATAGATGAAGGACAAAAAGGTAATACTCGTTAGCAACTTCAAATTCAAGAAGAAAAAAGACAACCAAAAGCAGCAGAACACATTGGTTGTGTTGGCTGTGTAGTTGTTTTAGTGCAATCTGTTATCCCCAAGTGCTGGGATTTTTATTGTCAATACTGGAAATAACGTAGATTTTCTGACTCTCAATATATTTTAAGGTATTTTGTGTGCACTTTGTGGGGACGAACAAGTGAAAGCTATGTGAAATCTTGTAGAAGGAATGCATGCTTGAAGAGGGATCCATGAAGTAGGGATGTGCTCATCGTCTGTAACCTGCCGGACAACATCATGGTGCTCGAACTGCACAATATCTTCAGTGGGGCAGGCATAATTCAGGATTAGAATATCACAATAGAGAAGGTTTCTGGGGCTACCAGAGGTTCTGCATTTGTGCAGTTCAGTTGGAGGAGGCAAATCAGGCAATATGGATTGGGAACCACAAGAAGTTTGGGGCGGGGAGCAGAAGTCAAAATGGCTAGTTTCAGATCAGATCACCATAAAGGATAATGGAAATCAAGTCATCTGAGAGTAAATCAGAAGGTTGGGGCTCAGAAGGATTCAAAGGCCGCAGTCATGCTAGCTGAAATGGTGCTAGAGGATAAAGGGGTCAAGCAGGCTGAGGATCCCCATTGTCTTGGAAGAGAAGGAGAGGGAGAAGAGGTAGACATATGGCTGGGGTGGAGTTTAAATGTTTTAAACAGGTTAGGGTGGAACTACCATGCAGAAATGGAAATGAGAAAGAAACTTTGCCTTGGGTTTGGCAGTGAAGGTGGTCTGTCCAGCTGAGGAGTTAGTACTTGGCTGGAGCTTAGATGGAGGCATAGTTCTCTCCACCGTTTCATTGGAGGTTCAACGCCTTCAATGTGGATCAAGTTGTCGTCTGAGGAAGAAGCTGAAAGGTTGTTGGTGGAAGGTGACATTTTCTAGGATGGTCAGTTCAAAAATTTGTGCAGGTGCATCAATCAAGCTTCACCAGAAGGGAGATTTCATTCAGCAAAGTCGGGCTGCTTTCAGGTGTCAAACTGGTTATGGGCAATTTTTGAAGAGAAGTACTTAGATGTTGCATGCAGCTTCTCTGCATCTATTTCTTGTCCAACAGCTTGGCCTTTGAGGAAAAAGAAGATTTTTGTAGTGCGATGGTCCCTTCACTGCTGCAAGCTCAAAAGGAAACCCCAGTATAGGTGGTGGTGGAGGAATTCTTAGGAATCACAATGGCCAGAATATTTGGCCATTCTCAACTTACCTATGAGTCTGCTCAAATAATGTGGCAAGGCTTGTGCATTTCTCCTGGTTGTTTAGTATTGCTACAATTTGGGTTTCCACCATGTCTTTTTGGAGAGTGATTCCAAGTTTCTTGCAGATCTATGGTAGGAAGATAATGGTTCTCCTTGGGAAAAATGGTCGTGGTGTTCTCAGGCTTTTCTCCTGCGATCTCAAATGGGCATCCAAATTTCTCATATTTTCCATTTAGGGAACAATGTTCCCAACTCTTTGGCTAATTTTGGTTCTGCTTCTTGGGATTCTTTCTTCCACTCCATCCAGGGGGTGCCTTACCAAATGAAAGTGCCTCTCTTCTTGGACCAGCTGGTAGGGCTGTCAATGGGCTGGGCTCTGGCTGGGAAAAATGAAAATTTTGAATAGGCACAGCCTGTCAGGCCCGACCCGAACAGTTCAAAATCTGGTGTTTTTGCTTTTGGCGTGGGGCAAGGCATATGTTCCCCGAGAGAGAGTCATCCATGGTATAGCCCACGCCCGATCTCTCTTTTACAAATTCATCACGAGTTGGGTAATGAACTGGAATAAATACCCAAGTATCTTCGGCACCATGAGGGGTTGGTTTGGTGTATGGTAATACCCATCAGCAATCTAGAAGACAAAAGGAATGTGCTTCGCGCAAATATCTTTACTAGCTACTTTCTTCCCAAACAAAGCAATAATCAATTTTCACATGCTTGGTGCAGGCATGGAACACAGATTAGTATAATCTACATGCCATTGACATTGTCACACTAAAAGTGGATGGATCTTGAAGAAATACATCAACCTTGAGCAAAAGATAACTATCCAGATATCCTCAGCAATAGAATATGTGATTAATACTCATCTTCATCACAGGAATGAACTATCATAATTCATAAGTTGTTTATTCTGAGTCCAACATACCAAATTGGAGCCCAGATAAATGCTATATCTAGCAACGAATGTTGAACGATGGGACAGCCAGCCCACTCCCATTCTCAGAAGGCCCAAGTAGTGATGAACTTGGTTGGAGCAGTAAGCCATGGGAGACAGCACCTTTAATATATGCATAAATTGACAGATAAAATTAACTAATTGTGCAACACTAGTTGTTTATGCACTATAGTCTATGGTGCACAAACTAAACTCAAACAAGAAAATGGGTTGGATAGAGGGGAGTGGCATCGAGAAGCTCTAGCTGAATATGCTCAAAAGGATTTCCAATGGCACGCAAGACAACATATGAGCTTGTTTTAGTAGTTCCATGGCATATTTTATCTCCAAAGAAATGACCACTTAGAAACAATGCAACCTCAGCCTCAAGGAAACAATGGAAACCCCTTAAGTTCTCCATGTCAGACTATGAAGAGAAGAATCAAATGAGATATATTAGAAGAGTTGTAGACTCTGAAATGAGGATTATGTGCGGTAAAAGAATCGACATGGCATGAGTCACATTGAATGCACATAAAAGAGTTACATGTAGGTAAAGCCAGACCCGAACAAGGCAGGGCCAGTGTTTACTGTATCGATAATATCGGCCGATATTATCGATATCGGTGATCGCCGATACATATCGGCTGAGTAGTAACAAAAAAACTGTCCGATTCCTTGGTATCGCACGATATATCGTGCGATATCGATAATATCGCAGTTTGTATCGATATCGCACGATATATCGGCTCGATATCGTCATTTTTCCTTCACGCGAATCCAGATATCGTCGATACCTGGACGATATCGTCCAGAACGTCTGGAACGTGGGAGCAGCTTGGTTTTTTTGGAGAAAAAACGTCTGAAGGCCTATTTTTTTCAAATTTCTCCTACTTAAGTTGATTTTGGGAAGATTACGGAGCTTTCATTGCAAGAATCTCAAAGGATACGGTTGCTTTCAAAGGAAATCCAAAGGTGGCCCACTATTGAACTCAATGAGGATTTTTTCTTCCAATCTCGTTTTATTTTCGTTCAATTCGACTACAACTTGTTTTAAATGAGTTGAAGTACTTAATTCTTCATGTTTTGCACGAAAAATCAAGTATTTCAACTTTCGATTTCGAGATTTGAGATATGGGGCAAATTTAGGGCAAATTTGGGAAAATTCAAAATTTTCCAATTCCTCCCAAATTACCTGCAATGTTGGATTGAAAGCAACATTTTAAGGATGTAGGGGGGTTGATCTATTGATCGGCAGCATTTTCCCCCAAAATCGAAAATATTTTATTAATTTTTTAATTACTAATTAATTAAAAAATACTTAATTATGAAATTTTTTCGATTTTTTTTTTTGTAATAGTTGTAAATCCACTTGTAAGTCAGAATAATAGTTATTATCTTAGTAATTATACATCACATACGCTCCAATTTCATGATTCAAGTGTATGTGGCCCGATTTGGGGGAAATTGGGGAAATTTCAAAATTTCTCAATTCCTCCCAAATTATTTGCAATGTTGGATTAAAAACAGCATTTAAAAAATGTAGGAGTGCTGATCTATTGATTGGCAACATTTTTCCCCAAAATCGAAAATATTTAATTAATTTTTTAATTAATAATTAATTAAAAAATAATTAATTATGATTTTTTTTCAAAAATTTCTTTTGGAATAGTTGTCAATCCACTTGTAAGTCAAATTAAAAATTATTATGTAAATACTAATAAATCTCACATACTCCAATTTCATGATTCGAGTGTATGTGGCCCAATTTGGGGGAACTTCCAAAATTTTCAATTCCTCCCAAATTGAGAGTAATGATGGATCCAAATCAACATTGTAAGGGCGTAGGGGGGCTGATGTATCAATTTGCGTCATTTCCCCCCCAAAAAACAATAATAATTAATTACTTTTTTAATAATTATATTTAATAATTAATTTTTTTTCAATTTTTTTTGTTAGATTATTGTAAATCCATTCCTAAGTGTGGTTGTTTTGTAACATTTGTATATGTTATGGAATCAATTAATACAATGGTTGCATCAGTTCAGTCAGATAGCGCATAGCTTAGGATCCTTTTACAAAGGAACTCCTTTATGTGGACTTTTTTTTAACATATTATGATTTAAATGTGTGTATTGAGGTCCATTTTAACAATCCCTGAAGTTTCATTGAAAAGTTCAATCAATTGTCCAATGTTTCCCCATGTTGCCCAAAAAGTGCGATACATTCTGCGATACAACCGATATTTCCCACCGATATGCAATATGTATCTGTATCCCAAGGGTGCGAAACGTAACACGATACCGATACTGCGAACACTGGGCAGGGCTACACCAATTAAACCAAAAGCCCTAAAGAAACTGCAAGAGCTCATAAAATGCCCATATTAGACAAGGCCAAGAATAACACATTCAGAATATGGAGTCCATTGAAAAAAATCTTATTCTAGTGGAATACCTTGTAGTAATGCATTTTTCACATCAAGTTAGTGATTAGAGCATCCAAAGGAAAGAGCAACAAAAAACTGCACAAATTGAAGCAAGCTTGACCATTGGATAAAGATTTCATCAGAGTCAGCATCATGCTAGTAGCAGGATCAGCCTACGCCTCGACTTATCCATTCGGATGATATTTCACCTTATACGCCCAGGGACCACCAACAATATTCTTACTGCACTGCTGCTGCCGAATAAGAGTCCACATCACTGCTAAATGAAGAGTTACAATCTCCTCCTACATGGCAGCTTTCTTATGGCGTTTTTATGAATTAGTCATCTTCTGCATTTCGTCACTTGCCTGCTGGCCATTGGTCACATGCCTTTTGTTTCCATCACAATGTTTTTCAGTTCATGCTTACATAGATCCTACGTAATTCGGGATTACCCATTGCATGGGTGTGTGAGGGCATGTTGTATGGGAACATGCGCGCATGTGTACACTTGTGGCCGTGTTGTGTGGGAGTGTGTGACCAATTCATTAAAACACCAAAAGAAAGCTACAAAGTGATGTCAAGTGCCTGGTAGCCTAGCTGGTTGACGCCTTGGCGTTTCAAACAGCAGGTCTCAGGTTCGAGACATATTAACTGCACCAATGGGTGCATTGTGTGACTGACATGGTGGGTGCGTTGCATGACTAACAGAATAAAAGAGTCACCTTTCAAAAAAAAAAAAGCTACAAAGTGAGATTGATAGCAAGAGATGGACCCATTGTCACCCGCATCTCAGGAAATGCAAAAAGGTGAGTAAAGTAAAGCAAAAAGGGGAAAAACTACCAAAACAAAACATCACCCAAAGACAATAGAATCCCAATCTCTAAGCACTAATGAAATTGAGATCCCATTAAAGGCAAGGAACACCAAAGCCCACTTAACGACCAGGGATGCTATTGAGCAAATTAGTGAGGCAAGAGAGGACACTTTGCGATCAAAATTCTAGGATTGCTCAACTCTCCAAATACTCCACAGATAAGCGAATGGGAATAGCTTCCACGTAGAACTCTCATATGCAGAGAAAGGACCATCAAAGCCAGCAGTGACATCAAAAACAGATCTACCAACTGAAGATTTTAGAGAACGTAGAGAGATTGTAGAGAGAGAGAGAGAGAGAGAGAGAGAGAGGGAGGAAACCTTGGAGCTAAAAAAACGTGAGAGCTCTATTCTATCTTATTTTATTTTTTATATGTAGGGTTTCCCCTATTTACAAATAACATCCTAATAAACACAAAATTACACATAGACCCCTATTTTGCATATTTATAAATAAACCCCTACATAATGAGAAAAATGTTCCAATACTCCCCCCCCCCCCCCCCCCCCCCCCCCCAAAAGTTAGTGTATGAATATAGGTCATACCCAACTTGCCAGACATGTCTTGTAGCATAGGAGAACTGAGAGCATTTGTAAAGATATCTACTAGTTGTTCTGTTAATTTGACAAATGGTGTACTCAACACGCCAGAAGAAATATTCTCCCGAATGAAGCGAATATTGACCTCAATATGCTTGGTCCTCTCATGGAGAACTGAATCAGAGGCAATAGATATAGCAGCTTGATTGTCACAGTAAAGTGGACTAGCATAGGAAATGGAGAATCCAAGTTCTACCATTATGGACCTCAACAACAAAATTTCACATGCCCCATAGCCCGATATTTTGTCTGCGCTTGATCTAGACACAACAGATTGTTTTTTGCTTCTCCAAGTCACCAAGTTCCCTCCAACGAATGTACAATAGCCAGAGTTAGACTTTCTATTTGTTGGGCAACCTGCCCAGTTAGCATTAGAGTACCCAACAATATCAACATATCCATGATTAGCATAGAGAATGCCATGCCCTGGACATGACTTCAAATATCTCAGAATACAATACACTGCATCAAGATGAGATGATCCTTGTAAATGCATGAATCTGCTGACAATGTCAACTGCTTGAGTAATGTCTGGTCTTGTGATAGTTAAATAGATCAACTTGCCAGCCAACCTCTCGCACATACCCGGATCAGTAAGAATATCACCTTCAGATGCATGTAATGAGTGCTTTTGATCCATTGGAGATGAAGCAGGACGGGCTCCAAGTTTGCCAATTTCACTCGGTAGATCAAGAGTATACTTCCTTTGAGATATGAAGATGTCATTGGATAATCGAGCAACTTCAATACCTAAGAAGTATCGAAGAAGACCAAGATCCTTAATGTTAAACTCCTTGCCCAACATCTGCTTGGTATGCTCAATAAATTTCAAGTCATCCCCAGTGATGATAATATCATCCACATACACAAGTATGATAGTGCGACCCTCTTACCAAGTATGAATAAACACCGTGTGATCTGACTGACATTCTTTGAATCCAAACAAGAGAACTGCAGTACTAAACCGTGCAAACTACGCTCTTGTAGATTGCTTAAGGCCATTAAGGGCCTTTTCTCAGCTTAAATATTTTCCTTGTCTCCACCTTAAGTTGAAAACCAGGCGGAAGATCCATATACACCTCTTTAGTAAGATCACCATGAAGAAATGCATTCTTGACATCTAGCTGAAATAACGGCCATGAGAGATTCGCCGTCGAGGAAATAATCAGACGAACAAAATTTAACTTGGCAACGGGAGAGAACATCTCAATATAATCCACACCATAGTTTTAAGTGTAACCCTTAGCAACCAGGTGAGCCTTGTACCTTTCAATTGAACCATCCGCCCGATACTTTATAGAGTACACCCATTTCCATCCAATAGTATGCTTTCCTACTAGTAAGGGGACAAGGTCCCAGGTGCCATTCTTATCCAACACGGCAATTTCGGCCTCCATTGCATGGTTCCACTCAGGGACTGCAATAGCATCAAAAACCGACTTAGAAATAGAAGAAGAAGAAGAAGAAATACCAGCCAGGAAAGCATGATACGATGGAGACACAGTGCCATAAGAAAGAAAATTAGAGATATGATGAACGGTTGAATGATGACTACGAGTGCGAAATGCCACAAGTGATGATGGGGAAATAGAATTGAGGGAGTTACCTGAAGTAGTTAGAGAAACCACCGGTGGTCCAGGTGGTGGTCTTGACTTCCGACGGACATAGGTAAGTATTCGCTTAGGTGCCACTGCGGAAGTAATAGGTGGAGCATCAACCAAAGGCATAGGCAAAGAGACTTGCATGTCAGCAACATAAACAAAATTAGATACAGAGAAGAAGGGACGTTCTTCAAAAAAGGTGACATCCATGGAAACATAAAATGTTTTAGAACATGGATCATAACACCTATAGCCTTTGTTCTGAAGAGAGTAACCAAGAAATACAAACTTGATTAATTAGTTATTAATCTTGTTTCTCTTTGGACCCAATAAGTGAACAAAACAAACACAACAAAAAACCTTAGGAGGAATAAGAAAGAAAGGACAATCAGGTTTGAGTGTATAAAACGGAGTTTTACCATTTAGAACACGTGAAGGCATACGATTGATTAAGTAGCATGATGTCAAAAGAGTAGCAGACCAGTATGACTTAAGAACCTTCATACTAATCAAAAGTGAGCGAGTCACCTCAAGAAGATGGCGATTCTTGTGCTCAGCCACCCCATTTTGCTGGGGTGTGTAAGCACAAGTGAACTAATGAAGAATGCCATGTTCTTGAAGATAAGAGGTAAAAAATTCCGATACATACTCACCCCCATTATCTAGAAGAAATCGTTTGAATATTACAATCATACTGTGTTTTGATCATTTGATGAAATGATCCAAACAAGCGTGGAAGTTCATCACGCCGCTTCATCAAGTATACCCAAGTAACACGGGAAAAATCATCAATAAAGGTAACAAAATAAGAAAAACCATCAAGAGACATAATTGGACTAGGACCCCAAATATTAGAATGTATTAAAGCAAACATTTTATTAGTATGTTGTGCAACAACAGGAAAGGTAGTTCGAACATGTTTACAAAAGTGACATGCTTCACATCGAAGAGACACATTATCCAACTTATTAAATGCAAGAACTAAAAAATGTAAAGTCTGAAAAGACACATGACCAAGACGTGCATGCCACAATGCAGCAAACGCCTTTCGAGACTCTAAAGTACTAGAAGCAGAAACAAACGAAGAAGATTGAGCAGAAACACTATCAACAGAAAGCTCCCCCTGACGCAAAAAGTAGAGACCACTGCGCTCAAGTCCTCGTACTCAAGTCCTGAAAGAGACAATAAGATGGAAAGAAAATCACATAGCAGTTTAAGGCTTTAGTGAGGCTACTAACAGAGATCAAATGTGCACTAAATTTAGGAACTAGAGGACATTAGATAAGGTGAGAGAAGGAGAAAAAGAGACAGAACCAATATATTCCACTGGTGTGGAGGTTTCGTCAGCAAGACAAACTAGACGATGGCAATCAGTAGAACTGAAAGGGATAAGACAACTATGCTCACCAATCATATGATCTAAGGCTCCCGAATCAATAATCTAGGTCGCAGGAGATGAAGAGGCATGAAATGCAGTACCTGTGGTCACAATGAAGGAGGAGGCAGAGGGTTGTGAGGCAGAGGCAGAGGCAGAGGCAGAGGCAGAGGCAAAGGCAGAAGGAGTGGACTGGGCCTGAAGAGTCTAGAGTCGCTGAAAATTGAGAACATCAGCCTGAGTGATGGTGACAGTATCTGTCTGATCTAAAGCAGGAGATAGATCAAGAGAAAGGCCACCAAGAATATCGGATGTGGCTCCAATCTCATCAGAAGTCGCAATATGAGCAGCAGGGCAACCATGTAATTTAAAACACCTGTCCCGAGTGTGTCCAAATCGATTGCAATAAGTGCACATAAATCTTTCGCGGCCACGATCACATCCTCTGCTGAAAGCCTCTTGAGTGTCCAAGCCACCATTGTGACTCTCATATGGAATAGTGGTAGATGTAAAAGCAGTCCTTTCCTGGGTGAGAACTAGTGCTGTCATCACCCGTATACGTGACTCCTTAGTATGAATGATGGAATAGGCTATATAGAGTGAAGGAAATGGATGTGTAGCAACCAACTGAGTGCGCAGTGCCTTATACTCACTACTCAGGCTTGCTAAGAACTTATAATTTTTTACTTCATCTTCCCGTGTCTTCACGATTTCTGCACTACAATTGTCTACTAGTTCACTCAAAGGCTGTAGGTGGCTTAACTCCTCCCAACGGCCTTTCAAGGCCCCAAAATACTCAGTAACAGACATATTCTCCCGAGTAAGAAAGTAAAGTTCCGCAGTCAACTAGAAGATGCGGAGCTTATTAAAAACAATCCCACAAGTATCATTCAGAGACTTCCACAGATCATATGCAATCTTATAAAAGAAGTAAGCAGAATCAATACTGGGCTCCATAGAATTGAGAATCCAGCCCATCACGATAGCATTCGAAGAATCCCACGCATCTATCTTTGCAGAATCAACAAATGGTTAAGTGGAGGGTCTTTTGGAAGTGCCAGTGAGAAACCCAAGCTTTTCCTTCCCAATAACATACATTCGGACAACCCGGGACCCTAAAAGAAAGTCATTCCCATTGAACTTAGTGAAAGTAATGGAGAGAGGTCCCTCAGAATGATGTCCAACAACCTTGGGATCCATAGATATATGAAATCACAAATAAAACAACACTAACAAGAGATACAAATCATAAAAGAGGGTCACAGGATTATACAGCGAACAGATGGTGTATGTGCAACGCCCAAAAAGAGGGAAAAAAAGTCCAGCCAACCCCTATTTTTTACCAAATCCTCATGTATATGCATCAAATCTGCCTGAAACCGCTTTCAATGTGTAGATCATCCAAAAATGGTCCAAACAATATAGGTTTTGCACATCAAAAACGCCTAACTAAGAAGAAATCTGAAGAATGGACGATAGGTGAGCCGGTTTCCAAAAAAACTTTGAAAATGCAGGAAAAATATCAAATGATCCCAAAAATTATAAGAAAAAATCACCATTAAGCTCTTCTCATTTGGCCGCACAAGGTGGAGGTGGATTTGACCCAACTCGACCGTACAATTGCCGTACGGCTAACGTCAGCAGGGGTCTGGGATGGAAAGACTTCTCCTCTTTAGCTCCTTGAGATCTTCTTTCAAGCTTGATTGCAACATGGATTTGATAGATGCCTTTGATAGGAATACCTTGGAGCTCAAAAACGTGAGATCTCTCCGTCTTGTTTTCTTTTTTATAGTAGGGTTTCCCCTATTTACAAATAACATCCTAATAAACACAAAATTACACATAAGACCCCTATTTTGCATATGTACATATAAACCCCTACATAATGAGAAAATGTTCCAACACTGACAGCTCATGAACTCCAAGCAACTGAAAGAAATGGTCCCAAACTACCCCTGCAGACTGGCAAGAAAGGAGTAGTTGAACAATTGATTCCTCATCTTCAACACAGAAAGCACGTATTGGTAGGTCCATGTTCCTCTTCTTTAAATTGTCAACAACTAAGATTTTGTTCGCTGTAGTGATCCAACATGAACAACTAAGGCTGCCTGGGAGGGATGGGAGCTTTCTAGAAGGCACATGGGTGGTGAGAAATCTTGGATATAAGAGACTTGGGGGCTGTTTGTTTTCTATTTCGCCTCTGTAAATTGATATAAATAGGTAATAATTAATTGTCAATGTAATTCCACACTATTTTCAATGTAGATGTTGACAGCCTGCTTTTTGAACACTAAAACTGAGGGGTAAAAATTTCATGTGGGGTCCATTGTGATGTATGTGGCTTATCCACACCATCCATTTGTTCTATCGGCTGATTTGAGGGCATGAGCCCAAAATTGAGGTAGGTTCAAAGCTCAAGTGGACCCCATACCATAGGAAACAGTGGGAATTGATTACCTACCATTAAAAACTTCTTGGAGGGGTCCAGAAGTTTTGGATCAAGCTGATATTTGTGTTTTCCCCTTATCGATGTCTGTGTGACATTATGAACAGGTTAGATGAGAAGAAAAAACCTTTCAACGGTCGATGTTTGACAACCATTGTTTCTAGTGGTGTGGGCCACTTGAGCTTTGGATCTGCCTCATTTTTTGGTTCATGCCGTAAAATGTTCTGGTAAAACAGATGAATGGTGTGGATATGTCACACACATCACAGTGGGGCCCACAAATTTAAGTCAGTCCTTTTCGGACGGCTTTTCAAGGCGGAAATACCCATCGACTTTCAAACAGGAATAAGAAGTAAATGACTGCGAGAACCACCTCCCGGCTTCCCAATTTAGGAGAGATGATGTCCCTCCACAAAACTTCTAGCTCTTCCCCAAATCTCCACCACCATTTCCCAAGAAGAGCCCGATTCTTCTCTTATGCTACCCACCCCAAAATCTCCTTCCTGTTAAGCTTTTGCACATCCTCCCATTTGACATGGAGAAATTCGTGCCCCTCGTCTCTTCCCTCCCACAGAAAATCCCTCTGGATTTTCTAGATTCTTTTAAGCGCGCGCACACAAAAAAAAAAGGGAAAAAAAGAAAAAGATAATATTAATTTCACTTAGCAAATCTCTTTTATATTCTCTCCATAATTGGATGCCAAAAAGAGGCAGCATTCACACTTCCCCCAATCGAGAGGCCAAGGTACTTCATTGGGAGAACTATATTACACCCAAAACCTCAGCTAAGGATTCCACAGCTTCTCCATCAATGACAACCCCGGCAAGGACACTCTTCCTCAAGTTAGCCCTAAGGTCTGACATCGCTTCAAAACACTGAAGGGCGCCTTTAGTAGTACTTAATTGGTACCTAGAAGCCTTGCACAAGATTAGCATGTCATAAATGAATTGGAGGTGGAAAACCATCACCTCCAGCCTACCAATCTTGACTCCTCTCCCAAGACCCAGGTCAAAAGCCTTGGATATCAGCATGCTCAAGCCCTCGGCCACAATAGTGAGTCGAAGGTCGGACTAGAGGGTCTCCCTGATGGAGACCTCTAGATCTAGGGAAAAAGCCCATTGGGGACCCATTGATAAAAATAGAGAACGAAGCCATACTGATGTACTATCTAATCCCAACCTACCCACTAACTTCCAAAGCCCATCCTACTGAGAGAGTAAAGCAAGAATTCCCAATTTAACATGATTGTACGCCATTTCCATATCCACTTTGCATAACACCCCAGCCTCACTGCTTCTGCTTCTTGAGTCATCCAAACTATTTGGATGACATCTTCATTGGCTACTAAGATGTCATCCAAATATTACAACTTACTTACCAAAATGTCCAGACAGAGAATCCAGTCACAAATGTCTATATAATGATAATAACACCTTTGAATGTCCCATTGTCTCTACTATCGAACATATCCACTTAAAGCAACCAATTTCGAACTACAACTCATTTTATATAGGCAGCAATCAGCGCCAATGGAATGCGCTTGGTAAAGAAATGGAAAGGGTAATACAGAAAAGAAATACTCATGATGACTACTTCAACAAAAAAAAAAAAAAAGGCATAATGCGGTGTCCTCACATTCCCCATAAAATGGAAAATGAAGCTGTTCATAAAGATACAAAACGATGTTGATCTGACTTGAATGTTATCCATCTTTTCTTACGTAAGCGTTAAAAAAGGAAGACCAAGCACTTACTTCTGTGAAGTAGAACCAACGACCATAAGCCCAGCAGTGTCTGCTAGCTGGGCTAGCTCCTTCAGTGATTCTGCTGTACTAAAAGAATTATCTCCATCACTTTTACGTTCAACACTAACTAAGTATGCTTTTTCTTCAAAGACCTGAAAGGGAGAAAGTCAAGCCTAATAATTCATTGATGAATATAGAATTTCATGAACAAAAGAAAAAAATATAGGGGTTAGTCATATCTAGGATCTAGCTAATCTAGCTCACTGGTTATAAACATGCTCTGTGTGATTCTCAATACAGAAGTTGTTATCAACTTTGAAATAATGCTCATACAAGTAGAAATTAAGGTATTTCAGTTGGAAATGGTTTCATGGGAACATCTTCCAGACCTGAATGCTTTGCTAAATGTGTTCCAACAGCAAATGAGAACTTGGAATCCATGACTCTTTGAAATTGGTAAAAATGCCCACAGATCAGTTTATATCCAGAATACTCAAAGAATCTTTACGAGTTTTACTCAAGCACTGCTTAAGTATAAAGACAAGTGTGCATGGAGCTACGATCAGATGCCAAGTTTATTTGAACAGGCACTAACTCCCAGGCTTGATATGAGCCCAAACTATAAGCAGTGAAACAAGTCCCAAAAGGATTCAGCCCAATGCTGGAAGAGAATATTATAATGAAATACACAAGTTGTTACAGTTAACCTTATTCAAGCACGGAATTCAAGATGGCTTTCAGATATTATAAAGTAAAAGAGAAGAATGATTCAATCTGATTTAGCATTGACGTCAGATATTTAACCACAGATGTTCCAAGGATCACTTTCTGCATCCAAATATGCACGTCCCTAGAAATATACCTGTGCATAATGTGTGTGGTTGTGACTCAGACCCAGATAGAGCGTTTAGTGACTCAAAATCATCATCTCCATCTCAATGGGGCTGGGCATAGTATTGCTACTCCGCAAACCAACAATAATATGCCCAGGTCATAGCAGAATGATACTGTGAAGATATTCTCTAACATAACGTTGGTACTCATCCTCTCCAATTTGAGAAATTTTGGAAAAAAAAAGATCGAATTTTCCATAAATTGGCTCATCTTCCCCCAAATCCCAAAATTAGAGTGTGTGATAATGATTTCATCAAATGCTTCCTGAATACTCTTAAATGGGGGCCAACTGACCGCTGATTGAAGTGGAATTTTGAAAAAATATTTTTAATATTTTTAATTTAAAGTATTTTTTTCAAGAAATCCCCAAATTGCCAAGAATCACTAGATCAGGCTACATACATGTATGTTTGATTTTGTGTTTGGACACAACGATTGCAACTGATTTGTGAGAAATTGAGAATTTTCGATTTTATTCCAATTTTCCACGACTCAACCCATCTCCTCCAAATCTCAAAATCAAAGCTTCAAATCCATGATTTCTCATGCAAAACATGAAGAATCATGGATTTGTAACCATTGACACTGATTTAACAGGATTTGCAACAACAAAAAAGGATTGAAAATCGAAAATGCTCACCGAATCGAACAGGTGGATTTCATCGGTTGATATCTTCGATACTGAAAACATTGGTCCTAACATTAAGAAGACATCATTCAATCACTTTAATGGTTGTATGCTGCTATAAAGTCATGAAGTTCCTCTCAAGATGCAAGAGCAAATCATCAAATGGCAATCATTGCCATCTTCCTGATACCCAAGAATGGAATGGGTAGGTAAGAGTTGAAATGCAGTTCAAACAAACCATTAGAATGAGGTAATCAATGCTTCTCAACAAAAAAACAAAACAAACAAAAAAGAAGAGAGGTTCCAATGCTCTAGCTAGAGAAGGGGTGATGAGAGGATCACTCCGTAGTATTGCTTCTTTGCCTATCACTCAATTGATTGTGTTGAATCTTATGTGCTTTTGATATATTTTCATTCATAAAAAAGAACAGGCTACAAATCCCAGCAAGTTGCTCAAGAGTTCACATGAAAGAAGAATTTAATACCAGAAAAAAAATGCACCCATTGTCAAGATGACTTCTATGAGAACAATAGTTTGCTAACCAAGATTTTGCTTTCCATCAAATTAATATAAAAGCTTCCTGCATGAAAATCTAGATGAAGCATGCACGTGACTTTCTTGGCTTATCAAAACAATGGGAGAAAGGCTTGTTTTGTATGTTATGGAAGGCTTTATTATCCATGTTCTAAATGTCGGTATTGGGGGATGAGTTGGCCAGGCCATAAAATATATATATATATATATATATATATATATATATTGTGGGAAAAGGTACTATGCGCTCGACCTCATGGGAAGTTCCCATGAGGTCGAGCTGTGTGGGCCCCACTGTGATGAGCATCAGACATCCACACCATGCATTTGGTGGGTCCCCTATTGGTTATGGGATATCCCAAAAATCAGCTATATCCAGAACTCAAGTGGGCCATACCAACTGAAACAGTGTAAAATCATGCCTACAACATCTAAAAGCACTTGTTGGGACCCACTTGAGTTTTGGATACGGTTGAAACTTGGTGTGACCTCTTGTTTAAGTGGGACATGCACAATGGATGGGCTGGATTTCTCAATCACATCTCAGTTGATCCTATAAACGATCATAAAGGTTTCAATGGGAGGATATCCACTCTTAACTATTGTCTATCGTGTGGCCCACCCAAGTCATGGATTGGCCTGAGTTTTAGGCTCATGGCCCACCACGGAATGGTGCATATGACTAATGGTGTGGATGCACATCACACATCACATTGGGGCCCACACAGCTCGACTTCATGGGAACTTCCCATGAGGTCAAGTGCAAAGTACCTTTTACCTACACACACACACACACACACACACACACACATAGAGAGAGTGAGAGAGAGAGAGAGAGAGAGAGAGAGAGAGGAATGCTCACCTGCGCAACAGTTCTCATGAGAACTCATGAGCACTTTTTGAGGGCTCATCACATTCACACGTGATGTGAGCCCAAAATTTGAGCCATGCACGTGATGGAGCACCCCAGAAAACCCCTAGGGCCCAACTTTCAACTTTGGTCCAGAACTTTGGCGGGCCATAGCAAAAGGAAACAGTTTTCTTCCTTGAATTGTCTCTCTTTGTTTGCTACGGCCCACCAAAATTTTGGATCAAGTTGAAAGTTGGGCCCTGGAGGTTTTTTGTGCTGCTGCATCACATGGACGGTTCAGATTTTGGGCTCAAATCACGTGTGATGAGCCCTCAAAAAGTGCTCACGAGTTCTCGTGAGAACTGGTGCACACGTGAGCATTCCTCTCTCTCTCTCTCTCTCTCTCTCTCTCTCTCTCTCTCTCTCTCTCTCTCTCTCTCTATATATATATATATATATATATATATATATAATAGGGACATATCAAACCACATTAGACTCATTTTAGACAAAATGGGCCCCAATTAGTTTCTTTTCTTGGCCCAAAGGCCGTTGAAAAATTATCAAGAAGAAGGGGGGAAAATGTTAAATACTAAAATCTATCTTTCTTTTTTTTTTTAATGTTTTAACATTTTACCCAATGATGTATCAGGCCATAATTTGATAAGAACGATGTCTATCAATCACATAAGCCAAAATTAACCACAAATCAAGAACGATTTGATAGCTTAAGGCCCACTATGTTGAAATACAAAAGAAAAAAAAATGAAAATAAAAAAACGAAAAAGAAGTGGCAGCTTTCCCCTTCTAATTTTTTTTTTTTCAAATGTTCATTATGCTTCAATTCAATGAATCTCACTCAAATCTTGTGTTTTAATCCTTAGATGGGCCTAGATCTTGTATATCACAGTTTTTAAGCTTCCTTTATGGCCAGTATTTTAAACGGATGTTCGTCCCCATATGTCCTAATGGAGGGGGCCAATAATTTTGTAAGGATATGCTAATACGGCCATATCATAACTGATTTCCAAAGCCATGCTTATTATGGCTTTAAGAAGTCTTCTTGGAGAGGAATCACAAAGTCATGCTCATTAGCAAACATACGATTTTCAGATGCACAAGATTTCCTACATTTGGGCCCCATGTTTTGGTGATCTAAACCACCAACCTGATGGCTCCCATTGTGGATGAGTGATCCATAGAGATCACCCAGATTAGTGACCAACCAATACGCAGTTAAGAGGCATAAAAATGGTTAAAGCTATTCTGGCAGAATGATGGAGTCCCATGTGCGGGAAGAAGTTGGGTATCCATTAGAGGCTTCATTCAACTCTCTAATACCCATAGTTTTGAATATTGATATCGAGAGGCGTATCGGCCCAACTAAAAAACAATACGATGCAAGCGTCACATATCGCTATCGGCCCGTATTGGGGGGGGGGGGGGGGGGGGGGCAAAGAATTAAGGAAAAATATCAAGAAAAAAAAGAGAGAATAATAAGATACTCAAGAATCTCTTCTTCTTCTTCTTCTTCTTTGTATTTTGGACATGCAATGATGGAGTATCAGATGATTCTTTGATGAGAATGCTATCTGTCGGTTTACTTTGTTGAAGGTCAACTAAATGGGCCCTAATTGAACACAAATCAAGCATGATTTGGTGAAATAAGGCCTATTACATTGAAATACAATAAAAAGAAGATAAAAATATCAAAAAGAAAGTGAAGATTTACCTTTTTTTCCGATTTTTTTCCATAATGGTCCACTTTGCTTTGATTTGTCAAATCTCATTCAAATCATTCGTTTTGATCCCAAAATAGGTCTAGATCTAGCCTAAAATGAGTTTTTAAGCTTCCTTCATGGTTTAAATGAAAAAAAAAAAGTTTCAAAATTGGGCTTTTATGGGCATATAAGCTTGTATCGGCCCGTATCGATGCCAATACACCCGGTATCGGCCGATGAGAGTTTTTTTTTTATTTTTTATTATTATTATTATTTTTTTTTTTTTTGGGGGGGGGGGGGGGGGGGGGGGGGGGGATATGGCCCCGTATCATGTATTGTCTTGTGCTAATACAGATACGATACAGCCATATCGGCCAATATAATACCGATATTCACATGCTGATACCTAAGAAGAGGGGGCTTTGTTTGCCATTGATTACCAGCTAATTAGTGTAATTGGTATTGTATACAAGATCACTGCCAAGGTATTAGCAAGACGATTAAGAACGGTGATAAATGGCATTATCTTTGGATCTCAAAGTGCCTTCATTCTAAGGCGATTGGCACTACATGGGCCCTTGATTGCCAATGAGTTAGTTTATGAATATAATAGAAAAGGATATAAAGGGTTTCTTTTCAAGGTGAATTTTGTTGAAGCATATCATGGTGTTAATTAGAAATTATTGACCTTCCTTCTCAATCATATGGGCTTTGGGAGAAAATGGTGGAATTGTATCATGGTTTGTATATCTTTAATGAGCTTTTCAATTCTCCTAAATGGTCCCCTAAGGGCTCCTTCAAATGTGTAAGCGGCATCTGTCAAGGCAACCCCTTATCACCTCTTCTCTTCTCCATTTTTTTTCTTTTTTTAAGATGATGCAATTTATTAAAGCCAAAGGCCAAAAAAAAAAAAAAACAAAACAAAACAAAACAAAACAAAACCAACGAAAAACAAAACAAAGAAGAAAAAGAACCAAGAAAAAGTGAGAAGAAGAACAAGAAGAAGAAGAAAAACAACAACAACAACAACAACAACAAAAACAACATACAACACAACCCTAAGGCTATCCACCCCAAACAAACACAAAAACCCTCTGGAAACTCAATCCCTGATGTACAACATGACCCGATTGAATACCTCAACAAGAGAACCACTCTTGTTGTAGAAGCATCGGTTGTTTCTTTCACCCCAAATTGCCCAAAGAACTAATAATAAGGTGACCCTCCACCTGGATTTACCAAACTTTCCCCCATCAACGTGCCAAGACTGAAAAAAGCTATCACTGGATCTTGGCATAACCTAGGAGACCTTCAAGTGGAATAAAATACCATACCAAAGTACAGAGTAGAAGGAACAGTGAATGAAGAGATGATCGCCAGACTCCGCATCCTTGAGGCACAAAAGACAAACATTATGTAGGATCAAAGCTCTTTTGCAGAGGTTATCAATAGTAAGAATTTGATTTCTCCCAGCAAGCCACATAGAAGCTACAATCTTCAGAGGGGCTCCGTACGACCAAACAGGACCCGTATGATGCTACTCCTAGAAGTCTCGGACCGAGAGATGATCAAATAGAAGGATTGCACCAAGAAAACATCCAATTAGTCCATTTGCCAACACAAAGAGTCTTTTATTCTAGGAGAGCACGATCCCTTGCAAACAGGAAGTAGACAGACCAAATCATCTATCTCAAAATCCCTTAAACTTTAGCAACAAAGAGGGACCCAGACACCTCCAGCATCGAAGTCAAAGAAACAACTTGCAATAGAAATATCCTGCATAGGATAGATCGGCCAGAGGCAGGAAGGATGAACGGGGTGAAGAATCTCCACACCAAACACCCTTCCAAAATCTTATTCTAGTCCCGTCTCCAACAACAAAGTTGAAGCTATCAAAAACTTTGACAGCAACGCAAGCCACAACCTTCTAAAGGAAGGAAGCCCTATAGAGGGTGGAGTCCTTAATCCACCAACCCATCGGAGAGGAACCATATTTAGCAACAATTAAAGATCTCCACAAGCTAGATTCCTCCAAACCAAACCACCAGACCCATTTTTCCAACAGAGTATAGTTAACAAGATCAAGGCGCTTGATGCCTACTCCCCCCCTAGAGGAAGGGTAGCAAACCTCCTTCCAATTCACCAAAGGAAACTTCCTAGAAGCAAAACCCCCTTGCCACAAGAAATCCCTACAAAGCTTATCAATCCAAAGAAGAATAGATTTAGGGCACCGAAAGACAGACATAAAATACAAAGGAAGATTGGAGAGGGATACCTTGATAAAAGTAATCCTGCCCCCTAGAGATAGAAGTTTACTTTTCCAAGGAGAGCCTCCTCTCCATATGCTCGATGACCTTATCCCACAAATGCGTCACAAGCTTGCCCACACAGAACGGGAGACCAAGGTACAAAGAGGGGCTTCCCACTTGACAACTAAGGAAGCCAGCACGCTAAGAAATATCCTCCCTAAGCAGATGGATCCCAAGAAATTCACTCTTAACCTTGTTAACCTTGAGCCCCAAAACAACTTCAAACAAGCAAATAATCATGCTCAGGTTGTCCACCATGGACTCATTAGCTTCACAAACCAGCCAGGTGTCATCTGCAAATTGGAGATGACTAATGCATTGAGGATAATTGCCAACCTCAAAAGAAGCCTACAGATTGACCACTGAACAAAATTATGCCCAAAGCTTCCGAAGACACCACCAAGAGGAAATGGGCCAAAGGATCCACCCTAACGAAGACCCCGTGAAGCTTTGAAAAAAACAAACAGGGATCCATTAATAAGAAAAAGATCTCCACTATTGCTGAAGCCTTGTCTGGAATGCTTCAAAGTGTAGCTTCTAATGGTTTTCTAAAGAAGATGCAATTCAGTAATGGTGTGGTCAATATGACACATTAAAAAATCGAATGACACTATGCTCTTTGGATCAAGGACAAAGCATCTCATATTCTCCTATGCTTTCCAAGTGGTCTCTGGGTTGCAGGTCAAATCTTGTCGAAAGCATCGTGGTTGGTATAAATATTGATTTAGACTCATTGTCTAGTATTCATAAGGAGATTGGTAATGGGGTTTCTTCTTTCCTACTGATCCATCTCGTTTTGCATTTGTTGACGCATAAGAAATATGGGTCGTATAGCTGTACAGCCCACCTAGCAACTTCTTTTGTCTTTTCTTCAGCTAAATATGATTAGGACTTTAGGAGAATTTTTTTCTTTTGTTACTTAAGGGTGTTTCTGTTTTTTTTTTCAGTTTCTAATTATTAATATAAATAGGAGAGGAGATTCCGGCCCTATAATCGTTTTTTGTTTCTTTTCACAACTCTTTCTTCTCTTCTTTTATTTCTTCTTCTTTCTTCTACTTCTAGTTTACAAATCTACAGCATCCTTAACAACAAACCTAAAGTGGGAATTTGGGACGGGATGATTGAAAAGTACAAGAGGGAACTCATGTCCTGGAGCTTTCCTTGGGAAGGAGAACCATTCACATAAAGTAGGTTATCTCTTCCCCACCAGTGCATGTGTTGTCCATTCTCAGATCTCCGATGAAGGTAGTTGAAACAATTAACAAGTGTTTCTTGTGGAATTATAGAGAAGAATCCCACAAATTTCATCAGGTAGTGGGGGCTTCTTGTAAATCATTGAGATCAGAGGATCTGGGCCTTAGGAATGTCAGAACAACTCATATTGGGTTGTTGGGGACGTGGTGGTAGAGGCTCAGCAGAAGGGAGTCATCCCTGCTGAGGGAAGTGCTTGATGTAAAGTGTGGGGAAGGAGTCATCGGGTGGGACATCAATCCAGTGTCTAGTCTGACAGCTTGGTTATCTAGAAAGGTATTTATCGGGCAAAAATGCTTCAATCACTTACTCTTTAGAGTGGGACTGCTTCTGGGAAGACAATTAGGCTACTGATATTCCACTGAGTGAAAGATTTGATGATGTGTATATGATTGCAGAGAGTAAAGGGGGATCAACTGATAAGTTTTTCCAGCGTTTGGCTAGGAAGTTAGTCTGGTGCCCTTATTCAGATGAAAGCTCTGCAAGGAAGAATTTCCAGTCTGATTCAAATGCCTAAGCTCCTGTCAAATGTGTACATTTTGAGGGTTGCTTCAGATAGGAGAAAATTGGAGTTGGAGCCCGATAAATGATGCATCAAGGAGGGGGTAATATGATATGATAAACTGCAATGTTAGAAATTTCCAAAGACCATTGGTTTCTCTCTCAGTAGAGTAAGAAACAATCAGTAGTTACATGTCAAGCATGAAGTGGAATTTCACTTGATTGTCAGTCACCAAAATCGAGGATATAATCAAAACTTCACAAACACTGCACCAAGCAATCTTTCACAGTGAATGATTGTTCATTTCCAGAATTGAGGGCCTATTTAGTATCTGTTGGGCTACCCCAAAACCCTAGGTCCTTATGCACCATTCATGCCATCAGCCCAATAATAGAGGTTCCACCATTCATAAATTGCATTAGCTGGATGATCCTTACTGCCCACCTACTAGTTTTAGTTGTGGAATGTGAACTGTCAGCTTTCTTAGTTTTGACGTCCAGCTGAATAGAGCATCCAATATAACCATGAGAAAAACATTGATACTCTGTTAGAGTTTGATGGTTGATGCACAAGCAATAAGGGGGTGTTTGGTTTTTTATGATTTAATGCTAGCATGCAATGTGGAGATTATAAAAGAGTCCATAAAGTAATTCAATTAACAAAAGATGTTAACCCACTACGTAATTAAGAGTAAACAATAGGAAATAAAATCTGATTTAACCTAAATCACATGCTCGCATGCTAAGGAATCACATAAATCGATTAAAACTAGGCCCGATGGAAGGATAGAACTTCCAATTTAGCATAGGCACGTTCCACACTCAAGGGGCTGAGTTATAAGTTTTAAGATTAGGGTTAGGAAGGGGAAAATCTGAAATTTGGGGAATTAGGGTTCATGGGAGTTGGGGATTTTGGAATTAGGGTTTTTAGAAATTGGGAAAAATGGGAATTTGGAAATCAATGGTTTCGATTAGGTTTAGGGGATTTGGAATCAAGGGGTTTTGATAGGAGAAAACAAAGGGGAATCAAGGGGACTGAAGGGTTGTCTGTATAGTCAGCATTCGGCTCACACGTGTGATCATACAGTCACACGTGTGGGTGGTTTGCGTTAGGTTTTGGGAATTTCAAGCTAGGGTTTGGTTGGGGTCGAGGTTGGATGATCAAAAGATGAAGAAAATGATGATTTGGATGGCTTTGGATGGGAAGGAAAGAAAGGAAGATGGAGTTTTGAAGAAAATACCTCTTTTAGATAGAAAGAAGAACAAGAAGATGATAGATGGAAGCCTTGCACCTCTGTTGAATAGGAATGGAATCACACCACACCTAATCTCCAAATCGTGTGAAAAGACCCTCAAATCTCATGAAGAAATAAGAGAAACTTTGAAATTTCATGAAACAATAGCATTGAGAGGTTCACACATCCCCCCTCCTCTTTTATAGTCTTAACTGTAGAAATTTACAAAATAGCCTTATTTAATTTTCTTTTTTACTAAAATACCCCTAAAACTAGAACAAAATGTAAAGCAAAGCTCAGAAAAGGTCCAAACTTTCAAATAAACTAAATTCTAATAAAGTCTAATAAAAACTAAGACAACTAAAGTGTTCATGATCGAGGTGGGCCATAATCACAAGTGGTCAAACGACCCAATACTCGTGATCCAACGGTCCGATCAACGCGTGCACTTGATCCAACAGTCTAAACTCCTCAAAAATGTAGCCCACATGCATCTTCCTATTGTAAGGTCTTCGAAGATGCATCAAATGCATGTGAGGCCTTCAAAATGGTCCACTCAAGCCCACGTAGTGATCATCTACCTAGACGGAAACTAATAATGATCTCCTCCTCCTCTGGTAGACCCTAAATGGTGCTCTGATGTCCTCATCAACTCTCCTCAGTTGAGAAAGATTCGCCTCTGACGAAATAAAACTCCGATAATGTTCCGGATGTTGAGGTCGAGTCGTAGAAAAAAAGAAGTGGGGGGGGGGGGGGGGGGGAAGCTCTGTCTTTATGATCCACGTGCAATCTGACGCCGGACTGTCCTTCCACTTGACCAAGTACTTCTAATATCCACCATGTCTAATGGAAACCGCTTCTTCATCCAAAATATCCTCTATTTCCTCTCTTCTCGTAGATATGGATGGTACGGGTGGTAAAGGTTGAGAAGAGGGGTCACGTTATGCCTAGGGGCTATAGGATAGGTCATAAGAGTCATCATCAAAATTCATGAGGGTCAAGGGACGGTCCATGAAATGGTGCAAGATCTTCTATATTGAATGTGGAACTGATACCCATGTTAGGTGGAACATCTATCAAGTAACCATTCGGATCTAGTCAAGGTGTTCCATAACGGTAACAGTGGCCGTAACGGCCACCACCGTTACCATTATGATACGGGCCATAACGGCCGTTACAGGCCCCGTATCGGCCGATACAGACCTTTTTTCTTTTTTGAAAAATATTGTTACGGGGCCTTTACGGGACCGTTACGGCCTGTTTTTTCTGTAATGGCCGTTACAGCTGTTTCGACCCCGTAACGCTTAACGGTCATGACCGTTTCCGTTATAACCGTTTTGGGATACCTTGGACCTAGTCTTATCAAGATGTTATACAGCCCAGCGCTACGGGCTTCTAATTTTTCTATGGTTCCCTGTGGAAACCTTTCTAGACGTATTTAAATCATGACTTCATCACCCACAGCAAACTCTTTAAATCTACGGTGTAAGTCAGCAATCATTTTGTATTTTTCATTACTTATATTGATTCTTTTTCTAATCTCCACATGCAAGTCATGAATGGGGCGTGCAAATGCATGTGCAAACTCTGACAGACTATGGGACATTGACATGGGTATGAAATTTATAAAGGTCCTAGGCTCATCTACTTGTCTTTCCAAATCCACTTCCTCCCCGGGACACATTTGATCGTGAGGAAGGTTTGGCAAAGTCAATGTGTGAATGCCCACACGGGTGTAAGCTCATTTGGTATGTCCTCTAGGACAACATCACTAGACTCCCCCAATATCAGACTCACCTTAGGTGGTAACTCTACACTACCCTCGGGTGTAACATCAGGTGGCATCTCCATACTAACATTAGATGTGATCTCAATTGCTACATGAGGATACACCACCAAATCAACTTTAATCTCCCTATCAAACTCTTTGGCATTTTTTTATAGGGAGAGACTCAAACTGGAATTTCCCCACATCTTCAGAATCATGTTTCTTGACGTCCTCCTTTTCTAGGGTGCTTTTGGGCGAGAGAGGCTTCAAGATAAGTCTTTTGCCTTCATACATAAACGAACACGTATTCAAGCGGCCGAATAGTGTTGCGTCCCTGTCATACAACCAAGGCCTATTCAAGATGATGTGACCTATATCCATAGGCAAAACATCACACCACATCGTGTACGTATAGGAACCAAACTAGATGGGAATGGGACAACACTAAGAAACCGGAATCAAAGACGCATCAACCCATGAGACTCGATAGGGACCACATTGGTGCAACTACCATTATCAATTATCACCTTACAGTTTTTGCCACCACACTTGGCATAGGTGTGGAAAATTGAGTTCTTATGCCAATCATTACTTTCCACAATCTGGACCAAAGCGCGTCTAACAACTGCAAGTGGCATGGTCTTAGCTCCTTCATCTTCTTCATCGATAGGACTCGCGGTAGGTTTGTAGATCTCTTCGACTTCAAATTCACCCTACTCACTCTCAGCCATCTCGCCTATTACAAATGCCTCGCTTGCCTCTCTGATGGGGCCTTGTTGAGCAAAGTGGCCATACCCTTGGCACCTGTAACATCGCGTGGATTCATCGGTCCACACACTAGTACTAGCTAACCCTTTACCCTTACATCCCTAGGGTTGGATTGAGAACCAATATGAGGCTTAGATTGACTCCCAACGTTAGATTTAGCTCCCTAGGGAGTAATCTTAACATTTGAATCCCGAGAGTCAAATCGTCTCCCAAATTGCAGCTTGAGGTAATGCTTGAGGTCTTGTGCCACTTGGTACATTTGTTCCAGGGTGCCGATGTCGCGAGAAAGAAGTTCTCGCGGAATGTCGATTCAGAGGCCCGTTTTAAAACGAGAGAGTGTAATCATCGAGTCCTCCTTAATATAACATCGCATCATGTATTCCTAGAATTTAGCGATGTAATCCGACACGGGCGTTGTTCCCTGGCAAAAGGACTGCCACTGGTCCAAGAACCTTTGACGATACGAGAGGAGGAGATACTTTTCCTTCAGAATTTCTTTCAACTCTACCTAGTGCGTGAGAGAGGCATCTCCAAACCTTTCAATCTTTCACTTTGTGTTAGTCCAAAATAATTTGGCCTGGCCCACCAATTTCATCTTGGCAAACCTCACATGACTGGAATCAGACATGTCATACCACTCAAAATATTGGTCCAGTCCACCATCCAGTCAAGGAATGCCTTAGGGTCCAGGCGACCATCAAAACTAAGGGCCTCCACTTTCACGCTCTTTATGACATGCACATCTGGGTCATGGCGATCATGACGCTCCTCACAATGTGGTTGCACATGTGCTCCACCACGGCCAACACCTTCGGCCACATCCACGTCCACATCGTTCCACTTGTCCCCCGACTTGAGATTGGACACCTTCCCTAGTGTCGGGGTTCGCCTGGAGAGAGGCTTCTAGCTAATTGACACGTGCATTGGTCACGGTCAATTGAGTAGCGGTGGTCTTATCGTGACCCTCAATAGTCATAACACGGTTGTTGATAGAGTTAAGAGCCTCGGCAATTTGTTCTAGATTTATGGTGGGATGTAGACCTATACCACGCCTTGTATGAGTGGGCATAAACTAGGGCCACCGAAATAACCTAGGCCTGACTCTCTAAGTTAGGGACGATGGAGTGCAATACTATGCGGTATGATGATAGGGAATGCAAACTGTATGTGAACAAAAGAAACTAAAACCATAGAATGCGAATTCTACCCTAAATGCAAGTATGCAACTAAATCTTAGATGCAACAAAAATAGCATGTGTTAAACCTATAGGCTCTGATACCAAATTTGATGCAAGACACATGATTTAATATTAGCATGCAACATGGAGATAATGAAAGAGTCCATAAAGTAATTCAATTAACAATTAACCCACCACGTAATTAAGAATAACAATAGGAAATAAAATCTGATTTAACCTAAATCACATGCTCGCATGCTAAGAAATCACATAAATCAATTAAAACTAGGCTTGATGGAAGGATAAAACTTCTAATTTAGCATAGTCACATTCCACACTTAAGGGGCTGACTTGTAGGTTCTAGGATTAGGGTTAGGAAGGGGAAAATCTGAAATTTAAAAAATTAGGGTTCCTGAAAATTGAAGATTTTGGAATTAGGGTTTTTAGAAATTGGGGAAAATAGAAATTTGGAAATTTAGGGTTTCAATTAGAATTAGGGGATTTGGAATCAAGGGGTTTTGACGGGTGAAAACAAAGGGGAATCAAGGGGACTGAAGGGTTGTCTGTACAGTCGGCCTTGGGCTCGCACATATGGGTGATTTGGGTTGAGTTTTGGAAATTTCAAGCTAGGGTTTGGTTGGGGTCAAAGTTGGATGATGAAAAGATGAAGAAAATGATGGTTTGGATGGCTTTGGATGGGAAGGAAAGAAGAGAAGATGGAATTTTGAAGAAAATACCTATTTTGGATAGAAAGAAGAACAAAAAGAAGATGATAGATGGAAGCCTCGAACCTCCGTTGAATAGGAATGGAATCACACCACACCTTTCTCCAAATCGCATGGAGAGACCTTCAAATCTCATAAAGAAATGAGAGAAACTTTGAAATTTCATAAAATAATAGCATAGGGAAGTTTACACACACCTTCTCTTTAATAGTCTCAAGTGCAAAAATTTACAGAAATAACTCTACTTTAAATGTTTTTTTTTTTATACTAAAATACCCCTAAAACTAGAACAAAACGTAAAGCAAAGCTCAGAAAATGTCCAAACTATCAAATAAACTAAATCATAATAAAGTCAAATAAAAACTAAGACACTTAAGTCGTAAAGTATCCACAGTTGAGGCGGGCGGTGGGTCACGATCAAAAGTGGTCAAACGGCCCAACACACGTGATCTAACAGTCCGATAGACACGTGCACTCGATCTAACGGTTCAGACTCCTTAAGAATGCAGCCCACATGCATCTTCCTAGTGTAGAGTCTTTGAAGATGCATTAAATGCATGTGGGGTCTTCAAAATGGTCCACTCGGCCCACTCGGGCCCCACGTAGTGGTCATCCATCCAGAGGGAAATTGGTGATGATCTCCTCCTCCTCTGGTAGACCCTAAATGGTGCTCTAATGTCCTCATTAGTTTTCCAATTTCCGGTGTAATTTAAAGTAAATGAGCCATCATCACCATTTCAGGGTATTCATTTATCATAGAATTACAGCACAAAAATCGTGGTAAAAAACACTTGTAAAGTAAACGTGTAAAGAAAATTGTAGTCATTATATTTTTACACTTCAAAATAATCATTTTTATAGTGATGCCCCTGTAAAACAAACAATGGATGTAATCATTATAGTCAAATCAAGTGATGTCACCACACAATTAGAGGGGTAAGTAATCATTATCCATTTCCAGCCAATTACTGTTGTAAATGGAAAACCAAACACCCCCTAAGAAATTGTCCATGTGGCATGCGACTCAAATTAAACAGTCCAAATCATGCACTAGAACTTAGATGGACCATAAACCAAAAGTACATTGATTTGAGTGCCTAATTAGCCGATTGGTGTACATTTAACAGATGGTTGAATAAAACAATATTTGAATTCAGCAAGCATGTGCCCACTAATCAGAGATTAGGATTATTCAAAAACGGTTTTGGATGATTTACCCATTCACAGAGGTGTCCCCACCCTGGCAGTCTAAATTGAATCATGTGTGACATGTGTACATTTATGAGTGCCTGTTTCAACTATCATATTCTGCTTGGGTATCATATAACTCTTGTGACCATACGGCAAATGAATGGTCTACTCACCAAGGCTAGGCCACTTGTGATGTGGAGGGCCTTGGGGACTAAAGTTTTGGGTAGTCCCATAGGATAACCACCATTTTACATTTCTGAAGAGAAGAGCTTAGGATAGAAAAATATAAATCATCAATTAGTAAAAAAAGATGGGAATAAAAAATGGTAGCCACTCATCCTCGTTGCATGTGGCACCTATTTTACAACTATCCAGAGCGCGCGCTCATGCATGCACACATAGATTTTTCAGCTCTGCTCCATCCAGTCAAGCCATCAATTTGGATGGCCATACAAAGTAACGACAATTCAATAGCTACTTCCTCATTATAAACACTGGGACATATCACTCTTTTTTTTTTCTTTTTCTTTTTTTCTTTTTTTCAGGGGGGGGGGGGGGGGGGGGGGGGGACAAGTAGTATTCGCAGTATAGGTTTCGCGTTACGTTTCGCACCCTTGGGATACAGATACATATTACGTATCGGTGGGAAATATCGGTTGTATCGCGGAATGTATCACACTTTTTGGGAAACATGGGGAAACATTGGGAAATTGATTGAATTTTTCAATGAAACTTCAGGGATTGTTAAAATGGACCTCAATACACACATTTAAATCATAATATGTAAAAAAAAAAAAAAAAAAGTCCACATAATGGAGTTCCTTTGTAAAAGGATCCTAAGCTATGCGCTATCTGACTGAACTGATGCAGCTATTGTTTAAATTGATTCCATAAGATATACAAATGTAACAAGACATTAATGTAAAAACAACCAATGCATTGACAAAGTAAAACAAGCAAGAGAATTGAGAAATATACCTATGGATGATGCAACTGAATGAGTATCCTCCAAATGCAGTTTTGACTATCCTAATTCAACGCAATGCAAGCTATTCTATATGCCCTAGATCTATATGAGGATTCAATAAAATTTAAAAAATAGTTAACTGGACTCAACAACTATGACCCCTACGCAGAGTCGAAACGACGGTTTTTTTTTTTTTTTTTTAAGGGATGAGAAACTAGAAGAAAATTGAACAAAAAATCATTTTTTTCTACAAAATGGGGGACTCTTGTGCGTCTGACAGATATAGTAAAATAGGAGAAGATTGAGAAAAAATGGGCCTCCGAAGTTTTTTCTCCTTAAAAAAAAAAAAAACCAAGTTTAAAAACATTCCGGCATCTCTGACCAATACCTGGACGATATCGTCCAGGTATCGACGATATCTGGAATCGCGTAAAGAAAAAAGCACGATATATTGCCGATATATCAATATCGATACAAAGTGCGATATTATCGATATCGCACGATATATCGTGCGATACCAAGGAATCTGCTTTTTTTTTGTTATTACTGGGCCGATATTTATCGGTGACCAGCGATACCGATAATATCGGCCGATATTATCGATACTGCAAACACTGGGGACAAGAATGTCCAAAAAACTAGCCATTAGTGTGGATTTAGCAATCTAGACACATGGTTGGTCTTAGCCCATTTTCCTCAAAATATACAGAGTAGTGACCTCTCATCTTAAATCCATGGTGTATGTGCCAAAAGTGAGAACTCTCATCTTAAATCACTCCACATGTGCCACGTTCAACTTTCAAGCACCCCACAAGTACCGACCATGCATGTCCAAGAAATCGAAATGTGACACCATTCATCTTCAAGTTACCCACATATGCCAGATATGCAAGTATTAATCTACAAGTGCACCACATGTCCACATGTGCCAATGTGCTGATTTGTACAAGACCACGTATGCTTATCCAGATAGTTATGATGACAAACAGGGGATGGTACAGCAAAATACTCCATCCATACAAGCATGTTCAGACGCCCTTGGTTGGACAAATGTGTTCAACAAGTTGTATCTGAACAGAACGTTGACGGTAACCAAACTGGCCCAAAATGTTTGCAATTCAATTCACTTGCACATACAAACGCTACCTTAATTTTCAAAATAGAGATTCCTATTCTAGCTTTGCACCATCTAAAAAATGGCAGTGACTCATCCTCCTCAAATGTCAATATGTCATGAATGTACAACTATGACTGCATCCAAACTGTGGGTCCCATAGTGGATGGAGCTTATATCTTAAACCACATTGATCAAGCTCTCGTAACCATCCAAATAATGGTTATCAAGCGGATGGTAAAAAGTAAAATAGTGAGGGGATGGAATTTGAAGTGAAAATCAGATGGTTAAATATTATCTCCTCAAAACAATTTTTCAGTTATGCTCCATTAGCCAGACTTTCTGTACAACTAAAGTAAATATGACTCAACAGCTACTTCCTTATTATAAACACGAGAGCATCACTACTTATTTTTTTTGGGGGGGGTTGTATTTCCACTCAACTAAATTCAAAGGGGCAGTTTAGCTACTAAAAAGTAACATTTGGACAGCTTGTCCAAACATCATATGTGTCCATAGTTTGTGTAGAATCACAGATTAAAGAGAGAAGCCAAGAAAAGAGAGAGAAGAGAAAGAGAGGAGGAGAGGAAAAAGAGCATGGGCTGAATGTCCCCACTCTTCCCCTTTATATTAATAATAAAAACCTTTCAAACAAGTCCTAATCCAATATAAACACTAAATATAAAAGAAAGAAGCTAGGAGGGCCATAAAGTGAGAAGGCCTACATCCACATAGGCCACATCCTCATGAGTTAACACTTCTCCTCAAGATAGTGCATGGATGTTATTGATGCTAAGCTTGGAGTAAATGTGCTTAGACTGACTCTGAGGAAGGGCATTGGTGAACACATCAGCAAGTTGATCTTGAGATTGGATATATGGTGTAGAAATTTCATCACTGGAGACCTCATGCAAGTGACAGTTGACTTCAATATGTTTAGTTCTTTATGATAGAGCAAATCGTTTGCAATGTGAGATGTTGCCTGATTATCACAAAACAACTGAATAGATAGATTCATCATCAATCCCATTTTCCTACAATAGATTCTTGATCCACATAAACTCACAAGTAGTATGAGCCAATTCTTTATATTCTTCTTCAGCACTTGATTGGACCATAACATTGTACTTCCTACGCTTCTAAATGGCTAGATTTCCTCCCACAAAAGTGCAGTAACCAATAGTAGACTACCTATCTATTAAAGAGCTTGCCCACTCTGCATCAAAGTCCCTATAATCTGATGATTATTGTTCCATCTATTGTGACTGCTTCAACTTATAAATCTCTTAACGCAGGTTACACACCTTGAGCGGTTGTCCATATAGAACTCCTTAGTAAGATCACCATGAAAAAAGACATTTTTTACATCAAGTTCGAAGAGAGGCCAACCATGATCAATGACCACGGAGAGGAAGATACGAATGGAGTTGAACTTGGCAACACGAGAAAATGTTTATTTTATTGTGGAGTGTGGGCACACGATGTCTGATGTAAGATACCTCTTTAAAAAAAATATTGATTAAATGATTGGAACATATTCCTTGGCACTATCGGAATGAAACACAGACACTTGAGTTAAACTGATTTTGTACTTCCATGTGAAAAGTCTTACAAATACAGAATAGTTTATATATGTCTTCCATTAAATAAATCCAAATCATTCGCGAAAAAATCATCAACAAATGTAACAAAATACTTATATCCTAACATAATGAAAATTTTAATTGGTCCCCAAACATCTAAATGGACTAAGAAAAATAACTAAACTATGTTTTTCCACACGTGGTGGAAAAGTAACATGATGATGTTTACTCAACTCACGCACTTCACCATAGAACTAACACAAATGACAAAGAAAGAATAATGCCTTTGAGAATCTTCTAGGATGAATGACCGAGATAGTAGTACTAGTGATATAGAGAAATGTTCTTCTGTACGGCTACACCAACAACGCCATGATCAAGATTGTACAACCTATTATGTTAATGCCCTCAACTAATCTTCTTCTTCGTCTTTAGATATAAAAAAACACAATGTGAAGAATAGAAAGTCATAAAGTAGCTAGGAGATTTGATGAGCTTGCTAACAGATAGAAGACTTAAAGGGATTTAAGGACATAAAGGATAGATGATAATGAAATGAAAGAACTTAGATGAACAATACGTCAGTAACCCCTCCACATACTTTGGACTAGACACCATTTGCCAAAGTGATAGATAAACTTGTTAAATTTGTATTTATAAAAGAAAATGCACTGGACTCACTTGTCATATGGTGAGATGCTCTAGAGACAATGATCTATTGAACATGGAACTTAGGTCATAAACAAGTACCTAAGGTCACAAATGCAACTGTAGGAGTGGAAGTAATTGTAAAAGTAGCATAAATAGACTAGTGTATAGATTTCTCATCAACTTGGAATACTCCTCTTTAGTAAGCATAACCATCTCTCTAAACATACGTTGTTGTTGATTTGTAGATAGAACTAGCCGAATGAGACCCACTGCTCTCTCCAACATGAGATGCCTTATTAGCCAATGCTGGCTTTCCATGAAAATCAAAACATTTTTCAAGAAAACAATTCGTGAGCCCACAATAAGTGCACTTTCTAGGTCCACTCCTCCCACTTCACCATGACCACCTTGATTGCCTCTGCTACCATGACCACCATCTCAGCCTTGACCACTAAAAGATACTAAAGCAAAGATATCATTAACTCCACTTGTAGAGCCAAGAGATACACATTGGAGGCGAGCATACACATCATTCAAAGATGTCACATCCTTGCCACTCAAAATCTATACACCAACCAACTTGTATTCACATTTCAAACTAGATAAAAACTTGGTCACAAGAAACTCCTCTCATTGGTAACGTTGCATTTAAGGGTTGATACACATTAAGCTCCTCCCACATTCCTTTAAGTTTTGAATAGTATGTACCCAAATGGTTTATATCCTTGTTAAAGCTCAACTATTTTTCCAATTAATTAAAACGTACGAGAGATCAATGTTGTCAAAATCGTTATCGCATCGGAAATCGTAATAGGGGTTGAATCATATTGAATCGCAAATTGTACCGTAAATCGTAAGATTTTTTTATTATTTTTTAAATTGAAAAATATAAATAAATCAGAAAAAATTAAAACTCATTATCCTTTTGTCGTCAGTATGCACTAAGCAATACCATGTCATGATAGTGTTAAAGGAATCTTATCTTTCCTTCCTTTTTCTTTTCTTTTTTTGTCTTTCAAGAAATTTTCCTTAAAAAACATGAAGATCCTTTAATCATTTATGTTCTTGTTACCTTTCTTGAATGTAGAATCATGTTGGAGAAGTAAAATTTGATTCTATAGACCGACTAAAAAAGATATTTTGATTTCTAACCATCATTCCGCAATACATATAAGTCAATGATTGTAATAATCCGTAAAAACATTCAAGATAAGTCATACATCAATTTGATGTTTTGACCAGTTAAGAAGTAAGAAATCATTTTTAAAAAAAAGCCCTATGATTTAATGTTAAAGAGAATATATCATTTAATCTCTTATAATTGATAAAGAATAAAATAAAGTAATTTACCTTTTCTAAACGATTCTTTTTTCATTTTAAAAGTTTTTTTCTAAACAATTCTTAAAGCCCTTACTAGTTTAAAAATATGAAATGAAAGCCAAGTGAAGCTTAAAATATAAGAGAACAAGTATAATTTGAATCGTAAATCGAATGATTGAAATCATGGAATCGTAGGATTCATATAAAAAAGGAATCAAGGTGGGATTCAAATCCTTTTGCTTAAGATTTGACAAAAATCGTAAATTGTAAATCATAGGATTTTACAACACTACAAGAGATATTTTGTTAGATGAATACATCTCTCGTAATGCATCCCACACCTCCTTTGTAATATCCAAAAAAATTGATATTCATGTTAATGGATAGTTTCATACTATTCCACAACCACGTCATAATTTAGGCATTCCCCTGGACCCATTGATCATATGTACTAGTACTCTCATCAGGCTTCTCACTGTCAAATATTTTAATTTTCCCTTAGCAATTAAAAACACTTGGATGGATTTGGACCACTGAAAATAGCTTGTTCCATTTAATTTAATTGAAGTTATTTGGACTCCTAAAAAATTAGATGGATTTATAAATCCAGTTCTTAAATCACTCTGTGTCCATTGAAAGAATGAATTAGAATAAATACCGCAAGCTTATACACGAGCTAAACTTTCGCAATGGACAAATACCGAATTTGTACACTTCATATGGATGCATGCCACACTTAAAGAGAATAACCAACTACATGTTCAAATGTTCCAACCAATCACAAGGGGTGATGATCACGAACACTTCATCCCCTTCTCACACAACCATTACAAAAGCCAACAAAAAGAAAAGAAATCCTACATTTCTTAAAAGATTTTCAACACAAGCAATGAGAGAGACCCAAAAATAAAACAAGAAAAAAGGATTTTACTATAGAATGGAGAAAGATCGATTAGATCAATCATTGATTAAAGAAAGAAGAAGAGGAGAAAAAAAAAGTAGAGAAAGTTGGGAAAAAAGATAAAGAAGCTAGGTGGGCCATATAGTGGGACGGCCCACATCCTCATGCATTTATAGTTTGTCACCAAACACTATTCAGACAATGACACTATAATAAAACAAAAGACAAGGATGTCCAAAATAGTTGTTAGAGTAGATTGGGCAATCTGGGCATAAAGTTAGTTTTAGCCATTTTCCATAAAATATATTGAGTAGCGATCTTTCATATGCAAGCATGGCATATATGCACGCATGGCATATGTGCCACATATGCCACATAAGCCGCATGTGTAAATGTGCAACAAGTGAGATCGCTTGTTTTCAATCACTCCACATGTGCCACAATGCATTCCAAGAGATTGGCATGTGCTACCATGCATCTTCAAATAACCCACATGTGCCACCATGCATTCCAAGAGATTGGCATGTGCCACCATGCATCTTCAAATAACCCACATGCGCCACATATGCAAGTATTAATCTACAAGTGCTTGGCATGTCCACATGTGCCAATATGTCCAATGCATACAAAAGCCACATGTGCTTGTTGAGACTATGATTTTGACAAACAGGAGACAATATAGGAAAATACATCCATTCAAGCTTGTCCAAACACCTTGTTACAATCCCAATGGTTTAAAGAGCCTAACTTGACACATTTTATCAGTCTTTGGGCTTTCGGCATATTGGTCGGGTTCTTAACAACTGGTATCAAAGCAAAACCAAGTCCTATGTTCGAGTCATGGAAGGGGCAACTTGTGGAAAGAGCAACCTAGACCAAAGTGAAAGCCACCACAATGTGGAGAAGAGTACTTGGACAACCGAAGTGCAGCCACCATATCGTCTTAGGGTGGAGAGGGCTACCTGGATAACCAGTGTAGCTGCCACGCCCCTCTCCATGAGGAAAAGGGGTTAGTGGAAAGGGCTAACTAGAAAAGAGGCCAAAGTGAGTGCCACCGTACGATAGAGCATGGTGGAACCTTACGATCCCAATGGCTTAAATAGCCTAAGTTGATGTGTTCCATTAGCCCTGGGGCGTTTAGATATTGGTTAGCTTCCTAACACACCCTTCTTTGGGCAGTTGTGTCAAGAAGTTATATTTGAACAAAACTTTAACAGTGTTAAACCACAAGAGACTAAATTGTAGAAACTATAACTTGTTTATCTCATTGACAACAACAGAAATATAGAAGAGATGGGATACCTGTAAAGATTTAGACAAATGGATACGCATCTTAATAAATAAGGAAATATCCTAATATAAAAGATTATCTTTATCTACTCTACTCTAATAGACGATAACCAAACAGTCCTAAAATCTTCACAATTCAATTCGCTTAGGGGTCGTTTGGATGCTTGTAAAATCTACAGGTGGCAAAATCAATTGCAGGTAAATGGATTACAGGGCATGTTTGGATGCTGAAATTTCCTGTAAATGCTTTACAGGCTGTAATTGATTTACAGCTTTTATTGGCATTTGGAAACCTTGGCCTAATCTCTCAACTCTCATGCGCCAGAATCTACGTCCTCCCATCTGTAGGTATGCCTCCATCTATGTCTTCTCCATTTCTGTTGTTTTTATTTTTATTTTTTTCCTTTTTCTGGTGCATGGAGAATGGGTGGTGGGAGGGGGAGCCCATCGGAATCTTCTACAACACCCATTTTACGCAGTGCAGAAAACACACAAGATTGTAGGGCCCATCATGTTCTATATGTAAAATCCACTCCGGCCTGACCCTGAATGTTAGCTCCTAAGACCAAAAATCAGCTAGATCCAAAAATTAGATGGGCTACACCACACAAACAATGGTGATGGGATGCGAACCGTTGGTTTCTAGGTGGAGCCACCATTGTTCTATGTTATATCCATTGCATCCATCCATTTTTTGTCTCATGTCCTAACATGAATTGGTGAAATTGATGGATGGAGTGATGTCACGGGTTCATCATGGTGGACCCCACCGAGTTGTTGGTTATGTGGGCTCGTAATAGGGGGCGATATGATGCTTGATGCTATGCTGCTTTGATTGCTCTTCTAGTATGTTATCTGATCAAGAAGAATTTGATGGATAGACATCCTTGTGGTCCAATAATTGTGCTATATTTAGGGTCATTTTGACCACAACTCATAAAAGCGCATTTGAATTAGTGATTGCACTTATGTGGCCCACCTAATGCTTGGTTTAGTGTAACAACCCAGTGATCTGTCTTAAATGAAGCCCTTATATGTCATTTGATTGGTCCTGTCCGAAGATTTTATAGGGATTTACCTCTCCAAGCTCTCTCAGCCATGAATACCCAATTATAATTTACAGGTTGTAAAACATTTATAGGTTATCGAAACACAGACAATTATTTACTGTAAACATATTACAGCTTAAAGCAAATAGGACAGGCTGTAAACAATTTACACCTGTAATTCAATTACTTATAATACATTAGGACTTGTTTGATTTTTCAATTTCCTATGAAATGCAAAGTAAATGAGTCATCATTATCATTTTCAAGTGTTTCTTTAAACAGGAATTATGACTCGTAAATCGAGAGTCAAATACACTAGTAATCATTAGATTTTCATATTACAAAACCATCATTCCTACAGTGCTTCCTGGTTGAAACAAACAATGTAGAAAAATCATCGTTACAGTCAAATGTAAGCGATGTGACCACACAATTACAAGAGTAAATAATCATGACTCATTTACAACCATTTACCATCGTAATTGGAAAACTCAATAGGCCCTTACCACTTTAGAGATTTTACAGGCATCCAAACTCCACCTTAATTTTCAGGGGAGAGAGAGAGAGAGAGAGAGAGAGAGAGAGAGAGAGCTTTCACCTCTCTGCCGTTACGCAACTTGAACCTATCAGAGCTGACGTCATCCTCCGCCGCCCTCTTCTCGTCCCTATCAGAAACTCTGAAAGAAGATTCTGGTGTTTCTCCCTCCTCTGGCGTAGCTTCTGCAACTCCATTGCTACTGATTCCGCGAGCTTCTTCTTCTTCCTCGTCTTCTTTCACCCTGCCATCGTCCTCGACCGTCTCTATCAAAACACTGTCCCTCATTCCCATCTGCTCTTTGAGAACTCTGATTTCCGGAACTGATTTTAACCGGTAGGAAGATGAAATTGGCTTGTTCATGGATTGGAAATAACCAGATTTCCATGGATTTCTTGTTCTTGGGATTGAAGCTGGTAGAGGATTTGCAGTGGAGCAGAAGCAGGCGTTCAACATCCTGACAGTTACCCCCCTTTTTTTTCCTGGTTGCTTCAAGAACCCACACGTATGCAGATGGCTGAAATGGGCAGTAGTAACAAATATCACTGAGATTTGAAAATATCGCGATATTATTGCGAGAAATCAACTGAAGTAGCTCACCGTCATATTTTCGCTGGAAATATCTTAACACCTTGTTTGGCACCTTGAGGTAAATGAATGTACTTCAAATCCAAATAGATACTTTTGTGTTTGGTAGCCTTGGATTTCGAGGTAAATAAAATAAGAGGTGTTTATTGAAATCCCAACAAAATGCTGTGACCTTGTAATTCAAAGCAAATGTCTTCCTCAAGTCCTTTTAAGGCAGGAGAGTTGCATGTGCAATAAAAGTGTCATTAGGTTACTAATTCAATGGACACATGGGATGCTATCAATACCTTAAAACAATCTAATATGAACACTAAAATCACGTGAATAGAATGATCTAAACCATCCAAACATTGGATATCTAAATGGAGGTTAAAAAAGTCAATGAGTCATGTATTTGTGATCCTTGTATTTGTGGCCCAATTAAGGCTTTGAATTTCAACTTTTTTTGCCAAAGTGTACATTTCAATGGGCTTATTACAATCATTCTATCAAATATCATATATATAAGCTAATTCGAAATATAAAATATAATTTAGTTAATCAAATTTAGGTCATGTAGATATATTGAAGAATTCCAATGCCCTCCAAATACCAGCTCCCAAATGAGAGATTCGGATTCTAGTGCATTTCGACCAAACACAAATGAGGATTTGAAATCAATTTGATTCCAATGTAATTGTGATTTGGATTCCAGTCCATTCCAAATCCAAGTTCCTAAATGGGCCATAAGGAGTCCTTTGGCACCTTGGATTTGGAAGTAAATGTGTGTATCTCAAATCTAAGTAGCTACTTTTTGTATTTGGCAGCCCTAAATTTGTTAGTAAATGGAATTAGAGGTATTTCAAATACCCTCTTTTGGTGCATTTTGAAATCACATTAAAATGATCAATTCCAATGTAATCTAAATGAAATGCCTTTTTGGCTCATTTATAAAAGCAAAAGAATTGAAATCGCATCAAAATGTTGTAATTCCAATGTAATCCAAATGAAATGCCTTTAAGGCTCATTTATAAAAGCAAAAGAGTTGCATGTGTAATAAATGTGTCATTGAGCTACTAATCTACTGTACACATGGCACGATGATAATTTAAAATAATCCAATTATCAGCTATAACACTAAAATCACATCAACAGAATGATCCAAACTATCCAAAATGTTAGACACTTAAATGGACAAAAAACGTCAGTAAGTTACTTGTTTGTGATCATTACATTTGTGGCGCACCTAAGGCTTGGAATTTCCTCATTTTTAGCTGAAGTATATATTTCAATAGGCTTATTATAATCATTCTATCAAATATCACATATATATACACACTAATTTAAGATATGAAAGTTGATTTAGTTAATCAAATTCAGGTCCCGTAAATATTCTAAAGAATTCCAATGCTTTTCAAACATAAGCTCCCAAATGGAAGATTTAGATTCCAGTACATTTCAACCAAATTTGACTGAGGATTCAGAATCACATTAATTCCAATGTAATTGTGATTTGGATTCCAATGCATTCCAAATATAAGCTCTCAAATGGGCCATAATATTGATGTAAAAAAAAAAAAGATTTTTAACCAATTCATTTTAAATTACACATTAAAATTTGAAAACTGTTTAAATTATAATAAATATTTTTAAGGCTTGTGTTCTCATAGCTAGCAAGGGATAGTTGATCATGGACATGTTATTACCCACTAGTAGAGCTGCACACGAGCCAAGCTAGCTCGAAAAGCTTGCTCGGCTTAGCTCGTCTAAGCTCGGCTTGGCTTGGCTCGTAGGCCAATTCAACAAAGCTCAAGTGTGTGTGTGTGTGTGTGTGTGTGTGTGTGTGTAAAGTTATAAAATAAAATTAAAAACTTAAAAGTTAAAACCCTACCTGACCCCACTGCACCCACTCATTTCCCTTTCACTCTCAAAACCCTACCCGACCCCAGCCCGCCGCTCCCCTTGCCCGGCTACCCCTGCCTCTCTCTCTCTCTCTCTCTCTCTCTCTCTCTCTCTCTCTCCGACTTCCTCCACGATCCAGTGGGCAGTGAACGCCCGAGTCACGACTGGCACAGCCGCACCACACCCGGCACTGCAGAGAATGCTCGAGTCCCGACTCCCGACTCCCGACCGAGCAACAAACGCGGACAAAATGCCCTAGGCCCCCATCGTTAACAAGGTAGGCTTATTTTTTAATTTTTTTCTTACTTTAGTTTTCTTTTTTTTCTTTTTTTTAAATAGAGAATGTCAATGGGGTTTTGTTGGGATTTTTTTTGGAGGTTTTTTTGGGTCGGATTGGGGAGGCCGTCGAGTCAGCGACTCAACTGGTTGGGGAGGCCGTCGGGTTTTTTTTATACACTCGTATAAAAAAAAAAAAAAAAAGACAAAGCTCGGCTCGGCTTGGCTTGGCTTGGCTCAATGAGCTCAATCGGCTTGGGTCAAACAAAGCTCGATCGGCTAGACCAGCAAGCCAAGCTCGAGCGGCTGTTTTGAGCTCGACGCTCAAGCCAAGCCAAGCTCAAGCTCAGTGGGCCACTGATCAAGCCAAGCTCAAGCTTTGTAAAGCTAGCTCAACTCATGTGTAGCTCTACCCACTAGTTATTCTTCCTTGTTTGACAAATGCCCTAAATTATGGACCATATAGATTGTTATCATGAGGAAAACTAACATCAGTCAGTGTCACACTTACACATGTACATGTGTGCATTTTACGTATGTATACATCAACACGTGTCACATTTTTCAGCGATTAAAGATTGGTGGTGGCACATATATACATGTGAGATGTTTGAATTTGGACAATTGCACACATGGCACGTTGAAACATGTAATACTTGTTCATAGATTAACATGACATTTATTTTTACCGAAGTAATAGTGTATCATGCATTGACAAGTAGTTCCACCCCCCATTAGAGACACCTAATACATGGTCCAAGGGTTTGGAGTAATAGTAAATACTTCGAAATTGCATTAGTTTTCGTGTACAAGGGTGTTGACAAACTATAGATATTTTTAGTTGTTTATCACTACTAGTCAATGCAGAACTTCACCCAAATCGAAACAGCTCCATAACTTTTTTTTTCTTCTATTTTTTCTCAAAATTTTCCTAATAACATTACATGAAAAACATAAAAACGTAGAAATCTTTCTGAAAATTGCCGAGCCCAGAAATTTTCATGTGGTATGAAATCTTGACTCCCTTGGGTCATGCCTCAGTGGTAGACTCACAAGAGTTTCAACACAAGGTCATGGGTTCGAGTACCCATTGCGGTGTTGAGTGCATGTGTTTGTGTGTGCGCGCGGGCGCGTGTGTGTAAGGGGGTTGTGGCATATGGTGGTAAGCATACTAAAGATTCCATGAGGCTAAATCAAGATGGTCCATTCATAAGGCATTATAGACTGTGCTGAAATTAATAAATAAACAATGGCCTAACTTGTTATATCTTCAAAATTTTACACCAGGTGATCTTTGTGATATGATGCACAATTTTCATAAATTAAAATTTTCATTGAAGTGACATAACTTTGTTGCATGTGTTTTAAATTTATAATGTATACCACTCATGTATCTTGTTATCCAATTAAACATGATATACGTATATCTTTATTATGATACATACACATAACCACCAATGGATGCATGGATGCAGCTATTGGTAGATATGTGTATATATGTTTTCATAATCATTTATACATGCATCCATGAATAGATGCATGGATCTATCAACCACATTAACTATATATATATATATATATATATATATATATATATATATATATATATATATATATATATATATATATATATATATATATATCATAATTATGTGACCTTTTTACCAAAGGTTGCCTAAAGTCAATATATTACTCAAACCTTAGCTTATTTGGAAGAAACATAAATCTTTTCTTCTTATTTTTTTTTTCTTTTTTGAGTTCATCTTGATATTGATTAAGGTTAAAAAGATGATATTTATATTTGTGGTAGTGCAAATCAATGATAAGCACTATTTTGGTATTAAGGCCATATAGACTCTATATAAGGGCCTAGGTTCGGTTGAATCAAGGATACAGAACATGAGAGATCTATGTCAAGGAGTAAATTATCTTTAAAAAGCAACATTACAGCGTGCCTTTAAGCTAAATTCTTCAAGTGGGTCATCTACTAAAAAAATAATTTGAAGATAGTTGATTACGCATATGGCCACTTTAATGACAAAGTAGTCTAGTCAATCATGACCTTGTAAGACTTGATTGTTTTAATATGAAGAATTATTAGTGATGAGTGTAGGAAATTGAGACTTTGCTGAAGCAATTAAAGGTTGGTTATTTATTAAGTGAAATATGTCCCGCTTAACTTGATCTGACTGAGGAAGTGAAAGAGCGACGCATCCTAATTCAAAAGTGGCTGGATGATGACCATATATGTCGCTACCACATTCTAAATACACTCACATGCCACTAGATGAATTGTATGTCAGATAGGAGATTGCTAAAGATGTATGGGATGCATTAAAGACATAGTATTTGATAAGGAAGCAGGTAGTAAGAGATTTTTAGTAGAAAATTAATGAGAGTTTAAAATACTTGACGATAAGCTGATTCTTTTGCAGATGCATAAATTTTAGCTTATTTTCAATAAAAAAATTCTTCTCTTACATGAAATTGATGAGAATTTTCATGTTAGGAAAATTATATTAAAATTACTAATTATATGAGAATCATGGATCACTCACACACACACTACACTAGGTCACTTTGGGAAAATGCTCTTTTTTTTGCATGTTACATATAAAATATAACTTCATCTAAAAAAATCGTCACATCATCATATGAGAAATAGAAATGCAAAAAGTATGATCTTAATTGCTTGATTATTTAGAGATGTTTAGTTGAAGTTAAATTATCCGATAAAGACAAACTAAAGTTAACTCATGAAAGCACATGTCCTTTCATAGGCTTATAGGTTCTTAGACTTAGATCTTTTGCTCTCAATGTAATTATTAAATCAATACGTGCAAATTTCTTTAAAAATATTTTCTTTATAGAGAGAAGATCATATAATCAAAGAAGGTGGATAACTTAATAAGACTAAAATAAAAGAATCAGAAGACCTAAAAGTTTTGTTACGTAGAAGAAGTAAGAGGGTAAGAAAATAAAAGAATTTCGGTTATGACTTTCAGTTATATATGATTAAAGGCAGTCCTTCTACTTATTATGAAGCAATGAATTCTAATGATGCTTCTTTGTGAAAGAAAGCAACTAAGGATTAAATGCACTTTATAGCATCTAATAATGCTTGGATTTCGGTAGACCTACTTCCTAGCTTAAATTTAATTGGTTGTAAGTGAATTTTTAGAAAGAAATTAACATCGAATGAAATACTTGATAAGTACGAAGCAAGATTGGTGGCTAAGGGCCTATTTGGATGCCTGTAAGTTATGTAAAATGTGAATGACTTCAGGTAAGTCACTTACAGGTGGTGTTTGAGAGAGGAAATTCACTTGTAATTAGTCACCTACAAGTAAATTTTCTAGAAAATTGTAGTGGGATAGGGTGAGAAGTCACTTCCTATAAGTGACTTACATGCCCAACAACTTGATTTTTGAAAAGGATGGAAGAGGGAAAAACACACCAACCTACCTGCAACCACCATTACAAGCTATTGAAGTTCCAACTCTACATCCCCCAAGTGCTCTATCTCACTCTCTCTTTGTCTCTGCAATCATCTCTCTCTTTTCTCCCTACAATTATCCCCCCCCCACCCCCCCCCCCCCCCCCCACTCTCTCTCTCTCCCTCTCTCAGTTGTTGAATGATAGGGTTTTTTAGGTTTTTTCTTCTTGCATTAGAATCGGGATTGGGCCCTGATTTGGTGAGGCCATAATAGTGGGGCCCACCTTATGTATTAATATATTCACATCATTTAATTAGTTCTGCCAGCTCATTTTAAGGCTTTAGTAAAAAAATGAAGCAGATCCAAATCTCAGACGGGCCATTTTTTGTTGTGCTGTGGCCCATTAAGATTTGGATTTTTTTTTTTTTTGACCCATGCCCTATAATAACTGATAAAATATACATCAAGGTGGGCTCTGTGGCCAAACCCATCAAGGTCGACCATTGCTCTTTGTGTGTGTGTGTGTGTGTTAATTTATTTTATTCAACTATTGCCCAACAAGTTGGACGATATTTGTTTTAGAGATAATGCCACATAAACGCTTATATTTTGGTTGAATTCAAAAAAAAAAAAAAAAGCTTTCTTTTAAACTCTTTCCTAAAATCCTTCTAAGGTTTCCACAGTTAGCCGAAAAAATGCCCGTTGTCTTATACCGTTATCTATGGGATATAGTATTTTTTTAAAGACATTTTACCCTTGAAAAAACCTTAAAAACCACCTCTTGTACCCTAATGCACCAAGCTTGCGGGCAAGCCCTCTCTCTTATCCCACTGCGGAAAGTGGGGATAATGATCCTCACCGTTTAAACCTTCCTATGGCTACACCACCATCACCCACACGCTGATTGGGTATTAGCCGACCAGGACCCATCTAGAGATTAAAAGTCTTGTCAAGGGATTTGTTGGGCCCACCATGATGTAGATATTTTATCCACACCATTCATCCATTTTGACTAGATCATTTTAAGGCATGCGCCCAAAAAGGAGGCAGATTGAAGGCCCAAGTGGACCACAACACAAGAAGCCATGAGGATTGAATTCCTACCGTTGAAATTTTTTTAAGGCCCACTATGATGTTTATTTGCCATCCAACCTGTTCATAAGGTTACATAGACCTGTACGAAGGGAAAACATAAGTATCAGTTTGATCCAAAACTTCTGTGCCCCTAAAGAAGCTTTCAATTCCACTGCTTCCTGTGTTATGGTCCACTTAAGCCTTTAATCCGCCTCTTTTCTTGGCTCGTCCCCTAAAATGATCCATCAAAATTGATGAACGGTGTAGATAAAACATATACAACATGGTGGGCCGCACAGAGCCCCTGAAAGGACCGTCCATCTCTTGCTAGGTTCGTGGGATAGTACCAAATCCACATGGGTTCCGGAAGGGGGAGCAGATTAGGTGTTACCCGAGTAACAACTTAGTGGGTGTTACCCCTACTGTGGGGCCATGTTGATGATGTTTTGTATATCCACACCGTTCATCTGTTTCTACAGTCTATTTTAGGATGGGATACCAAAAATTATGGATATCTAAATATCAGGTGGACCACACCATAGGAAACAGTGTTGATTTAGTGCCTCACCATTAAAAATTCTAAAGGTCCCATTGTAAGGTTTTGGTAATTTTTATTTGCAATCCAACCTGTTGATAATGTCAAGAATACCTATATGAAGGGAAATTAGAAATATCAGATTAATCCAAATCTTATGTAGCCCCCAAAAAGTTTTTAATGGTTATTCATCACTGTTTTTATTAGTGTGGTCCACCTGAGATCTGGATATTCTTATGATTTAGGATCACATCTTAAAACGAGATGAAAAAAATGATGGACGATGTGGATATACAAAAAATATATCAAGGTGGCCCCAAACGGTTAGGGTAACACCTACTTAGCTGTTACCGGGGCAACAACTAATCCACTCCCTTCCGGAAGGGATTGTGTATTGAGTAACTCGGTACTCTTAACATACACAGTAAACTTTGTGGGGCCCACCGTTATTTATGTATTTTATCCACTCTGTCCATCCATTTTATCAGATAATTTTATAACTTGAGCCTAAAAATGAAGCATATCCATAGCTCAAGTGGACCATGTCATAGGAAACAGTGTGAATTGAACGTTTACCATTGAAAATTCTTGAAGGCCACAAAAGTTTTGGATTAAGCTAATATTTGTGTTTTCTCTCCATCCATCTCTGTAGGATCTTATAAATAGGTTAGATGACAAGTAAACATCATTGTGGGTCCTAGGAAGGTTTCAATGGTGGAAATCATTATTCCCATTGTTTCTTGCGATGTTGTCCACTTGAGATTTAGATATTCTACAAATTTGGGTTTAACCCTTAAAATGAGAGGAAATAAGGATGGACGGCATGGATGAACCACATACATTCACAATGAGCCCAACAGAGTATACTCATTACGATAAAAGCGTACAGAGTCGCAATTGGCTAGTTTTGAAAGAAAAACCTTTGGCAGGAAGTTCTTGCGCTAGAAAGTAGGTGGCGCCCATCGTGATGTCTTTGAGTAATCCACCCCGTCTACCTGTTTGATGGGCTCATTTTAGGGCATGTAACCAAATATGAGCACATCCAAATCTCAGGTGGACCACATCATAGGAAACGGAAGGAAATGAACACCTACCCTTGATAACTTATTCGGAGTTAAACACGTTTGATGGCAAAACAAAATTTTAGTGGGGTCCTTAGTTTAGGTCCACGTCATTTAATGAACAGGTTGGATAGAAAAAATGACTATTATAGTGAGCCATAGCATTTTTTAATGGTAGAATTTAATTGCCACTATTAATTCTTATGGGGTCTATTTGAGATTTGAGTCATTTTCTTTTTTAGGCTCATGGTCTCAAATCATGATCCATAAAGGATGGATGACGAAGATCAAACAAACACATTAATATGAGGCCCATGACGTAGTCCACTGTTGAAGTAGATTCGGTGACTTTTGCGTAACAAACAAGGGCATAACGGTCTTTTTCAAATATGACAAACGGAATTACATCACTACCGTTAGTCAAAGTCTAAGTGAGTGGTATTTTGACCGTATTTGAAAACTTTAGGCGGGTTTTAGGAAAGAGTTTAAAAGTAAGCCTTTTTATGAAATTCAATCAAAATATAAGCTCTTGTATAACATTGATCTCTTTATTTTATTTAACCATCTTGTGTGCGGTCCAATCCGTTAAGGGCCATGCACATAAGAATCCTTATTATCTAAATATTATTTATATTTATTGCTAAATTATTATATTTTTGCATTATTATTATATGTTCTGGGTTATATTTGTTAATATTTGATCATGTATCTAATTATTGCATGCCAAATTTTTTGCATTAATATTTATTTTGCTAAATGCTGAGATATATTAATTAGAATTATAATTCATTTTCATTTAATTTCTTATTAATATGTGTATGGAATTACAATATGTTAAGATCACCACCTTTTTTACTATATAAACCACCGTAAATTTGTTACAACAATTAATCCTAGCCTCAATTAAAATATGTTACTATAAAGAAAAACTAGAATAGTCCGCCACTTTTTGTTGGATGGTTTACTAGATCACACTTATACATTTGATGTAGACTTGTTCATTTGGTGTTAGATCACACTTGTTTTTTGGACTTGTTCCTTTCTGAGATCGGTATCAAGTGAGAAAGATGAGTTGCTTCTAATATTTTAAATCATATATGATCAAGATACATTTTGTTTCAGTAATTTCTCATAGCCAGTGTTCGAAGTTTAGGTATCACTACATGTTTCTCTAGTTGGAGATACGGAAACAATATCGATATCGTCGATAATATCGCTGATAACCTGAAAATGCGGAGAAAATGGTGGAATTTTTCAGTGAAACCTCAAGAGATGATAAAATACACATATTTGCATATTTAGGAGTAAAAAAAAATGCATACATAATAAGTTTCTATTTAATGGGGGCCTAAAAGCATATGCTGCTATAAGAAATCAGTCCAACCATCTCATCCATCCCATCTATCTATCCAATATCTAACCTTTCATTTAAACATCCATTAATATTTCAGAATATTAGCAACACATGATATTTCCCAACAAATTATTAACAACTAAAAAAGAAACTAAAGTTGTGGTCTCGTTATTGTCATGTTGCAATAATGATAATATCGTAATATTATCAATATTATTGTTAACAAATTGAAGACTACATACAACAATGAGCCTATAAAAAAATATGAAATGGGAATTTTTTAATATACAAATTTTTAGCAATATCGATACATTGGCAATATTATTAAAATATTGCAAATACATTGACGATACAAGCGACACTTAGAATTTACATAGTAAAAAATATTGACGATACACCAGCTGTATTAATGCATTGGCAATACGAACGATGCTTGGAATTTAGATAAATGAAAATATTAACGATATCGACACATTGGCGATATTTAGTGATACATTGCCAATACCTAGATTTTTTTATACTACTAGTGTTATTGGTATCGCTGAGCTAGAGATAGAGATAATATCGACGAAATTTTGATAATATCAGAGATAATTTAAACATTGCTCATAGCTAAATTGTTTCTTTCTATAGTATATAAGAGCATTGAAAATTGAGAAAATAAATAAATCAACTGAATCCCATAAGGTGTAGATTTCTTAAAATAAATAAAAGTATAGATTGTTACAAAGCTATATATGAACAACATTTATTTCAATTGGTATGAATGGAACTAGGACCAACTAGCAATGCTACTACTGTCCTGTTTCGTGAATTTTTTTCAGATCATGTAAGCCTCAGCTAAATAAATGAATGGTTGGAGAGGATAATTTTTTTACAACTGTTCTTTATATATATAATTAAAGAGGATGTTATTTTTGTACTTTGTTGGATTTATTGTTAACATTTTTAGTTTCACTCCAATGCTTATATCGAATTATTGTTCTACATTATGGGTGTTTTGTATATGTGGGCACTTTTTTATTGTTCACTTAATGATTGGTTTAGTCTAAGAATTAGCTAAAATATTTATCCACATGAGCTCAACAAAATATCATATTTGTGCCAAGCTTTCATACATGATTATAATATTTTAGAACGATTCCTTACTCTAAGCTTTACTAGGTGTAAATATGTAACTTTTTATCTGTAACTAACTTATAAGTTACCTAAACACAAAAATCAACTTACTTGTAAGTGACTTATAACTTATATCTAAACATGATTACCTGTAATAAGTCAATTACAGGCAAGTCATTTACAACCTTACAAGCCTTCAAATAAGCCCTAAATGGTTTAAACAACGAGATGACATATATTTTTTTAATACATCTCTTGTGGCTAAAATGTTAGTGCACTTTTCTGTGGCATACTAGTACACCTTGTTTGTCAATTACTTAGGTCAGTGGGTCTAGTGTCGGTTGAGCTTATTGAAGACGAAGACCGAAAACTCAAGTGGCCATGCTGCATCAAGGAAGAAGAAACAGGTAAAAGTGATGCCTTGGTGTGCCTTAATCTTGACCAAAACCTAACCCTTAACCTCTTAGATGACTTGCACCAACTACGTATACCCTTAGTCATCATCATTAGTCTTAGAACTCCATGAAAACTATGATAAGTTAGACTAATTAAAGAGGTGGAAGTTGCTGTAATCAAAACAGCTCAAACAGCAGTTTTCGATTGATCTCCGATCAATCGGACATTGGCTCCGATAGGACTTCGATCAATCGGACAGAAGTTCCTATCAATCGGAATTTGTTCCAACAAAATTTGAAAATCCTCTGGACAAATTTTCGATCAATCGGCCATACTTCCGATCCATCGGAAGAGGTCTATCCGATCAATCAGACAGTGATTCGATCAATCGGAATATCTTCCAGAGATTTCACTAGATAGATTTTCGATCAATCGGACATGTCTCCGAACAATTGGATCCTTTTTCCGATCAATCGGAGATGCGCGAATCTGCTCGTTTTTTTACCGTTGAAGAAAATTTATTTAAGATGGAGGATTCGTTTTTGAGCTTAAGAGAGGGGATTTTGAGGAGATAGAAGCCACCATTGCTAGAGATTATTAGAGACTCTATCCCAAACCCAAAGCGAGTCATTCTCCTTGTGTTTTCATCACAAGCTTGGGCCATTCAATGGCATCTTGAGAATGAACTTGTTCCCTCTTGATTCCTAGGGTTTAGACACCTTGATGATAGTTAAGTCCCTTTGTCTAAATACTACCTAGGAGTCCAAACAGGTGTATTCCTCTAGAAAACCCATTTCCTATCATTTGTAGAGGTTTCACCATTCCCTAGCACCTTGGGTATCTTCAATAGGAGCATCACATGCAAGGTAGCTGATCTTGGAGCTGAAGCCTTGGCAAAGCAGCGGCGTCAAAGATCGAGGGAGCACAAGGGGAGCTGATTCAAGCACGGGAGAGCGAGAAGAAGCAACCCAAAGCGGTGCTATAAAGGGGCTTAATCCGACAAGTAAGATTGTCCTGTTAGGAGTCCATCCACTTAATTCCCTATGGGAGTTGAGTGCAGAGTTTGTTTAACAAACTCGAACTAGGGTCGTTTGCCGATCCTTGGCCTGTTTGTCAGCCTAAATTCAGGGACGTCAGTAGTTCCTTGGCACGTTAGTCAAGCCTAAACATAGTCTCCAAAGGGGAGCCACCAACACGGGTGCAAATGTGTAGGTTGGGAGGAACCTGTAAACTCCCCGGTTGGGTGGATCCGAGTTAAAACACCTTGGTTGGGAGGAACCAGATTTAAACTCCCCAATGAATGCCGGTGTACTCAAAGGGGTTGAGTACTTGAACTGGGAGTGGAGTAGACAAGTAGTCGAACCACTATACATCCTTGTGTTTGTGATTGTTCATGAGCACATTTCTCTTTTTGCATTGCGTTTAACTTGTTAATTATGAATGCTTAATTAGGATTGTATGCTAGGCACTTGGTAGGCACATTCACACACACATGATGTACTTTCACTCCTCATGTAGACTTGAGCTTTTGTTGATCCATCCTCTATAGTCTACATGTTTTAAATAGACTAGGTTGTTATTGCATATATCATTTACTAGTCTTTTGATTGGACCCACTTAGGCTTGGAAGCTGAAGTTTTAACTGCTTACGTAGTTTAATTTGCTAAATTTGTTAAGTAGGCGAAAAGTTTTAAAAGGTCTTAATCACCCCCTCTTATAGGTTTAGTCATAATTCTAGTTGCTCTTTAAGCTTCCGCACGTGTATGCATAGAGTGTCGTGTTAGACTACCCGACGCAATTTCAATTGGTATTAGAGAGGGTTGCTCTTCAAGGACGTAACCGTCTAGAGTAAGATCCGGTACCGGAGCACTAGCATCATGTCTAACCGAGATGGGAGTACCACCAACCGTCCACCTTTCTTGACGGGTCCAACTATGCTTATTAGAAGGCTAGAATGATGATTTTTCTCCAATCCATGGACCGTCCGGTGTGGCTTAGCACACAAACTGGATATATCTTGCCCATCGAGCAAGTGGAGGTTGATGGAAAATACATTGTCATTCCCAAAGATGATTCCAAATGGGATGACATAGAGAGAGCTCAATACATGGCAAATGCCAAAGCTCTCAATGCGATTTGCTGTAAGGTATCCCCGGATGAATTTCAGTGCATTCTCACATGCGCAACTGCAAAAGAAGCGTGGGATATACTTGAGGTTACCCACGAGGGGACTAGCACAGTAAGACGCTCGAAGCTTCAGCTCTTAACCACCAAATTTGAAAACATTAGGATGGAAGAGACCTGAAACTTTCATGAGTTTTATACTAAATTGTCAGATATTTGCAAGCTCGATGTTTATCTTGAGTGATCAGGGTTCCGGAGGGTAGGATTTATAGAAAAATACTTAGGTCCCTCCCGGATAGATTTGACTTCAAGATAGTTGCCTTAGAGGAGTGTAGAGACATAGATAATATGAAAGTAGAAGAACTCATAGGTTCCCTACACTTTAAGACCCCCTCTAGGAAGAAAAACATCGCTCTAAAGTCCTCTTACAAACATAAGAAAATTAAGAGTGAGTCGGAGGAAGATAGTGATGATGAGGATGATGAGGATGATGAGGAAGAAAAATTAAACAAAAAATTCAAGAGATTCCTCAAATTTGATAGAGGGAGTAGCCGTGACAAGAAGGACGAAAATTATCAAAACCTTCATCCGTCCATTGTTACGGTTGCGGTTGTCGTGGCCATATCGCCCCGAAATGTCCGGATGGGCCCAAACCGAAAGGTAAAAAGGCAATCACTGCCACTTGGGATGAAATAGAGGAGTTTGATTCCAAATCTGGTGACTCCGCTAGTGATGGGAGCCAACATAAAGATCTAGCTCTCACGGCTTTCACCACTACCTTTCTTCCCACTTATCTAAGAGGGGATCCCGACCGCTATCTCTTCTAGGAGAAGAAGGAGTTTCCAACCCCTCACCTCATGCTACATTTTATGAGGGTGTTGTGGAAATTAGTTACTCTTAGGCTAATCAAACTAAACATAGTTAGTGAGGGTAGCTAGAAAGGCACCGATAGGTAAATCTGAGGATTTCAGCCTCACTTCTGTGTGTATGGGCAAATCAGAGGATTCAAGCCTCATTAGCCCAAATTTTTATAATTTAGCCTTGCTTTTATTTGATACATTTGCTTGCTAGATTATCACCTTGCTTAGATTAGCTAATCTTGCTGAATTTCATGCTTAATTGTATGCTAATCTTTGCTTCTTATTGGTCTTAATATACCACTAGGGGAGGTTGGTTGATTGGGCTATAAGCCCTTTACGCTTTTATTGCAAATGTATATCTTTGACCAATTATGCATGATTAACTATGCTTAGATAGTTACATTTTCTTATTAATCATGTTCCTTAGCTTGCTCCATGTTTTAAAGTTCATGCACCCTATACTCTCCTTGTTAGCATGTGCTTATAGTTATAACTGCGACTTACTATCTAGTCTTACCTTAACCTTATTGATATATCATTAAGGGGGAACGAATAGTTTGTCAATTGCTGACAAAAAGGGGGAGAAAGATCAAGTCCCACCAAAACTAATTTGCTATGTTTTGTGATGCAGGGATTGACAAGTTATGGGGGAGCAAACTGAAGAGGAGCTGCTTAGTTAGGCATGTCAAGAGTCCTGTATTTAATTTCATATCAATGTAATCTCTTGTTCATGTATTTTGTTTTAGTAGGTTAGGTTTTTGTTAGTAATTGACAAAGGGGGAGATTGTTAGTGCACTTTTCTATGGCATACTAGTGCACCTTGTTTGTCAATTACTTAGGTCAGTGGGTCTAGTGTCGGTTGAGCTTAATGAAGACGAAGACCAAAGACTCAAGTGGCCATGCTGCATCAAGAAAGAAGAAACAGGTAAAAGTGATGCCTTGGTGTGACTTAATCTTGACCAAAACTTAACCCTTAACCTCTTAGATGACTTCACCAACTAGGTATACCCTTAGTTATCATCATTAGTCTTAGAACTCCATGAAAAACATGATAAGTTAGACTAATTAAAGAGGTGGAAGCTGCTGTAATCAAAACAGCTCAAACAGCAGTTTTCGATTGATCTCCGATCAATCGGACATTGGCTCCGATAGGACTCTGATCAATCGGACAGAAGTTCCGATCAATCGGAATTTGTTCCAACAAAATTTGAAAATCCTCTGGACAAATTTTCGATCAATTGGCCATACTTTCGATCCATTGGAAGGGGTTCGTCCGATCAATCGGACAGTGATCCGATCAATCAGAATATCTTTCAGAGATTTCACTAGATAGAAGCACCCCTCATATTCTGAGCAGTGATAGTAGAGGGCCGCTGTAATATCTGTGATTTTTCATGATTTATTATTTAATTTAAAAATCTAGATTTGAATTTACAAAATTAAAATAATAATAATTTGATGTGTGTGAGGTTGATAACATGTTTGATGTATGTTTTCGATGAAATAATTGGATAGAAAAGTGAAATTATAAACTACATTCTATGTACATAAACTTTAATAATTCATTTTAAATTGTTTATAGCATCTGTGGAATTGATCTGAGCCATAGATCGATAGATTAAATCATGTAGAATTCAATAATATAGTCTGATCGACCCAGATCCAATCATAGATCTTTCTATCGTGGACATTCATCCTCATTTTGATCACTGTGATCCATTGAATCAATCAAACTAAGTTTGGTTTCGTTGGAATTATAGAGTATCCTTAGAAGAACCTTCGTGATCGTTTAAATTCTCATTAGACTTCGATTAAGCCATTAAACCTTATCCTAACATCAAACCAATGGTGAAAGTAAACCCCTGTGATTTATTTCAATTGGTGTGTCATTTAGTTGTGGAATTTTCTCCACACCTTTGTTATACGATGTTAGCCGTCCATGTGAAATTTCATCACTAAATGATCTTCTAAGACCATCTAATCGAAGATTTACTGTGTAGGGCCATGTGGACCACCAATCAAGGTGAAATCACTTATGGACGACCTTTTTCATATGCTTTAGTGACATATTGGATTAGATCCATCGTAGGGTCTTAGATGTGTACATGTGGACCAAGATGTACTGAAATTCCATTCAATGCGATGTACAAATTCAAAGTCTTATCTCTTTAGGGCTCTCAATGGAGCGGGTCAGATCCGAGAGCCGATTCGCTCTGAATCCGTTTAATGCGGATTTGGATCTTAAAATAGGTCCGATTAGTTAAATGGACCGGATATGGATCTTAAAATAGGTCCGATTACTTAAATGGACCGGATATGGATTTACAGGAACATATCTGAGTTTGATCCGAATCCGATTAAGATCCGACTCATTGTCACCTTAGTGTATATGTTATATTCATGCTGACCATCCGTTTTACAAATTATTTTAGGCCATGTCAACCATACGATAGTAAATAGTGGGATTTGCATCATTTTTCTACTAAATTAAATGTATTATATTATATATTGTATATCATATATTTTTTTAAATTTGTAATGGGGTGGATTCGAACCTAGATCCGACCCGAATCCGATGGTTATATGGATTTTGGATCGGAAATGGATCTAACAATTTATAAATTGATCGGATATGGATATCACATTTTGGATCTGAGTTGGATCCGAATCCGTCTACAGATATACGGACTTGGAGCTGGATTTAACTGGATCCGATCCAGATCCGACCCATTGAGAGCCCTATATCTCTTCGAGATAAAGATAAGAGGATTTCTATCTCCGTTGCGGACCGTCCATCTTTGTGTATGGCCATCGTTGTGTAGTTAGATTATGTGATTTTTAAGTTTTCTAAGATGACCCATGTTCCCATGTTTTCAGAATCTGGAACTGAGGTGTGTTCACCGTCCATTGCATTTTTTATCAATTACTCTTAAACCAGTAAGAGAAATGGAAAGTTAACGGTCCATTATCTAATCCATAACCATCCTAACCTATAGTGCGAACCACTTTATAAAACACTCAACGGTTGTGATTTAATCCTGCCTTGAAGTGGTTAAGCTTATCCTTAAAACTAACAACCTTAAGTTGTGGTGTTGACCACCATTTAAATAATTCTTTGTGTCCTTAGGAGATCGAGGGTTTGGACATCACTTTTACTTCTCAAACTTATCATATTTCAACAACTTTTTGAGCCCATCGTCATGAGATGTCGGATTTGTGAAAGGTGGGCCCGATTTCGAGATATTACGTATTTAATTTAGAACGTCTATTAAGTGTAACTTTGTTTAGATCAATGTGTGTCCATCCGATAGTCCCTTAATCTCAAACTTCAACCATAGCTTGATGATTTTGATATCTATATGATGTACGTCTTTGATTTGATAGATGAACCTCATGTAAACCATAGATCAATCGCACATATCTCCACTATCATCTGCCTTATTTTGTATTGTAATTCAAATATTATTTAAATTATCTCTCAAGAGAGACGAAATGCTAGAATCGTCTATGAACCAACCCCTTCCTTCCCATATCTCATATGGACCATCCATTAGCCGATCCACTCCATCAAACCATTCATCTTCATCATCGCAACCGTCCATATTCTTTTTTAGTGTTTGATCGGGGAGGAGAGACGATTTGTGTGAGAACCAATGGATAGTAGTGTATAGTTGTGGATAAGAGATTTTTGACCGTTGGATTGTGGCCAATCAGGTTTTCTTATTATCTTAACTGTCAGATTTTGGGTTCAGACCATCTAAACGGTGAGTTGAAGGAATTTCTTACTTTATTCACTCTTATGAATTATGCATTATATTGTTTAAATCCATTTATTTAAAAGTACGCATTATATTGTTTAAATCCATTTATTTAAAAGTATAAGTGCCATGGATGATCAGGACCATTGGATCTATGTCCTGACCATTAGAAGTTGATTGATAAAGGAATGAACGGTGTAGATCTTATATGTAACATGTTTGGATTGAGCGCATGACATGTGGACCGTGCTTGGTTGATGATATGTATGATGTGTTGATTTGTGTTGAGACACCTAAAAACCAGAGAATTAATCAGTGGGCCTCACCTTATGCACAGAGGATGAACCATGTGGATATTTTGCATGACTAACTGAAAAGAAAGAAAATAAAACAATGGGCTACTGGACCAGTAAGCGCCCCAAGGACGCTGCCAGTCCAGCAGCGCCATTGCTGCTGACGCAAGGGGCGGACAGGCAGCAGCTAGCGGTCCACACGTGGACCCCACCTTAATGTATTTTATAAATCCACTCTGTCTATCAGTTAGTTTGGCATGTGCTTTGATAGCCCACCAAATTCCAGCTTGATCTGAGACCCGAGTGGACCACACCATCTTCCATAAGTTGGACTATCGTACTAAAATTTCTGCAACTGTGCAGAAAATTTTGAATTTGTCCTTTATGGATAGCTGGTGATCTGTGGGCCTCACTCTAAATTTTTTGTCCAATCTACACCATTCACTTGTTACATTACTATGTCAAGAGTCTGGAAACTAAATTTCAGGTGGATCGGATAACTGAATGGGCTACATCACTTCAAATAGTGGAGGGTGTACCACAGCATAAAACAGAAACTATGACTTTATTGAATGTGGACAGCAAGCCACTCGTGGGCCCCATATATGAATTTTTGAGAGATTCACCCCATTTATATTGTGTGTTAATCAGTAGAGGACCCACCATAAAAAGACGAGGCCAATCGGAGTTATGGATGGCCCACATCATTCGAATCAGTAGTGCTAACTACCTGAAATTGTGACAGAGTTTGATCTTGATGTGATGGGCACTTCTGGACCCCACAAGACAATTGTTTATCCGATCTGAACTGTCCAATACTTGGACCAACGAGTTATAAGTGTACAATTAAATTTTGAGTACATCAGATGTCCAGATTGACCGAACCAAGCCAAATCGTGGGGAATATTGTTGTCCATAAATCTTGAAATTTCACGTATGGTCTATATTAAAGTTTCTAAACAATGTGAAAAGTCCAGATTCTAGTTTATTAATTAGTACTCTGATCATTTTATTTAATTTTGTGGCTTAATTGAATGTACAATATGCAACAATTAATTCATGTAATGTTAACATGTGATAACATCTTGATTTCTGTACTTGGTGATTTTGTATGTACTTTGGTGATTTGTGATATATGCAATTAGTGACCATTTTAAATTCTTGCACTTATTATACACATTAATTTATGTTCTTCGTAGTTATTTCTTAATTCATGCAAGCTAGATTAATTGTCTATTATTTTATATTTAATATTTATACAAATGCATACATGTTTACATGTACAATGCAATTATGCATAGAGTGGTACATGGCGAGGTTGAGTCCATGGGGTTAAGTTAGAGTACGGTATGTGAGTGGTCCTTACCCATGGTTGTCTAAGTATGGTTAAGTTTGGACTGTGTATGGTCTGTGTGGGATGGATATGGTTGTGGTTTCGTGGATTGGGCTAAGCATGCATGGTTCTATGGTGATTATTTTTTTGTGGAAGTTGTATGTGGTGATTATCTTTATGGAGATTGCAACCCGTGTCAAGATCGGGCTTACCGTGTCAGATCGGAGCGTTCTAATCCAACGTTGTCTCCTATGAAGAATGCGTACCGTGTTAGGATCGGAGGTTACCACGCATGACTAGGGGCGGTTAACGTTGTCTTTATGGGGATTGCAACCCGTGTCAGGATCGGGCGTACCGTGTCAGGATCGGAGTGTTGTAATCGAACGTTGTCTACATAGGGAATGCGTACCGTGTCAGGATCGGGGCATTGCCATACCCCTTTGGATGTGGAATATTATGTGGTTAATTTGCCAATTTGAAGCCAGACTAAAGACCTTGTATTAAAGGCCACGTGTATGGTTGATTTACACGCGATGCATGAGCTTTCATTGTGGGAGGTTGGTTCAGTATCTGTTGTGTGTTATCACAGGATGGAATGTGTGTGCACGACATACATTCTTATTTGTTATTATTTGGCTACTGTTATAGTTTTATTTACATGTTGTATGAATGCTTAATTCATATTATGAAGTGGAGTAAGTACTCCTACTCACTAGGCATTGTTTTGCTCACCCTTCTTAGGGAGCCTAAGTTCAGGAGGTGACATGGAATCCTTCGAGGACGAGGCACAAGCTGAGGACATGGTGGAAATCCAGGAGGAGGAGAACGTCAACTCTAATGAAGACACTTTTATCTATTTTTAGATTATGTTTATGTTGGGATTGCTGGACATTTATGTAATCTTTGATTATTGGAGATTTGAGAATTTCAGTAATTTTAGACTTCAACATTCTGATTTATGCTTGAAAAAAAAAACATGATTTCCAACTTGGTTAGTTAAGTAGATAATCGATTAGATTTTGCATTTATTTCCCTTAGTAACGCTTGAGAATTCTTACTCGGACGGTATATTCGGGCGCTGAATTTCGGGGCGTTATAGTTGTCCAAACCAAGAATACTCTCCTGACTTACTTCAAAGAGTGGTCAGCTTAGGAGCTCAGGGTTGCCCTCTTCCCTGATCGAGGCGTTGGCGGCAGCTGTCGCTGAAATTACGTGGGGTAGTCTAACATGACACCTTGTCACGCTATGCTGCTCTGTGAAGCTTGGCGGAGCTACTAGAATAATGGCTAAGACCTAGAGAGGGGGTGATTAGGACCCTTTGAAATTCTTTTTGCTTATTTAATTAATTTAACAATTTAAACTAAGTAAGCAAGAACACTTTGATTTCCAAGCCTTAGTGGGTCCAATCACATATACTAGCAAAAATATAACTATTAATAAACTACTCTAAATGTATAGATTACTTGTAATACTTCAAAAATTTTTGCACTCTCGTTTGTACATAATTACTTAAACACGCGTGCATCTATATTTGACAAGTATATTTTTCAAAGACCGATACTTAAATTTGTGCCCTTATGCAACTACAAGAAATATGACTTTTACCAAGGAAATTTTTCTTGGGTAAATGTCATAATTTCTTGGGTAAAAGTTATTATCAACAAAAATGTTCGTCACAGTTTTCGTCGAAACATCACCCTCGGGAAAAGATTTATCGACGAAATTTAATTTTTTGTCAGTAAATAGTTGACCATTTCCAACAAAAAATTTCCTTGGTAAAAGTCAACAATGTCAGTAATTATGCGACTATTACCGAGGAAGACTTTCCTTGGAAAAAAGCTATGACTAAGGAAATGTTTCCTTGGAAAAGGTAGTAGAATTACCTTTTCACTACCGACGAAATATTTACATGGAACATCCAATATCCTTACCATTCAATATTTCTGTGGAACATCCAATATCCCTACCACCTGAAACCATTCAATATTCAATATCCCAATCACCTGATTGAACATTCAATCATAATAATGTTTTGAATAAAATTGAAATGTCAATCCCACCAGTACATACAACCAATACAAAAAATGAAAAAAAATCAATCAGCACAAACATCCCCGCTATCACCAACAAACAATCTGCAAAATAAAACAAAATACAATATTAGTAATTAATAACTTATAAATAAAATATGCAGTTAGGTGTTCATTTTTCTTTTTTAAATCACATTATGAAACTAATACAACTTGAATTGAAGATTTAGATCATGTAGGCATACTCCATTCATCCATGCATACGTGATCTTGACCATGTGCAATTTCAACAATTTGGGGCCCACCATTGATACCCCATGGACGGCACACCACTACTGCAAAGACAATCCTATCAATTCAAAATGTGGTCATCATGCATTCCTTAATCTTATCCGTCCATACATGGAAAGAGTGATTTGTGGACCATCTGAAGAATGAAGGATTATTAAATGGACATCTGCTTATGAGAAGAAAGAAGGAACCAGGGGAAAAAAACAAAAAAGACCATCTGCTTTTAGGGCAGGACTTGTGTTTGGACCATTTGGATTATTAAATGGACATCCACAATCTATACAATTTGGACCATTGATCAGACATCCAAAATTGTCCAAATTGGACCATTGGTTTGGCATCTAAAGCTGTCCAAATGTAACCTCTGATCTGACATAAAAAAATGGCCAAATCTGCCCATTTATTAGTCATAAATATGCTCAAATACGTCTAGTTTTGACGTGCAATGTGTTCAATGTTTTATGTGTTCAAAGCGTGCAAATCTGTCAACTGTTCTTTGTATTCAAATCATGTAAATCTGCCTATTGTTCATGTATTGCGAATTGCTTAAATCTGTCCATTGATTTTGTGCACAATCACACCCAAATCAATGGGATCCACCCAACCAATGTCCCAGATCTCCCACATGTTTCACATTGGTCAAATGTGCCGTGAATCCCCACTTCAATCTGGCTCGGCATGAATCTCGTTATTACTTCTCATTGATGTTATGACCAATTCCAAGTGTGTAACCAAAGACCCAAATCAGATAAGGGCATCAGCTTATGTTCTGAAAATGGATTTAGAGCCATACGAAATACCCATATCATAACCCGACATAGATACCTCAGCCTAACAGCAAGTACCAAGAATTATTGGATATGGATGTTGATATGGACATTGGACACACAACATACAATCACAAGTCAATATCTTTCCAAGGCCCAGATTCAACATGCGCATGATTATACTCTTTGATACTTTGAAACAAGACTATGTAAAACATACAAGGTAGACATCCAAATCTCATACCTGTATCATATCTCTGAAGATGCTTCAGCCTCATACCCGTAAGAAAAAAAAAACAAAAGAGTTATATGATGCTCAGGCTGCATATGACAGTTGATATGCAGGCAATGAGAAATTCGAATAAAACTGACTAGATTGTGTAGCCCACTGTGAGTAATTTCTAAGTGCCTAGTATCATCCATCACACTCTGCTAGAGTATCAAAGTTTTTCTCGAAAAAGAAAAAAGATTGTGTTTTGCATATTGAATTCTGAGCTGTTCTACTCATTTGATCATAATCATAGAATCTATCATAATTCACCCAAAGTTATCTGATTCATATGATGCTAAAGACAAAAGTAGCCATTGATCTAATAACAGATAGATTATATTCGATAGAGCAATTTGCTCAGCCTAACAAACTATACATGTAAGACATGACTTCTGGTGTTCTACACTGTTCTATAAACTGAATGGATCAATCCACCACTTAGCCCATCATATCAATGGCTAGGATCAAAGAACCATGGACCCTACTTCTATAAACTGAAATTGGCCTAAAATCAGTAAATTTACTTGAGAAAATCAACTATTCACATAACACTCTGAAAGAATAATACGAAGAAAAGAAAAAAAAAAGCAACCTAGGCAATCATTGGCTCCTATTTTATAGTTTGGGAACTTATTCAGAATAAAACTTACATCACTGGAACCAAAAGGACTGCATCCCTCTGCATTTTATCCCCAAAATCACAACTCATCTCGTCATCAGTGCAATCTAAAGCTCTTTGTTCATCATCATTTCCACAATGTTAGCCCCCATATTTCCTACATATATATATATAGCAAAATAAATGAAGTAGAAATGGAATAGAAAACTAAGGGTAGCAAGTTTCACTAATAATTTCATTACTCTAGCATAGATTATATCTTAGACAAAAAAATTAAAAAAAAGAAGAAGAAAGGAACATTTCAAGTTTACCCCTCTATTTGCAAGAGCAATTGCCATGATGGCTACAGCTTCCATGACCCATGATAGAGGATTCCACATAAATCCCAAAAACTTTAGTAATTTACTTTCCCATGAAAGTATTGATAAAAAGAGAAATCAAGGAGTGCCCAATGAAATCTGTCTAGCTCATTTCCTAAGTGCCATATGAAATGAGAACAAAGGAAAGCCAAGGTAGAATATGGCTTCCTAACATCTTTGCTATTCCATGCTACATTGAATGTATAATAAAAGAGAAGTGAATTTCACATATGCACAGAAAATCAAAACAAAGAGGTTGAACCATGCAATAAGAACCCATTAGGAACTAACTTGATAGTAAGAAAGCTCATCACCATGGAAGTCAATCATGTTTTCTCACCACATTCCACTGCATCTTTATAGAACTCCTAACATTCTAGTGCATCCTTCATCCAACATACAAAAGGCATACTTCAATCTGCTAGCTCCAAGAGTAACAGAAACAAAGAAAGACATCCTATCAGAGAAAGAAAACTTGAACTAATATTTAAAAGCCCCTTTTATAGCAATTGAGATTTGCAAGCAAGAACATGCAGGTGGAATATCAGCCACCAACAAAAGTGGATTGTTCCCCAATAAATGTAACAAAAACAATTAAAAAAGAGTCAGCACGATTGAAGTAGGAATCACAGACATAATGGTAATATAACCTACTAACGCATGATAACAGTATTCCACTAGTGCAAATAATCTCTAGATCCAGAATTGCATCATCAACGCAACCATTCCATTATAATTATCACTAGCAACCGAAGTCAATCAACTATAAACAACAGATCTTCTTCCATATCCCACTTGTTGATCTCAACTCAACCTCACTTCCAACAATGGTAGAATATGACTTTCAAGAAAGATTCCATTGTTCTTCACTAGCTTTTTTTTTTTCTGTTGGTAGTAGTGAAGTATATATATAGAGGAATGATCACCTGCGCGCTGGTGCGCATTTAGCTTTTTGTGCACCACGACGCCAATCGTAGGATTAGGGAAAACTCTCATTCTCCTACCCCTTGCTTGTTGTGTTAACGACACCAGGTTATTTGAGCCCCAATATGATGTATGTGTTATATCCACACCATCCATCCATTTTGCAAAATTCTTTTAGGTCATGGACTAAAAACTGAGGCAAATTCAAATATCAAGTGAATCACAAGGTAAAAAGCAATAGGACAATGATGCTTACCGTTGAAACCTCACCAGGGCGCACCAAGACGTTTATTTGCCATCCAACTTATTCATATGGTCACACAGACCTGGATGAAGGGAAAACATAAATATCTGCTGGATCCAGAGCTTCTGTGGGTCCTAAGAAGCCTTCAATGGTAAGCATTCAATTTCCACTGCTGTCTATGGTGTGGTCCACTTGAGCTTTGGATCTGCCCGAGTTTTGGGCTTATGCCCTAAAATAATCTCACAAAATGAATGGGCAGTATGGATATAAAACCTACATCTTAATGGGTCCCACTACAACACGCTGATCTCAACTCAACATGTAGGTAGGTGGTGCGTGGCAGACCATGCAGTCCCCTTCCTTGGACGCAATTTGGCCACTGACGTTGCCAGTAGGCTGTGGGCCCCACCATAATGTATGTGTTTTATCCATGCCATCCATCCATTTTTTCAGATCATTTTATGGCGTGAGCCAAAAACTGAGATAGATTCAAATGCCAATCAGCCTCACTTTTATCCCATGTCCTAACATGATCTGCCAAAGGAAATGGATGGAGTAGATTTCTCACAAGCATCATGGTAGGCCCCACACCCCACCTAGCTCCCCTCGCGTGAAGTTAGGTTTTGACAGCAATAGGAGTCCAAGTGGGACGGCAAGGGAGAAGCAAGCACGGTCGCGGTTTGGCAAGTGATGTTGTATACTAGTTCTCAGTGGGCCACACCATGATGTATGTGTTATATCAAAAAATATCAGCTTGATCCAAAAATTGTGGCCCCCGAAAACCTTTTCATTGGGGACAATCAATCAACATTTTTTCTGTGATGTGGTCCACCTGAGATTTGGATTAGGATTGTGCCATAAAATGATCTGAAAAAAAATGGATGGCCAGCGTGGATGAAACACATACAACATGGTGGGGCCCATAGAGCACCGGCCAGCATCATAAACCAAATGGTGTCTAATTAAGCAGATTGCACTGTGTGTCACACCTACACACCACCAAGCTTGGTGTTAAGTTGATGGTAATGTGTTTTGTGGGACCCATTAAGACGTACTTGTTATATTCACACTGTCCATCCATCTTGTGAGATTATTTTAAGACTTCGGCCAAAAAAATGAGGCAGATTGAAAGCTAAAGAGGGCCACACTATAGAAAGCAGTAGTGATTGAACACCTACCATTGAAAGCTTTTTGGGCGAACAAGAGTTTTGGATCGAGCTGATATTTCTGTGTAACCTTATGAACAGGAGTTGGACGGCAAATAAATATCATGGTGGGCCCTGGGAAGGTTTCAACCTTAGGCATCATTGTCAAAATGAATGGACGGTATGGATACAAAATACAGATCAGGTCCACATAATTTGGTGAAGTCGGAAAAAGACTGGGGAGAACTGAGAGTTGGAAAGACAGCCACGAGTCTTTCTCATCATAAGGCTGGAATTTGCAGCAAATACAGAATATCCGTTTCAAACTCACTGTTTAACGAATACTTCCGTTGGTTTAGCACGTGCTGCACAAAAATCTAAATGTGCACCAGTGCGCAGGTGATCATTCCTCTATATATATAATCTAAAGCAAAACGTATTTGGAAATAACTGAGGTATCATGTATAAAGCATCAAGCTGTAGTGAACAGATAGAAGTTTTATGTATTTGGGGATTCTTAGTCCCCCTAATGTAAATCATATTATCCTTCTCTTAACAAAGATTGTAGCCTTATGTCAGCAAAAAAAAAAAAAAAAAAAAAAAAAAAGAACAAAAAAAAGGACAAATTTCATTTAAATAAATGGACTATGAATCTTACCTTACCATGGATAGCATTACCCGCACTCTAATTAATTCATAACTTCAGCCAAAGCAACATTCACCATCCTAATGAATGTGGAAATTCAGGATCAACAACGAAACATACTATAATCATCTCAAAACTCCACCTAATTTAAAACATCAGCACATAAAAGACAACTGACAACCCACAGCTGGTTGCATGCTAACTTAGCATGCAACACCATATTCACCAATTTTTCACTTGTGTACAGGCATCCTAGCCATGGGCCCTGCCTTGAAGATCAATTGGTGCAAAAAACGAGTACGCCACACCATTAAAATCAATGAAATACTGACAATGTGCCTCAACATACAGGCGTTATCCATCTCAAAAATGGATCGGCCTAATTTTCAAGAAAAGACATTCAAGGCAGGGCCAATAAATGAATCATATCTCGAATTTCCACATACAAAAAAAAAAAAAAAAATCAGCATAATTAAAATAACTAGCAAATAAAACCTAAGGGCATCCAAACAAATCATCCCAATGAGAGACCGCTTACTGTGGACCCTCGCCGTTTCCGCGCTCCCACACGACGTTCTCGTCCCTTCCCCTTTCGGGAAAAGAAGGAGAGGAGGATGCGTGAGTGCGAAATCGCCGTTTGTGCCACTGGCTTGCCTCGTTCTCGAGGGCTTTGTTTGGTTGTCGTGTTAAGCTGGATGTGTTTAAGTGAGTTTATATAAGACCAGAGTCGCCACTAGCCAATTACTTCGAATCTACAGTCGGCTAGACCCCGTAGAAACGTTAGAGAAGGGATCCGAAGATTCCTTCCTCTAAAATGACTCCTTTTGATCTGCAGCCAGAGATTCAAGGTAAGGGATCACGGTTACAGGGTGGGAAGAGGTTAAGCACCTCACACACTGCCCGTACCGAAGTACGGTCTCTACTTCACAGAATCGAACTAATACTTGAAAGTCTGTTTTAATCCTCGTACATTCTCATAGATGACATGATGCATGAATGCTGGTCTGAACAGTAAGAGTTTCTGATGAGCAGGTTCCAACAACGGGCAAGCCCAGAGCGTACGCTCGAACTGACAGGTGCTTAATGTAAGACGTATGCAGTGTGCTTGAATGATCAAGGTGTTTTATGGTGAAGCATGAATGCAGGTCTGAACAGTAAGAGTTTCTGATGGGCAGGTTCCAACAACGGGCAAGCCCAGAGCATACACTCGAACTGACAGGTGCTTAATTTAAGACATATGCAGTGTGCTTGAATAATCAAGGTGCTTATAGTGAAGCAAGGGGGTTGGAAGAAAAGTAAATGTTGCACTTATACTAGATGCAAATGAGATGATGCTGGAAAAAGAATAGCTGGATGGATGGAGGTGTCGCAAGGGTTGGCTTCGAGTGGCTGGATCAAGACTTGGATGGCTTGGGAGGCTTGGACCAGTGGTCAGGCTGGGCTGGACCAGGGCTAGGCTCTCCTCACTCGGGCTTTCCTTGGTGGGAAAATGGGCTAAAGGGTGAAGGAAGACTCGGACCGCACCCGGACTGGCTGGACTTGAAAGGATGCTGAAATGAGAAGGGGAGGGGGGTATTTATAGCAGCAAGCAGTGGCAGAGCTCGTAAATATTTTTGGGCGGCCTGCTATGGGCCGCCCGTACGGCCATTCCTCGATTTCCAGCGAGGTACGGTCGCACCCTCGGGGCTGCTGCTTGACTCGCTGGGTCGACTCAGTGAGTTGACTCAGCGGGTTGACTCGGTGGTTTGACTCAGCGGGTTGACTCGGCGGTTTGACTCGGTGTTTTGACTCGACGAGTTGACTCAGTGGGTTGACTCAGCGGGTTGACTCAGTGGGTTGACTCAGTGAGTTTGACTTTTTTGAGATTTTTTTGACTGGCTTTTCTTATGGGGGGTTTTTCAGGGTGGTGTTTAGGACTGGGTTGACTGGGTTCGGGCTTGAACTGGGCTATGGAATGGGGCTTACAAGTGTGAGTTTGGCTGAGTTTGGACTTGGGATTTGGGGGTATGGTCCTCCATTCAACCAGCTATCTCTACCAACAGTGTAGCCGAAGGTGGGGTGTCTACAGATGCCCCTCTTTGGCAGAGGTTGCTTGCAACCGAATACCAAAGCGAGTGGACACCCCACTTCTGACCCGGTCATTCATAGATCATGGTCTGAAATCTTTGCTTGCTTTTGCATCTGTGCCAGTTGATCGTTTGGAACTCGATCACTCGCACATACCGCGGGAGTTTGGAGAAAACGTTGCGATTGTCCCTTCAGTTTGCTGCAACCTGGGTACCCAATCGCAACCCTTCCATTCCCGATCGGTACTAACATCGGAAAGGTACAGCAGAGCCTCTGCGTCCGTAGTCTTACGAGGTTGCTGACCTTGAGACTGTTTGTATGATGTTTGATGTTTTCCCAGATCACTCCAGGAGTACTTGTTTCTCTTGACTGTCAAAGTGGTTAGACGCCCTGTGTCCGATAGTCTTACGGGATTCTACTACGCCGACTTGGACTCAGTCAAGGTACTTCAGGCATCCACGCCTAGGTATGTGAGGGTGAACTCTTTCCACCCAATCTGCTAATTTTGATACTTGGGTTCCAATTCTTCATTTCCACCTGTTCAAATGGTTTCTTTGACCGAGCCTTTTGGCTTTCATCTTTTTGTATCTTGGCATGTGGTACGACCGCACTGACACTGGAGTTCAGTTTAACCGTACTTTGAGTGCATTGGATCCGATGGTCTCTGGGGAAACCGCGAGACATCGAATCTTATTTGATTTTTGCGTCGGCTCCTACCCAGAGATATGGAAGATCTCCTGGTGTTTTGGAGGCATAACGCTCTACTGGGAAAATATTTTTGGATTTTTGAAAAGATACCCACTCTGGGGAGTGATACTCCGTGGGGTTTTTATTTGCGAATAGAAATATTTTTTTGTCTTTTTGAAATGAAAATCTGGTTTGCACGTGCCTCCACTAGGGATGCCTGTGGGGTCTTTAGCTAACCGACTTTTATTTTGAAAGTAGGTAAACATGATGATTGATGCGATGGATGCTGATGCATGCATGGAGATGCATGATGAATGCATGGTTTGGCTCATTCTCTTTTGTTTGATGATTTTGCTTTTGCTGTGGGTGCATAGAACTTTGAGCTTATTGCTTGCAGGGTTGTGCTCCCTAGGGATTTTCATTTTTTATACGGGTGTTTGGTCAGCGGGTTGGTCAAGATCCCGACCCGTGGTCGATCAGGTCCATCGTCCCAAGATGCTGTTTCTTTGCGAATGAGAATGTACGAGGATGCTATCCGACTTCAAGATGTTCTTCTGGGCATACGTGTGATTGAGATGGTATTTGGTTGCCCGTTTTGGTCAAGATTCCAATTTGGGGGTGATTGGATCCGTCATCCCCAAATTGTGAAGAGAGTGGAGTTCAAGACTCCTGAAGTGTAGTGCTGGGGATACTGACAATTTTTGTGATTTTTGTAAGTATTTGGGTCCGAATCTTTTACCTGAGTAGTCAAGGTAGAGATCGGTTATTGAAAACCAAGGAAATATTTTTTGTGATTTTTGAAAATATTTGATTTGAAAGCAAGGGAAATATTTTTTGTGATTTTTGACAATATTTTGATTTAAAAGCAAGGGAAATATTTTTGCAATTTTTGACAATATTTTGATGAAAACAAGGGAAATATTTTTGTGATTTTTGAAAAGGTGATTTTGCAATGTTTTGGTGTTTTGAGATTTTTCTGAAATGCAGGGAAAAGTATGGAATTTTCATCCATTTCCAGCTTTTACTGTTGGTAAGGCACCCGATCCATTTTACGTCAGCGAGCAAGACGAGTCTAACACAGTTAAGTGCCGTAGTTTTACATCTTCGGATGAGGGGATCTTGAGGGTTTTCAGTCAACACACCCACAAAGTTGCCTGTTCCTCATGTGCAATGCACATAGACCACGTATCGTGCAACGGACTCCTTCGGCCACAAAATGAGCCACATTCTCACATTTTCCTTAGTCAATCCAGTTTGGGGCCTTACGTTGCTCACAATTCCGTGAGGGTGCACTCCACCTCCCAACAGCCTTAATCCCCTTCATGAGTTTTAGGAACAGGGAACATCCGTCAGATTCAACAGCGACTTCCAAATCAAGGTTGTTTATCACGGTGCGTTCAACACGGACAGGGTTGCGGAGCTCTGCCCACCTCAGCCTTCACCTGTTTAAAAGATTCCGGACACCCGTACGATCAAGTGTCAGCCATGTCCGGGACAGGTTAGGAAAGAAAGCCTCCGAGAAGTTAATCCCAGTGTAGTTTTAGGTCTTCGGACCACTGGAGATGAATTTGTGCAGTTGAAATTGATGGTGAATTTTTTTTTTTTAAAGGTTCTAGAGTTCAACTCAAGCAATCGAAGTTGATGCTGGTTTTATGGAAAGCTTGAAATCTTTTGGGTATTTTTGAAAATGATCCGGGTTATCGAAACTTGATCCGAGAGGTTAAGGCCGATGCAGGTTTTTGTTAAAAGCAGGAAAAGGTCCCCCGAGAAATTAATCCCAGTGTAGTTTAAGGTCTTCGGACCATAAAAAAAACTTTATGTACATGCTGAAAGTACATTCTTTTTTGTGATTTTTCGAAAACTGTTCCAAGTCATAAAATCTCAATTTTGAACGGTCAAGATTGACACTAGTTTTTATTGGAAATCTCTCGGGATTTTGTTCCCGATGTAGTTTAAGGTCTTCGGACCAGAAACTGTACAAAAGGGGGCAAACACATTTTTTTTTTCGTTTTCGAAATGATCCAGATCATTAGATCTTGGCCTGAACGGCTGGGATCGATGCTGGTTTTTATTAAAAATCCCTCAGGATCTTAATCCCGACGTAGTTTAAGGTCTTCGGACCCAAAAACTGTACATGACAGGGAAAACCTATTTTTTGTTCTTTTTTGAAAATATCCAGTATCAGCGGATCTTGATTCGATGATCCAGACTGCTACCGGGTTTTATTAAAAAGTCCCTCGGGATCTTGATCCCAACGTAGTTTAAGGTCTTCGGACCAAAAACTGTACACGCCAGGGAAAACCTATTTTTTGTTCTTTTTTTGGAAAATATCCGGTATCAGCGGATCTTGTTCAAGACCGATACCGGCTTTTATTGAAAATCCCTCGGGATATTGATCCCGACGTAGTTTAAGGTCTTCGGACCCTGAATCTGTACAAAAGAGCAGCAATCCAGATTGGAGACTACGAGAATTCTTCTTCGAATGGTTCAGATCATCAGGTCATACCCTTGGATGGTTGAGATCACTGTTTGACCAAGTCAATCTTTTTCTTCCTTTTTCTTGAAAATTTCATGGAACTTTTCCACATCATCAAGCCAATTTCTCACCAATTTCTCTCATGGTGAGATTTTGGTGAGATCTCTTCCTTTTTCTCACCATTCTCTTTCATCACTTCATTCTTACATGGAGGTACAAGATTCACTTGCAAACACCCTTCCCAAGGAGGAGTTCTTCCCAAGGAGAGGGGGAGAGAGGTCGTTTCATATAGGTAGGGGTTAGGACGGCCTCCTATGGGCCACCCGGACGGTCTCTGACCCCTGGTCTCTTCAGTGGGCTGGGTAAAAGGGTGCCCTCCCCTTTTCTACATAACATGGGGCACCCTTGCCCCCTTCATTGTGCAATTTCTCTCTTTTCTCTCTCATACTCTCTCTTTTTTCAAGTTTTCTCTCTTCTTCTTTGGTGGTCCTTTGCTTCTCTCAAGTGGTGGCCCTTAGAGACATTTTGGGACAGCAAGGTGGTCCCTCTTTGGTGAGTGGTAAAGGTATGGACCACTCCCTTTCTCTTTCTTGTCCTTTTCCTTCTTCATTGTCTCTTCTCATGACTCTTTTCTTTTTCCATGTAGTTATTCCAAGAGGTGTGAAGGTGGGTGTAGACACCCCACCTTCGGCTACACTGTTGGTAGAGACAGCTGGATGAATGGAGGAACATACCCCCAAACCCCAAGCCCAAACTCAGCCAAACTCACCCTTGTAGGCCCCATACCATAGCCCAGATCAAGCCTGAACCCAGTCAACCCAGTCCTAAACACCACCCTGAAAAACCCCCCATAAAAAAGTCCAGTCAAAAAATCCCAAAAAAAGTCAAACTCACTGAGTCAACTCGCTAAGTTAACCCGCTGAGTCAACCCGTCGAGTCAACCCGTCGAGTCAAAGCACCGAGTCAACCTGTCGAGTCAAACCACCGAGTCGACCCGCTGAGTCAACTCACTGAGTCGACCAGCGAGTCCAACAGCAGCCCCGAGGGAACGGCCATACTCGCTGGAAACCGAGGAGCGGCCGTACGGGCGGCCCATGGCAGGCCGCCCGGACAAAATTACGAGAGCTGCCACTCTCGCTGCTATAAATACCCCCCTCCCCTTCTCATTTCAACGGACCACTCAGCTAGAGAGAGCCCGTCCGTCTGAGTCACCCTCCTTCATCCTTTAGCCCATTCCTTCACCAAGGAGAGCCCGAGTGAGGAGAGCCCAGCCCTGGTCCAGCCCAGCCTGACCACTGGTCCAAGCCTCCTAAGCCACCCAAGTCTTGATCCAGCCACTCGAAGCCAACCCTTGCGACACCTCCGTCCACCCAGCTACTCTTTTCCAGCATCATCTCATTTGCATCTAGCATAAGTGCAACATTTACTTTTCTTCCAACCCCCCTGCTTCACTACAAGCACTTTGATTATTTAAACACACCGCATGCATCTCACATAAAGCACCTGTCAGTTCGAGCGTATGCTCTGGGCTTGCCCGTTGTTGGAACCTGCCCATCAGAAACTCTTACTGTTCAGACCTGCATTCACGTACATATCACTATAAGCACTTTGAATATTTAAGCACACAGCATGCATCATCTCACATAAAGCACCTGTCAGTTCGAGCGTACGCTCTGGGCTTGCCCGTTGTTGGAACCTGCCCATCAGAAACTCTTACTGTTCAGACCCGCATTCATGCATCATGTCATCCATGAGAATATACGAGGATTAAACTAAACTTTCAAGTATTTGATCGATTCTGTGAAGTAGAGACCGTACTTCGGTACGGGCAGTGTGTGGGGTGCTTAACCTCTTCCCACCCTGTAACCGTGATCCCTTACCTTGAATCTCTGGCCGCAGATCAACAGGAGTCATTTTAGAGGAAGGAATCTTCGGATTTCCTTCTCTAACGTTTCTACAGGGTCTAGCCGACTGTAGATTCGAAGTAACTGGCTAGTGGCGACTCTGGTCTTATATAAACTCATTTAAACATATCCAGCTTAACACGACAACCAAACGAAGCCCTCGAGAACGAGGCAAGCCAGTGGCACAAACGGCGATTTCGCACTCACGCATCCTCATCTCCTTCTTTTCCGAAAGGAAAGGGGAAGGGAGAAGAACGTCGTGTGGGAGCGCGAAAAAATCGGCGAGGGTCCACAGAATGGCGACTCCGCTGGGGATTAGCTAGTCCCACTAGCCGTGATCCGACTTGAAAACAGAATCCTTCCCGTACTTGAAAGTCATTAATCCTCATACAATCTCATCTGCATAGCATTCTACCCAAAACCAAAAAAAATATATATAGAAAATCCTAAAACCAAAAAAAAATAGAAAATCCCAAAACCAACCAGAAAGAAAAATAGAAAATCCCAAAACCCAAAAAGAGTACAGTCCTCACCATTGCGCCTCCTCGGGCTCAACGTACGCGGAGACAACTTCCCTTCCGCAGCATAATCCGCACTCGGGCTCAGCAAGCCATGTCCGACCACGAAGAAGAAACTCATCACTTCCCTGCTCTCGAAATGACCGAAGCGCAACCTCCAGCGCAACAGCCCATTGATAATACGCCAATCATACAAGAATTGGCACAAGGAATGAGAGCAATGCAAGAAATGCTCTTACAATTCATGCAAGCACAAACCACCGCAACAGCCAACAATCAGGTTGGCCCAGTTCAGCAATCTCAGCAACCATGCCGGATCCCTCCGGCCTCCAGTTCAAATCAAGCACAACCAGCGGAGTCTACTCAAGACTACCGACAACAGCCATCTCAGCCCTTCGCTATGGGGCATCCTTCTCAATATATTCCTGTGACGACAAGGCCATCTCAGAGCACTTCCGTTGCAGGAACATCCAGTCAACTTCCAGTCAATCTTGCAAACAACAATCTTAGTAGATCTCAGCATGTCCCCACCGATGGAACACCTTTTCAATTCCAGCACATCCCCGCCGATGGGATTTCAATTTAATTTCCAGCAACAGGGACAGCACTGGCGAATGCCCACAATGGGGGTCAGTGTCAAGCCCGCATCAATCAGCGGACAGTGGCGAATACCCAACAAGGGGGTCACTTCCCAGCATCTCAGCCTCCTGCAAACAGGAGCACTTTTCAATTCCAGCACATCCCCGCCGATGGGATTCCAGTTAATTTCCAGCAATCTTCAATTCAGCAAAATCCAGTTAATTTTCAGCAATCTTCAATTCAGCAAAATCCAGTTAATTTCCAGCAAGTTCCAGTTCAACCTTCAGTACAGTCTCCAGTTCAGTTACAATCATTTCAAGCACAAGTTCATCAGAATCCAGTTCAATCATCAAACCAAGTTCAGCAACCCGCGGTTGCTTTTCAGCAAGCCCATAGGGTCGAAGACATCGACCACTATGCCGAAGAAGAACGTGCCTTACTCCAGGAGGCACCAGTCGCTCGAACAGATCACTCAGGACTGGACGAGTTGCGGGAGCAGTTCCAGATCTTGCAAAATCAGCTTCAGCGACAGCAAGGAATCGACCTACCTTCGACCAAGTTCAGAGACTTGTGTCCTTTCCCAGATGCTCAGGTACCTCAAAACTTTGAGGTTCCGAAATTCAAGAGATACGATGGCAGCGGTTGTCCCACAGCACATCTCAAGGCTTTCTGCGGGGAGCTGAGTGCAATCGCAGGAAATGAAGGGGCCCTTATTCGTTTGTTCCAAAAATCTCTGAAAGGCGATGCCCTAGATTGGTACACTTCATTGGACTGCCATCGCATCAGAACATGGGAGCAGCTTTCCCAGGCTTTCGTCGACAGATTCGCATACAATCTCAACATGGCACCCAGAAGAGCCGACCTCGCGGCACTCAGGCAAAGGAGTGATGAAACACTATCAGCTTACGTGGGACGTTGGCGAGCTATGGCAGCCAGAATGCGGACACCCATCGACGATGAAGAACAAATCTCCATGATTGTTCATTCAACATATCCAGGCATATCCGGATATCTCATCTCGCATCCATATGCGAATTTCTCACAATTGATCCGTGCTGGAGAGCAAGTTGAAGCAGGAATCCGGGCCGGGACGATCTCCCCATGGCCTCATCAAGCCACTCCAGTCAAGAGGAACAGAGTGGAAGGAAGACCTATCGGGCATGGGAATGGAAACCGTAGTGGTTCTCTTCCTCGCCCAACAGAGGTAAACAACATCAACACCACTGCTCAAGGGAATCAATGTGCTCCCCCACAGGGACGTCAACAGTATCAGCAGAATCAAGTTCAGCATCAGCCTCAGCGGCATCAGCCACAACAGAATCCTCAGCCACAACCACCTCGACAACAACAGCAATTCAGAGGAAACGGTCAATACTCATACCAGAACAGGCAGAATTACAGGGAGTTCAGGAAGTTCACTCCACTCAGTCAACCACTTAGTCAAATCATGACTACACTGGTACAAAAGCAGTTACTTACTCTAATGGCACCTCGGCCTCCGCCTCATCCTCTACCACCAAACTACCGAGAAAATGAGTATTGCGCCTATCATCAAGGACGTGGCCACGCCACTGATCGATTCTATACTTTGAAGAATGCCATACAAGACCTGATTGATGACCGCAAGATCGTCATCTCGGTCCCTGGAACTTCTCCAGCAGCTTCCACCAACATCCTTCAGAATCCTCTGCCTCAGCATCCAACGGACCCCAGTTCGTCTCGTGGCCCTGCAGTCAATAGTATAGAAGAAGGGGATCATCTCGATCGCTTCTTCTCCCCCATCCAATCCATTCACGCCTACACTTATGAGCCAACAAATCCTCCTCCAATCTTGCAAGGGGCAAGTCCCTTTCTTCCTTCAATCTCCGAGCCAATAGTGCTTGAAGGAGCACCTCCATATGATATACCAGTTGTTCAAGGGGCACCTTACAACCATTCAAGCTGGGAACCAGTCGTCCTGGAAGGAGCACAATCATACATCGAGCCCACATACGAACCTGTCATCTTGCAAGGGGCAACTCAAGAACAATCCAATCCGCAATGGAAGGATTATACTCATCAGCAGCAAGAGCCCGTTGTCTTGGAAGGAGCTCTTCCAGTTGAGCCAGTCATATTGCAAGGGGCAAATCCCGGAGGCGTATCAATCACGCTACGGCAGCTCGGACGAACAGAGAAACCTCCTGCCATATCAAGAGGACCAGTATTCATTCCGTGGGAGCCTCCCGCCCCAGGAACAGTCAAGCCAGGACCACGACCTTATGTGGTCTATGAAGACAAGCCTCGATACTACCCCTTCAGCACGGGCAACAATGTAGTCCTCAAGGCAAAAGCTCCATACGAGGAAGATCTGGTACCCACACAAGCACCGTTGCAAGAGCCGGTGGTCCTAGAAGGCAAGGGTGAGGAAAATTATAAAGAGGTCCCATGGCACTATCCAGAATGCGCAGAAGTGGGGAACATGAATCCCAACGGGCGTTGCATCCGAAGAGATAATCAAAACAGAGGAGATCCCAAAGGTGTCCTCTCAGGCCTCGGCAGCAAAAATGAAGCCGCATACGATGTGGCGACTCAGCTCAAGTCAATCCCTGCACAAATCTCAGTATGGGAGCTACTCTGCACATCTCGCATACACCGAGAAATGTTTTCCAAGACCTTGAACGATGCTCACATCTCCTCTGATACGGCACCAGAAATGATAGCTTTGATGATTGGACAACTCCTGGCTCCGCGCGCCATCACCTTCACAGATAATGAGTTGCCACCAGAGGGACGTGATCATGGGCGATCCCTCAACATAGCCTTACGATACAAAGACCTCTGTGTTCCGCTGGTCCTTATCGATAATGGCTCAAGCTTAAAAGTCTGCCCACTCAAGACTGCAGAACGTCTGGGAATCAGTCCCTCTTCATTTCGACCCAGCACCATATGTGTCAGAGCATTCGACAACACCCGCCGATCAGTGGAAGGGGAAGTCGACATAGAGGTACAGATAGGCCCGGAAGTCTCCACCATCACATTCCAAATCTTGGATATATCAGCCTCTTTCAACATGTTGCTCGGACGACCGTGGCTGCACAAGGTTGGAGCTGTGCCATCAACCCTGCATCAACGAGTAAAGTATATCTGTGGAAATCAAGTGATCTCTATCCATGCAGAGAAAGAGCTCATCATTCCTTCCAATGCTGCTGCCACTGAACCAGACATCCCGGTCATCGATATCCAGCACTCTGAAGAAGACATCCCGTTTCACAGTTTCGAATTCGAGACTGTGAACTCTATCGCCAATCCAGAACCAATAAGGGTGGACCGTGTCTTTTCGCTGGCAGAGCGTCTGAGCCTCAAATACCGAATGAAGAATCACTTCAAGTCCAGAAAGGTACCGCTGATATATAACCAACGCAAATGGGGACTCGGATACAGGTCAACATTCATGGACAAAAGGAGGAAGAAATTTCGGTGCTCACCCATCCAATTCGTCAAGCCAGGAGAACCTTGCAAAGATCCAGGAGGGAATCAACCGACTGCACTACACAAAGGCCTCCCGATGAGTCTAGTTTGGGCCACGTGGCCCCCCATTCGATGGGATCAGATTCTCGAACCATCTAAGCCTCCAGAAAAAGAAGAAAAGGATGAAGACAAAGAAGAAAGTCAAATACAGCAGCTTCAGGACCAGGTTACCCTGACACCTGCTCCCAACCAGGGGCACAACCTTCCCACTTCAATCAGCAAGGGGCACAACTTGCCCATCTCAGCACCAATTAGCAAGGGGCACGACTTGCCCATCTCTGCAAAGTCAACATCATCAATCATCAGCCAGGGGCAGAAGCAGCCCATCCATTGGACCAAGAAAGGGAAGTGGCCAGCCCTAGATTGGTCTGATGTCCAGGTTCCAAACTTGTGTCTCACTGTGGAACCAGACGAACTGCAATGCGAGGTAAGTGATCCGGGAGGGACTGAGTACGACTCAGATCTCGAACCCGACCAGCGAGAAGTCATGGTCATTGGGCCAGACCATGATTCTTCGCCCAAATCATCAACCCCCACCTCTTCAGGGGAGGAAGTGTGGGGTCCTGAATGGTCATCCGTTCCCCTAACTTTTGAATCAGCCAAAGAGCTATCTGAGGGCTTTGGCTTCAAAAAAAAAAACGCCTGTTTAAGCAGCAGCCGGAACTTTGGAACAAGTTGGGCTCAATCATGGTCTGCAATGCCCGCTTGTTCAAAGTCCCATGAATTTCAAAAAACCAAAAAAATCAAAAACTTTCAAAAGCCAAAAACATCTAGTATTTCCATTTCAGAAAAATCTCAAAAACCAAAAAACATTTCTTTTCCTGCATTCAATAGTGTGCCAAGTTCGTCTAAAGAGTCGCATGAGTTTGAAGTCGAATCATATGATTTCGACATCGAATTAGACTTCGAACTCATGGGTCTAGACGAAGCTCGGGATGAGGAAGATGATGATACTGCTCCCGAACTAGAGGATCTCCTCAAAAAGTTCGAATCCAAAGCCAATGTTGTAGCCGATGATTTCGAGATAGTAAACTTGGGGACACCTGAGATCCCTAGGGAAGTACGCATTGGAAAATCGTTGCCACCTGAGATGAAACAGAAAATGATAGAGTTCCTAGCTCCAAGATTGTCCAACTTCGCGTTCTCATATGAAGACATGCCGGGGCTCGATGAAGAGCTCGTTGTACACCATCTGCCAACCAAGGTAGATATGAAGCCAGTGAAGCAGAAACTTCGAAGAATGAAGTCAGAGTGGGCCCTGAAAGTCCGAGATGAAGTCATCAAACAATACAACGCGGGATTCTTGGTAGTCTCCAACTACCCTGGATGGCTCGCCAACATCGTGCCAGTACCAAAGAAGGACGGCAAGGTTCGAATGTGCATCGACTTCCGAGATCTCAACAAAGCCAGTCCAAAAGATGACTTCCCTTTGCCACATATCGACACTCTGGTCGACAACACTACTGGATACAAGATCTTCTCATTCATGGATGGGTTCTCAGGTTACAATTAGATCAAGATGGCCGTCGAAGATCGCGAGAAGACATCGTTCATCACTCCCTGGGGAACCTTCTGTTACAGGGTAATGCCGTTCGGTCTGAAGAACGTAGGAGCAACATATCAGCGAGCAATGACAGCACTATTCCACGACATGATGAACAAGGAGCTCAAAGTATATGTGGACGACATGATCGTCAAATCTCGCACAAATGAAGGACACTTTGAAGATCTGAAGAAGTTATTCAACAGATTAGAAAAGTACAAGCTCCGCCTCAACCCTCAGAAATGTGTCTTCGGTGCAATGGGAGGTAAGCTCCTCGGCTTTATGGTGAGCGAGGATGGCATCAGGGTCGACGAGACCAAAACCAGAGCAATCATCGAGATGCCCCCTCCTAGAACAGAGAAAGAAATTCGTGGCTTCCTCGGCAGAATTCAATACATCAGTCGCTTCATCGCACAGCTCACACCTATCTGTGAGCCCATATTCAAGCTCCTTCGGAAGAACGTCCCAAAAGAATGGAATGATGATTGCCAAGTCGCCTTCGACCGCATCAAGAAGTATCTCATGAATCCTCCAGTCCTAGTGCCACCCACTCCCGGACGACCACTATTGTTATACATCTCGGTAGCAGCAGAAGCCATAGGCTGTGTCCTCGGCCAGCACGACGAGACCGGGAAGAAGGAACAAGCAATATATGATTTGAGCCGGAAGTTCACCGACTACGAGACCAGGTATTCCCCGATCGAGAAGACTTGCCTCGCCCTAGTCTGGGCAACTCAGCGACTCCGTCAATACATGATTGCATTCCCTATTCTCCTTCTCGCTCACATGGATCCGCTCAAATACCTGTTCGAGAAGCCGGCACTCACTGGAAGGATAGCTAAATGGCAGCTACTCCTGTTTGAGTTCGACATCACCTATGTCACTCAAAAGGCAATCAAGGGACAGGCCCTCGCCGATCATCTTGCAGCTCACTCTCTCCTGGACTATCAGCCGCTCAAGACGTTCTTCCCTGATGAAGATCTCTTACTTATTGAAGGGGATGAAAAGAAGAAAAAAGATGAGTGGACGTTATTCTTCGACGGCGCAGCAAATTCTAAAGGGAGTGGTATTGGAGCAATCCTCTACTCTCCAGATGATGTCCCTATTCCTATCTCGAGGTGCATCGCATTCGAGTGTACCAACAACATGGCAGAGTATGAAGCATGCATCGCTGGCCTAAGGGAAGCCATAATCTTGGGCGTCAAGAAGCTACAAGTGTTTGGAGACTCACAGCTTATCATCAATCAGACCAATGGCGAATGGAAGACCAATGATGAGAAGTTGATACCATATCATGTGTATCTTGACAATCTGATCGAAGAATTCAAAGAAATCACTTTCTCATACATGCCCAGAGCCAAGAACCAGTTTGCAGATGCTCTCGCCACACTTGCATCAATGCTCGAGATACCAAAAGGAGCTTCAGAATGGGAGCTCACAGTCGAAATTCAAGAAGAACCTGCTTTTTGCCTGCAAATAGAAGAAGCCGAAGCTGTCCCTGACAAACCCTGGTATGCCGACATCAAGCAATATCTCGAAACCCAGGAGTATCCAGAGTCAGCAACAGCAACAGATCGCCGAACCATTCAGCGTTTGGCTGGCCAGTTCACCATCAGTGGCGAAGTTCTTTACAAGCGATCCTATAATCACATCCTCCTTCGGTGCGTCGATGGAATAGAAGCTGCGAAGATCATGAAAGAAATACACGAAGGAATCTGTGGCCCTCACATGAATGGGCACATGATGGCAAAGAAGATTCTACAACTCGGCTACTACTGGCTCACCATGGAGACAGACTGTTGCCAGCACGTCAGAAAATGCTTCAAGTGTCAGGAGCATGCAAATCAAATCCATGCCCCATCATCAGAGTTATACAACCTGACCACCCCCTGGCCCTTCTCCATGTGGGGACTTGACATCATCGGCAAGATCAGTCCCAAAGCATCAAATGGTCATGAGTACATACTTGTGGCAGTCGACTACTTCACCAAGTGGGTAGAGGCAGCCTCCTACACCACGATTGCAGCATCTCAAGTGATCAAATTCATGAAGAACAACATCATATGCCGATATGGAATCCCTAATGCCATCATCACAGATAATGGGACCCCGTTCGTCAATAAGAAGATGGATGACTTCCTCAGCAAGTTCAAGATCCAACGTCATCGATCAAGCCCCTACCGTCCCCAGATGAATGGTGGGGTAGAAGCCGCAAACAAGACAATCGTCAGAATACTCGAGAAGATGGTCGTGACCTATCGAGATTGGTCAGATATGCTCCCATATGCACTTTGGGCCTATCGAACGTCTGTACGGTCTGCTACGGGCGTTACTCCTTTCGAGCTTACTTATGGAATGGAGGCAGTTCTACCAGTCGAAGTGGAAATACCATCACTACGGGTGTTACTAGAAAGCGGAATTGAAGAAGGAGAATGGCAACGGGCCAGATTCGATCAGTTGCAGCTAGCAGATGAAAAGCGCATGCGTGCACTAAGTCATTCACAGTGTTATCAGAAAAGGATCGCTCGGGCCTACAACAAGAGAGTCCGAAAAAGAAGTTTCAAGGTAGGCGACATGGTCATGAAGAAGATTCTACCGTCGCACCTTCCAGATCCCAGAGGAAAGTTCAAACCCTCGTGGGACGGGCCACTGATCGTCAGAGAAGTACTTCCCGGAGGCGCCCTCAGACTCACCAGCATGAGAGGGGTGGATCTTCCCGAGCCAACCAACGCCGACAACGTGAAGATCTTTCACGGGTAAGTTATTCTGACCTTATCAAGAGTTACCTTAATAGAGCTGAAGTCAGGAGGTCAAAGCTAAGATCTCTGAGAAATCATTCCGTCCACCAACAAGTGTTTCAAATAAGGGGATTCCAAAAGAGAAAAATACAAAAAAAAAGGGGGGGATTCAAGAAGAGACAAAAAAAAAAAAGAGAGAAAAAGAATGTAAAAGAAAAAGAAAAAGAAAAGAAAAGAAGAAAAGAGAAAGAAAAAGGGAAGCCAAAGTAAAGCACCCAAGAAAAAATCAACCCAAAAAGAAACACAGTCATTCATCCATTCATCTCAGAGGGGTCTTTAGCAAAGACCGACAGCTCTATCATCGTAACTTAGGATAAGGGCTGAAAGACTGCTATCGGCCGGCAACGACGGATTCCCGACCTCTAGCCGCCGCAGTTATCCAGAGATCCAGAAAGAAAAGAAAAAGAAAAAAAAAAGAAAATGTGTGCCTAAACAAAGAGGGCGGAGTGAAAACCCGAAAGGGCGCTCCGAGTAAAAACAGTGGGCATACAGCGGACTTGGTGAAAACCTGAAAGGGCGCCCCAAGGGTAAAAACAGCACAGCTGCCAAGGGGCAGGCAAGATCAAATACCCGGGACGTGGTGAAAACCCGAAAGGGCGCCACGGGCAAAAATGACGGGAAAAAGCCGGCTGTGGTGAAAACTCGAAAGAGCGCTGCAGGCAAAAATGGCAAATAAAAAAAAAGAAAAAAAATAAAAAATAAAAGTGCAGGTACCAAGAAATCAGACAGTCCAGATCGGTTCAAGCAGTGAAAGTGCAAGAACAAGAGGAAGTACAGTCAGGAGCAAAGAACTCTACAAACTCTGACAATCTCAGGAAGCAAGAGTTTCCATTGCCTACATCTCTAGGGAACCAAAGGATCAAGCAAGTCGAATCTCGAGACATCGGTCAAATCATTGACCGAGCCCCAGTTCTGATTCCTATATCCTGACACAAAATCCAGACACACTCACAAGACAACTCATGGCACAGTAGATTTTCAAACAGTTCTCTCTTTTTTTTAATTAAATGCATCATATTTCTTTTACATATAACATATCGCCTTTTTCAAAAAATACAAAAATGCATCATCATCAATCATATATGCAAAAAAAGGATGTGCAGGTGGCCAACACAATCAATCTCTACCCTCCTCCTCGGCCACATCAGGTGAGTCCTCTGACTCATAAAAAGATAGTCTCGCTCTCAACCTGCTCACCTCCATACGCAGGTAATGCACCTCATCGCGCTCAAGGGTACGGATCGCTGTCTCCTCATCAGACAACCTCCGATCGGCAGCCAATCTCCTCGACATCATCTCACAATGATACCGAAGTGCAGAGATCTCAGACAGCAGATGACCATGAGTGGCCAAGAGGAAGCCAGGATCGATAAACAGGCGCTCCTCAAAAGGTTCATATGAACCAGATGAAGAGCCAGCATCTCCAAGAATATCCTGCTCATCCTCATCAGCAGTCTGGTGCCAACAAGGGATACGTCAATACAAAGACTGCTCAGCAACCCAGTACTGATATGGGGTGGTCGCCATCGGAAAAGTTCGTAGCTCAAATCCCAACAAATCAGCTGTCAAATAACTCGCCCAAGAACAATCAATCCGGGTCCTAAAGTCAGAGGATCTGGATGGAAGTGCTCGACGCCCGATACTCGTGAAAGCGAAATGAGGAACATCCTGCTCATACCCAAACTGCCGCAGGAACCGGATGGGATGGTAAGAAAAGTAGGATCGAAAGCCTACCAACATCAGAGGATGGCGGTGTGCATCGCAAAGCACTGGAGGAAGTGAAAGCCAAGATGACTCCCAACGAACGTTCCAGTCACGAAGTTCAGCAAACATCCTGCGATACAAGGGCTCGCTCATCCTAGCTGTATGAGGAAGAAACTCCATAATGTGTCGCATAAGGTCTGGGCGACGAGTGTCAGGAAAAGGTACAGGAACAGTCATCGAAAGACGCTCCCATAGCCAGACCTGATCACAGAAAGCAAAAGAAGTTCAGCCAGAGCAAAACAATTCCTAGCAAAGCAAGAAGAAAAAAGGTGCAGAAAAGATACCTGAAGGAAAGCACAACAGCCGTGAAGGACACGAGTGCGGCCCAGGGCACAGTCGGTCAGCCCATCGAATAGCTCGGCCAAGATGAGAGAAATGATCCCCTGCCGACGGACAGCTCGGCTCATCACCTCAAAAAGCAAAGGAGTCTGGGACCTGCGCCATCCCGAGAACAGCACCTCAGCAATCAAACAGAACATCAGTGCGTTCCGAGCAAAGGTAGAACCGGCCGTACTCTGAGGACCCGAAAAAAGATCATACAATAGGTCCAAAGAGAACACTACAGCATCCTGGCCACTAGCTGCAGGCCGAACAAGATAAGGGATCCCAAACCAGTTCTGCGGTGTAGCAGTCTTCGGCGATGTCTTCGGCGAAAAATACTGGGCATAATCCCAGGGTAGGCCTGTCAAGCGTGCAAGCTCCTCCAAAGAAGGCCCCATCTCCATATCGTTGAACGCAAACAAGTTCAACGAAGGGACCCAGTCAATCAAGGCAGCTCCAAGCATCCTCCAATCAATATCAACTCTGGCCAGATGAATCAGACTGCCAAAGCCATAAGACTCCAAATCTCGAATCTCATAAACTGACAAGCTGTCAAGCCAAGCAAGCAGTCGTGGCGAGCAAGAAGAACGAGGAAGCAGCTGACAAGTCCTCACCGGTATCCCCTCCAGTACAAAAGGCCCAGAAATCGAGGACAACTCATCGAGGATCGGAAGGTCAACAGGCAAAGGAGAAGGAAAAGCTGGAACCTCTGCCGACTCGACAACCCCTGATCGGCCCTCAGTGACGGCTATGTCTGATATAGTCGCATCGCCATCTGAAACTGTCATAATCTCAGCCGCATGAGAAGACTCGCCCACCTCATGAACAGAGTGCGCAAAGGGCCGATGACCAAAAGAAGGACAATGCTCCCAACCAAAAGAGCCATCAGTGAAGATCACACCGCACATCGTGGCATCCTGACCAATCTGACCGTCAAAGAATACATCTGAACCATCCAAAGGGGTCCCGACAACCCCGATCAAAGAATCAACGGTCAGATCTGGACCTGCGGCCCCCTCCAACAGAAAATCATGTATCCAGTCATCATCCTGGTCGATCAAGGGGATCATCGAGGCATCTACACCGTCCATCATCAAGGGGACATCATCAATGATCACATCAAGTCCACCCAAACAAGTGTGCCGCACATCTCGGCCCTCATCCAGAGCATCCAAACCGTCAAAGGTACCATCTGAGCCATCCATACCATCCAGACATGAGATCAGCCCATCTATGTCCCTCATAGTCCCATCATCACCGTCCATCACATCATCCATGGGGCCCACACTCAAGGGATGCATAGCCTCACCTATGTCCCATCCCATCATCCCATCTATACCATCCATTCCTCCCATGATGAAGGTCCCATTCAAATATGAAAATCCAGCCATCCCACCATTAATGGACCCATTCAAAGCTCCACCAACCACCAAGCTTAAGTCTTCATCAATGCCCCCTCTTAATGCCCCATCTACCCCATCCATTAAAGGCATCTCCCCATTATCAAAGCTCAGTTGAAGATCTGAAGTGTGGGACCCATCTTGGACAGCCCCCACAGCCCATAAATCCCCACCATCCATTGCCCAAGAAAGGACAAACCAAGATGAAGACAAGATGATAAGGAAAGAAGAGACAAAAAGAATATTCATGGCTGCAATCGAACTCGCCAGTGCAAAGCAGATGGAGACAGGGACAGTGGACAGAGGAGAGTGTCCGAACTAGAGCCAGCCCAGGCCACTCAAGAGGCGAGCCTTGGGCGGCCTGCCCTGGGCCGCCCGTACGGACTCGGTTCCGCTCTCTCCGCGGGATTGGCTCCAGGATTCTTGGTAGGTGAGGCTGACAGTCCACGTCAGCAGATGGCGCTCCGTGGGCCGCCCAAGGCTCTGGTCCACTCCAAATTTCAACTGAAGATGATCAAGATCACACAAAAGGTGCCCCACTGGCCCAATCACGAAGCAATGTGGCCGGAATATGGCTGATCAAGCCAAAGAAGGGGGAAAGTGATCAAGTGGGGGCCACAAGCAATCCAAGCCATTCAAAGACTAGATCATCATGATCTAAACCATTGAAGAACCTACATGAGCCGTCAAACAACAAGATCAAAGGTTTGATCATCACGAGAAGGGCCAGAATCCAAGATCTAATCATCAAGTGGGCCCACAAAGTCAAATCAAGCGATCTGAGACGTTCAAGCCATCATCCACACCATGAGCAGCCTTCTTAGCCTCACCAGTCATCAGAAGAGTTGCCCCAAAGTAAAGCCAAGGTCTCAGGTGGGCCCGCAGGGCCAAATCCATCAATCTGAACCATTCAAGGGCCAAATCATCAAGATCCAAACCATTGGAAAGCTTACACAAGTCATGGAGTGGCAAGATCAAAAGTCCAATCATCAAAAGAAGGGCTAAAATCCAAGATCCAATCATCAAGTGGGCCCCGCAGGGCCTAAACAAGCAATCTAAACCGTTCAAGTCATTGTCCATGCAGTTGAGGAATCACAAATCATGAAAGAATGAGTCAAGAGTCAAAGCATCCAGACATCACCTAGGAATTTGGGAGAAATTAAAGCCTGTATATTCATCCAAAAGAGCTTGATACAATAGGGGACAAAAACAAAAGTACAAGGCCATGTAAAGCAGAGACAGCTACAAGTCACCAACATAATCATCATCGCCCCTCCTCGCGTCCCGCTCCCGACGATAAAGATCCATCAAAGGAGCAGTCACTGAACCTCCAGCATACCTGCGACGGCCACCTGGAACATAAAGCGAAGGAAGCAAAGGCCCCTGGCCAAATAGCAGATACCACTCATCATAATCACGATCCGGGATCGTGAAACGGAAGCCAGGCTGGCCCACCAGAGCCTCAACTCTCTCATCAGCTGGCATCCGAGCAGCTGGAGGAGGTGCAGAACAGGGGACTCGAGCCACCCCAATGACTTGCCGAAGCAATCTCTCTCCCAAGTACCATTGGAAGGACTCAGCGTCAGAAAGCATAATACGGAGACATGAAGCATCATATGCCTCCACGCGCTGGGGTGTGTAGTAGAGAGGGAAACTAGCGTACGGCATCCGGGCAAACTGCAGCAGAAGAGGTTACCACGATCAGTTACAAGTACAACACAAGGACAAAGACAAGCAAGATACTTACGTCCTCAACGGTCAGCCCGTCTATATCAGCACGCCAATTGTCCCCGGGAACTCGGGAGTTCCACTGACGATTCTGCTGATGCCAGTACATGTGGCGATACTGAGCGGGTTCAATGTCATCTCGCATCCTCGGCGCAAGATGCGGAAAATGGTCATAAAAGAAGGTCTGGATGAAAGTACATTTAATGATCAGAGAGAGAAAGGAGGCAAATGGCTCCAAGGAGGATGAAAGAAGAGGTACCTCAACGACAGGCCAGAAGCCTGTGAAGGACCGGCTATGCCGACAGGTCTTGTCCAGACCTTGAAAGAGACGGGTCAGGATGGCCCCATTCCAGTTATAGGGGTGATGAAGGTCCTCGACTAAACGAAGAAATTTAGGATCAACTCTCTCATTCGCATGGCAAAAAAGGAAGGATCCAAAAGCATAAGTGATCATGGCCCGCGCCTTGTGGAGGGCCTCTCGCTCGGTGCTAGGGACGACGGAAGCGAAATTGTTGTAAAACCATCGCATCTTCACTTGATGGCCTTGGAATTCACCCTCAGGAGGGACGTCACCGACAAGCCGCAGCCAATCAGTGGAAGAGAGGGGAGCTAGAGAGCTCACTTGAGGGACAATTGCCCCATGAAATGGGAAGCCTATCTGCATGTAAATGTCCAAAGGGGTTATTCCCCATTCTCCACAAGGGAGCTGGAAGGTGTGGGTCTCATCCCGCCACCTCTCACAAAGGGCCGCAAGCATCATGCGGTTGGCGTCGTTATTATGGAAGCGTAGGGTGAGGAGGCCAGCAAAAGGAGTACCATCTAGTACTCGCTCAAGCAAGGGCTGTGGCTCTTTCATCCAATTGTCCCAGCGATCCCTTGTACCTCGACCCTTGATAGCAGGAAGAGGTTGATGCTCCATAGCTAGGGAACACATGTGGTCCCCTCGGCGGACAATGAAAGCAGGATCATCCTCGTCAACCACTTGGTGGCCCCTGGTACCATCCGCCATGGAATCCTACAAGCTTGGCAAGGTAAGTCCCTATCCTTTACCCATTAAAATCCAAATTCTCATCCAAGAAACCCATGGGATTGGACTCACATTCCAATGCAAAATCTAAAGTCCAACTCCATGTGTCACTTAGGATATGTGTTGGACCCATTGGAAAAAGTAAGGCCCACCTTAAAGAAGGTGGCATGGTATGCCTTAGGTAAGAAAAGTCCATCATCCAAGGACACATTTTGGACAATAAATGCACTCAAGTGCCATGAGATCAACTAAGGATGAGAGTCCTACTTCACATGAGAAGTCCCTCTTCAAAGTCCACATGTGGCCAAGGATTGACTCACTTTTATGCCAAGGTCATGATTCTCACTTAGGATGTCTTCATCTTTTTACACATATGCATGGACAAGTGGGGAATAGAAAGGAAACGGGCCCCCAAGAGCAACCCAAATGCCTCATCTCAATGGATTGGAGAGAGCACATAGCCCACTTGAAGAACATGAGGACCCATTCATGGGTTAACCATGGGCAACCTTATGTGCCTCATCTTGATGAAAGTTTTGACCATGAGAATACAACAAGGAGGTCTACACACAAACATATGAATCAGAGAAGCTAAGGGTAGAAAGTTGATGCACATAGCCCACATGAAGAATCAAAGTTGAAAATGCCCATGAAAAGGCAAGTTTGGGCAACTTATGTGCACCAACTTTTTCACCAAAGGGGAGACCATTTGAGCACAAAAGAGCATGGCTTGATGAGTTACCTAACCATCATGAAAATGGATAAGAATGTTACACATAGCCCACTTGAATATCAAAATCCAAAATGTCCCAAGGCATGAGACAAAAATGGGCAACCTATGGGTATCATTCTTTCCCACAAATGGAAAGAAAAACCACTCATACTTGAGAATGATGGTGGATGACCCACCAAGTCCCCAAAGAAAGAATCAAGGAGCTATGGTTGTATGGATAGCTCACTTGAAGATCATCCATTTGAGGTTGATAGCATTAGAGGAAAACTCTTGAGAACCACATTCTTACCACAAGGAAAACCATTTGAAACTAGTGAGACTGTGGGAACAACTCACTCATGGGACTTGTAGATGGTCAAGTAACTCAAGTCCTCCATCCATCAAAGGAAAAAGCATGAAAAGAAAAATCCCACATGAACAAAGTGTAGTGGGGAACACATGGTTCAAAGAAGTGCCCAAGTTTCAATGAAGGCCCAAAAGCCCATCCACATGAAAAACTTCAAGGAGCCTACGACACTTTGTACAAGGAGGTACATCATATGGAAGAGTTGGGCCACTTGTCCATAAAGGCCCAACTAGAAAAACTAGCCCACTTGAGATCCAAAATGAAGAATGGGCTAGTCATCTTGGTCCATACATATATGAAAAAAGATGGGGTCACCTAAAAATGAGCCCCATGAGCCCAAAACTTGAGATGGGCCCTACCATGCCCATGGGCCCAAACCTTGAAAAAAAAAAGATGAAAAAGAAAGGAAGAGCATTAAGGAAAAATGACAAGGGCAAGAAAGCATGAGGGAGCCCAAAATGAAGCATTGGGCCCATCAAATACACCAAGGGCCATGACTTCACTTTGAGCCCATTTGATACACATGAGAAGAGGCCCAACTCCCATGAAAAAGATAGAGTATTTTGCCATGAACACTTGGTGACATGGCAAAATCACCCTTTACATATACATGAGGGGAGCGTGAAAAGAAAGAAAAAAAAATGAAGTGGAGAGCTTGCAATGTCCTTCTCCATGCACCACCTTTGAAAAAGACTTGAGATCTAGAAAAAGGCCAAGAATGCTTGGGCCCACCTTCACACCTCTTGGAATAGCTACATGGAAAAAGAAAAGAGTCATGAGAAGAGATAATAAAGAAGGAAAAGGATAAGAAAAGAGAAAGGAAGTGGTCCATACCTTTACCACTCACCAAAGAGGGACCACCTTGCTGTCCCAAAACTTCTCTAAGGCCCACTACTTGAAAAGAGCAAGGGACCACCAAAGAAGAGAGAGAAAACTTGAAAAAGAGAGAGTATGAGAGAGAGAAGAGAGAGATTGCACGTTTGAGGGGGGGAGGGTGCCCCATGTTATATAGAAAAGGGGAGGGCACCCTTTTACCCAGCCCCCTGAAGAGACCAGGAGGCACAGACCGGTCGGGCGGCCCATGGGAGGCCATCCTAGCCTCCACCTAAGTGAGGTGACTTCTCACCTCCTCTCCTTGGGAAGAACTCCTCCTTGGGAAGGGTGGTTGCAAGTGAATCTTGTACCTTCATGTAAGAATGAGGTGATGGAAGAGAAGGATGAGAAAAAGGAAGAAATCTCACCAAAATCTCATCTCATGAGAAATGGGTGAGAAATTGGGTTGATGATGTGGAAAAGTTTCATGGAATTTCCAAGAAAAAGAAAGAAAAATTTGACTCGGTCAAACAATGATCTCAACCATCCAAAGCTATGACCTGATGATCCGAACCATTCCAAAGAGAATTCCCGTAGTCTCCAACCTGGATTGCTGCTCTTTTGTATACAGTTTCATGGTCCGAAGACCTTAAACTACGTCAGGATTGACATCCCGAGAGATTTTCAATAAAAACCGGCATCAGTCTGGACTATCCATCCGCTGACACCGGACATTTTTCCAAAAAAAAAAAAAAAAAACATGTTTGCCCTTCTTTTGTACAGTTTCATTGGTCCGAAGACCTTAAACTACGTCGGGATCAAGATCCCGAGGGATTTTTTAATAAAAATGGGTATCGATCTCGACCATCAAAATCAGAATCGATGACCCAGAATATTTTTCAAAAAAGAAAACAAAAAAAAAATGTCTTTCCTCTTTTAAAGTTTTGGGTCCGAAGACCTTAAACTACGTCGGGATTCACATCCCGAGAGATTTTCAATAAAAGCCGGTATTGGTCTTGATTGCTCGAATCAAGATCCGACGACACCGGGTACTTTCGAAAACCACAAAAAATATATTTATGCATTTCCAACACTTTTTTGTACATAGTTTTGGGTCCGAAGACCTTAAACTACGTCGGGATCAACATCCCGAGAGATTTTCAATAAAAGCCGGCGTCGGTCTTGTTTGCTCACATCAAGATCAATGACTCCGGACATTTTCAAAAATCATAAAAAATATATTACCAGCCCCGCTTTTAAAGTTTTGGTCCGAAGACCTTAAACTACGTCGGGATCGACATCCCGAGAGATTTTCAATAAAAACCGGCATCAGTCTGGACTGTCCATCCGCTGACACCGGACATTTTTCCAAAAAAAAAAAAAAAAAAACATGTTTGCCCTTCTTTTGTACAGTTTCATTGGTCCGAAGACCTTAAACTACGTCGGGATCAAGATCCCGAGGGATTTTTTTAATAAAAATGGGTATCGATCTCGACCATCAAAATCAGAATCCATGACCCAGAATATTTTTCAAAAAGGAAAACAAAAAATGTCTTTCCTCTTTTAAAGTTTTGGGTCCGAAGACCTTAAACTACGTCGGGATTCACATCCCGAGAGATTTTCAATAAAAGCCGGTATTGGTCTTGATTGCTCGAATTAAGATCCGACGACACCGGGTACTTTCGAAAACCACAAAAAATATATTTATGCATTTCCAACACTTTTTTGTACATAGTTTTGGGTCCGAAGACCTTAAACTACGTCGGGATCAACATCCCGAGAGATTTTCAATAAAAGCCGGCGTCGGTCTTGTTTGCTCACATCAAGATCAATGACTCCGGACATTTTTAAAAATCATAAAAATATATTACCAGCCCCGCTTTTAAAGTTATGGTCCGAAGACCTTAAACTACGTCGGGATCAACATCCCGAGAGATTTTCAATAAAAACCGGCATCAGTCTGGATTGTCCATCCGCTGACACCGGACATTTTTCCAAAAACAAAAAAACATATTTGCCCCTCTTTTGTACAGTTTCGTGGTCCGAAGACCTTAAACTACACTGGGATTAATTTCTCGGGGGACCTTTCTCGCTTTCAACTAAAAACCGGCATCGGCCTCGACCGTTGGGATCATGGTTCGATAACCCGGATCATTTCAAAAATACCAAAAATATTTTAAAGCTTTCCATAAAAACCAGTATCAATCTTGATCACCCGAGTTGAAATCTGGAACCTTTTCAAAACAAAAAAAAATATATATAAATAATATATAAAACAAAAAAAAATTTCACCACTAGTTTCAAACGCACCAATTTATCCCCAGCGGTCCGAAGACCTTAAACTACACTGGGATTAACTTCTCGGGGGCTTTCTTTCCTAACCTGTTCCAGGCATGGCTGACACTTGATCGTACGGTGTCTGGAATCTCTTAAACAGGTAAGGGCTGTGGCGGGCAGAACTCCGCAATCCTGTTCGTGTTGAACGCACCGTGATAGACAACCTTGATTTGGGAGTCGCTGTTGAAGCTGACGGATGTTCCCTGTTCCTAGAACTCATGAAGGGGATTAAGGCTGTTGGGAGGTGGAGCTCACCCTCACGGAATTGTGAGCAACGTAAGACCCCAAACTGGATTGACTAAGGGAAATGTGAGGATGTGGCTCATTTTGTGGCCGAAGGAGTCCGTCGGACGATACGTGGTCTATGTGCATTGCACATGAGGAACAGGCAACTTTGTGGGTGTGTTGACTGAAAACCCTCAAAATCCCCTCATCCGAAGATGTAAAACTACGGCACTTAATTGTGTGAGATTCGTCTTGCTCGCTGACGTAAAATGGATCGGGTGCCTTACCAGCAGTAGAAGCTGGAAGTGGATGGAAATTCCACATCTTTTCCCTGCATTTCAGAAAAATCACAAAATACAAAAAACATTGCAAAATCACCTCTTCAAAAATCACAAAAAATATTTCCATCGCTTTCAAATCAAATATCTGCAAAAATCACAAAAATACTTCTCTTGCTTTCATAAAAAATATTTCGAAAATCATAAAAATATTTCCTGTGTTTTCAATAACCGATCTCTATCCTGACCACTCAGGTAAAGGTTCGGATCATATTTACAAAAAAAAATCACAAAAATTAGCATCCCCAGCACTACAATTCAGGAGTCTTGAACTCCGCTCACTTCACAGTATGGGACGACGGATCCAATCGCCCGCAAATTGGAATCTTGACCAAAACGGGCAACCAAACATCATCTTAATCACATGTATGCCCAGAAGAACATCTTGAAGTCGGATGATATCCTCGTACATTCTCATTAGCAAAGAAACAGCATCTTGGGACGATGGACCTGATCGACCACCGGTCGGGATCTTGACCAACCCGCTGACCAAACACCCGTGTAAAAAAGAAAATCCCCAAGGGAAGCACAACCCTACAAGCAATAAGCTCAAAATTCTCTGCATCTCCAGTAAAAGCAAAATCATCAAACGAAAAGAGAATGAGCCAAACCATGCATTTATCATGCATCTCCATGCATCAGCATCCATCACACCAATCATCATGTTTACCTGCTTTCAAAATAAAAGTCGGTTAGCTAAAGACCCCACAGGCATCCCTAGTGGAGGCACATGCAAACCAGATTTTCATTTCAAAAAGACAAAAAAATATTTCTATTTGCAAATAAAAAACCCACGGAGTATTACTCCCCAGAGTGGGTATCTTTTCAAAACCCAAAAATATTTTCTCAGTAGAGCGTTCTGCCTCCAACACACCAGGAGATCTTCCATATCTCTGGGTAGGAGCCAACGCAAAAATCAAATAAGATCCAATGTCTCACGGTTTCCCCGGAGATCATCGGATCCAATGCACTCAAAGTACGGTCGAACTGAACTCCAGTGTCAGTACGGTCGTACCACATGCCAAGATACGAAAAGATGAAAAGCCAAAAGGCTCGGTCAAAGAAACCATTTGAACAGGTGGAAACGATGAATTGTAACCCAAGTATCAAAATCAGCAGATTGGGTGGAAAGAGTTCACCCGCACATACCTAGGCGTGGATGCCTGAAGTACCTTGACTGAGTCCAAGTCGGCGTAGTAGAATCCCGTAAGACTATCGGACGCAGGGCGTCTAACCACTTTGACAGTCAAGCGAAACAAGTACTCCTGGAGTGATCTGGGAAAACATCAAACATCACACAATCAGTCTCAGGGTCAGCATCCTCGTAAGACTGTCGACGCAGAGGCTCTGCTGTACCTTTCCGGTGTTAGTACCGATCGGGAATGGAAGGGTTGCGATTGGGTACCCAGGTTGCAGCAAACTGCAGGGACAATCGCAACGTTTTCTCCAAACTCTCGCGGTATGTGCGAGTTATCAATTTCCAGACAATCAACTGACTCAGATACAAAGGACAACAAAGACTCCAGACCACAATCAAGGAAAGAATGAATTGCAAACCAAGCATCGAAACCAGCAGATCGGGTGGAAAAAGCCCACCCGCACATACCTAGGCGTGGATGCCTGAAGTACCTTGACTGAGTCCAAGTCGGCGTAGTAGAATCCCGTAAGACTATCGGACGCAGGGCGGCTAACCACTTTGACAGTCAAGCGAAACAAGTACTCCTGGAGTGATCTGGGAAAACATCAAACATACAATCAATCACAGGGTCAGTAACCTCGTAAGACTGTCGACGCAGAGGCTCTGCTGTACCTTTCCGATGTTAGTACCGATCGGGAATGGGAGGGTTGCGATTGGGTACCCAGGTTGCAGCAAACTGCAGGGACAATCGCAACGTTTTCTCCAAACTCCCGCGGTATGTGCGAGTGAGCGATCTCCAAATGATCAACTGGCACAGATGCAAAGGCAAGCAATGATTTCAGACCATGATCCATGAATGACCGGGTCAGAAGTGGGGTGTCCACTCGCTTTGGCATTCGGTTGCACGCAACCTCTGCCAAAGAGGGGCATCTGTAGACACCCCACCTTCGGCTACACTGTTGGTAGAGACAACTGGATGAATGGAGGACCATACCCCCAAACCCCAAGCCCAAACTCAGCCAAACTCACCCTTGTAGGCCCCATACCATAGCCCAGATCAAGCCTGAACCCAGTCAACCCAGTCCTAAACACCACCCTGAAAAACCCCCCATAAAAAAGTTCAGTCAAAAAATCCCAAAAAAAGTCAAACTCACTGAGTCAACTCGCTGAGTTAACCCGCTGAGTCAACCCGTCGAGTCAACCCGTCGAGTCAAAGCACCGAGTCAACCCGTCGAGTCAACCCGTCGAGTCAAACCACCGAGTCGACCCGCTGAGTCAACTCACTGAGTCGACCAGCGAGTCCAACAGCAGCCCCGAGGGAACGGCCGTACTCGCTGGAAACCGAGGAGCGGCCGTACGGGCGGCCCATGGCAGGCCGCCCGGACAAAATTACGAGAGCTGCCACTCTCGCTGCTATAAATACCCCCCTCCCCTTCTCATTTCAACGGACCACTCAGCTAGAGAGAGCCCGTCCGTCTGAGTCACCCTCCTTCATCCTTTAGCCCATTCCTTCACCAAGGAGAGCCCGAGTGAGGAGAGCCCAGCCCTGGTCCAGCCCAGCCTGACCACTGGTCCAAGCCTCCCAAGCCACCCAAGTCTTGATCCAGCCACTCGAAGCCAACCCTTGCGACACCTCCGTCCACCCAGCTACTCTTTTCCAGCATCATCTCATTTGTATCTAGCATAAGTGCAACATTTACTTTTCTTCCAACCCCCCTGCTTCACTACAAGCACTTTGATTATTCAAACACACTGCATGCATCTCGCATAAAGCACCTGTCAGTTCGAGCGTATGCTCTGGGCTTGCCCGTTGTTGGAACCTGCCCATCAGAAACTCTTACTGTTCAGACCTGCATTCACGTACATATCACTATAAGCACTTTGAATATTCAAGCACACAGCATGCATCATCTCACATAAAGCACCTGTCAGTTCGAGCGTACGCTCTGGGCTTGCCCGTTGTTGGAACCTGCCCATCAGAAACTCTTACTGTTCAGACCCGCATTCATGCATCATGTCATCCATGAGAATATACGAGGATTAAACTAAACTTTCAAGTATTTGATCGATTCTGTGAAGTAGAGACCGTACTTCGGTACGGGCAGTGTGTGGGGTGCTTAACCTCTTCCCACCCTGTAACCGTGATCCCTTACCTTGAATCTCTGGCCGCAGATCAACAGGAGTCATTTTAGAGGAAAGAATCTTCGGATTCCCTTCTCTAACGTTTCTACAGGGTCTAGCCGACTGTAGATTCGAAGTAACTGGCTAGTGGCGACTCTGGTCTTATATAAACTCATTTAAACATATCCAGCTTAACACGAAAACCAAACGAAGCCCTCGAGAACGAGGCAAGCCAGTGGCACAAACGGCGATTTCGCACTCACGCATCCTCATCTCCTTCTTTTCCGAAAGGAAAGGGGAAGGGAGAAGAACGTCGTGTGGGAGCGCGGAAAAATCGGCGAGGGTCCACAGTGGGCCTAAGCATTCTTGACCTTTCTCTAGATCTCAAGTCTTTTTCAAAGGTGGTGTATGGAGAAGGACATTGCAAGCTCTCCACTTCATTTTTCTTTCTTCTTTTCACACTCCCTTCATGTGCATGTAAAGGGTGATTTTGCCATGTCATCAAGTGTGCATGGCAAAATACCCTATCTTTTTCATGGGAGTTGGGCCTCTCTTCATATGTATCAAATGGGCTCAAAGTGAAGTCATGGCCCTTGGTGTATTTGATGGGCCTAATGCTTCATTTTGGGCTCCCTCATGCTTTCTCTTTCTTGTCATTTCCTTTGGAGCTCTTCCTTTCTTTTCCATTTTTTCCAAGGTTTGGGCCTATGGGAATGGTAGGGCTCATCTCAAGTTTTGGGCTCATGGGGCTCACTTTAGGTGACCCCATCTTTTTTTTTACATATGTATGGACCAAGATGACTAGCCCATTCTTCATTTTGGATCTCAAGTGGGCTAGATTTCCTAGTTGGGCCTTTATGGACAAATGACCCAAGCCTTCCACCATCCTTGTACAAAGTGTGGTGGTTTCCTTAGAATTTTTTCATATGGATGGGCTTTTGGGCCTTCATTGAAACTTGTGCACTTCTTTGAACCATGTGTGCCCCACTACACTTTGTTCATGTAGAATTTTTCTTTTCATTTGATGGATGGAGGACTTGAGTTACTTGATCATCTACAAGTCCCATGAGTGAGTTGTTCCAACAATCTCACTAAGTTCAAATGGTTTTTCCTTGTGGTAGGGATGTGGTTCTCAAGAGTTTCCCCTTAATGTTATCAACCTCAAATGGATGATCCTCAAGTGAGCTATTCATACAACCATGGCTCCTTGATCTTTTCTTTGGAGGCTTGGTGGGTCATCCACCATCATTCTCAAGTATGAGTGATTTCTTCTTCAATTTGTGAGAAAGAATGATACCCATAAGTTGCCCATTTTTGTCCCATGCTTTGGGACATTTTGGATTTTGATCTTCAAGTGGGCTGTGTGTACCATTCTTATCCATTTTCATGATGGTTGGGTGACTCATCAAGCCATGCCCTTGTGCTCAAATGGTCTCCCTCTTTAGTAAAGAAATTGGTGCACATTAGTTGCCCAAACTTACCCTTTCATGGGCATTTTCAACTTGGTTCTTCATGTGGGCTATGTGCATCAACTTTTTTACCATTAGCTTCTTTGATTCATATGTTTGTGGGTAGACCGCCATGTTGTATTTATGGTCAATACCTTCATCAAGATGAGGCACATAAGGTTGCCCATGGTTATCCCATGAATGGGTCCTCATGTTCTTCAAAGCGGGCTATGTGCTCTCTCCAATCCATTGAGATGAGGCATTTGGGTTGCTCTTGGGGGCCCACTTCTCTCCTATCCCCATTTGTCCATGCACATGTGTAAAACGATGGAAACATCTTAAGTGAGAATCATGGCCTAAAAAAAAGTGGATCAATCCTTGGCCACATATAGACTTTAAAGAGGAGCTTCTCATGTGAAGTAAGATTCTTCTTCTTTGTTGATCTCATAGCACTTGAGTGCATTTGTTGTCTAAAATGTGTCCTTGGATGATGGACTTTCCTTGCCCAAGACATGCCATGCAACCCTCTTTAAGGTGGGCCTTGCTTTCTCCAATGGGCCCAACACATATCCTAAGTGACACATGGAGTTGGACTTTAGATTTTGCATTTGAATGTGAGTCCAATCCCATGGGTTTCTTGGATGATAATTTGGATTTTAACGGGTAAAGGGATAGGGACTTACCTTGCCAAGCTTGTAGGATTCAATGGCGGATGGTACCAGAGGTCACCGAGTGATTGATGAAGATGATCCTGCCTTCATCGTCCGCCGAGGGGACCACATGTGTTCCTTAGCTATGGAGCATCAACCTCTTCCTGCTGTCAAGGGTCGAGGTACCAGGGATCGCTGGGACAACTGGGTGAAGGATCCACAGCCCTTGCTAGAACGAGTACTGGATGGTACTCCCTTTGCTGGCCTCCTCACCTTACGTTTCCGTAATAACGATGCTAACCGCATGATGCTCGCGGCCCTTTGTGAGAGGTGGCGGGACGAGACCCACACCTTCCAACTCCCTTGTGGTGAATGGGGAATAACCCCCTTGGACATTTATATGCAAGTAGGCTTTCCGTTTCATGGAACAATTGTTCCTCAAGTCAGCTCTCTGGCTCCCCTCACTTCCACTGACTGGCTACGGCTCGTCGGTGATGTCCCACCCGAGGGTGAATTCCAAGGCCATCAAGTAAAGATGCGATGGTTCTACAACACTTTTGCCTCCATCATCCCCACCACCGAGCGAGAGGCCCTCCACAAAGCACGGGCCATGATCACTTATGCCTTCGGGTCCTTCCTCTTCTGCCATGCGAATGAGAGGGTTGATCCTAAATTCCTTCGTTTAGTCGAGGATCTTCATCATCCCTATAACTGGAATGGGGCTATCTTGACCCATATCTTTCAAGGTCTGGACAAGACCTGTCGGCATAGCAGGTCCTTCACAGGTTTTTTGCCTGTCGTTGAGGTATCTCTTCTTTCACCTTTCTTGAAGGGCTTTCGCCTTCTTTCTTTCTCTGATCCATGGATGTGTCTTTTGCCTAGACCTGCTTTTATGACCATTTTCCCCATCTCGCGCCGAGGATGCGAGACGATGTTGAACCTTCTCTATATCGCCATAAGTACTGGCACCAGCAAAACCGTCAGCGGAACGCCCGAGTTTCTGGGGACAATTGGCGTGCTGACATAGACGGGTTGACCGTTGAGGACGTAAGTATCTTGCTTTTCTTTGCCCTCGTGCTGTACTATAACTGATCGCGGTGACCTCATTTGCTGCAGCTTGCTTGGATGCCGTATGCCAGTTTCCCTCTCTATTATACCCCCCAGCATGTGGAGGCATACGATGCTTCATGTCTCCGTATCATGCTTTCCGACGCTGAATCTTTTCAGTGGTATCTGGGGGAGAGGTTGCTTCGGCAAGTTACTGGGGTGGCTCGGGTCCCTTGTTCTGCACCTCCCCCAGCTGCTCGGATGCTAGTTGATGAGAGAGTTGAGGCTCTCGTGGGCCAGCCCGGCTTTCGTTTCACGATACCGGATCGTAACTATGATGAATGGTATTTGCTGTTCGGCCAGGGGCCTCTGCTTCCTTCGCTTTATGTTCCGGGTGGCCGTCGCAGATACGCTGGAGGCTCGGTGACTGCTCCTTTGACGGATCTTTATCGTCGGGAGCGGGACGAGAGGAGGGATGATGATGACTATGTTGGCGACTTGTAGCTTGCTTTTGTATTCCGCTTTGTATGGCCTTGTACTTTTGCTTTTGTCTTCTTTTATATCAAGCTCTTTGAATGAATATACGGTTCTTGACTTGTCTCAAATTCTTTGATGATGTCTAGATACTTTGACCTTTGACTTGTTCCTTAATGATTTGCAGAAGATGAGGCTTTTTAACTGCATGGCTGATGGCTTGAACGGTTCAGATTGCTTGATTAGGCCTTGTGGGCCCACTTGATGATTAGATCTTGGATTCTGGCCCTTCTTTTGATGATTAAACCTTTGATCTTGTTGCTCCATGACTTGGGTAAGCTTTTCAATGGTTTGGACCCTGATGATTTAGCCCTTGAATGGTTCAGATTAATAGATTCGGCCCTGAGGGCCCACTTGAGACCTTGGCTTTACTTTGGGGCACCTCTTTTGATGATTTGTGAGGCTAAGAAGGCTTCTCATGGTGTGGATGATGGCTTGAACGTCTCAGATTGCTTGACTTGGCTTTGTGGGCCCACTTGATGATTAGATCTTGGATTCTGGCCCTTCTTTTGATGATTAGCCCTTTGATCTTGTTGTTTGATGGCTCATGCAGGTTCTTCAATGGTTTAGATCATGATGATCTAATTTTTGAATGACTTGGATTGCTTGTGGCCCCCACTTGACCACCTTTCCTTCTCTTTGACTTGATCAACCATGTTCTGGTTGCATTGCTTCGTGATTGGACCGGTGGGGCACCTTTTATATGATCTTGATCAGCCTCAATCGAAATCTGGAGTGGACCGAAGCCTTGGGCGGCCCATGGAGCGCCATTTGCTGACGTGGACTGTCAGCCTCACCTACCAAGAATCCTGGAGCCAATCCCGTGGAGAGAGAGGAACCGCGTCCGTACGGGCGGCCCAGAGCAGGCCGCCCAGGGCTCATCTCTTGAGCGGCTTAGGCTGGCTCGTGCTCGGACATTCTCTGGTCTCTGTTGCTGCTGTCCCCACCTGCTCTGTACGTTCAGGTTCGATTCCAACAATGAATCTTCTCTTTGTCTCCTCCTTCCTCATCATCTTGTCCTCATCTTGCTTTGTCCTTTCTTGGGGCATGGATGGTGGAGATTTATGGGCTGTGGGGGCTGCCCATGGTGGGTCCCACACTTCAGATTTTCAACTGAGCTTTGATAATGGGGAGATGCCTTTAATGGATGGGGTAGATGTGGCATTAAGAGGGGGCATTGATGAAGACTTAAGCTTGGTGGTTGGTGGAGCTTTGAATGGCCCCATTAATGGCAGCCATGCTGAAATTCCAGATTTGAATGGGGCTTTGATTGTGGGAGAAATGGATGGCATGGATGAGATGGGAGGATGGGACATAGGTGAGGCTATGCATCCCTTGAATGTGGGCCACCTGGATGATGTGATTAATGGAGGTGATGGGACCATGATGGACATAGATGGGCTGATCTCATGCTTGGATGGGATGGATGGTTCAGATGATACCTTTGACGGTTTGGATGCTCTTGATGAGGGCCGGGATGTGCGATACACTTGTTTGGGTGGACTTGATGTGATCATTGATGATGTCCCCTTGATGATGGATGGTGCAGATGCCTCGATGATCCCTTTGATCGGCTAGGATGATGATTGGATTCATGATTTCCTACTGGAGAGGGCCGCAGGTCCGGATCTGGCCGTTGATTCTTCGATTGGGGTAGCCGGGACCCTTCTGGATGGTTCAGATGCTTTCTTTGACGGTCAGATTGGTCAGGATGCCACGATGTGCAGTGTGATCTTTACTGGTAGCCCTTTTGATGGGGAGTATCGTCCTTCTTTTGATCGTCAGTCTTTTGCACACTCTGTTCATGAGGTGGGCGAGTCTTCCCATGCAGCTGAGGTTATGACAGTTTCGGACAGTGACGCGACTATATCAGACATGGTCGTTACTGAGGGTAGGTCAGGGGCTGTCGAGTCTGCAGAGGTTCCGGCTTTTCCTTCTCCTTCGCCCGTTGACCTTCCGATCCTTGATGAGCCATCATTGACTTCTGGGCCTTTTGTTTTGGAAGGGGTACCAGTGAGGACTTGTCAGCTGCTTCTTCGTCCTTCTTGCTCGCCACGACTGCTTGCTTGGCTTGACAGCTTGTCAGCTTATGAGATTCGGGAGTTAGAGTCCTATGGCTTTGGCAGTCTGGTCCATATGGCTAGAGTTGATATTGATTGGAGGATGCTTGGAGCTGCCTTGATTGACTGGGTCCCTTCGTTGAACTTGTTTACGTTCAACGATATGGAGATGGGACCCTCTTTGGAGGAGCTTGCACGCTTGACAGGCTTGCCCTGGGATTATACTCAGTATTTCTCGCCGAAGACATCGCCGAAGACTGCCACACCGCAGAACTGGTTCGGGATCCCTTATCTTGTTCATCCTGCAGCTGCCGGCCAGGATGCTGTAGTGTTTTCCTTGGACTTACTGTATGATCTTTTTTCGGGTCCTTGGAGTGTGGCCGGTTTTACCTTTGCTCGGAACGCACTGATGTTCTGCTTGATTGCTGAGGTGCTGTTCTCGGGATGGCGCAGGTCCCAGACTCCTCTGCTTTTTGAGGTGATGAGCCGAGCTATCCGTCGGCAGGGGATCATTTCTCTTACCTTGGCCGAGCTATTCAATGGGCTGACTGACTGCGCCCTGGGCCGCACTCGTGTCCTTCGCGGCTGTTGTGCCTTTCTTCAGGTATCTTTTCTACATCCTTTTTCTTCTTGCTTTGCTAGGAATTGCTTTGCTCTAGCTGAACTTCTTTTCTTTTTTGTGATCAGGTCTGGCTATGGGAGCGTCTTTCTTTGACCGTTCCTGTACCCCTTCCTGGCACTCCTAGCTCTGACATCATGCGTTATATCGTGGAGTTCCTTCCGCATACAGCTAGGATGAGCGAGCCCTTGTATCGCAGGATGTTTGCTGAACTTTGTGACTGGAACGTTCGTTGGGAGTCATCTTGGCTTTCACTTCCTTCAGTGCTTTGTGATGCACACTGCTATCCTCTGATGTTGGTAGGCTTTCGATCCTACTTTTCTTATCATCCCATTCGGTTCCTGCGGCAGTTTGGGTACAAGCAGGATGTTCCTCTTTTCGCTTTCACGGGTATCGGGCGTCGAGCACTTCCATCCAGATCCTCTGACTTTAGGACCCGGATTGATTGTTCTTGGGCGAGTCACTTGACTGCTGATTTGCTGGGTTTTGAACTGCGGATTTTTCCGATGGCGACCTCCCCATATCAGTATTGGGTTGCTGAGCAGTTTTTGTACCGACGTATCCCTTGCTGGCACCAGACTGCTGATGAGGATGAGCAGGATATCCTTGGAGATGCTGGCTCTTTATCTGGTTCATATGAACTTTTTGAGGAGCGCCCTTTCATTGATCCTTGCTTCCTTTTGGCCACTCATGGCTATCTGCTGTCTGAGATCTCTGCACTTCGGTATCATTGTGAGATGATGTCGAGGAGATTGGCTGCTGATCAGAGATTGTCTGATGAGGAGACAGCGATCCGTACCCTTGAGCGCGATGAGGCGCATTACCTGCATATGGAGGTGAGCAGGTTGAGAGAGAGACTATCTTTTTATGAGTCAGAGGACTTACCTGATGTGGCAGAGGAGGAGGGTAGAGATTGACTGTGTTGGCCACCTGCACATTCCTTTTTTGCATATATGATTGATGATGATGCATTTTTGTATTTTTTGAGATGATATGATATGTGTAAAAGAAATATGATGCTTTTTAAAAAAAAGGAAGAAAACTTTTTGAGAATCTATTGTGCCATGAGTTGTCTTGTGAGTGTGTCTGGATTTTGTGTCGGGATATAGGAATCAGAACTGGGGCTCGGCCAATGCCTTGACCGATGTCTTGAGATTTGACTTGAGTGCTCCTTTGGTTCCCTAGAGGTGTAGGCAATGGAAACTGTTGCCTCTTAAGATTGTCAGAATTTACAGAATTCTTCGCTCCTGACTGCACTTCTTCTTGTTCTTGAACTGTAACTGCTCGAACCGACCTGAATTGTCTGATTTCCTGGTACCTGCACTTTTATTTTTTCTTTTTTTTTCATTTGAGCCACTTTTGCCTGCAGTGCTCTTTCGAGTTTTCACCACAGCCGGCCTTTTCCCATCATTTTTGCCCGTGGCGCCCTTTCGGGTTTTCACCACGTCCCGGGTGTTTGATCTTGCCTGCCCCTTGGCAACTATGCTGTTTTTACCCTCGGCGCCCTTTCGGGTTTTCGCCAAGTCCGCTGTATGCCCACTGTTTTTACTCGGAGCGCCCTTTCGGGTTTTCACTCCGCCCTCTTTGTTTAGGCACACATTTTCTTTTTCTTTTTTTTTTTTTGTTTTTTCTGAATCTTTGGATAACTGCGGCGGCTAGAGGTCGGGAATCCGTCGTTGCCGGCCGATGGCAGTCTTTCAGCCCTCATCCTGAGTTACGATAATAGAGCTGTCGGTCTTTGCTAAAGACCCTTCTGAGATGAATGATTGTATTTCTTCTTGGACTGATTTTTTCTTGGGTGCCTTGTTTTGGATTCCCTTTTTCTTTTTCTCTTTTTTTTTTCTTTTGTATTCTTTTGTATTCTTTTTTTTTTTTGTATTTTTCTCTTTTGAATCCCCTTATTTGAAACACTTGTTGGTGGATGGAAATGATTTCTCAGAGGTCTCAGCTTTGACCTCTTGACTTCAGCTCTATTAAAGTAACTCTTAATAAAGTCAGAATAACTTACCCGTGAAAGATCTTCATGTTGTCGGCGTTGGTTGGCTCAGGAAGATCCACCCCTCTCATGCTGGTGAGTCTGAGGGCACCTCCGGGAAGTACTTCTCTGACAATCAGCGGCCCGTCCCACGAGGGTTTGAACTTTCCTCTGGGATCCGGAAGGTGCGACGGTAGAATCTTCTTCATGACCATGTCGCCTACCTTGAAACTTCTTTTTCGGACTCTCTTGTTGTAAGCCCGAGCGATCCTTTTCTGATAACACTGGGAATGACTTAGTGCCCGCATGCGCTTTTCATCTGCTAGCTGCAACTGATCGAATCTGGCCCGTTGCCATTTTCCTTCTTCGACTCCGCTTTCTAGTAACACCCGTAGCAATGGTATTTCTACCTCGACCGGTAGGACTGCTTCCATTCCATAAGTAAGTTCGAAAGGAGTAACGCCCATAGCAGACCGTACAGACGTTCGATAGGCCCAAAGTGCATATGGGAGCATATCTGACCAATCTCGATAGGTCACGACCATTTTCTCGAGTATCCTGATGATTGTCTTGTTTGCGGCTTCTACCCCACCATTCATCTGAGGACGGTAAGGGCTTGATCGATGACGTTGGATTTTGAATTTGCTGAGGAAGTCATCCATCTTCTTGTTGACGAACGGGGTCCCATTATCAGTGATGATAACATTAGGGATTCCATACCGGCATATGATGTTGTTCTTCATGAATTTGATCACCTGTGATGCTGCAATCGTGGTGTAGGAGGCTGCCTCTACCCACTTGGTGAAGTAGTCGACTGCCACAAGTATGTACTCATGACCATTTGATGTTTTGGGACTGATCTTGCCGATAATGTCGAGTCCCCACATGGAGAAGGGCCAGGGAGTGGTCAGGTTGTATAACTCTGATGATGGGGCATGGATCTGATTCGCATGCTCCTAACACTTGAAGCATTTTCTGACGTGCTGGCAACAGTCTGTCTCCATGGTTAGCCAATAGTAGCCGAGTCGTAAAATCTTCTTTGCCATCATGTGCCCGTTCATGTGTGGGCCACAGATTCCTTCGTGTATTTCTCCCATGATCTTTGCAGCTTCTGTTTCATCGACGCATCGAAGAAGGATGTGATTATAGGATCGCTTGTAAAGAACTTCGCCACTGATGGTGAATTGGCCGGCCAAACGCTGGATGGTTCGGCGATCTGTTGCTGTTGCTGACTCTGGATACTCCTGGGTTTCGAGATATTGCTTGATGTCGGCATACCAGGGTTTGTCAGGGACAGCTTCGGCTTCTTCTATTTGCAGGCAAAAAGCAGGTTCATCTTGAACTTCGACCGTGAGCTCCCATTCTGAAGCTCCTTTTGGGATCTCGAGCATTGATGCCAGTGTGGCGAGAGCATCGGCAAACTGGTTTTTGGCTCTGGGCATGTATGAGAAGGTGATTTCCTTGAATTCTTCGATCAGATTGTCAAGATACACATGATACGGTATCAGCTTCTCGTCCTTGGTCTTCCATTCGCCATTGGTCTGATTGATGATAAGCTGCGAGTCTCCAAATACTCGTAGCTTCTTGACGCCCAAGATTATGGCTTCCCTTAAGCCAGCGATGCATACTTCGTACTCTGCCATGTTGTTGGTGCACTCGAATGCCATGCGCCTTGAGATTGGAATAGGGACATCATCTGGAGAGTAGAGGATCGCTCCAATACCACTCCCTTTAGAATTTGCTGCGCCGTCGAAGAATAACGTCCACTCATCTTTTTCCTTCTTTTCTTCCTTTTCAATGAGCAAGAGATCTTCATCAGGGAAGAATGTCTTGAGCGGTTGATAATCCAGGAGGGAGTGGGCCGCAAGATGATCGGCGAGGGCCTGTCCCTTGATTGCCTTCTGAGTGACATAGGTGATGTCGAACTCAGACAGGAGTAGCTGCCATTTAGCTATCTTTCCAGTGAGCGTCGGTTTCTCGAACAGGTACTTGAGCGGATCCATGCGAGCGAGGAGGAGAGTAGGGAATGCAATCATATATTGACGGAGTCGCTGAGTTGCCCAGACTAGGGCGAGGCAAGTCTTCTCGATCGGGGAATACCTGGTCTCGTAGTCGGTGAACTTTCGGCTCAAATAGTATATTGCTTGTTCCTTCTTCCCGGTCTCGTCGTGTTGGCCGAGGACACAGCCAATGGCTTCTGCTGCTATCGAGATGTATAACAATAGTGGTCGTCCGGGAGCAGGCGGCACTAGGACTGGAGGATTCATGAGATATTTCTTGATGCGATCGAAGGCGACTTGGCAATCATTATTCCATTCTTTTGGAACGTTTTTCCGAAGGAGCTTGAAAATGGGCTCACAAATAGGTGTGAGCTGTGCGATGAAGCGACTGATGTATTGAATTCTGCCGAAGAAGCCGCGAATTTCTTTCTCTGTTCTAGGAGGGGGCATCTCGATGATTGCTCTGGTTTTGGTCTCGTCGACCCTGATGCCATCCTCGCTCACCATAAAGCCGAGGAGCTTTCCTCCCATTGCACCGAAGACGCATTTCTGAGGGTTGAGGCGGAGCTTGTACTTTTCTAATCTGTTGAATAACTTCTTCAGATCTTTAAAGTGTCCTTCAATTGTGCGAGATTTGACGATCATATCATCCACATATACTTCAAGCTCTTTGTTCATCATGTCATGGAATAATGCTGTCATTGCTCGCTGATATGTTGCTCCTGCGTTCTTCAGACCGAACGGCATTACCCTGTAACAGAAGGTTCCCCAGGGAGTGATGAACGATGTCTTTCGCGATCTTCGACGGCCATCTTGATCTGATTGTAACCTGAGAACCCGTCCATAAATGAGAAGATCTTGTATCCAGCAATGTTGTCAACCAGAGTGTCGATATGTGGCAAAGGGAAGTCATCTTTTGGACTGGCTTTGTTGAGATCTCGGAAGTTGATGCACATTCGAACCTTGCCATCCTTCTTTGGTACTGGTACGATGTTGGCGAGCCATTCAGGGTAGTTAGAGACTACCAAGAATCCCGCATTGTATTGTTTGATGACTTCATCTCGGACTTTCAGGGCCCATTCTAGCTTCATTCTCCGAAGTTTCTGCTTCACTGGCTTCATATCTGCCTTGGTTGGTAGATGATGTACAACGAGCTCTTCATCGAGCCCCGGCATGTCTTCATATGAGAATGCGAAGTTGGACAATCTTGGAGCTAGGAACTCTATCATTTTCTGTTTCATCTCAGGTGGCAACGATTTTCCGATGCGTACTTCCCTAGGGATCTCAGGTGTCCCCAAGTTTACTATCTCGAAATCATCGGCTACAACATTGGCTTTGGATTCGAACTTTTTGAGGAGATCCTCTAGTTCAGGAGCCGGATCATCATCTTCCTCATCCCGAGCTTCGTCCAGACCCATGAGCTCGAAGTCTAATTCGATGTCGAAATCATATGATTCGACTTCAAACTCATGCGACTCTTTAGACGAACTTGGCACACTACTGAATGCAGGAAAAGAAATGTTTTTTAGTTTTTGAGATTTTTCTGAAGTGGAAATGGTAGATGTTTTTGGCTTTTGAAAGTTTTTGATTTTTTTGGTTTTTTGAAATTCACGGGACTTTGAACAAGCAGGCATTGTAGACCATGATTGAGCCCAACTTGTTCCGAAGTTCCGGTCACTGCTTAAACAGGCGTTTTTTTGGAAGCCAGAGCCCTCAGATGGCTCTCTGGCTGATTCAAAAGTTAGGGGAACGGATGACCATTCAGGACCCCACACTTCCTCCCCTGAAGAGGTGGGGGTTGATGCTTTGGGCGAAGAATCATGGTCTGGCCCAATGACCATGACTTCTCGCTGGTCGGGTTCGAGATCTGAGTCGCACTCAGTCCCTCCCGGATCACTTACCTCGCATTGCAGCTCGTCTGGTTCTACGGCTAGACACAAGTTTGGAATCTAGACATCAGACCAATCTAGGGCTGGCCACTTCCCTTTCTTGGTCCAATGGATGGGCTGTTTCTGCCCCTGGCTGATGATTGATGATGTTGACTTTGCAGAGATGGGCAAGTCGTGCCTCTTGCTGATTGATGCTGAGATGGGCAAGTTGTGCCCCTGGTTGATTGAAGTGGGCAGGTTGTGCCCCTGGTTGAGAGAAGTGGGCAGGTTGTGCCCCTGGTTGGGAGCAGGTGTCAGAGTAACCTGGTCCTGAAGCTGCTGTATTTGACTTCCTTCTTCATCTTCATCCTTTTCTTCTTCTTTTGGAGGCTTAGATGGTTCGAGAATCTGATCCCATCGAATGGGGGGCCATGTAGCCCAAGTTAGGCTCATCGGGAGGCCTTTGTGTAGTGCAGTCGGTTGATTCCCTCCTGGATCTTTGCAAGGTTCTCCTGGCTTGACGAACTGGATGGGTGAGCACCGAAATTTCTTCCTTCTTTTTTCCATGAAGGTTGCCTTGTATCCGAGTCCCCATTTGCGTTGGTTATATATCAGTGATACCTTTCTGGACTTGAAGTGATTCTTCATTCGGTATTTGAGGCTCAGACGCTCTGCCGGTGAAAAGACACGATCCATCCTTATCGGTTCTGGATTGGCGATGGAGTTCACAGTCTCGAATTTGAAACTGTGAAACGGGATGTCTTCTTCAGAGTGCTGGATATCGATGACCGGGATGTCTGGTTCAGTGGCAGCAGCATTGGAAGGAATGATGAGATCTTTCTCTGCATGGATAGAGATCACTTGATTTCCATAGATGTACTTCACTCATTGATGCAGGGTTGATGGCACAGCTCCAACCTTGTGCAGCCATGGTCGCCTGAGCAACATGTTGAAAGAGGCTGATATATCCAGGATTTGGAATGTGATGGTAGAGATTTCTGGACCTATCTGTACCTCTATGTCGACCTCCCCTTCCACTGATCGGCGGGTGTTGTCGAATGCTCTGACACATATGGTGCTGGGTCGGAATGAAGAAGAACTGATTCCCAGACGTTCCGCAGTCTTAAGTGGGCAAACGTTTAAGCTTGAGCCATTATCGATAAGGACCAGTGGGACACAGAGGTCTTTATATCGTAAGGCTATGTTGAGGGATCGCCCATGATCGCGTCCTTCTGGTGGCAACTCATTATCGGTGAAGGAGATGGCGCGCGGAGCCAGGAGTTGTCCAATCATCAAAGCAATCATCTCTGGTGCCGTATCGGAGGGGACGTGGGCATCGTTCAAGGTTTTGGCAAACATTTCTCGGTGTATGCGAGATGTGCAGAGTAGCTCCCATACTGAGATTTGAGCAGGGATTGACTTGAGCTGAGTTGCCACATCGTATACGGCTTCATTTTTGTTGCCGAGGCCTAAGAGAGCGCCTTTGGGATCTCCTCTGTTCTGATTATCTCTTCGGATGCAACACTCATTGCGATTCATGTTCCCCACTTCCGCACATTCTGGTAGTGCCATGGAACCTCTTTATAGTTTTCCTCCCTTTTGCCTTCTAGGACCACCGGTTCTTGCAACGGTGCTGGTGTGGGTACCAGATCTTCCTCGTATGGAGCTTTTGCCTTGAGGACTACATTGTTGCCTGTGCTGAAGGGGTAATATCGAGGCTTGTCTTCATAGACCACATACGGTCGTGGTCCTGGCTTGACTGTTCCTGGAGCAGGAGGCTCCCATGGAATGAATACTGGTCCTCTTGATATGGCAGGAGGTTTCTCTGTTCGTCCCAGCTGTCGTAGTGTGATTGACATGCCTCCGGAATTTGCCCCTTGCAATATGACTGGCTCAACTGGAGGAGCTCCTTCCAATACAATGGGTTCTTGCTGTTGATGAGTATGGTTCCTCCATTGTGAATTGTATTGTCCCTGTGCTGAGATTGCCCCTTGCAAGACGACAGGTTTGTTTATGGGCTCGATGTGTGACTGTGCTCCTTCTAGGACGACTGGTTCCCAACATGAGGGGCCATAAGATGCCCCTTGCTCAACTAGCACATCGTATGGAAGTGCTCCTTCGAGTACTACTGGCTCGAGGACTGGAGGAGGAAAGGGACTTGCCCCTTGCATGATCGGAGGAGAACTTGTCGGCCCATAAGTGTAAGCATGAATGGACTGGATAGGGGAGAAGAAGCGATCGAGATGGTCCCCTTCTTCTATACTATTGACTGCAGGGCCACGAGACGAACTGGGGTCCGTCGGATGTTGAGGCAGAGGATTCTGAAGGATGTTGGTGGAAGCTGCTGGAGAAGTTCCAGGGACCGAGATGACGATCTTGCGGTCATCAATTAGGTCTTGTATAGCATTCTTCAAAGTATAGCATCGATCAGTGGCATGGCCACGTCCTTGATGGTAGGCACAGTACTTATTTTCTCGGTAGTTTGGTGGTAGAGGATGAGGCGGAGGCCGAGGTGTCATTAGAGTAAGTAACTGCTTCTGCACCAGGGTAGCCATGACTTGACTGAGTGGTTGAGAGAGGGGAGTAAATTTCCTGAACTCCCTGTAGTTTTGCCTATTTTGATATGAGTATTGACCGTTTCCTCTGAACTGCTGCTGTTGTCGAGGTGGTTGTGGCTGAGGATTCGGTTGTGGCTGATACCTCTGAGGCTGATGCTGAACTTGATTCTGCTGATACTGTTGACGTTCCTGTGGGGGAGCATGTTGATTTCCTTGAGCAGTGGTGTTGATGTTGTTTACCTCTGTTGGGCGGGGAGGAGAACCACTGCGGTTTCCATTCCCGTGCCCGATAGGTCTTCCTTCCACTCTGTTCCTTTTGATTGGAGTGGCTTGATGAGGCCATGGGGAGATTGTCCCGGCACGGATTCCTGCTTCGACTTGCTCTCCAGCACGGATCAATTGTGAGAAATTCGCATATGGATGCGAGATGAGATATCCGGATATGCTTGGATATGTTGAATGAACAATCATGGAGATTTGTTCTTCGTCGTCGATGGGTGTCCGCATTCTGGCTGCCATAGCTCGCCAACGTCCCACATAAGCTGATAGCGTTTCATCATTCCTTTGCCTGAGAGCCGCGAGGTCGGCTCTTCTGGGTGCCATGTTGAGATTGTATGCAAATCTGTCGACGAAAGCCTGGGAAAGCTATTCCCACGTCCTGATGCGGTGGCAGTCCAATGAGGTGTACCAATCTAGGGCGTCGCCCTTCAGAGACTTTTGGAACAAACGTATGAGGGCCCCTTCATTTCCTGAGATTGCACTCAGCTCTCCACAGAAGGCCTTGAGATGTGCTGTGGGACAACCGCTGCCATCGTATCTTTTGAATTTTGGAACCTTAAAGTTTTGAGGTACTTGAGCATCTGGGAAAGGACACAAGTCTCTGAACTTGGTCGAAGGTAGATCGATTCCTTGTTGTCGCTGAAGCTGATTTTGCAAGATCTGGAACTGCTCCCGCAACTCGTCCATTCCTGAATGATCTGTTTGAGCGACTGGTGCCTCCTAGAGTAAGGCACGTTCTTCTTCGGCATAGTGGTCGATGTCTTCGACCCTATGGGCTTGCTGAAAAGCAACCGTGGGTTGCTGAAATTGATTTGATGACTGATTCTGATGAACTGGTGCTTGAAAGGATTGTGACTGAACTGGAGATTGTGCTGAAGGTTGAACTGGAACTTGCTGGAAATTAAATGGAAATTGCTGAACTGAAGATTGCTGGAAATTAACTGGATTTTGCTAAACTGAAGATTGCTGGAAATTAACTGGATTTTGCTGAATTGAAGATTGCTGGAAATTAACTGGAATCCCATCGGCGGGGATGTGCTGGAATTGAAAAGTGCTCCTGTTTGCAGGAGGCTGAGATGCTGGGAAGTGACCCCCTTGTTGGGTATTCGCCACTGTCCGCTGATTGATGTGGGCTTGACACTGACCCCCATTGTGGGCATTCGCCAGTGCTGTCCCTGTTGCTGGAAATTGAATTGAAATTCCATCGGCGGGGATGTGCTGAAATTGAAAAGGTGTCCTATCGGCGGGGACATGCTGAGATCTACTGAGACTGTTGTTTACAAGATTGACTAGAAGCTGACTGGAAGTTCCTGCAACGGAAGTGCTCTGAGATGGCCTTGTCATCGCGGGAAGGTACTGAGGAGGATGCCCCATAGCGAAGGGCTGAGACGGCTGTTGTCGGTAGTCTTGGGCAGATTCCGACGGTTGGGCTTGATTTGAACTGGAGGCCGGAAGGACCCGGCATGGTTGCTGAGATTGCTGAACTCGGCCAACCTGATTGTTGGCTGCTGCGGTGGCTTGTGCTTGCATGAATTGCAAGAGCATTTCTTGCATTGCTCTCACTCCTTGTGCCAATTCCTGTATGATTGGCGTATTATCAATGGGCTGTTGCGCTGGAGGTTGCGCTTCGGTCATCTCAAGAGCGGGGAGGAGATGAGTTTCTTCTTCGTGGTCGGACATGGCTTGCTAAGCCCGAGTGCGGATTATGCTGCGGAAGGGAAGTTGTCTCTGCGTACGTTGAGCCCGAGGAGGCGCAATGGTGAGGACTATACTCTACTCTTTTTGGGTTTTGGGATTTTCTATTTTTTTTCTGGTTTTGGGATCTTCTATTTTTTTTTGTTTGGGTTTGGGTAGAATGCTTATGCAGATGAGATTGTATGAGGATTAGTGACTTTCAAGTACGGGAAGGATTCTGTTTTTTAAGTCGGATCACGACTAGTGAGACTAATTCATCCCCAGCAGAGTCGTCATTCTGTGGACCCTCGCCGTTTCCGCGTTCCCACACGACGTTCTCGTCCCTTCCCCTTTCGGGAAAAGAAGGAGAGGAGGATGCGTGAGTGCGAAATCGCCGCTTGTGCCACTGGCTTGCCTCGTTCTCGAGGGCTTTGTTTGGTTGTCGTGTTAAGCTGGATGTGTTTAAGTGAGTTTATATAAGACCAGAGTCGCCACTAGCCAATTACTTCGAATCTACAGTCGGCTAGACCCCGTAGAAACGTTAGAGAAGGGGATCCGAAGATTCCTTCCTCTAAAATGACTCCTTTTGATCTGCAGCCAGAGATTCAAGGTAAGGGATCACGGTTACAGGGTGGGAAGAGGTTAAGCACCCCACACACTGCCTGTACCGAAGTACGGTCTCTACTTCACAGAATCGAACTAATACTTGAAAGTCTGTTTTAATCCTCGTACATTCTCATAGATGACATGATGCATGAATGCTGGTCTAAACAGTAAGAGTTTCTGATGGGCAGGTTCCAACAACGGGCAAGCCCAGAGCGTACGCTTGAACTGACAGGTGCTTAATGTAAGACGTATGCAGTGTGCTTGAATGATCAAGGTGTTTTATGGTGAAGCATGAATGCAGGTCTGAACAGTAAGAGTTTCTGATGGGCAGGTTCCAACAACGGGCAAGCCCAGAGCATACGCTCGAACTGACAGGTGCTTAATTTAAGACATATGCAGTGTGCTTGAATAATCAAGGTGCTTATAGTGAAGTAAGGGGGTTGGAAGAAAAGTAAATGTTGCACTTATGCTAGATGCAAATGAGATGATGCTGGAAAAAGAATAGCTGGATGGACGGAGGTGTCGCAAGGGTTGGCTTCAAGTGGTTGGATTAAGACTTGGATGGCTTGGGAGGCTTGGACCAGTGGTCAGGCTGGGCTGGACCAGGGCTAGGCTCTCCTCACTCGGGCTTTCCTTGGTGGGAAAATGGGCTAAGGGGTGAAGGAAGACTCGGACCGCACCCGGACTGGCTGGACTTGAAGGGATGCTGAAATGAGAAGGGGAGGGGGGTATTTATAGCAGCGAGCAGTGGCAGAGCTCGTAAATATTTTTGGGCGGCCTGCTATGGGCCGCCCGTACGGCCATTCCTCGATTTCCAGCGAGGTACGGTCGCACCCTCGGGGCTGCTGCTTGACTCGCTGGGTCGACTCAGTGAGTTGACTGAGCGGGTCGACTCGGTGGTTTGACTCAGCAGGTTGACTCGGCGGTTTGACTCGGTGTTTTGACTCGATGAGTTGACTCAGTGGGTGACTCAGCGGGTTGACTCAGTGGGTTGACTCAGTGGGTTTGACTTTTTTGAGATTTTTTTTTACTGGCTTTTCTTATGGGGGGTTTTTCAGGGTGGTGTTTAGGACTGGGTTGACTGGGTTCAGGCTTGAACTGGGCTATGGAATGGGGCTTACAAGGGTGAGTTTGGCTGAGTTTGGACTTGGGATTTGGGGGTATGGTCCTCCATTCAACCAGCTATCTCTACCAACAGTGTAGCCGAAGGTGGGGTGTGTACACTTACATTAACTGTAACATCGTAGTCCAAAGCACCGCATCCCTTTGAGGAATTTCATCAAACATGCACGTAGCGTTCATCCAAATCCACGATTCGGATGGGATTGCACAATCCAAAAAATCACTCTTCTTCTTCTCTGCTAGAGCCGCTGAGCTTTTCTTTTGAAAATGAGAGGGTTGCAGCAGAGGGCGAAGTGAAATGGGGGTTGCAATAAAGAGGGTCAGATATCATGGCCGGTGGGGGGGGGGGGGGGGGGTGCGGAGCGAGAGAGAGAGAGAGAGAGAGAGAGAGAGAGGAAAAAGGAGTGTTTGGAGAGGGTTTCATCCCAACCTAGCTTGAGACGGACGCGGATTAAGTAGGGAGAGAATGAAAGAGGGATTTTGAGAGGGAGAACGAAAGAGGGAGGGTTTCATCCCAACCTAGCTTATGACAGACGCGGATTGGGGAGGGAGAGAATGAAAGAGGGATTTTGAGAGGGAGAACGAAAGATGGATTTTGAGGGGGGGGGGGGGGGGGGGGGGGGGGGGGGACGAAAAGAAAAAAAAGGGGTTTTGAGAGGGGGAGAGTAGGGATTTTGGTTTCCCTCTTCTCAATTTGGGGAGGCGCGCCATTTGGCTATTCACGCTCCCACTAGCAAGGTAGGCTAATGGTCAGCGCTTCGTGGGACCCATCATAATGTGTGTTTTATCCACACTGTTCATCCATTTCTTGAGATCATTTTAGGGCTTGGTCCCAAAAATGATTCAGATCTAAATCTCAGGTGGGGCACACCATAGGAAAATAATAGTGATTGAATGTTTACCATTAAAAACCTCCTAAGGCCCACTATAATGTTTATTTGACCTCAACCTCTTGATTAAGCCATACAGACCTGGATGGACGTAGGGAAAAACAAATATCAACTTCTTCCAAAATTTTCATGGCCCCCAAGATGTTTTTAATGGTGGGCATTCAATTAACATCGTTTCCTATGATGTGGTCCACTTGAGATTTCGATCTACCTCAAATTTGGGATCATGCCATGAAATGATCTGAAAAAATGTATAGACAGCATGGATGAAACACATACATTATGGTGGGGCCCATAGAGCACCAATCACTTGCCGAGCATCAGTTATCCTAACCCATGTGAACCCAAGTTGATGTATTTTATATATCTATACCGTACATCTACTCTTTAATATCATTTTACTATGCAATACCAAACCTTAAGAAGATCCAAATCTCAACGGCTGAATTAGAGTTTGGAGTCCATTGATCTCACAATATTTCTCGAGTTTTCATGAGGTCAGTACGTTGCAGCGTAATTTTGACCTAAAAAAATTGGCTTGATGTGGAAATCTGATCAAGTCACTCTATTCTACTCATCAAGTTCTTTGATTTGATTAGTCATTCACTCCAATTGAATTTTAGATGAGAAAGATATTATGCAGATAAGATTGTTTAACAATATGATAGGCCATATCTTGCAATCCAACAGTTAGATTTAAGTGAAATTTAATTTAAAAATCTATAGTCATTTACTCTTCATTTTGGATTGATCAGATTGTCCAAAATCTATTTAGATCTAAACAAACTAATTGTACCCATTTAAAGAGTGTTTTGGACGGATCTGAATTGTTGTAGGTCAAATTGGGTTAAATTTTGTTTTGTCCTAAAATTCCTACTTTCTTAAGAAGTGCATTTCGTTGGTGATTTACTCTTTTACCGAGGAAGCTTCTCCTTAGCAATTTTTTTTTCTTTTACCCAGGAAAACTTTCCTCGGTAAAATGGACAATCACCAACAATTGATATTTATCTATTTTACCAAGGAAAAGTTTCCTTGGTAAAAGCAAATGAGTATTTACCCACAAAATTTTATTTTCGTTAATACCCAAGAAATTTGTTTCCTAAAAATTTCGTAGGTAAAAAGCTACTAATACCCAAGAAATTTGTTTCCTAGGTAAAAATTTCATGGGTAAAGGTCATTTTTCTTGTAGTATGCACACACTTAGTCTCCCATACCTAACCAACCGTAGATAAGTCCTAACCATCTATAGCCATTAACATCAGACCATACCTCTCAGTTCAGACCGCGGATCATGGTGACCCACTTTGAACCCTCAAATAACTATACACCTGACCCATCATTAATCTAAACCACCCATTAAGTAGGATATCATATTAAGTGACCTTAGGAACAATATATAGGGAATACAGACAGTTCACCGAACCTAGAGAAGACCCAACGACGGATATCATACTCATCGTTTTCTGTCTTATGGCCCACCTAAGTGATAGATCTGCATCATCTTCGGACACATGCCCTAGCATGACCCGGCCCAACGAATGGACGGTATAGATCTTCTAAAGACCATCATAAGTAGGTCCCACAGAACTTTGTTTAACCAAAAACAAGAAGAAAAAGAAAAGAAAAAAAAATGGAAGCAATCAGTGCAGACCACAAGGCCGCACGAGACCAAGCCCCGACCCCGCCCCTTCTCTTCTTCTTCTCCTTCCCGTTCAAGCCGGCGCCCACTCGACCCATCAGTTGCAGCCATTCATCATGATGGAACCCACCGTTCTGATCCACACCTCTCATCAGTCTCGGACCACCGTTAAACCCGACCCGTTGAATTACTTTGACCAGAACCTATCGGTGCAACCCACCTTGTGCACTGTCCAGTCCCATTTTTGAGCTCCCACCCCAACTTGATGTTGCAAAACTGATGGACGGACTAGATTCCGCCCAAACATCTTTGTGGACCCCACCTATCTCTTCCAGATTCTGTGCGCAATCAGCCAGCCGAGATCCATGTCTAACCACTTCCTGCCAATCCTAGCCGTCTAAAACCTTAGATCCAATGCCCTTGTGCAACACGACTCTGAAATCGGAGAAGAACTGAGTATTTATTTAATCTCTTCAGAGAGAGAGAGAGAGAGAGAGAGAGAGGTAACACAGAAGAAAGGAAAAGAAGGAAGTGAGAACGAGAGAGAGAGAGAGAGAGAGAGAGAGAGAGAGAGAGAGAGAGAGAGAGAGAGAGATGGTGCACCCAACACTCGACGGAGTCGACTCCGTTTCCGTCAAGTTCCAGGCACCGAGTCAACTCATAACCATCCCGAATCAGCGACCAGGTAGGTGATCTACCCCACCCACCGTGATTTGCATATTGGTGCAGTAGCCTGTACACATGATTTGTGGTTTATGTTTAGCCTTGCATACGTGCATATCGGTTTCACATTGAATGCATTGTTAGGATGCCGTAGTTATTGATTCCTTGTTATGTATGTAAAGCCTTAAGTATGAGCACTTCTGTTTTGCCTGGCATGTGTGATTGAAGTACTGAATATGTGAATTCATTGATTGAGTATGCAAAGTATTATTTAGGTGTAGACTTGATTCTTTTTGTATGTTGCATGTATTGTTAGAATTTTCATCAGATGACTATTATTTCATAGATTTAATGGCCTTAATTTTCCATAGAAAATCGCTTGTGAAATAAGGAAGGTTGAGTTCTTGGAGAATATATATATATATATATATATATATATATATATATATATATATATATATATATATATATATATATATATTGTATGGATATCAATACAGGTGCTTTGCTCGGGGTCGTTCTCGAAAGATCGGCACGGGTGCTCTGCATTCGGTAATTTCCTAAAAGATACACATATGATGCGCTGCCCTGGATAAATTCCTAAAAGATACATGCACGAGTGCTCTGCCCGGGGTCACTCCTGAAAGATCTGTTAGTGTACTTTCTATAACATACCAGTGCAGCTTATTTGTCAATTACTTAGTGTGGATGCTCTCTTCTCCGCGCTCCCGAATTCTCCCTTCCTTTTGGAAAAGGGGTGGTGCGAGCGCGCGAATCGCCGTTTGTGCCGCTGGCTTGCCTCGTTCTCGAGGGCTTTTATCTGTTGTCGTGTTAGATTGGATATGTTTGTATGAGTTTGTATAAGACTAGAGTCACCACTAGCCAGTTACTTTGAATCTACAGTCGGCTAAACCCCGTAGAAACGTTAGAGAAGGGAATCCGAAGATTCCTTCTTCTAAAATGTCTCCTTTTGATCTGCGGCCAGAGATTCGAGGTAAGAAATCACGGTTACAGGGTGGGAAGATGTTAGGCACCTCACACTGCCCGTACCGAAGTACGGTCTCTACTTCACAGAATCGAACTAGTACTTAAAAGCCTGATTTAATCCTCGTACATTCTCATGAATGATATGATATATGAATGCAGGTCTGAATAGTAAGAGTTTCTGATGGGCAGGTTTCCATTAACAGGCAAGCCCAGAGCATACGCTCGAACTGACAAGTGCTTTATGCGGGATGCATGCTGTGTATTTGAATAATCAAAGTGCTTGTAGTGACATGATAAGCAGGGGGGTTGAAAGAAAAGTAAATGTTGCACTTATGCTAGATGCGAATGAAATGATGCTGATGAAAGAGTCACTGGATGGACGGAGGTGTCGCAAGGGTTTGCTTCGAGTGGCTTGATCAAGACTTGGGTAGCTTGGGAGACTTGGACCAGGGTCAGACTGGGCTGGACCAGGGCTAGGCTCTTCTCACTCGGGCTCTCCTTGGTGGAGGAATGGGCTAAAGAAATGGAGATAGACTCGAAACTCTCAGACTGAAGAGGGGGGAGGTGGATGCTGTGAATGAGAAGGGGTGGGGGTATTTATAGCTGCGAGCAGTGACAGTTGTGGTAAATAAGCTTGGGCGGCACCCTGGGGGCCGGGTCGCCAGTACGACCACGCTGCTCTAGCTTCGGAGCGTACGGCCTCCGAACCTGAAGCAGAAAAGCCCGAGGTTCGGGGTCCGGACCTGCTCCGAAGCTGTGGTTCGGAACCAGGTGAGTTGACTGGGTTTGAAAGATGGGTTGACACGGTGACTTGATTGGGTGTGTGGGCTGGACCGACCTAATGAGTTGACTCAGTGGGTTAACTCACCAAGTTTGACTTTTTTGGAATTTTTTTATTGGTTTTTCTTATGAGGGGTTTTTGGGCTGATGTTTAGGGGTGATTTGACTGGGTTTAGGCTTGAGTTGGGCTATGGATTGGAGCTTACAAGGGTGAATTTGGCTAGGTTTGGACATGCGATTTGGGGGTATGGTCCTCCATTCATTCAGCTATCTCTACCAACATTGTAGCCGAAGGTGGGGTGTCTACAGATGCTCCTCTTTAGCAGAGGTTGCGTGCAACCGAATGTCAAAGCGAGTGGACACCCCACTGCTTACCCGGTCATTCATAGATCGTGGTCTGAAATTTTTGCTTGCCTTTGTATCTAAGTCAGTTGATTGTCTGAAAATTGATCACTCGCACATACTGTGGGAGTTTAGAGAAAACGTTGCGATTGTCCTTGCATGCGCTGCAACCTGGGTACCCAATCATAACCCTTCCATTCCCGATCGGTACTAACATCGGAAAGGTATAGTAGAGCCTCTGCATCCGTCATAGTCTTACGAGGTTACCGATCCTGTGATTGATTGTTTGATGCTTTCCCGGATCACTCCAGGAGTACTTGTTTCTCTTGACTGTCGAAGTGGTTAGCTGCCCTGCGTCCATGTAATCTTATGGGAGATCCACTATGCCGACTTGGACTCAGTCAAGGTACTTCAGGCATCCATGCCTAGGTATGTGCGGGTGAACTCTTTCCACCCAATCTGCTGGTTTTGATGCTCGGTTTGCAATTCATTCTTTCCTAGATCGTGGTCCAAAATCTTCATTTTCCTTTGTATCTGAGTCAGTTGACTGCCTGGAAATTGATAACTTGTACATACCACGAGAATTTGGAGAAAACGTTACGATTGTCCCTGCATACGCTATAACCTGGGTACTTAATCGCAACCCTTCTATTCCCGATCGGTACTAACATCGAAAAGGTACATTAGAGCCTCTGCGTCCGTCATAGTCTTACGAGGTTACCGACCCTGTGATTGATTGTTCGAAGCTTTCCTGGATCACTCCAGGAGTACTTGTTTTGCTTGACTGTCAAAGTGGTTAGCTGCCCTGCGTCCATGTAGTCTTACGGGAGATCCACTACGCCAACTTGGAATCAGTAAAGGTACTTCAGGCATCCACGCCTAGGTATGTGCAGGTGAACTCTTTCCACCCAATTTGCTGATTTTGATACTTGGGTTACAATTCATTGTTTCCACCATTCAGACGGTTTCTTTGACCAAGCCTTTTAGCTTTCATCTTTTCATATCTTGGCATTTGGTACGACCGCACTGACACTGGAGTTCAGTTTGAGTGCATTGGATTCGATGGTCTCCGGGGAAACCGCGAGACATCGGATCTTATTTGATTTTTACGTCGACTCCTACCCATAGATATGGAAGGTTTCTCGGTGTTTTGGAGGCCAAACGCTCTACTGAGAAAATATTTTTTGGATTTTGTAAAGATACTCACTCTAAGGAGTGATACTTCGTGGGGTTTTTATTTGTAAATAGGAATATATGTAATATTTTTTTTTGTCTTTTTGGAAAGAAAATCTGGCTTGCACGCGCTTCCACTGGAGATGCCTGTGGGGTCTTTGGCTAACCGACTTTTATTTTGAAAGCAGGTAAACATGATGATTGATGCGATGGATGATGATACATGGGGATGCATATTCGATGATGGATGCATGGTTTGGCTCATTCTCTTTTAGTTTGATGATTTTGCTTTTGCTAGGGACGCGGAGAATTTTGAGCCTATTGCTTGCAAGGTTTCCCTTGAGATTTTCTTTTCAATGTGGATGTCTAGTCAGCAGGTTGGTCAAGATCCCGACCCGTGGTCAATCAGGTCCATCGTCCCAAGATGCTGTTTCTTTGTTGATGGGGATGGATGAAGGAGGTTGTTAGACTTGAAGATGTTCTTGTGGGGAATGGATGTGATTGAGATGGTGTTTGGTCGCCAGTTTTGGTTGAGATTCCAATTCGCGGGCGATCGGATCCGTCATCCCAAACTGTGAAGTGAGTGAGCGAAGTTCGAGACTCCTGAAGTGCTATGTTGGGGATAGTGACAATTTTTTGTGATTTTTTACAAATATTTGGTCCGAATCTTTATCTGAGTAGTCAGGATGGAGATTGGTTATTGAAAACAAAAGGAAATATTTTTGTGATTTTAAAAATATTTGGTTCAAGTAAAGATCGGTGTTTATTGAAAACGAGGGAAACATTTTGTGGTTTTTGAAAGATGATTTTGTAATGTTTTGGTATTTTTTAAAATTTTCTGAAATGCAGGGGAAAGGTATGGAATTTTCATCTATTTCCAACTTCTATTGCTGATAAGGCACCCGATCCATTTTACGTCAGCGAGCAAGACGAATCTCACACAGTTAAGTGCCATAGTTTTTCATCTTCGGATGAGGGGATTTTGAGGGTTTTCAGTCAATACACCCACAAAGTTGCCTGTTCCTCATGTGCAATGCACATAGACCACGTATTGTCCGACGGACTCCTTCGGCCACAAAATGAGCCACATCCTCACATTTCCCTTTGTCAATCCAGTTTGGGGCCTTATGCTGCTCATAATTCTGTGAGGGTGCGCTTAACCTCCCAACTGCCTTAATCCCCTTCATAAGTTTTAGGAACAGGGAACATCCGTCAGATTCAATAGCGACTTCCAAATCAAGGTTGTTTATCACGGTGCATTCAACACGAACAGGAGAAGCCCGCCTTAGACCTTTACCTGTTTAGAACATTTCAGACACCCGTACGATCAAGTGTCAGCCATGTCTGGAACAGATTAGGAAAGAAAGCCCCCGAGAAGTTAATCCCAGTGTAGTTTTAGGTCTTCGGACCGCTGGGGATAAATTTGTGCAGTTAAATTTTATGGTGGAATTTTTTTTATTTTGAAAAAGTTTCAGACTTCAACTCGAGTGATCGAGATTGATATTGGTTTTTATGGAAAGCTCAAAAAAATTTTGGTATTTTTTTAAAATGATCCGGGTTATCAAACCTTGATCCGAGTGGTCAAGGCCGATGCCGGTTTTTGGTGGAAAGCAAAAAAAGGTCCCCTGGGAAATTAATCCTAGTTTAGTTTAAAGTCTTCGGACCCAAAATATGTACATGCTGAAAATACATTCTTTGTGATTTTTTGAAAAGATTCAGATTATCGAACCTTAAGCCAAGTGGTCAAGGTCGATGCTGGTTTTTGGTTGAAAGTAGGAAAAGTCCCCCGAGAAATTAATCCCGGTATAGTTTAAGGTCTTCGGACCAAAACTTTATACAGGCGATATATATATATATATATATATATATATATATATATATATATATATATATATATTTTATGATTTTTCAAAATGTTCCAGGCTTTTAAATCCCAATTCTAGCGATTAAGATTAACACTGGTTTTTATTGAAAATCTCTTGGGATTTTCGTCCCGATGTAATTTAAGGTCTTCAAACCAAAACTATGTACAAACGACACAAGAAATATATATATATATATATATATATATATATATATATATATATATATATATATATATATATATATATATATATATATATATATATTAGAAAAATGTCCGGTGTTGTCGGATCTTGATTCGAATGATCAAGACCGATGCCGATTTTTATTGAAAATCTCTCGGGATCTTGATCCCGACATAGTTTAAGGTCTTCGGATCCTTGGGTTAGGAAGTAGGCAGCAATCAAGGTTGGAAATTCTCGGGGTTTTTCTGAAAATGATTCAAATCGTTAGGCCATGACTTGGATGGTTGAGATCACTGTTTGACCAAGTCAATTCTCTTTCTTTTTCTTGAAAATCTCATGGAGCTTTTTCCACATCATCAAGTCAAATTCTCTCCAATTTCTCACAAGATGAGATTTTGGTGAGATTCCTTTCTCTTTTTCTCATCCTTCTCTTCCATCACTTCATTCTTACATGGAGGTACAAGATTCACTTGCAACTACTCTTCCCAAGGGGGAGTTCTTCCCAAGGAGAGAGGGTGAGAGGTCGTTTCAACCAGGTGGGAGGACGGACGGCCCCCTGGATGCCGCCCAAACCCCTTCTGCCCACTGGTTTTTCTAGTGGGTTGGAAAATGGGGTGCCCTGTCCTTTTCTATATAACATGGGACACCCTTGGCTCCTCCAACGTGCAATCTCTCTCCCTTCTTTCTCACACTCTCTTTCTTCAAGTTTTTCTCTTTCTTTTGGTGGCCCTTTTGTTCTTTCAAGTGGTGAGGCCTTAGTGGAGCTTTGGGATAGCAAGGTGGTCCCCCTTTGGTGAGTGGTGAAGGTATGGACCACTCCCTTTTCTTTCATGTCCTTTTTCTTCTTCACTTTCTCTTCTCATGTTTTCTTTCTTTCCTTCATGTAGATATTCCAAAGGAGTCAAGGTGGGGCCAGGTCTTTTTGGCCTTTTTCTACTTCTCCAATCTCTTCTTAAGGTGCTACATGAAGAGGAACATTGCACGCTTCATTTCATTTTTCTTTTCTTTCTTCATATTCCTTTCATGTGTATGTAAAGGGTAATTTTGCCATGTCTATCAAGTGTGCATGGCAAAATATCCTATCTTCTCTCATGGGAGTTGGACCCCTTTTTATGTGTATCAAATGGGCTCAAAGTGAAGTCATGGCCCTTGGTGTATATGATGGGCCCAACACTTCATTTTGGGCTCCCTCATGCTCTCTTTTCCTTGTCATATTTTCCTTAGAGCTTTCTTTTCTTTTTTTTCATCTTCTTTTCAAGGTTTGGGCCCATGAAAATGGTAGGGCCCACCTCAAGTTTTGGGCTCATAATGCTCACTTTGGATGGCCCCATCTTTCTTTTCATGTATATGGACAAAAGTGAGTAGCCCATTCTTCACTTAGATCTCAAGTGGGCTAAATTTCTTAGTTGGGCCTTTATGGACAAAATGGCCTAAATCTTCCACCATCTCTTGATTATGATGTATATCCTTATACACAAAGTGTGGTGGGCTCCTTGGAATTTTTTCATATAGACGAGCTTTTGGGCCCTCATTGAAACTTGTGAATTTCTTTTAGTTATGTGTGCACCACTACACTTTATGCATGTAGGATTCTTTCCCTTCATGCCTTTTCTTTGGATGGATGGAGGACTTGGGTTACTTGATCATCCACAAGTCCCATGAGTGAGTTGTGTTAACAATTTCACTAAGTTCAAATGGTTTTCTCATGTTGTAGGAAAGTAGATCTCAAGAGCTCCTTTTAATGTTCCCAATCTCAAATGAATGACCCTTCTTCAAGTGAGCTATCCAAGCAATCATAGCTCCTTGAACTTCTCTTGGGGTGCTTGGTGGGTCATCCACCATCATTCTCAAGAATGAGTGATTATTTTTCTATTTGTGGGAAAGAATGACACGCATAAGTTGCCCAATTTTGTCCCATGTTTTGGGGCATTTTTGGATTTTGATTTTCAAGTGGGTGTTGAACCTCCAATTTATACATTGCATTGCCCATTACATGACATGGTTTGCATGATTTTCATGATTTAAAGGCCCATCTAACACATGTTTTGTGATTACAGGAATGAGAGCGGACTTCACTCAATTATAGACCAAAAAGGGGCCATTTGGAGCCTTTGATGAAGGCCCAAGGTGGACCAAAGAAAGAAGGAAGCAAAGAAAGAAGAAAATAGAAGAAAGAAAGGAAGAAAACAAGAAGAAAAAGAGACCGACCGGTCTTGACCGGTCGGCCAAGGAAGCCCGACCGGTCTTGACCGGTCGGCCATGCTTGCTGGAGTAATGCCAAAGAGGGCCTGACCGGTCATGACCGGTCGGCCAGCCCTGTCCGACCGGTCGTGACCGGTCGGCCATGCAAGTTTCAGATTCCAGATTCTAAAACAGCAATGTACTCCCGCACCTGATTTTTCGGACCAGTTTTCTGAAGCCATCTTGATGATATTTGGAAATCCAACACATCCATGTCGAAGAGGAGCTCGACGCCGAACTAACCCAAGTGGTTTCGTGTCGATCGGAGCTACGGATTGACCGTGGTGGCCAAAACAATACGAACTGTCCAGAAAGTTCCAGATTTCGCTGTTCAACTCTGGGCCAGTCCAGAGGACTCATCATTGATGATATGAAGAATCTACTTCGACCATCTTTTAGAACACATCCATATATGAATAACCACAAAAGTTTCAGATCAAAAGGATGTGTGGTTTGATCGTACCGGTTGAAGAAAGATGGACCATCCAGAAAGCTCTAACTGCGCAGAGTTTATAAAAGCCCTAATTGTTCTAATTTTCGGACCATATTCTGGGGTTTTTTTGGACAATCTAATCCATCCATCATGTAGAGGAGGAAGTTTTCTACCAATGTTCAAAATTTGAGATCAATCCGACCTCTGTGCACTCCGGGGCGTTAAAAGCAAGATGACTGGTTCTGAAGGTACCCAAAGTGCGCGATTTTGAGAGGCGGTCGGTGATGTGATTGGTGGGCCCATTCAGAGAATAATCTTGGAAATCTAAATCATCTATGAGGAAGATCACATTACAAGGAAGCTACAAATCAAATTTGAAGGCAATCCGACCATTGGTTAAGCCGTACCAGGCGAAACAAATTCTGCTATGTTGCTGTACTATTGCTGCACTATAAAAGGAGGTGCTCTCTTCTATTCCAAATCAACCAAGGACGTGGGGAGCAAGGAGTTCAAGTCCCAGGAGGCTACCTAGCCTCCTCCAGCTAGTTTTTCTTCCTTTTCTTAGTTCTAGTTCTAGTTTTAATATGCTTTTCCTTAGCTAACCTCTTAGTTAGAGCTAGAGGTGAAATTTGTAGTTGGTTCCAATGCTTTAATTCTTTTATTTCAAGTACCCTTTTCTTAATTTTGGATTTTGAAGTTCTAGTTTGAATAAAATTTGGTTTTTTAGAAGTTTTGTGAGAGTTTGTGTGCTCCGGACATGAGTTCCTTGCAATTCTCTGAGATTACCATGATTGGGTTGTTTGAATTCGAATTGTAGTAACCCTTGAGCATGCCATAGTCCATAGGCATGGCTGTTACTCCGAAGGCTACAAGTTCAAGTTCTATGTGCTCCATTAGAACTAGAAATCTGATTTCCAGATTTAAGTGGGATTATTTATGCTTGAATGTTATATCTTCCAATTAGATGAGAGATAGGACTTTGATTCTAATTGTGTTGTACTTGGATGAATGGATTGGCATTGGACTACTACAAGTGAATCCTTAATGCTCTAGTTCTTCTTATTTTCAGATTTTCCTATTTCATGTGAAAAATAACTTTCTTAAACTTCTTAGATTCTAGTTATTGGAGTAGTTGAAATTGTTTACTTCTTTCCCTGTGGATCGACCTCGGTCTTACCGAGATTTATTACTACATCGCAGCCTTACACTTGAGGCGAGCGAACAGTGGGCTATGAATATCATTCTTAACCGTTTTCATGATGGTTGGGTGCCTCATCAAGCCATGCCCTCTTGTGCTCAAATGGTCTCCCTTTTTGGAGAAGAAATTGGTGCACATAAGTTGCCCAAACTTGTCCTTAGATGGACATTTCTAACCTTAATTCTTCATGTGGGCTATGCGCATCAATTTTTACCATTAGCTTCTCTGACTCATATGTTTGTGGGTGGACCACCATGTTGTATTCTCATAGTCGAAACATTTATCAAGGTGATGCACAAAGGTTGCCCATGATTGACCCATGAATGGGTTCTTATGGTTCTTCAAGTGGGCTATGCGCTCCTTTCAATCCATTGAGGTGGGGCACTTGAGTTGCTCTTGGGGACCAATTTCCTTTCTATTCCCCACTTGTCCATGTACATGTGTAAAAAGATGGGAACATCTTAAATGAGGATTATTGTCTTGGTATGAAAAGTGAACCAAGCCTTGGTCACACATGGACTTTGAAGAGGGATTTCTCATGTGAAGTTTGATTCTTATCCCTTTTGATCTCATGGCACTTGAGTGCATTTGTTGTCTAAAATGTGTCCTTGGATGGTGGATTTTCCTTACCTAAGGCGTGGCATGCAACCCTCTTTAAGGTGGGCCTTGCTTTCTTCAATGGGCCCAACACATATCCTAGGCGACATTTGGAGTTGGACATTGGATTTTTGCATTTGAATGAAGATCCTAATCCATGGGTTTCCTGGATAATGATTTGGATTTTATCGGGTAAAGAATTGGGACTTACCTTGCATGCTAAGCTTGTAGGGTTTGATGGCGGATGGTACGAGGGGGCGAAGGGCGGTCAATGAGGACGACCCCGACTTCGTTGTTCGCCGAGGGACCCATATGTGTTCTTTAGCTAAGGAGCACCAACCTCTTCCCTCCATAAAAGGCCGAGGTACCCGAGATCTCTGGGATGATTGGGTGAAACAACCGCAGCCTATGTTCGAACGTGTTCTGGCCGATACTCCTTTCGCAGGCCTTCTCACATTACGCTTTCACAACAATAACGCCAACTGCATGCTACTTGCGACTCTCTGTGAGAGGTGGAGGGATGAGACCCACACCTTTCAACTTCCCTGTGGCGAGTGGAGAATGACTCCCCTAAAAATGACTCCCCTATATATATATATATATATATATATATATATATATATATATATATATATATATATATATATATATATATATATATATATATATATATGCAGATAGGTTTTCCATTCCATGGGGCCGTTGTTCCCCACGCAAGCTCTCTTGCTCCCATTACTTCCACTGACTGGATACGGCTTGTGAGAGCCATCCCACCCGAGAGCGAATTCCAGAGCCACCAAGTGAAACTGCGATGGTTTTACAACACCTTCGCTGCTGTCATCCCTACTATCGAGCTGGAGGCCCTTCACAAAGCACGGGCTATGATCACTTACGCCTTTGGGTTGTTCCTTTTTTGTCATGCGAACGAGAGGGTCGACCCTAGATTTCTTTGTTTGGTTGAGGATCTGCATCATTCGTATAATTGGAATGGGGCTATCTTGACTTGCATCTACCAAGGTTTAGATAAGACCTTTCGGAGTAGCCTGTCCTTCACAGGTTTCTGGCTCATCGTGGAGGTATTCTTTTTAACCTTCCATGGAGATGTTTGTCTTCTTTCTCCATCTGATCATTATGTCTACCCTTGTCCAGACCCGTTTTTATGATCATTTTACTCATCTCTCGCCGAGGATACGGGATGATGTCGAACCATCCGTATATCGCTTCATGCACTGGCATTAACAAAATCATCAGCGGAATTCTCGAGTGTCTGGGGACAATTGGCGCGTTGACATAGACGGATTGACCATCGAGGACATAAGTATCTTGCTTTCCTTATCGGTTGTGCTGCTTTGTGACTGACTGTGATGAACTCATTTGTTGTAGTTTGCTCGGATGCAGTATGCCAACTTTCCCTTTTACTATAGCCCTCAGCGTGTAGAAGCATATGATTCTTCGTGTCTTCAGGATCATGCTCTTCGATGCTGAATCGTTTCAATGATACTTGGGCTGAGAGATTGCTCCGACTGATCACTGGCGTGGCTCGAGTTCCTTATTCCGCACCTCCTCTGGCTACTTAGATTCCGACTGATGATATGGCCGATGCTCTCACGGTTCCAGCCTGGATTTCGCTTCACGATCCCGGATCAGTGACTACGACGAGTGGTATTTGCTATACGGATAGGGACCTCTTCTTCCTTCACTATACGTTCCAGGAGGTCGTCGCAGATATGCTGGAGGATTAGTGACAGCTCCTCTGATGGACCTTCATCGTTGAGGAGCGGGATGAGAGAAGGGATGATGATGATTATGTTGGTGATTTGTAGCCTGCTTCTCTGAGGATGTATTCAGCTTGTTTAATGTATGACTTTTTGATATTTTTAAGGCCTTTTGCTTTTACTTTTCTTCTGTATCAAAATCTTCTGAATGAATATACAACCCTTGATTTTCCTCAAAACCTCTTGATGATGCTTGGATGTCTTGATTTTTGACTCATTTTTTATGCTTTGTGTAAGATAAGATTCCCAACTACATTGATGATGACTTGAATGGTTCAGATTGTTTGATTTGACCATGTAGGGCCCTTTCCAGACTTCAGCTTTGCTTTGGAGCATCTATCATTGATGTTTTGCGAGGCTAAGAAGGCTTTCCTTGGTGTGGATGATGACTTGGACGGTTCGGATTGCCTTTTTTAGCCATGTGGGCCCACTTGATGATCAGATCTTGGACTCTGGCCCTCCTTGATGATCAAGCCCTTGATGTTGCTATTTGATGACTCATGCAAGCTTCTCTATGGCTTGGATCATGATGATTTATCCTTTGAGTGGCTCAGATTGCTTGTGGACCTCTCTTGATTCCTTCTCTTTGACTTGATTAGATCCATGTTGGCCGCAGTACTTCATGATTGGATAGGTGGGGTACCTTCTTAGATGATTCAGATTAGCCTTAATCGAAATCTGGAGTTGATTGGAGCCTTGGGCGGCCCTCAGGGTGCCATCTGCTGACGTGGACTGGCAGTCTCACCTACCAAAGACTGTGAAGCCAATCCTGTGGAGAGAGAGGAAGACCGTCCATACGGGTGGCCCCTTGTGCAGTCCGTGCGGGCTCTGGTTCGGACATTCTCCTCTCGCTTTTTGTTGCTGTCTCTACATTCCCTGTACCTGGCTTTTCGATTCCAGCCATGAATCTTCTTTTTGCCTCATCTCTCCTCTTCCTTTTGCTTTTTCTTACCTTGTCCTTTCTTGGGCAGCCATTGATGATGATTTGGGGGCCATTGTGGGAGAGGTTGGTGGGTCCCACACTTCAAAAAGTGGTGAAGGCTTTAATGATGGTAGGATGCTCTTGATTGATGGTGTAGATGAAGCCTTAAATGGGGGCATTGATAGGGGTTTAAGAATGGTGGTTGGTGGAGCTTTAAATGACCCCATTAATGGAAGCCATGCTAAAAATCCAGATTTGAATAGGGCATTGATTATGGGAGGAATGGATGGTATGGATGGGATGGGGAGATGTGCCATAGGTGAGGCTATGCATCCTTTGAGTATGGGCCGCATGGATGATGTGATTGATGGTGATGATGGGGCCATGATGGACATAGATGGGCTGATCTCATGTTTAGACGGTATGGATGGTTTAGATGATACCTTTGATGGCTTGGATGCTCTTGATGATGGCAAAGATGTGCGATACACTTGCTTGGGTGGACTTGATGTGATCATTGATGATGTCCTCCTAATGATGGACGGTGTGGATGTCCCAATGATCCCTTTGATTGGATAGAGTGATGATTGGATTCATGACTTCATGTTGGAGAGGATTGCAGGTCCAGATCTGACCATAGATTCTTCGATTCGGAGTTGCTGAGGCCTTTCTTGACGGTTCAGATGCATTTTTCAGCGGTCAGATTGGTCCGAATGCCACGATGTGCGGTATGATCTTTGTTGATAGTCCTTTCGATGGAGAGTACCGTCCTTCTCCTGATCGTTGACCCTTTACACATTCAGTTCACGAGGTGGGAGAGTCTTCTCGTGCAGCTGAGTCGTGATAGTTTCAGATAGCGATGTGACTATATCAGACATAGCCGATACTGGGGATAGGTCAGGGGCTGTTGAGTTTGCAGAGGTTCAAGTTTTTCCTTCTCCTTCGCCCGTTGATCTTCCGGTCCTTGATGAGCTGTCATCGATTCCTGGGCCTTTTGTTCTAGAGGGGATTCCTGTGAGGATTTGTCAATTGCTTCCTCGTCCTTCTTGCTCACCATGACAACTTGCTTGGCTTGACAGCTTGTCAGCTTATGAGATTCGAGAGTTGGAGTCCTATGGCTTCGGTGGTCTGATCCATATGACTAGAGTTGACATTGATTGGAGGATGCTCGGGGCTGCACTGATTGACTGGGTCCCTTCGTTGAACTTGTTTACGTTCAACGACATGGAGGTGGGACCTTCTTTGGAGGAGCTTGCATGTTTGATCGGTCTTCCCTGGGATTATGCTTAATATTTCTCGCCGAAGACTGCCACTCTGCAGAACTAGTTCGGGATCCCGTACCTTATTCAGCCTGCAACTGCCGGTCAGGATGCAGTGGTCTTTTCTTTAGACTTGCTATATGATCTTTTCTCGGGCCCTCGGAGTGTGGCAGGGTCCTTACTTTCTTGGAATGCACTGATGTTCTGTTTGATTACTGAGGTGTGATTCTTGGGATGGCGTAGATCTTAGACTCATTTGCTCTTTGAGGTAATGAGCCGAGTTGTTCGACGTCAGGGGATCATTTCTCTTGTCCTGGCTGAGCTGTTTAATGGGCTGACTGACTGTGCCCTAGGCCGCACCCGTGTCCTTCGCGACTGTTGTGCATTTCTCTAAGTATCCTTTTTGCACTATCCTTTTCTTTTCTTGTCTTTTGGGAATTATTTTGCTTTAGCTGAACCTCTTTACCTTCTTATGACCAGATCTGGCTATGGGAGCGTCTTTCGCTGACTGTTCCTGTGCCATTTCCCGGCACTCGTCGCCCTGACCTCATGCGACATATTATGGAGTTTCTTCCGAATACAGCTAGGATGAGCGAGCCCCTGTATCGCAGGATGTTTGCTGAACTTCGTGACTGGAATGTTCGTTGAGAGTCATCTTGGCTTTCACTTCCTCCAGTACTTTGTGATGTGCACCGCCTTCCTCTGATGCTGGTAGGCTTTCGATCTTACCTTTCTTATCACCCCATCCGGTTCCTATGGCAGTTCGGGTATGAGCAGGATGTTCCTCTTTTTGCTTTCTCGGGTATCGAGCGTCAAGCACTTCCAGCTAGGTTATTTAACTTTAGGACTCGGATTGATGGGTCTTGGGTGAGTCACCTGACTGCTGATTTGCTTGGTTTTGAGTTACGGACTTTTCCGATGACGACTGCCCCATACCAGCATTGGGTTGCTGAGCAGTCTTTGTATCAACGCATTCCTTACTGGCACCAGACCGCCAATGAGGATGAGCAGGATATTCTTGGGGATGCTGGTTCTTCATCTAGTTCATATGAGCCCTTTGAGGAGCGCCCATTCATCGATCCTGGTTTCCTCTTGACGACTCATGGCCATTTGTTGTCTGAGATCTCTACACTTCGGTATCATTGTGAGATGATGTCGAGGAGCTGCTAATTAGAGGTTGTCTGATAAGGAGACAGTGATCCGTAGCCTTGAGCGAGATGAGGTGTATTACCTGTAATGGAGGTGAGCAGGTTGAGAGCGAGGTTATTTCATTATGAGTCAGAGGACTTAGCTGACGTGGCCGAGGAGGAGGGCAGAGATTGATTGTGTCGGCTGTCTGTACGTTCCTTTTTGCATAGTACATGACCGGTGATGGTGCATTTTTTTTTGTATTTTTGAAAGAGATGATATATGTAAAAGAAATACGATGCATTTAATGAAAAGAGAAACTTTTTTGAGAACTTATTGTGCCATGAGTTGTCTTGTGAGTGTGTGTCTGGATTTTGTGTTGGGACGTACGAATCAGAACTGAGGCTTGGCCAATGCTTTGACTGATGTCTCGAGATCGACTTGTGTGAGATCCCTTTGGTTTCCTAGAGGTGTAGACAATGGAAACTGTTACTTCTTGAGATTGTCAGAGTTCGTAGAGTTCTTTGTTCCCGACTGTGCTTCTTCTTGTTCTTGAACTGCCGCTGCTTGAGCTGATCTGGATTGTCTGATTTCTTGGTACCTGCACTTTTTTTTATTTTTATTTTTCTCTTCGAGCCATTTTTGCCTGTAGTGCTCTTTCGAGTTTTCACCACAGTCGGCCTTTTATTGTCATTTTTGCCCGTAGCGCCCTTTCGAGTTTTCACCACGTCCCGGGTATTTGATCTTGCTTGCCCCTTGGCAGCTATGCTGTTTTTACCCTCGGAGCCCTTTCAGATTTTCACCAAGTCCGCTGTATGCCCACTATTTTTACTCGGAGTGCCCTTTCAGGTTTTCACTCCGCCCTCTTTGTTTAGGCACACATTTTCTTTTTCTTCTTTTTTTTTCTGAATTTTTGGATAACTGCGGCGGCTAGAGGTCGGGAATCCGTTGTTGCCGGCCGATGATAGCCTTTCGACCCTTATCCTGAGCTACGATGATAAAGCTGTCCGTCTTAGCTATAAACCCTTCTGAGATGGATGGATGGGTGACTGTGTTTCTTCTTGGGTTAATTTTTTCCTTGGGTGCCTTGTTTTGGCTTCCCTATTCTTTTCTTTTTTTTTTTGCTTTTTCTTTGTATTCTTTTTTTTGTGTCTTTTTCTTCTCTATTTTTTCTTTTGAATCCCATTATTTGAAACACTTATTGGTGGACGAAAATGATTTCTCAGAAGTTTTAGCTTCAACCTTTTGATTTCAGCTCTACTAATGTAACTCTTGATAAGGTCAGAATGACTTACCCGTGAAAGATCTTTACTTTATCGACGTTGATTGGCTCAGGAAGATCCACCCCTCTCATGCTGGTGAGTCTGAGGGTGCCTCCAGGAAGTACTTCTCTGATGATCAGCGGTCCGTCCCATGAGGGTTTGAACTTTCCTCTAGGATCCGGAAGATGGGATGATAGGATCTTCTTCATGACCATGTCGCCCACCTTGAAACTTCTTTTTCGGACTCTCTTATTGTAAGCCCAAACGATCCTTTTCTAATAACACTGAGAATGACTTAGTGCACGCATGCGCTTCTCATCAGCTAGTTGTAACTGATCGAATCTGGCTCGTTGTCATTCTCTTTCTTCAACTCAGCTTTCTAGTAATACTCGTAATGACGGTATTTCCACCTCGACTGGTAGAACTGCTTCCATTCCGTAAGTAAGCTTGAAAGGAGTAACGCCTGTAGCAGACCGTATAGACGTTCAATAAGCCCAAAGTGCATATGGGAGCATATCTGACCAATCTCGATAAGTTACGACCATCTTCTCGAGTATCCTGACGATTGTCTTATTTGCGGCTTCTACCCCATCATTCATCTGAGGACGATAGGGGCTTGATCGATGACGTTGAATTTTGAACTTGCTGAGGAAGTCATCTATCTTCTTGTTGATGAACGGGGTCCCATTATTTGTGATGATAGTATCAGGGATTCCATACCGGCATATGATGTTGTTCTTCATGAATTTGATCACTTGGGATGCTACAATCGTAGTGTAGGAGGCTGCTTCTACCTACTTGGTGAAGTAGTCGACTGCCACAAGTATATACTCATGTCCGTTTGATGCTTTGGGACTAATCTTCCCAATGATGTCGAGTCCCCACATGGAGAAGGGCCAGGGAGTCGTCAGGTTGTACAGTTCTGATGAGGGGGGCGTGAATTTGATTCGTGTGCTCTTGACACTTGAAGCATTTTCTGACGTGCAGGCAGTAGTCTGTCTCCATGGTGAGCCAATAGTAGCCGAGTCGTAGAATCTTCTTTGCCATCATATGCCCATTCATGTGTGGGCCACAGATTCCTTCGTGTAATTCTTTTATGATTTTTGCAGCTTTTATTTCGTCGACGCATCGAAGGAGGACTTGATTATAGGATCGCTTGTAAAGGATTTTGCCACTGATGGTGAACTGGCCGGCCAAATGCTGGATGGTTCGACGGTCTGTTGCTGTTGCTCCCTCCGGATACTCCTGGGTTTCGAGATATTGCTTGATGTCAGCATACCAGGGTTTGTCAGGGACGGCTTCGGCTTCTTCTATTTGCAGGCAGAAAGCAGGTTCATCTTGAGTTTCGACTGTGAGCTCCCATTCTGAAGCTCCTTTCGAGATCTCGAGCATTGATGCGAGTGTAGCGAAAGCATCTACAAACTGATTCTTAGCCCTATGCATGTATGAGAAGGTGATTTCTTCGAATTCTTCAATCAGATTTTCAAGGTACATGTGATATGATATCAACTTCTCGTCCTTGGTTTTCCATTCGCCATTAGCCTTATTGATGATAAGCTATGAGTCTCCAAATACTCGTAGCTTCTTGATGCCCAAGATTATGGCTTCCCTTAGACCAGCGATGCATGCTTCATATTCTGTCATGTTATTGGTGCACTCGAATGCTATGCGCCTTGAGATAGGAATAGGGACATCGATTGGAGAGTAGAGGATTGCTCCGATACCTGTAATACCCTGGTCCTTTAAAACACAACCAGAGCACACACACATCTCAATTGATGCCTTTGACGGCCCATACGCGGTGCCCTTGATCACTTAGTATCAAAACCTAATGATTTGTCTCAAGAGATCTTGAAATCTCTATCATGTCAATCGCGCCGTCACTGCGGCTGCATTGGCGAAAACAGCACGTCAATCCAATACCCAAACGCAAAGTTAAGGCCCTTTGATCGAAAACCTTGAAAAACATAGTTTCTACACACTTGTGTGGGGCCCACTACACGATCTCCTTTGCAATTAATATATTAATATATATATATATATAATAAAATAAGGAAAAATAATAAAATAATAAAAAGTACAAAAAAAAGGAGAAGCAATGATGGCTAGAATCTCACCACCATGCCTCTCCACTCCTCCCCACTCCTCCCCACGTCACCCCATTCCCTCTCCATGTTTTCATTAAAATAAAAAATGAAATAAAAAAAAAGAAAAAGAAAAAAAGAGAGGTTATAAAGGTGGGAGGGAACGTGCATACCCTCACCCCTTCTTCCATCTCCTTTCATCCATTCATATCAAGTGAGTGAGAGTGAGTGTGGCAATTTTGGTGGGCCGTCATCAACCTCCCATTCTATCTCAACCATCCATCCGCTTCAACCGTCAAGATTAACCTTTGATCAAGGAGATCAAGGTGAGTACACCCTCCTCACTCAACATTTTGTATTTTTTTTATGTTGTGTGATGGTGATGATGAGGTGGGCCACCCTGCTGTGGGCCCCACCTTTGTACATGCATGAAATCCTAACCCTACAAGGGGTTACACTTTTGGATGGAGCAGATCTATGTACGGTCCAGATTGTGGCCCACCTATTAAAAAAATATATATATGAAAAAAAAACACACTGAAGCAGTCAGCGTCTAGCAGACGCTGCTGCCCAGCGTCCAAAGGCGGAAGCCCAAATTGGGCATGAGCTGGGGTCCCACGTGTGGGACCCACCATGATGTGTATATTTCATCCACGCCACCCGTCCACTTTGCCATATCATTTTAGGACATGGGCCTAAGAATGAGGCATATCCAGATCTCGGGTGGACCACACCATAGAAAACAGTGGAGATAATGATGTCCACTATTGAAACTTCCTTCTTCCACTGTGATGCTTCTGGACCAAATCACCTGCCCAATATTGCGCTCATTAGGTCCCTAATGGGCTGAAGAATCCTATGGATGGGGTGGATCATACTAATCTGGACCCCACTTGAAATAAACAAAGAAAAGAAAAAAAAATTTAAAACGTGTAGATGCTGGACGTTCACAGCGTCAGAGACGCTGGAACCATCCAGCGTCCGAGCGGTTTGATTGGGGCCCCCACTCGTGGGACCCACCTTGATGTTTATGTTGTATCCACACCGTCCATCTGTTTTCTCAAGTCATTCTAGGGCCAGGGCCCGAATATGAACCAGATCCAAATCTTAAGCGGACCGCACCACATGAAACAGTGGAGGTAAGGATGCCCACTGTCGAAACTTCCTCGGCCCACATTGATGTTTGTAGACCAATCCAACCACCCAATATTGAGCTCGTTGGGTCCCCCATGAGCTGGGGAACCTGATAGACGGAGTGGATCACCCTTATGTGGGCCCCACTCGATCAAAACCATAAAAAAAAGAGAAAGAAAGAAAAGAAGAAGGAGAGGTGTGGCTGATGCCAGCGTCCACGGACGCTGGGCTCGCTGCCCAGCTGGTGGCCCACTCTATGGGTCCCACCATGATGCGGGTGCTATCTCCACACCGTCCATCCATTTGGGGAGATCATTTTAAGGCATGATCTGAAAAATGAAGAAGATCCAGATCTCAAGTGGGCTGTGCCGGAAGAAACAATAAAGACTGTTGAATTTTAGTGTATTGGGCCATGTTTGGCTGTCCTTGGTGGTCCCCACGTGGGAGCAATGTAGAAACCACCATTTGGACCTTGAATACTGTATGTGTGGCTACAACAATGACATTTTACCTGGGCCAAAGCGGACCCCACACGATCAGAAATTAAGTTCCAAAATGGGGTCGGGCAAAGTTGTGCAGGAATTTTTGTGCAGAAAATCCAAGTGCTCATGTTCGGCTCCGCACCAAAAAATATTTATACATATCCAGCAGGCCCTACCTTATGGGTTTTAGAGACCATGCATGGGTCTACCAGGGGGACTCGACAACACGCCAAAAGGTGATCCCGTTTGATGGTGGGATGTGCCCAAAGTTTGGCCAAAATCATTTCTGCACTACCATTTCTGCACAACTCCAAGTACCCATGTTTGGGCCTTTGTTAAAAATTGTACACACGCAAACAAAGGGATCCGTCTTATGAGTTTTGAAGACCATACATTGGTCTGTGAAGTGGTCATTTTATTTTTCCAAAAGATGGCCCCTTGTGATCACAAATTGAACCCAAACTTAGCCCAAAACCATTTATGCATGTAAAGTCCGTTTAATTAAAAATCTACGTGGGGTCACATCTATGGAATCCACCACCTTCCTAAAGTATTAAATAGATCATTTAAACCCTAAAACTTGAAGTTAGATTGTATAGGCCAACTCCTTAAAATTTTAGAGCCACCACCATAGGGTTGATTTTAATTTATAAATTATGGATATGACAATCTAACCGCATAAATGGTCTAAAATATGGTAGGGTCGAATTCTAGCAAGCGTATACATGTTTCAAGCAACATTGAAAGATGATTCGATTCTTAAGGTGATGATTCCTCCCCTTGAGCTTTCCGCTTCCATACTGGTTAAGTGATAGTTCTATTTATTTTGTTAAGAAAACATGTTACAAATGATTTAAACTCTGTCTTATGATTATTTGATTACATCATTAATTATATGTTAAATTGTGAATTGCTCCACATTTTTATGAATTATTACGTATCTTGAATTGTCAACATTATTCCTCTTAGAAATCTGGAAGTGAATTGTGAATCTGGATTGTAGTGATCACATCTGTTAGATGATACCTTAAACCAGTGGCCTCTGTAAGCAAGATAATGGAACGATATCTAAGGATGGAATCCCTGAATGGATTTGTTGGACTAAATGTCCTGTTAAGATGAATCGTTGTGATTATGTCCCTAACTGAACTTATAATGGATACATTTGAAAGTTATGGAGATGAGAGGCCACTAGTTGTAAGGAAATGTCATAATTGGTTTGGTTGTAAATTGGACTAATAATGGATGGCTAATCATGAATATCATGGCACTGACGGGACATATGGTGACGAGCCATATTACCGTCGAGTGGTTTGGTTGCTGAGAGCACGTACCCTTGAGATATTTTCGCTGGCCCCAGACCACCATTGGGTGAGCCATACACTGAGAGCACGTACCTGTGGTATTTCGCTGGTGATGGCCGCTCTTGATGGAATTGCATGGTGGGGCTGATGTGTGTCCTTAGGGACTTCCAGACCACGTTTTCTAGCTGGATGAGCATCCCCGGGCTGAGGGACATGTGCATGCATTCATGCATTTAAGACAGATCACATCATGGATGTTTTGTATGTTTCTATTTCTCTAAACTACTCTTGATTAGTGTGTTGGTGTGTAATCTTGAGGGGACCTCACACTGAGCTGGCCACTCATGTTTAGAATATCAACCGTACAGATGATGCAGGAGTGATGGTGGAGAATGGAGAACTTGGAATTACTCCCGATGACACTCTTGCTAAGGAGGGTGTGGAGTATGCTGAGGAGGAGCCATATGCCGATGTTGCTGAGCTTTACGAGCTCAATCAGTAGAGTAGTTATTTCCATCTGTTTTCCCTATGACACTTGATATTTTGGGTTTGTACTGAGTCCCGGATGGGGGAAACTCGTGAACTATTAATACTTGTGTTTGATATGGTTATATTTTCATGGAATGGTTATCTTTTTGTCTCTATGGTGCCCACTAGTGCAATTGTGAATGTAGAAACATAATCCAACTGGAAACCATACTTAAAGGTGATACTTTCTCCCTAAATTAACGTTCGGATTCTCGTTGTAATAGTCATACTCGAGCCATGGGAATCGGGGCATTACAAGTTGGTATCAGAGCACCAGGGTCTGAGATAACTAGGCCTTGGGAATATAAAAATGGTACAAACCCCAAGAGACCTAAATGTCTAGGGATTATGAAGTAGGGGTATGAACTTAGAAGTAATTTTTCCAAGGAATAGTGTAATCTAAGAACTTAGAGACAATACCTAGGTTTCCTTGAGAACCTTAGGATAGCCATCAAACTTAAAAACTGAACTTAGGTACCAAGAAAGAGACTATTGCTACGTAATTGTAATTGATGAACTCCTTCATATCCTCAAAATTTTGGTTCTAAGTGCCAATTAGAATATGAAAGTAATTGTGCTCTTGCACCTTTTCAGGAGAGTATGCCTCCTAAGTCTAAGCAACGGCGAGCACTGGCGTCATGTGCGTTGGCACCCTCGCCTGAGAACCCCGAAAGTGAGCCAAGCCCGGAATATGTTCCTGGAGAACAAGGAGAGCTTAGGGACCCTGATCAAGAATCAGAGACTGGAAGTGCTCCCCCACCCCCACCTATGGGCCCTACGGGTGTACATTCACAAGCCACGTAGTCTGGGGGCCCTGCTGGGGGCGTTCCATTTGGTGGCCAGGCCGGATCTGATGCCTTTGGAATTTTTGGGCATATTGCTGCACTATTGCAGCAACAACAGGCCGCGTTTATGTAGCAACAACAGGCCATGTTCTCCACCATGATGAAGACACTTCAAGGTAGTTCGCGAGGATCGGCTTCCCGAACAGAAGATTCTCGTGAGGTTGAGGTCTTCGAGAAGTTTCAGAAATTGAGGCCACCTACATTCTCGGGGGCGGTGGATCCTGTTCAAGCAGAACATTGGTTGGACCGATTGGAGAAAATGATGAAGCCATTGGGCTGTTCTGATGAGCAAAAGGTCAGCCTCGCCACGTATCTGCTGGAAGGTGATGCGAACAACTGGTGGAAGAGCGTGCTGAGGGTAGTTAGGGAAGACTATACATGGACCTGGAAGAGGTTTAAAAAGAAGTTTCTTGAGAAATACTTCCCCCGATCGTGCCGAAATGAGAAAATAGCACAGTTCCTGAAACTGGAACAGGACAACATGACTGTTGCCCAGTACGAAGCCAAGTTTGATGAATTGTCGCGGTTTGTGCCCCGGATGGTGCAAGACGAGGAGTACAGATTACAGAAGTTTAAGGAAGGTGTTGGAACTAGAAAATGAACTGCGGGGAACATTTTCTGAAATGTGGTGTTTTGCTGCTCTGGGGTTTTGAGTAATGGAAACATTCATAGACAATCACAAGCATTCACAAAAAGGTACACAAGAAGAGATATCGCAAGGCGAATTTTATTCTAGAGATCCTGAGATCTTGTACATTCCAGGCCGTGATCTGGCACAAGCCCTTAATTACATAGAATGATCGATGACCCTTGATTAAAAGGCAAAAGTAAATGAATGCATGCATCATAGATAAGTTAAATAAAGCATTGAGAGAGCACGAATGTAAATGAAACAAATCACAAATAACATAAAGATTTTTACGTGGAAACCCTTGCAGGAGAAAACCACAGCACAAAGCGACAAGATTCCACTATGAATGTAGATATACAATAGATGGAATGTTAGAAAGAAAGCACGGATAGATCGAGCAAGTAATTTAACTCGTCAAGGATTATGGTCTTGAATTCATGGTTATAGACTTATTTGTTTTGTTATGTACTGAACCATCTTTGTATTAGTCAGATGTCTATGTCCCATGTTTTGGCCGGAGATCCGGGTAGAGACTGTCAGGGTTTTTTTACTGAGAGGGTACGACTCTGGGTCTGCAGCTGTCATGTGTGGACAGGCGACCTCGGGAAGACCGGTCCGCAGTTGTGTGTACCTGAGCAGCCCAACCGACGGATGCCGTTTGGATGTGTAGGGCATCGATTGTTGTGTTGTGGCAGTTCATAGCAATTATTTTGTAGAGAATTGAAACTCTTTGGCATGGTTTATCGTGATAACCATAGCCCTGCTTGTCTAGCTTTCTACCCAGATCGGGTCATATTTTTACAGTAGGTATAAATGGTTAACATATTTGCATAGCTCTGGATGCTGGCGGCTCCTTTCCGAGAAGTCACTTCGTTCATCGCGTCGAATCGGGTCAAACCTTGAAGATGCATAATTTTGCTCATTTAGAGTTTCCGGAACGTCCATTCGACCGTTCCATTGCATCCGGAACGCTCGAAATACCTAAAATAGGCTCAAGCGGACCTTGAAAACACTTAAAATTGAGTCCGGTGCACCTGCAAACATGTTCTGCAATTGGCTATTTTTTAGGTGCGTGGGACTTAATAAACGGGTGCGTGGGCCTCCACGCACCTAAAAATTAAGTGCCGAATTTATGATGAATTTAGGGGTGCGTGGGTCCATATTCAGGATGCATGGGACCGAATTTGCAAATCTGATTTTTGATGAATTTATGGACGCGTGGGACCCGAATTTATGGACGCGTTGGCCATTTTTCGGGTGCGTGGGAGTCTGAGGCACTTGTTTGATTTATGTCGAATTAATAGACGCCTGGGCAATTATTCGGGTGCGTGGGAGCATTTTCAGGATGCGTGGCCACACTTGTGATTTTTTAGGATTCAGACCTGCGGTGGAATATCGGCGATCGTAAAGGGTATTCCGGCGACCGGGAAGAGTTTCTGGCGGTCGGAAAAGTATTCCGGCAAGGGTTTCTGGCGGCGATTACGGATTCCCAGAGGGCGGCAGCTCTCTCTTTTTTCAGAACCATCTGAATGAATCGGTGGATGGGGTATTTATAGGCGAAGTCGGCCAAGAGGAGACCGACACGTGCCACGCACCCCTAAAATGTCCTCCACGCACCTTAACATTGGCGTGCGGAGGTCCGACGCACCCAGAAATGATTTCTGAAAATATCTGATTTTTCTGGTGCGTGGGACTTATTTTACGGGTGCGTGGGACTCAACGCACCTAAAAATTAAGTCCCTGATTTTTAGTCGAATTTGTGGATGCGTGGGGCATTTTTCGGATGCGTGGGACTCCGAAATGCCTCTGAATGGGAATCATGAAATGGGTCGAATTTCAGGGTGCGTGGAGCCATTTTTGGGGTGCGTGGGGCACCAAAACACCTTTAAATGGAAATCCTGAAACCTGTTGAATTTAAGGGTGCGTGGGGCATTTTTCGGGTGCATGGGACGCCGAAATGCCTTCAATGAATTCCTATTTTTGTTGATTTTTTGGACGCGTGGGGTGTCCGATTTTATGGGTGCGTGGACACGTAAATGTGAACTTCACTTTTTGGGTTTTGAATTTTGGGGGGTTTGTGGGGCCCGTTTGATCGTGAAATCACATGCACTATTCATCATAAATCACAAAGAGGTTATGAGTCCGATTTCGGATGGTTTTGATCACGGTGATTCGTGGGGCCCGCTGGAGATCTCAGCCAAAATTGGCTAACTAAGAAAATTTTGTTAATCTCCGTTTTGCGTGCACCGGAAGGCGTTTTGCATGATTCCTTCAGAGGTATACGGCTATTTTGCTTATTTTAAAAGTCCCTACCTTTTAGGACTCCAACATCAACAGATGGGGTTAAGCAGAATGAGTATGTAATTGAGCCACATCAAGCTGGGTGCATGTGCAATTAAGTTAGGCCAAGTGCAGTCTAGGCGAACTTCAACTGAGACGAATCAGGCGAGCACATGTCAGCTGGAGCTGAGCGCATACTCATTGGTTGGGGTGTATATGTTTGAAAGGGAAGGACGCATGCTACATTGTAGGGAGCACATGCCACTGAGGGATGGGAGTGCATGATTCTACGAGCTGACGCATGCCATTTCTCATAGCCAACGCATCCCCGCTCTCAAACCTCCACGCATCCAAAATTAATCCTCCATGCACCCAAACCCCACGCATCCCTCGTCTTCTCATTCTTTCTTCCACGCACCCCTCGTCCTCTCTCTTTCTCTTCCACGCATCCCTCGTCTTCTCATTCTTTCTTCCACGCACCCCTCGTCCTCTCTCTCTCTCTTCCACGCACCCCTCGTCCTCTTTCGCACGCACCTGTGGAGAATGTTGTGTACGTAACATTTATAATGTGCTGGGAGTGAGGTTGCGCTGGCGTTATAGGAGGGATCGCCCATAGGTTCGACTTCTGCCATCTGTATCACAAATCCATGCCGTCCATTTGAATCAGGGGGTCAACACGTGTCAGGGTCCTAAGTCTGGAGAGAATATGAAGCTTAGGTGGGCCATTGGAGGGGAATCAGTGGGAGAAAACATTTGCCGTTGCAACCTTCCTGGAGGGCCACAGGCATGTCAGATCAAGTTGGTGTCTGGAGGTGACACGCGTTTGGCTTATTATTGTGGTGAATGGTTTGGATCGTCCAAAGGATGCACTAGGTGAGCCCAATGAAGGTTAAAACGGTAGGCGTCAGCTTGGGAGCCATAACGATTGACATTCGTTCTCTTATGGTGTGGTCCACTTGAAACTTGGATCAAGATGATTGTCATATTCTCTGGAACGTGTGGACCACATTGATCTTCTGAACTGGTCAGATTCTCCAAAGCACCGTCATGATGAGCTCTCAAAAGGGTTGCACGTTGGTTGATTTTGACAAACTGTTACAGTGACTTTGCATGATTGTCAGTCTTTTGGAGGTTTTATTAATGGATCTCAATTGCAGTTCGAAGGCCCTAAATCTGATCGGTTCATGAGCTCAGGGTCGTCATTATAGGAGGTGACCTAAAGTTTCACCTTAATTTGAGTTTCAGGTGGGCCATACGAGAGGAAACAATTCCACCGCATAGTCACCATTGAAGACTTATGCAGAGCCACAGAAGTACCAGATCAGGCTAGTATTGACGTATATGACAAGTGTGGGCACTTGAGACTCCATGAACAGCTCAGATGGCTCAAAGGGCACCCATGGTGGCCCCACACATTTTTTCAACGGTAACTACTTTGAGTAGGTGGTAAACCGTGACACTTCTTGCATGTGTCTACGTGTTTTAGCACACTTTTTGGTGGGTCCCGTTTGTAGGGCATGGGTTTAATATTGAAACCGTTCATCAGCTCGGGAGTGTTATTCAAGGAGGTGGTCCCAAGTTTGGAGCAAATTGGATGTTCAGGTGGGCCATATCATAGGAAATAGTGTCACCGTTGTTTTGTCGTTGAATGGTACTTTGGGGCCACATAGATATTGGATCGAGTAATCCTCTAATTGTAACACATGTGTCCCCCCTCAGGACATTCTGGTTGGTCTAGATCTTTGTAAATAATATTCTGGCGGGCCACAAGAGAGGTTTAATTCAGGATCACTCCTTTTGGAAGGCATAATGGTGGGTGTTGAACTTCTTATGGTGTGTCCCACATGAGCTTCAGATCTACTTCATATTAGGTCTCAAGGGTTAAAATGGGTCAGAAAAACATATGATCAGCTTAGATCAAGTATATAGTACTTCCTGATGGGGCACATAGAACAACGTCAGGTGGGAACCTTATTGTGGGCAGCGTAAACGTGCATGCATGCTGTGGTCTTTACGTGTACATAATATATGTTTGTGGTGTGCAGGTCTGCATGCATTGCCTGTGTGCGTGTACACTTGGTTTGTGGTATGTATGCATTTGTTGCATGGATGGCACATGTGTTTCATGCTTGAGTCTTAGGCATGATCCATGGTTTGTATGTGTTGTACATACATGCATAAATAGTTGTACGAGCATAATGTTCATGCATGGTAAGCATGTATGTACGTTTTGGATATATGGATGGATGGATGAGAGTTGCATTCATGGGCTTCATACATGTGTAGCATGCATAAGTATATATGTATGGTGTATGTAGTTATGAATAGTATGTATGAGTTGGTTGCATGAACGTGGTGGCTTGGCTTAACGCTTGCATGTGCTCTCATGAGGGATTTTGGTATGCATGGCCATATGCAGTTCTGTGTATTACACGTATGGAAGGTGTACTGTGCTGGTTTGAAATGCATGCATGATGGGTGCTGCATGCATGATTTATGATATGTATGAATGATGCATGAATGGCTTAACGCGTGCTTGGGTGCAGTGAATGCATGATGGATGGTCTATACTTGTGGCAGACAGAGCTATGCTTGTCATTACATATGCAGCCTGCCCGAGCCCTACATCTCATGCTCAAGATTCTTGTATTGCTTCTTGCCTTAGCACTTCTTGCTGATATAGACTTTTTAGGCCCTAACAGAAGGCCTCAGGCCAGGAATTCATTCTAGGTTGTGCACCCTGGACTTCAAAAGTCTTGCCGAGGTTGCTGATAAGGCGATACGGGTTGAGAAGGATCACGAGCGCATGTCAAAGTTACGCACTCCAAATCAGACTCTTATTAACAGGGTCAGGCCTATGCCTTCTATGTCAGTGCCATTTGAAAAGAAGCCGAGAGTTACATACCCGATTTCCTCATCTCCGTATGCTACAAAAAAATGTGACTACTGTGGGAGGATAGGCTATATCGCTCGCATGTGCTATAACAAACTCAGGGCCAAAGGTGTTAATCCCCCATTCCAGGTGAATCGTTTGCAGCAAACTCAGGTCGTGACAAGGCCAACTCCACAACCTCAGCCTGCCAGGCCAAGAGCACCAGCACAGAACAGGAATCCTCCGGCTCGCATGTATGCCATCTCTGCATCTCAGGCTGAGGAAAATCCTTCTCAGACTATCCACGGTACGACTTATATTAACGATGTTCCCGTTCTCATCTTGTTTGATTCTGGTGCAACATTGTCATTCATTGACTACACTATAGTAGCAAAATTGGAACTGAAAACAAGCCATATGCACACTCCCCTCGTAGAAGCATCCCCTATGGGGAAATTTGTGGAAACAAATAAGATTTGTAGGGCATGCTGCATTTCCCTTGCGAACCATAAAATAACAGTAGATTTGGTAGTGATGCGCATCAAGCGCTACGACATCGTACTTGGGATGGACTGGTTGTCTCAGGTTCAAGCAGTTCTGGATTGTCGTGCTAGGTCGGTCACCATATCCCTATCCGGGCAAGATTCTTTCACCGTGGGGGGTAGAAGCAGGCACGAAGAATTTGAAAGCTTACAAGCATTAGAAGAAGATGAGTCAGAGGAGGTCATGATAGACCAAATACCCATAGTGCAGGAATTTCCCGAAGTATTTCAAGAAATACCCGGGTTACCCCCCAGACGGGAGGTGGATTTCTGTATAGACCTCCTTCCAGGGACCGCACCAATATCTTTGCCAACTTTTCATATGCCTCCTTGTGAAATGGAAGAGCTCAAGAAGTAGATCGATGAGTTGTTGGCGCAAGGTTTCATCCGTCCCAGCGTTTCCCCATGGGGCGCTCCAGTGCTGTTTGTGAAAAAGAAAGACGGGTCGATGCGATTATGCATAGACTATAGGCGGTTGAACGGGGTGACGATTAAGAACAAGTATCCTCTGCCTCGTATCGATGACCTGTTTGACCAACTCAAAGGCGCAATGTATTTCTCTAAGATCGATCTGCGATCTGGGTACCATCAGTTGAGGATTAGAGAAGAGGACATTCCCAAGACAGCATTCAGGACTAGGTACGGACATTATGAGTTCCTAGTTATGTCATTTGGTCTTACCAATGCCCCAGCCGTGTTCATGGACTTGATGAATAGGATCTTCATGCCATATTTAGACCGTTTCGTCATTGTCTTCATCGATGACATCCTGGTCTACTCTAAAAGCCAGGAGAAGCATGAAGAACACCTGCGTACCGTCCTGAATACCTTGAAAGAAAACCAGTTGTATGCAAAGTTGTCCAAGTGTGACTTTTTGGAAGGAAGAAGTCAAATTTTTTGGGCATGTAGTGAATAAGGAAGGTATAGCAGTTGATCCATCTAAAGTCGAAGCAGTAGCTAAGTGGGAGCAGCCCACCACGGTTACAGAAGTTTGAAGCTTCTTGGGTATGGCGGGATATTATAGGCTTCATTAAAGAGTTCGCCAGAATTGCGCGACCGTTGACCCAGTTGACAAAGAAGAATGCCAAATTTGCATGGGATGAAAACACGGAAGCAGCCTTTCAAGAGCTTAAGATGAGGCTAACATCAGCTCCTGTACTTACTCTCCCAAAAGAAGGTGAAAAGTTCATAGCTTTTAGTGATGCGTCCAAGACGGGCTTGGGATGTGTGCTAATGCAGAACAATAGGGTGATTGCCTATGCTTCGAGGCAGCTGAAGAAGCATGAGGAGAATTACCCGACGCATGATTTGGAATTGGTAGCAGTGGTCTTCGCTCTAAAAATCTGGAGACACTATTTGTATGGGGAAGAGTTCGAATTGTTCTGCGACCACAAAAGCCTCAAGTATATATTCACGCAAAAAGATCTAAACATGCGTCAACGGCGATGGATGGAGACCTTTAAAGACTTTAATTTTAAGGTGTCTTACCATCCCGGGAAAGCGAATCTGGTAGCCGATGCACTAAGTTGACAGAAAAGGTATGAGCTTGCAGCCTCCTTGATGATCAAGGAGTGGGAAATGATGGAATTTGTCCAAGACTTCGATGTTCAGCTTACGCTTGACGAGCCAGATCCGTATGTCGCTCTCATAACTGCAAGCCGACCTTGGTCCGTCAGATCATCACTGAACAAGACCAGGACGAATGGCTCAAGCAGATGAAAGAGGAATGCAAGGCCAGAGAAATGCCCGATTGGAGAATTAGTGCTGATGGTGCACTTAGGTTTCGGGGTCGTGTGTGTGTTCCCGATAATGCAAACTTGAAGAAGGACGTGATGAGGGAAGCACATTACTCTAAGCTGGCTATCCACCCGGGCAGTACTAAAATGTATCAGGATGTGAAGAGACAGTATTGGTGGAACAACATGAAGCGCGACATAGCAGACTATGTGGCAAAATGTATGGTATGCCAGAAGGTGAAAGCTGAGCACCGAAAATCGCCAGGTCTTCTTCAGCCCTTGCCTTTAGCAGAATGGAAGTGGGACAGCATTTCCATGGACTTCATATCCGGACTTCCGAAAACCCAAAAAAGGCACGACTCAATCTGGGTGATTGTAGACAGGCTGACAAAATCAGCACGATTCCTCTCGATTCAAACATCAAATACCGCTGATGATCAGGCAAAGCTGTACATTAAGGAGGTTGTGCGATCATATGGTGTGCCTCGAGAAATCATATCCGACCGAGATTCTCGGTTCACCTCAACGTTCTGGAGAAGGCTACAGGAAGAATTGGGCACGGAACTCAACTACAGCACGGCATTTCACCCTCAAACAGATGGTCAAACAGAAAGGGTCAATCAGATCCTAGAAGACATGTTGCAGGCATGCGTGCTTGATCTGAAAGGGAATTGGGACGATCATCTTCCACTTGCGGAATTTGCCTACAATAATAGTTTCCAGTCAAGCATAGGAATGGCTCCTTATGAAGCTCTTTATGGTCGTCCTTACCGAGCTCCACAGTGTTGGGCAGAAGTTGGTGAGAGGAGTCTATTGGGACCTGAACTCGTCCAAGTTACGACCGACGTGATTGATATAGTTCGAAGACGTTTACGTGCCGCTCAGAGTAGGCAGAAAAGTTATGCAGACACCCGTCGGCGTGATCTGGAATTTGCGATAGGGGAACATGTGTTCCTAAAGGTTTCGCCCATGAAGGGTATGATGAGATTCAGAAAGAAGGGGAAGCTAGCACCTCGTTTCATTGGTCCCTTCGAGATACTAGAAAGAGTTGGAGCTGTGGCGTATCGTTTAGCATTGCCAACAAGTCTGGCAAACGTTCATGGCGTCTTTCATATTTCTATGCTGAAAGGGTACAAGCATGACGATGCTCACATCATTAGTTGGGAAGAAATTGAGCTGAGAGATGATGCCTCCTACATCGAAGAACCAGTTCGTATCCTAGACCACAAGGAGCAAGTCTTGCGCACTAAGGTCATTCCGCTGGTCAAGGTCCTCTGGTCACGTCATGGAGAAGAAGAAGCAACTTGGGAGCGGGAAGCGGAAATGAAGGAGAAATACCCCCAGTTATTCAACGACGCAACTCAGGTAATTTCGAGGACGAAATTTTTATTAGAGGGGTAGATTGTAATACCCCGGTCCTTTATAACACAACCCGAGCACACACGCATCTCAATTGATGCCTTTGATGGCTCGTACGCAGTGCCCTTGATCACTTAGTATCAAAACCTAACGATTTGTCTCAAGAGATCTTGAAATCTCTATTATGTCAACCGCACCATCACTGCGGCTGCATTGGCGAAAACCGCACGTCAATCCAATACCCGAGAGCAAAGTTAAGGCCCTTTGATTGAAAACTTTGAAAAACATAGTTTCTACACACTTGTGTGGGGCTCACTACACGGTCTCCTTTGCAATTAATATATTTATATATATATATATATATATATATATATATATATATATATATATATATATATATATATATTTATAAAATAAAATAATAAAATAAGGAAAAATAATAAAATAATAAAAAGTACAAAAAAAAAGGAGAAGCAATGATGGCTAGAATCTCACCACCATGCCTCTCCACTCCTCCCCACTCCTCCCCACGTCACCCCATTCCCTCTCCATGTTTTCATTAAAAAAAAAAAAAAAGAGAGAGAGGTTATAAAGGTGGGAGGGAACGTGCATACCCTCACCCCTTCTTCCATCTCCTTTCATCTATTCATATCAAGTGAGTGAGAGTGAGTGTGGCAATTTTGGTGGGCCATCATCAACCTCCCATTCTATCTCAGCCATCCATTCGCTTCAACCGTCAAGATCAACCTTTGATCAAGGAGATCAAGGTGAGTACACCCTCTTCACTCAACATTTTGTATTTTTTTTTATGTTGTGTGATGGTGATGATGAGGTGGGTCACCCCGATGTGGGCCCCACCTTTGTACATGCATGAAATCCTAACCTTACAAGGGGTTACACTTTTGGATGGAGCAGATCTATGTACGGTCCATATTGTGGCCCACCTATTTAAAAGAATATATATATGAAAAAAAAACACACTGAAGCAGTCAGCGTCCAACAGACGCTGCTGCCCAGCGTCCAGAGGCGGAAGCCCAAATTGGGCATGAGCTGGGGTCCCACGTGTGGGACCCACCATGATGTGTATATTTCATCCACGCCACCCGTCCACTTTGCCATATCATTTTAGGACATGGGCCTAAGAATGAGGCATATCCAGATCTCGGGTGGACCACACCATAGAAAACAGTGGAGATAATGATGTCCACTATTGAAACTTCCTTCTTCCACCGTGATGCTTCTGGACCAAATCACTTGCCCAATATTGCGCTCATTAGGTCCCCAATGGGCTGAAGAATCCTATGGATGGGGTGGATCATACTAATCTGGGCCCCACTTGAAATAAACAAAGAAAAGAAAAAAAAAATTTAAAACGTGCAGACGCTGGACGTTCACAGCGTTAGAGACGCTGGAACCATCCAGCGTCCGAGAGGTTTGATTGGGGCCCCCACTCGTGGGACCCACCTTGATGTTTATGTTGTATCCACACCGTCCATCTGTTTTCTCAAGTCATTCTAGGGCCAGGGCCCGAATATGAACCAAATCCAAATCTTCAGCCGACCGCACCACATGAAATAGTGGAGGTAAGGATGCCCACTGTCGAAACTTTCTCGGCCCACATTGATGTTTGTAGACCAATCCAACCACCCAATATTGGGCTCGTTGGGTCCCCCATGAGCTGGGGAACCTGATAGACGGAGTGGATCACCCTTATGTGGGCCCCACTCGATCAAAACCATAAAAAAAAGAGAAAGAAAGAAAAGAAGAAGGAGAGGTGTGGCTGATGCTGGGAGTACCAGCGTCCACGGACGCTGGGCTCGCTGCCCAGCTGGTGGCCCACTCTATGGGTCCCACCATGATGCGGGTGCTATATCCACACCGTCCATCCATTTGGGGAGATCATTTTAAGGCATGATCTGAAAAATAAAGAAGATCCAGATCTCAAGTGGGCCGTGCTGGAAGAAACAATAAAGACCGTTGAATTTTAGTGTTTTGGGCCATGTTTGGCTGTCCTTGGTGGGCCCCACGTGGGAGCAATGTAGAAACCACCATTTGGACCTTGAATACTGTATGTGTGGCTACAACAATGACATTTTACCTGGGCCAAAACGGACCCCACACGATCAGAAATTAAGTTCCAAAATGGGGTCGGGCAAAGTTGTGCAGGAATTTCTGTGCAGAAATTCCAAGTGCTCATGTTCGGCCCCGCATCAAAAATTATTTATACATATCCAGCAGGCCCTACCTTATGGGTTTTAGAGACCATGCATGGGTCTACCAGGGGGACTTGACAATACACCAAAAGGTGATCCCGTTTGATGGTAGGATGTGCCCAAAGTTGGGCCAAAATCATTTCTGCACTACTATTTCTGCACAACTCCAAGTACCCATGTTTGGGCCTTTGTTAAAAATTGTACACACGCAAACAAAGGGATCCGTCTTATGAGTTTTGAAGACCATACATTGGTCTGTGAAGTGGTCATTTTATTTCTCCAAAAGATGGCCCCTTATGATCACAAATTGGACCCAAACTTAGCCCAAAACCATTTATGCATGTAAAGTCCGTTTAATTAAAAATCTACGTGGGGTCACATCTATGGAATCCACCACCTTCCTAAAGTATTAAATAGATCATTTAAACCCTAAAACTTGAAGTTAGATTGTATAGGCCAACTCCTTAAAATTTTAGAGCCACCACCATAGGGTTGATTTTAATTGTATAAATTATGGATATGACAATCTAACCGCATAAATGGTCTAAAATATGGTAGGGTCAAATTCTAGCAAGTGTATACATGTTTCAAGCAACATTGAAAGATGATTCGATTCTTAAGGTGATGATTCCTCCCCTTGAGCTTTCCGCTTCCATACTGGTTAAGTGATAATTCTATTTATTTTGTTAAGAAAACATGTTACAAATGATTTAAACTCTGTCTTATGATTATTTGATTACATCATTAATTATATGCTAAATTGTGAATTGCTCCACATTTTTGTGAATTATTACGTATTTTGAATTGTCAAAGTTATTCCTCTTAGAAATCTGGAAGTGAATTGTGAATCTGGATTGTAGTGATCACATCTGTTAGATGATACCTTAAACCAGTGGCCTCTGTAAGCAAGATAATGGAACGATCTCTAAGGATGGAATCCCTGAATGGATTTGTTGGATTAAATGTCCTATTAAGATGAATCGTTGTGATTATGTCCCTAACTGAACTTATAATTGATACATTTGAAAGTTATGGAGATGAGAGGCCACTAGTTGTAAGGAAATGTCATAATTGGTTTGGTTGTAAATTGGACTAATAATGGATGGCTAATCATGCATATCATGGCACTGACGGGACATGTGGTGACGAGCCATATTACCGTCGGGTGGTTTGGTTGCTGAGAGCACGTACCCTTGTGGTATTTTCGCTGGCCCTAGACCACCATTGGGTGAGCCATACACTGAGAGCACGTACCTGTGGTATTTCGCTGGTGATGGCCGCTCTTGATGGAATTACATGATGGGGCTGATGTGTGTCCTTAGGGACTTCCAGACCACGTTTTCCAGCTGGATGAGCATCCCCAGGCTGAGGGACATGTACATGCATTCATGCATTTAAGACAGATCACATCATGGATGTTTTGTATGTTTCTATTTCTCTAAACTACTCTTGATTAGTGTGTTGGTGTGTAATCTTGAGGGGACCTCACACTGAGCTGGCCACTCATGTTTAGAATATCAACCGTACAGATGATGCAGGAGTGATGGTGGAGAATGGAGAACTTGGAATTACTCCCGATGACACTCTTGCTAAGGAGGGTGTGGAGTATGCTGAGGTGGAGCCATATGCCGATGTTGCTGAGCTTTACGAGCTCAATCAGTAGAGTAGTTATTTCCTTCTGTTTTCCCTATGACACTTGATATTTTGGGTTTGTACTGAGTCCCGAATGGGGGAAACTCGTGAACTATTAATACTTGTGTTTGATATGGTTATATTTTCATGGAATGGTTATCTTTTTGTCTTTATGGTGCCCACTAGTGCAATTGTGAATGTGGAAACATAATCCAACTGGAAACCATACTTAAAGGTGATACTTTCTCCCTAAATTAACGTCCGGATTCTCGTGGTAACAGTCATACTCGAGCCATGGGAATCAGGGCGTTACAATACCACTCCCTTTAGAATTTGTTGTGCCGTCGAAGAATAACATCCACTCATCTTTCTTCTTCTTTTCTTCACTTTTGATAAGCAAGAGATCTTCATCAGGGAAGAATGTCTTGAGCGGTTGATAATCCAGGAGAGAGTGAGCGGTAAGATGATCGACGAGGGCCTGCCCCTTGATTGCCTTCTGAGTGACATAGGTGATGTCGAATTCAGACATGAGTACCAGCCATTTAGCTATCCTTCCAGTGAGTGCTCGTCTTGTAGTCAGTAAACTTTCGGCTCAAATAGTATATTGCTCGTTCCTTCTTCCCGGTCTCGTCGTGCTGGCCGAGAACACAGCCAATGGCTTCTTCTGTTGCCGAGATGTATAACAATAGTGGTCGTCCGGGAGTGGGCGGCACTAGGACTAGGGGATTCATGAGATATCTCTTGATACGGTCAAAGGCGACTTGGCAATCGTAATTCCATTCTTTTGGAAAGTTCTTCCGAAGGAGCTTGAATATGGGTTCACAAATACGTGTGAGCTGTGCAATGAAGCGACTGATGTATTAAATTCTGCCGAGGAAGCCACGGATTTCTTTCTCTGTTCTAGGAGGGGGCATCTCGATGATTGCTCTGGTTTTAGTTTCGTCGACCCTGATGCCATCCTTGCTCACTATAAAGCCATGGAGGTTGCTCCCGTTGCACCGAAGACACATTTCTGAGGGTTAAGACGGAGCTTGTACTTTTCTAATCTATTGAATAACTTCTTCAGATCTTCAAAGTGTCCTTCGACTATGCGAGATTTGACGATCATATCGTCCACATATACTTCAAGCTCTTTGTTCATCATATCATGGAATAATGCTGTCATTGCTCGCTGATATGTTGCTCCTGTGTTTTTCAGACCGAACGGCATTACCCTGTAATAAAAGGTTCCCCAGGGAGTGATAAACGATGTCTTCTCGCGATCTTCGACGACCATCTTGATCTGATTGTAACCTGAGAACCAGTCCATAAATGAGAAGATCTTGTACCCGGCAGTGTTGTCGACCAGAGTGTCAATATGTGGCAAAGGGAAGTCATCCTTATAAGGGACTCCTTTAGCTATCCTTAGGTCGGCTTGTTACTTTGGGCCTCTGGGCTTATGGGCTTTCTCTCTTGCTTGTGGGACCAGTTCGGAATCCCCCATAGCTAGGGGTGTAAATGAACCGAACCGAACCGAATACCACCTTGTTTGGTTTGAGTTTGATAACTAAAACTGAAGTTTGAGTTTGGGTTTGGTTTGTTTACTAATCAAACGAACTCAAATGAGCTTTAACTGAACCGAACTCAAACCATTCATGAATAGTTTGGTTCATTAACCACCTATGCAACATTTTAAATGCCTGTGTAAATGAGATTTTGTACCTTTAGAATTCATTGTAGTTGGACGACGTGGTATGGTCCACTTGAGCGTTGGATAGGCTTATTGTGGGACCCACCTTGCAACATATATTTCATATCCAAAAAAGTCAAGACGGTGAGGCTCTTACTGTGGGGCTCACCTTGATGCATATACTCCATATCCACTCCGTTCATACATTTCATCAAATCATTTCATGGCAAGAGCTAAAAAATGAAGCAGATTCAAATCTCAGGTGGACCATATCATAGGAAACAATGCTTTTTTAGCTATAAATGAATCCTAACGAGCCTAACCAAACCAAACTCACGCCTATTTGAGTTTGGTTTGATTACTATTCGAACCTAAAAACAAGGTTTGAGTTTGGTTTGTTTACTAATCAAACGAACTCAAACGAGCTTTAATCGAACCGAACTCAAACTGTTCATGAATAGTTTGGCTCATTAACCGCCCTTACCCATAGCACCTATCTTAACTATCTGATCTTGAGCTATGACAGCTCATAGCGTACCGTAAAGTTTGAGTTCAATTTGCCTTTGATTAATGTTCGCTCACCTCAAGTGCAAGGCTGCGATGTAGTAATAATTCTCGGTAAGACCGAGGTCGATCCTCAGGGATTTTCGTAACAATTCTAAATTTTATAACTAGGATGGGCTAAATTCAGATTCGTAATGATGAATGGTAATTAAGAACATAAATCTATCTACTTAAGAACTAAATCAAGGAAATAAACACTAGAGCGCCAATGATCTACTAATAATCATTCACAATGCCAATTCAAATCATTTAAGCCAGTCACTCAATTAGAATCGGAGTTCTATCCCTATCCAATCGAAATATAGATCAATCAAATCATCATATGCATCTAACATAAATGAATCATCCACTGATATGGTTCTCTCATAAACAACTAAGGCATTGGGCATATTCCATCACCCAACCCAATCCTGCACAAAACAAGTAAGATCACATTCATGATTCTTGCTCAAACCTTGTCACTAGACTTGATTTAGAAGCATGAATTGAACTTCTATTGAACCAAAATCAATACATAAACACCTATCTCAGATTAAATCAAAAGATAAAAACCCCTTCTAGTTTAGTTCTAGATAAGCTCTTAGGAAACTTAGTTTGTAAGATCCCCTAGCATCCAACATATCATGATGAATTTAGGATCTCTACAACTTAAAATCCTATCAATCAACACCCCCATCAAGCAATCCCAGTAATAAAAACATCACATGTAAGAGCAATCACAAGAGATAGAAGATTAACTAAAAATACTAACTTTATTTCAAACTTGAACTAGAAGTGTTCTTCATAAAATAAAAAAGTACTTGAACTAATTCGAATTAGACATTGTAAACAACTAAAAGTTTCACCTCTTAGCCCTAGCTAAGAGGTTTAGCCAACCATTAATAGGTTAAACTAAAGCTCAAAGGAAAAACTACGAAAAACATAGAAAAATCGAGTTTGGAGGAGTTGCAGACGCTCCACAGCGATCTCCTTCACCTCTCATGACTTCCTTAGCCTTCTATGATGTTTTTAGATTCACCCCTAGGTGTCCTTTTATAGTATAGAGGCCTTACCGCCTCAGAATCTTTCAAAATTGTGCAATACTTACGTACTTGCGCCTAAAAAATTGGAGCTTGCTGAAGAAGTTGCTGAATTTCAGCAAATTACACTGGTTACCTGTTGGCCGACCGGTCTAGATCGGTCGAGATGGCTGACCGACCGATCTAGCAGAGGTCCAGAGAGTCCAGAGAGGTGCCCGACCTGTTGGCCGACCGGTCTAGACCGGTCGAACGACACTGGTCCTTGGTCCAGTGACCTATACAGAGGGGTAGGAGGGTGGCCGACCGGTCAAGACCGGTCGTGGTTCCCTTGGCAGACCGGTCGAACCTCATTTCTTCACAATTTCTTTCTTCCTCTCTCTCCTCTCCTTGCTTTCTTCTTTCTTTGGCCCACCTTGGGTCTTCATCAAAGGCTCCTAAATGTGTCTTTTAAGCATCAATGGAGTGAAGTTTCTCTCTCAATCCTACATTCACACAACATGCATTAGAAGGGTCTTTTAAACATGCAAACCATGCATATAATGTGATGTAATGTATAAATTGGAGGCTTAACAATTAACCCTTGATTTCTTAATATAGGCTTACATCCCTAATGATTGTTCAACCCACGATCTAAATCAGCCTGCTAAGACATATGATATCGTACTTAAACACTTCAAATCGATTCAATTACTAAGATGAACCAACTCCCTAGATTTTTGTCTTAAACCGACTTCTATAATCCTTCAACTTAATATTGGATTTAGGCTATTCATATAATCCACCCAAGATCAGCCTGCATAATCATACATCGATCTAACCATAAAAAAGACTCCTTAAGATAATTAAGGCTATTCAAGTGTTGATTTTCAAGATGGACCACCACATCATCATGAGATCGACACTAGACATGATTTAAGCCTTTATAGCACATCATTGACAAATCTAATCAGTAGATCATGATCTTAATATGCTTAGGAGTCACCATTGAAGTCCAATTCCAAAGCCTATAACTTACCATTGATCATCTATAGCTTTCTGTAGTGTAAATGCTTCATACTCGGCACTTAATCATAGAAAACCTATTTCTAAAATTTTGATCGTGATGACATTTTAGACAATGTTTAGTTGATCCAATTGAGCCGTACGTTATCGAATTCAAGACCTAACTCACAAGATCCACAGTCCATTAGATTTCACATCATATTCGCTGGATATCCCACCCGAAAATCACACAAAGACTTTCTTTATGATCTAGGATGAATTCTATCAAATCTACCGGTTTACATTTCACATTAGAACACATTTAGGCCTATTTTTTGAGACCCCAGATCTATTATGAAGAATCCTACATGTCTTGTAGTTTCCTAAACCAAAAAGAATTTTATTATTGCATGTATGCCCAATACTATGCACCTTCAATCAACAATTTTGAATCCAACTGTCGATCTGAAGAACTGACCATACGTCTACACTTTCACAACCCAAAACAATTTGTGATTCTATGACCAATGTAACCATTAAATACGCGTTGAATCTTGTCTAAACCACTCGAGATAAAATAACTAGTAGAATCCATTTTCGATCAATCAAAACCTTTCGATGGGTGGCCACTAAGGGCCAAGACATAGGAATCAACCTACAACCGTCTCTAGTGGAACACATGTATAAAGCCGATCAGAAATCACCAGACGCGTGCGTGCGTGTGAAGTAGAAACCACATAAATTCTCTCCCACGATCGAATTCAAAACGAAGCTATCTTTGTTTCTTTCCTTCTGAATTTCAGCCAACCACGATTATAGGGACCCGTATCATCTGATTTCCATCATCCATTGTATTCTCCGCATATGTATAGTAAGAGTAACCATGAAGGAAACGTGCGAAACCAAGTTTCCTTTCTCGTGCGTGCCAAACACGGTTCAAACTCGTCTTCCACGCAGATTCTTCTCCACACTTTCTTGTTCCGAAATCAAATTCAACTAAGATATGAGGTTTGCAGTCGACCGATCCTAACTATCTGATGGGAATATCCCAACCGTCCGATGCCAGCATGAAAACAAGAAACATGCTCAACATTACACTACAACACATGCAAACCGCATTCAAAACTGGAAATTTCTGATTTCATCTCGTGTTGGGAGGGATTCGAAAGCACATCCGAGAGAAGCTCTCCCACCGACTCACAACCGCTCGTTTGGATGAATCCCAGCCGTGTATTCAAGTAATCTCGACCGTCCCTTTTGATTTCTCACAGACTGCTATGATGGGAACAAAATAGAGGCTCGCCGCGCGAACGCCAAATAAGAAATAGGCAGAATTTCAGATCAAATCCACACCATTCAATCTCCTTTCAACGAATTTGATGCTCCTAGACGCACCTTAATGGGCCGTTTGGGAGTTTGGGGAATCCGAATCATAATTACATTAGAATCAATCAAGGTCATTCCAAATTCTCATTTGTGTTTGGCTGAAATGCACTAGAATCCAAATCTCTTATTTGGGAGCCTGTATTTGGAAGGCATTGGAGTTTTTAGGTATATTCACATGACTTAGATTTGGTTAACTAAATTAGCTTTCATTGTCTAAATTAGTGTATATATATATATATATATATATGGTATTTGATAAAATGGTTATAATAAGCCCATTAAAATATATACTTTGGTAAAAAAAAGAGGAAATTCTAAGCCTTGGGTGGGCCACAAATGTAAATAGGTGACTCAATGACGTTTTTTAATCATTCATTTAAATGTCCAACATTTGGATGGTTCAGATCATTCTATTGATATGATTTTAGTATTGCAGCCGATAATTAAATTATTTTGTGTATCATAAACGTGCCATGTGTACCCTGGATTAGTAGCTTAGAGACATCTTTGTTACATGTGGGACTCTCCTCCCATTAAAAGGGAGGCAAAAAAGGCATTTCCTCTCAATTCTAACACAATCTCAGCTAGGATTTCAAAACACAAAATGGAAGATTTGAAATACCTCCGATTTCGCCCCCAAATCCAAAGCTGCCAAATGCAAAAAGCAGCTATATGGAAATATAAGGTGGTGCCAAACGGGGTGTAAGGGATTGAGAGATTGTTACAACAATCGCAACCGTGTTCGGTTTCGAAAAACTTGGCGCACATTGCGGCAGAGTCCGGAAGCTTGTAACTTCAAACCCACTAGGAGAATTCTCTCCAACCTTTGATTTGTGGGCCCCACAAGCTCTGTGGGATCCACCAAACCATCCCAAAGAAAGAGAACGAAGAAAAACATCATGGGCAGAAATCTGCTATTAAAGCCCGCATCATCTTCCTCATTAACTGCTGGAAATTTACTCAGTCAAGATCAAAACTGGGGTTTTGATCGTCTAGATTTAGGGTTTTAGTCTATAGTCTAAATCTAGGTTTAATTTGGGGATTTTAATCCCACATTCTAAATAAAAATTCAAAATCAAAATATCAAATTGAATCTAAGATGACTCACTTGATTGACTCGAACCTGATTCGGTTTGACTCGGTTGCGCAATGGCTTCCTCTCTCTCTCTCTCTCTCTCTCTCTCTCTCTCTCTCTCTCTCTCTCTATATATATATATATATATATATATATATATATATATATATATATATATATATATATATATATCCGTTCTTCTTCTTTCTTTACAATTCACTCTCATCAAGATTTGGACTCGAATCAAATTCAGCTAGACTCGGCCTAAACTTGAATTGACTTAGTAAGTCGACTCGCTTTTAAACTGACCCTCCTTCAATTTTCTTCCTTTCCGTCCTTTTTCTTTCTCTTCTTTCTTCTTACTTTTCTTTCATTTTTTCTAATTTTTTCTATAATCCCACGTCCAAATTGGATGCTGGACTTGACTTAACCCACTCGACTCGACTCAGCGAGTCGGGTTTGACTTCTCTCTCGGTTTCGTTTCTCTTTTCATTTTCTCTTTCTTTCTCTTTCAATTTCTGTCATGGACGGTTTCTTTCAGCAAGAGGAGTCTTTATAGAGCTATTAGATCTTTCGGTATCTTTTCCTCGTAAGAAATCTGCATCGAGTCGATGCGGTTATTGAGTTTTGCACTTGATTGAATGTGATTTCCACATTATTTCAGATTGGGTTTGGATCTCGTTCACATGGTAGATCTAGGTTGGATTCCTGCGGTTGGACGACAATTAGATGGCCCATCGAATGGATGGTTTTGATCCATGATTAGGGGCCCTCACATGAATAGTAATTTAAGTTTGTTTCCATCTCTTATAACTTTGCTCTCATAGTGGATTTATCGCTTCGTGTTGTGGTTTTTTTTCATAAGGGTTTTTCTATGTAAAATTCGTATATTCTCTGGTTGGCTTTGTTTGTGCGATTGTGATTGCCTTGTTTGATTCTTCTCTGAATTGCTTCCACGATCCCAATAAGTGGTATTAGAGCTATCGTTAGGAATCAGTTAGAATCTGAAGGGGGCGTTTGGCATCTCTACAAATAAGACCTTATTTGCTTATTTCTAAAAAAAAATAAGCTTTTAGACCGTTTAGTAAAAGTCTAATGAAATGCTTATTTTTTTAGAAAGTAACAAATAAGCTCTGATTTAATAAGTTGGGGAGGGGTTACTTTTTGAAATGGAGCTTATTTGGCTTAAGCGGGTAGACATTTTGGACTAATTTTTTGACATATTTACCCTTAAAGGTGGGCCCCACATGAGGAATGGCCCATATCAAAGGTGGGCCTACATAATGCACGGTCACATCAAAGGTGAGCCCCACATGATGGATGGCCTGCTTCAAAGTGTGGCCCTTCATGATGAACGATCCACATTAAGCAAGCCCTACCTGATGATGGTCCACATCAAAGGTGGGACCCACACGATAGATGGTGGACATTGAATGTGGGACCACATGATGGAAGATTGACATTAAAGGTGGGCCCACATGATGAATGACCCATATTGAAGGTTGAGCCCCACATGGTGGGCGGTCTATAACAACGGTGGGACCTACATGATGGATGGTGGACATCAAAGGTGGGTCCCACATGATGGACTATCCACATCAAGTGGGCCCCGCATGATAGATGGTCCACAAAAAATTGGGACCCACATGATGGATTTTCCACATCAAAGGTAGGACCCACGTGATGGATGGTGGACATTGAATGTGAGACCATATGATGGAAGGTTGACATTAAAGGTGGGCCTACATGATGAATGACCCATATTAAAGGTTGGGCCCCACATGATAGACGGTCCATAGCTAAGGTGGGACCTACATGATGGATGGTGGACATTAAAGGTGGGTCCCACATGATGGACTATCCACATCAAGTGGGCCCACATGATAGTGGTCCACAACAAAGGTGGGACCCACATGATGGATGGTGGACATCAAAGATGGGCCCCTCATGATGAATGACTCATATTAAAGTGGGGCCCACATCAAGGTGAGCCCATGTGATGAAAAGTTCACATCAAAGGTGGGCCCCACATGATAGATGACCCACATCAAAGTGTGGCCCAACATGACGGAACACGCGCATCAGGTGGTTCCTATTTGATGGACAGTCCATGTCAAAGGTGGGACCCACGTGATGGATGATGGTCATTGAAGGTGGGCCCACATGATAGTCAGTTGATATCAAAGATGGGCTCACATGACGAATGACACATAATGAAGGTGGGGCCCCACACAATGAATGGTCCACATCAAGGTGGGCCCACATAATGGACAGAGTGGGCTTCACATGATGGATGGCCCACATAAAAGTGTGGCCCCTCATAATGGACAGGTCACATCAAGTGGGCCCCACCTAATGGATGATTCACATCGAAGGTCTGTCATGATGGATGACCCATATCCAAAGTGGGCCATGTGATTGATGATCCACATAGAAGGTGCTTCCCTCATGATGAATGATGGATATCAAAAGTGGGCCCCACATGATGGACAATCCACTCCAGATGTAGGGCCCACACCATGGACACATCAAATGTGGAGTCCACGTGATGGGTGATGGTATTGGATATTGAGGGGCCCCACATAAAGAACAATTAGGAATAATGTTGGGCCCCACATGATGGACGGTCCACCAAAACAACCATTTGGATTGCTCTTATATTAAAGTTCTTGTAATCTTTAAAAATGACGTCAAATACCATTAAAAAAGCCCTTATCTGAAAGTTTTACCAAACTGGCTTATTTTAAAAAAGAGCTTTTTTTGGAGATTTTACCAAACGAGCTTATTTAAACAAAGCTAGAACAAAAAAGACTTGTTGAAGTAGCTCTTATTCAAAAAGCTCTTATTGAATTAGAGTAGAGATGCCAAACAAGCCCTGAGAGAAGACATCAATGGCTTCGAGCATTAAGTTTGATATTGAGAAGTTCACGGGGAAAAATAACTTCGAACTAGGGTTGTTCATCGAGTCGAGTCCAATCAAGGTGGGCCAAGTTTGGCTTGACCCGTCTGTGCTCTCCTCGAGTTCGAGCTCGAGCTCGAGCTCACCCTCGAGCTTACCATTGGAGTTTGCCTTGTTTGCTAAAACTTTTGAGGCGAGTTAGTGGATCGAGTTGAGGCGAGCTTACCTCGAGTCGAGTCGAGCTTGCCCCCACCTCAATTTATTATATTTTTTACTACAAAATACAAATTAAAAGTCAACAACATTAAGTTTAAGAAGTCACACATATATTAGGGGAGAATAGTGTTTTTACAGGTGGGACCCCACCATTAAAATGACCTAGCTCTGATCGGTTTTTTCTTTGGCCAAGTCACACATGTATTGAATGCAGACCACTAGTAATATTTTATGAACCATAATTAATACAGTACATGCATAGCTCACCATGTGAATGGACTGCCCTAATTATTGTGTGGACCATCTTCATGATGAGGCCCAGCTGATTCATGGATCAGATGCACCACCTCCCTCGTAAAATTGCAATCAATAGCTGCATATGGTGTTGGGTCTAACCGTAGCCCCTGTTTTGTAGATATGTATAGTGTGTGGTCGACCCACCGTAGCACTTGTGTTTGTGTAGCGTGTAAAACACACAACCACTGTGTGCTCACCATGTTTTGTACTTGAAATTACTCAATCCATCAGATATGCTCAACAAGGAATGTTCTTACCTGAACAAAATAGTAAGATTAAGAAACCCCCCAACATGTTAGGGTTTTATATGTCTTAAGCTTGGACCCCAATGTGTGTGTGGGGGAGGGGGGAGAGAGAACCAAGAAATAAGAAGATTAAGATTTTTTTTTAACAAATATCTATATGAAATGAGTCGAGTTCGACCTCGAGCCGAGTCGAGCTTGAATCGAGTCGAGTCGAGTCGAGTCGAGTGACCCAATGGTCGAACTTGACTCGATTTCTGCCTCGAGCTCCTAAATGAAGCTTGGCTTGACTTGTTCTACTAAGTCGAGTCGAGCCGAGGCGAGCTTTTTCAAGTCGAGTCGATCGAGTTTCTCGAGCTGACTCGGCTCATAACCAGCCCTACTTCGAACTATGGAAGGTGAAGATGAATGACCTTTTAGTTTAACAAGGATCGGATGATGCACTCTTTGGGATGGATAAACAATCTAAATATATGAAGTAAGAAGAGTGGAACAAACTGGATCAGAAGGCTAACACCTCTATCCAATTGTGTCTATCGGATGAAGTCCTCTATAATGTTCTTAGAGAGAAGAATGCCATAGGAATATGGGCGAAGTTGGAGAGCCTTTATGCTACAAAGTTTCTCTCAAATCGTTTGTACCTGAAGTGACAGTTCTATTATCTGAAGATGGTGGAGGGGACTAATGTTAATGACACATTATTCACTTCAATAGGCTAATTTGTTAATTGTTGAATGCGAAGGAAGCGATCAAAGAAGAAGACCAAGCTCTTATTCTATTGAATTCCCTATCAGGTTCATATGAGAATCTCGTAGACACTTCGTGCCATGGTAGGGATACGATTAATGTCGATATTGTTATCTCAGCCCTTTCAGTAGAGGCAGTTGAGAAAGAAAAACAATGGTGAGGGTACCCCTACAAATGTGTTGGTTACAAGGGGGAGAAGTTTTGAACGAGAGAAGTGGACTTCGCAATCCAGGTCCAAATCCAAGGGCAATGGCAAGATGAAGTACTGGAAGTATATATGGGGAGATGAGACACATAAAGAAGGATCTTAAATCTCAGAAAGAGGAGAAATCATATGGAACTTCAAGAGAGGCCAACGTAGCGGAATCCAATAAGGAGGCGGGCGGTTTGACGTATTGGCCGTATATAAATCTGGGTATTTTAGCGATGAATGAATTTTGGATATGGAGGCTTCGTACCATATGACCCCTCATAGGAGTTAATTCACCAGTTACAGAGAGTGTGATGGTGGTTAGGTGTTTATGGGTAATGATAATACATGTAATGTGATTAGAGTTGGATCGGTACGCATCAAGATGTTTGATGGCATGGAGTATATCTTGACTGATGTGAGACACGTTCCTGAGTTGAGGAAGAGTCTAAATCTTTGGGAGCTTTCGAGGCACTTGGGTGCAAATTCACCAAGTTTGATTATATCTTAAAAGTTTCAAAGGGGGTACTCATTGCGACGAAAGCACAACAAAGTGAAAACCTTTGCAGGTTAATTGGGAGTACTTCATTGGGTGCAAAAGCAGGGTTTGTAGCGGATTTCATATCGGCACGTATGTGGCATGCGCGCTTAGGCCACATGAGTGAGCAAGGAATGAAGGTACTTTCTTATCATTCTTTAATTCTTGCATTTAAAAGTGTTGATTTTAATATATGCGATCATTGTATATATAGTAAAAAATCATGGTTGTCTTTTAAGTCGAGAAAATGTGTATGTAAGGGGGGTGCTTGATTATGTGCATTCTGATGCATGGGGGCCGTCACTCGTGGTTTCTAGTAGAGGATCGCTATGGTTTGTTACATTCATTGACGATTATTCCAGAAATGTGTGGGTTTATTTTTTGAAAAATAAATCCGACGTTTTCGCCACTTTGAAGCAGTGGGAGGTAATTGTAGAAAAATAGTCAGGGTGAAAGGTGAAAGTGTTGAGGATAGATAACAGTGGAGAATTTACTTCTGGAGAATTTAATCGATTTTATAAAGATGAGGAAATTGTGAGGCACAAGACAGTGGGACATACACTAGAGCAGAATGGTGTGACTGAAAGGATGAATTAAACTCTCTTGGAGAGGGTCTAAAGCATGTTAAGTAATGTTGTGTTGGGCAAGGAATTATGGACTGAGGTTGTGAACATAGAGTGTTATTTAGTGAATCAGTCCCCATCTACGGCTATTGATTATAAAATTTTAGAGGAAGTGTGGAGTGGTCATATAGTAGACTACTCAGGGCTGCGAGTTTTTAGTTGTGACACTTATTCTCATGTACCGTTAGTTGAAAGAGATAAGCTAGACTAAATGGCTAAAAAATATATCTTTGTCAGTTACAGTGATGACATGAAGGGATACAGGCTGTATGACCGAGTCACGTGGAAAATCATCCTTAGTCGTGATGTCAAATTCGATGAGGGGTCCTTGTTCCGTTAGAAGGACCACAAGAAAATAAAAAAGTCGGTTGTTGATGTTGAGATAGACAAAGGTGAAATATAAGCTGAACTGAAACGCAGACAAAGGTATGGGAGTAGGTGGAGCAGTCACCTGTGAGAAGGAATCCACAAAGAGATCGTAAATTACCGACCAGATACAGAAATGACTCAAACGTTGCATTTGCCCTCATTACGGATGAGGGGGATCCGTTTACTTTTCATGAGGTTCTTGATGATGTTTGTACCGAAAAGTGGAAGACGACGATGCATAATAAGATGAATTCTTTATATAAGAATGAGACATTGGAGCTGGTGGAGCTTCCCATATTGGGTATAAAGCGATCGTGTGTAACTGGATCTTCAGGAAGAAACATGATAGGTACAAGGTAAGACTGGTAGTGAAGGATTATGCACAGAAGGAGGGTGTTAACTTCAGCGAGATTTTCGCACTCGTAGTGAAGTAAGTATCTATTAGGTTCGTGTTGGTGTCGGTTGCCCTATATAACCTTAAACTGGAACATATGAATGTGAATACTACTTTCCTGCATGGGGAATTGGAAGGGCAGATCTACATGAAGCGACTAGAAGGATTCGAGATACAGGGAGCTGAGAATAAAGTTTGCAAGTTGAGGAGGTCATTGTATGGCCTGAAACTGTTACCTAGATAGTAGTATAAGAAATTTGATTCTTTCATGGTGAGTCACCGGTTTACAAGAAGTGAATATGATTATTGTGTCTACTTAAAGACAACTGAGTGATGAGAAATTCATTATCCTGATGTTATATGTTGATGACATGCTTATTGTCAGTCATAGCATGTCTAAGATTAACATATTGAAGATTCAATTATCAGGTAATTTGAGATGAAAGATCTTGGGGCTACAAAGAGGGTTCTTGACATTGTTATACACAGAGGCAGGGAAAGGAGCAGGATATGGTTATCTTAGGCAGAATGCCTTGAGAAGGTGTTAGTGAATTTTGGGATAGACAAGGTAAAGCCGGTTGACATTCCCCACGCGGCTCACTTTTAACTTTCTTGAGCAATGTCCTACTATAGTTGAAGAAAAGTATGTTATGTCTCATGTGCCCTATTCAAGCACGGTTGATAGTTTGATGTATGTCATGGTCTGTACAAGACCGAATATTTCACATGCAGTGGGTGTTGTGAGCAGATATATGTTTAACCCCGACAAGCAACACTGAGAAGCAGTGAAATGACTACTTAGGTATATTCGAGGTACGCAGGACTACGTCTTAATATTACTACGTGGATTCTAATTAAGCAAGTAATGTGGACAGTAGAAGGTCGGCTTCCGGTTACTTGTTTGTGTTAGCGGGTCGAGCGATCAGTTGGATGTCGAAGCTTTAATCTGTGGTAACTCTTTCCATAATCGAAGTTGAATATATGACAATGACGAAAGCATTCAAGGAAGTGGTTTGGTTACGGGGAATGATAAATCAGTTGGGGCTTTAGTAAGAGGACGTGCCAGTTAATTGTGACAGCGAAAGCGCGATCAATTTGGCAAAGAACTCGGTTTACTATTCTAAAACTAAACATATTGATGTGTTTCATACTATTTTAGGAAGGCAGTGTGACTCGTGAGAAGATCCATATGAGTGTGAATCCAGCATATATGCTTACGAAGGTGATTTCTGCAGAGAACAAGTTCTGTTCGACTTCTCTAGGTCTGTTAAAAATGGAATGAAGACGAATCGTGCACGAAAAGTGATGATGGAAAAGCTATTATAGAGACAAATTAGAGATAGAGGATGGAGCTTGGAGCAGAGGAATTTGAAGATTAAAGCCACGCGCGGTGGAGATTGTTGAAAGTGATGTCTTCAATCTGTAAAAAAACAGGGGAGTTCGATTGCTCGACCCCTTGGCTCGAGCGATCGAGCCTCCTGCCTTTTATTCTAAATTATGTTGAAATATCTATGGACACATTTTGGTATGTTCAAGCGATCGAACATGTGTCCTCGAGCGATCGAGGATTGCTTGATCACTGTCGAGCAATCGACCGAGTGATCGACGGTTCGCTCTGTTTTGCGCAATTTTGCATATTTTGTTTCTAATTCTAGTGTATCACTATATAAGAGGGTGTGATCAGGATTAGGGTTATGCAAGTGGCGTCCATAAGGGTTTAGAGGGTTTTGGGAGAGAAAATCTAGGGTTTTCTCTGGGTTTTGATTCTGTAAGTTTGCTTCCATCTCATGTAACTTTGCTTTTGTAGTGGATTCATTGCTTTGTGCCCCTGTTTTTTCCCGCAAGGGTTTTTCAACGTAAAATTCGTGTATTCTCTGGTTGGCTTTGTTTGTGTGTTTGCGATTGTCTTGTTTGATTCTTCTTTGAATTGCTTCCGTGGTCCCAACATGTTCCACAGCTGGCTGTGAACCCAACATCAGCCACATACCTTCTAATGAAATTTGAGTACTCTCCAAAACAAATATCTTCATCTGTATATTAGGATTATGCCCAAGAATCTTTGCCTAGTAGCAATGTGCCAACCATTCCAAAGTTTGAGTACAGGAGGGTTGATGTTAGGTGGGCTGCCCATTGTAGAACTTTGCTGATCAATCATGGAAAAGCCAACGTAGATTAACCAGGCTATGATTATGGTGATGATAATTAACAATATGGCTGCTCTGTTCTGCTGTATGAGATGAAAGGGAAGTGCGATGCAAGAAGGTGAAAATGCTAATTCTACAGAAAGGTGTAGGAAAGAGCAGCCCAAAACACACTGTAGAAATTTTTTTTTGCTATTGCACTTTTGATTGGGCCACAAAATACAATTTTGAATGAACAGAGGTTGCTCGAGTTGGATTAAGCATTTCAAAGGTCCTCACAATGAGAAGGGAATAATTATAAGATCCTTGACAAGGATAAGGATCCAGTTTTGAATTTTTACAAGTGGGGCACCCATGGTTCAGTGGTCCAGACCATTGGTCTGTTTTGGGTCCCACTGAGGATGGACCATGGTCCAAAAACTCTCCTCGGACAATCCTGAGCTTTCTAACTGTGGCCTTCAAATGGATGGGTTAGTATTTAGAAGTGCAGCAAAATCTGCATTCAACTGAAAAAGTGGCCAAAGATAGTATATAGGATATTCCAATCTGGGAATCTTTGGGGCATGGTCTATCCATGGAGGGGGCGACGTATAGATGGTCTGGATCGCGGAAGCATAGGCCCCACTTGAACAATCTGAAAACATGAGTTAACCGTGCAGTATGCATTTCCTCAATAATGAGGTGTGAGAAAAGGATTGCTCAAAGAATTTCTATTCAGATCGATGTACTGAAGAAGAAAAAAGGAAGACATCGATTCGTCATTGAGCTGAAAATTTTCACTTACACTATACCTACCGGTTACAGAATTTTAGATGATCAAGTAAATCAGTGAACTGAATCAGAGTTGAGTGGAATGATGAAATTTATCTTCTGATATGATGAAACATTACTTTCACGATTGATCCTCCTCTCTACTTCCCTACATGATCTGGTCACACTTCCCTCCTTGTCATAGACGTGTTTTCGGAGGATGGATTTGAATCTGTAGACGCCTCTGCAGTCTCTTCTCTGTACATCTCTTCGATCATAGGCTTCCACAATCGAACACGGGCATTTATGAACCAATTCGATACCTGAAACAATCACAAAAAGATAATTTAGCAACCATAACCAGACTAAGTTGAAATTTCTAAATGGGAAGTGACAATTACACCCGATGCTTTTGATGATCCATACACAGCCTCTTATACTTCTGGAATGCAGAAAATTCATTGGGTGTAATATCACTTCCTTTTCCAAGTGGGTGTTTGGAAATTGCCTGATTCCTGGTTAAGCCTGTCTGCGAAGCCAGCATTAGTTTCTCGGAGTCATTGGGATAACTGTTACAGTATAATGACTGATGTGAGAATCCTTGATAAGTGGAATACAACAATGCAAAGTCAAGGAACTTACGGATGGAGGAAGTGTTCGAAAAGCCAAGCGCGGAGGACTACAACGGCATTTTCCGGCAGCCCTCTGAGCGGCCTCCATGCTTGTTGGATTTGGATCATACCCAGTTGTTGAAGAGCTCCTTTCTGCCAGGCATTCTGGTCGAGCAAGCTAAGTTTGGAAAGACCGCCATGGATTCTCGGCAAGTCTTTTGAAAGACATCGTCTTGCTGCACGTATTTGAGTTACTATTGCGCCTCTTAAGCTGCGGAAGTGCCTCGACATTGCTTGGAGTGTGAGAGCAGTGTAAGACTTAGCAGCCCCTAAGCCAGCTACCAACTCAAATGACGACACAACTTCGCCCATCCTACGACAGTACTGCTCGTATCTGCTGTCGACCTAAATGGTGACAAATGCATTGAGCAGAATTCAATTTCGAAGAAATGCTTCCAGATTCCACTCGTAATAAACCATCATGATAGAAGAAATGCATAAGAAAAGTGAATAATTCTCTCATTTTAATAACCGACTCTGGAATAGTCTGACCCAGAGCAAAACTCTGTTTTAAACTCCATATTTAAAAAAAATAAAAAATAAAAACTCAGGTAATTTATTAGACATTTCAAACTCTTTATATTTCAAAAGAGGCAAAAGAACTTGTATGGGGAAAACCAAATTAAAATTTTTTTTCAAAAAAAAAAAAAAAAAGTTTCATTCAAAACCAAGAAAAAGGGAGTGATTTAGAAAATTGAGATTGGTGATTACCACCCATTGATGGAATTGAGTAGAAGTTTAAAAAGTTTAGTAGAGATGGTTCGATTTATATGAGGATAGCTTGAAAAGTAAGGATTTGAGAGAGGTAAAGGACACCGCTTGTTTACCTATATACATTAATGCTCATATATATATATATATATATATATATATATATATAAAATGAATTTTTCTATATTTATATATAATACATACGTGCGCACAGCGCCCACACATACACACAAGCACGCTCATACACACATATTGCCATTTTCACTCCATTTTTCCATATTAAACCCAAACTTTTCATTTTCCAAATTTTTGATGCTTCCATTTCTTTGACTGAATTTTTTACTATATTTATAACAATCGAGGCCGAATTAAACAGGAACATTTCCCATACCATTTTTTTGGTGATGACATTTTGCTAGGTAAGATCAGATGGGAAATCCATTTGAGTTCTATAAAATAACACTCGATATAAGTCCAAACAAGCTTGCTTCCAATGGCAGAAGGATTCCCACATGCTCATATTAGGTGGGAGGAAAAAGAATTGTACAGAAAAATGGATTAGTTTAATACCTCATCGAGTAAAGAAACGAGTTTTGTAATTCTAAACTGAATATCATGCACGTCGACGTTGGAACACTCCCCATGGCTCCAAATCACATCTGTTTTCTGTCTATTCATGGCATTTTTCCCAGCTTCAGCAGCTGTTCCAAGAGCTCCCATGCCACTCCGCGCTATCCTTGTGTCCTGTCTCAACTGCTTATCTGACTCAAACTCCACATCTCTGCTGACGCTAACAACTTCTTCAAGCAGGTTCTGAGCTGGCCTAAGATATCTGGAATTCCTTAAGACAGCACTGAAAGATGCTAATTCATCAGAGGTTGAGCCAGAATGGCTCTGCGACATGGCAGACGCGGTGAACCTCACCTCTCCTGCCTCTTCTCTGGAAATTGAACGACTGTAGCCTGCTTGATTTGCGTGCAAGTCGGTTTGAGTGTAACCAAATGAAGGAATCGGCATGTCAGGTGGAGGATATGAACTGAGAGATAGAGATAGTCCTTGTCCATGTGAAGAGTTGTAGTCCTGACGGTCACACTCTATCAAATGTCTCTTCCTGCACATTTCGTCATCCTCATGTACAAGATCGACGGTCCTACACATTCGTTCGCCCAGTGTCTGTATGCTTGGTAGCAACACCCCATTGAATTGAACAAATGCTGTAGCATTGTTGCTTTTACCATCCCACTGAGAAACATAACCATGGTCTTCGAAACTAGCTGGATTCCCTACCATTTCTTAGGAAATGTATTACTCAAGAAACTGATGAGAGTTCGGATAGAATTGCCTGTCAAAGATGATGGATCACGGAACTGAATTACGAAAGGTATCTTCTTCTTCTTCTTCTTATGTTGCAAGCTGTTAGTAGTATGAAATTTCTATTAAAAGAGATAGTAAAAACCAAGTAGAAATATATTGTTGTCTATTTGTTTTCAGCAGGAGAACAAATTCCTGAAATATTAGAAAATGAGAATTGAGATGCTATGTTGCTGTTCCAAAAAAAAAAAAAAAAAGAACTTGTGGAGAAACCCGAGTTGTGCGTGCTAAGAGTATAAACTCTTCAACATACGTGCATTGGAGTATATTTGCAATAACATACGTACATGAATACATAAATACATATTTGCAATAACATACATACATGAATGCATAAAACCATTCATTCATATGGGTTTTGCTAACCTTCACCACCTTCATGGGATCGTTAGCAACATCCCCAAACCATTTTAAATGGCACATGGGGTGACCTATTGTCGATTTGAACCCATCATTCATTCATACAACTAGGAGCAAGACATGGTGCAAGAATCATGCCAATCAGATGATCCTAACCCTTTAAAACTAGGGGTATATGATTCATTCATTCATATGACTAGGGGCCAATTGTGACAACTGTCCATTGTTTATGAGCCATAAATCACATGGTTAGAATCATCAAATCTAAGTGCTACTTTGGAATCATAAGAGATTCAAAGTGGGATCTATGTAGTAGATAATTCAAGATGATCATTGAACCTGTTTTATTTCTCTGGTCAATCTTGTCTGTCAATTTTCATACCATTGATTAGAAGCTTAAGATCACCCAATTGGCATGATTTGTCCACCATGGTTTTCTCCTAGTTGTATGAATGAATGAACCGTTCAAATAGACAATAGGTCGCTTTGTGTGCCATTTAAAAGGTTTGGAGGCATTGCTAACATCCCGTGAAGGTGGGAATGTCAGCAAACCCCCCCCCCCCCCCCCCCCCACACACACACACACACTCTGTGTGTGTGTGTGTGTGTGTGTGTGTGTGTCTCACTCTTTAGCGGTGTTTAGAACAAAAGCAAGTTCGAAGAGAAAGCAAGTTCGACAGGACAAAATTTCCTTTCACTCAAGTCAAAATTCAAAGACACATTGTTAAAATCCTCAAAGAAATTTAAAGAAATCTACTTAAAACAAAGTTCTCAGAAAAGAATCGAGACAATTGCTCTTCATTTTCTCAGGCTAGGACATAAGCTGAGGTCTGCAAATCTCACATGTATGTATAAGGCTTCCATCCAAATGCCACTACATTTTCCAACATATAATACATGTTAGCAATCCAAGCATCGATCAGGTAGTCACCGCAGTGTGGACACCCTTGCCCAAAAATCTGGCAAGCCCACTTATCAGGAGCACAACAGTACATGAAACAGACGGATGGCTAAAAGGAAAGCTAGGCCAAGTTTTCTAAGACATTCGTTTGTTTCTAGCATTGTTGCGCATGGAAAACAGTGCACGAGATTGATGTTTGGGAGGGCGTTAGAAATTGGAATCATATTTACCTGATCCAGAGTTCAATCTATTCAAGTTCAAGTGAGAAGTTTGTAATTTGATACTAGTCAAAATTCATTGGTTCATTGGGGTAGATGGGGTAGGCTTATTTAGTTCCATTTCCAATAATTCTGATTGGCTTAATTCAATGGATTAATTGATTTAGGACAAAGTCAAGGACAATCACATGGACAGCCAGGATTGAAAGAAATCAGGGTAGAAAGTCCAATCCGAGGGTCTAGCTTGCACTATAGCTTTCGATGGCCATAACTTTGCGAATGTTTATCCATTTCATGTATATAATGTCATTGGAAAGCTATCAACGAGCTTTACATGTTGGACAATGCTAAAGGTAATTGGGCCCATAATGATTTTCCCAAAATAAGTCAATTTAAGGGTTATTTTTCAAGTTAAAATTTACTATTTTAGAAAGTTATGATCCTTGCCATTTTTAGAAAACTTTTATGGTTTGGAGAGTCCTGGAATAGCTTAATGTCCTTGCTCGAGTCATAGAAAAAGTTTGCATTAGTTTTAAATTTACATTTTTATAAAAGTTTACTATTTTTGAAAAATTACGAATTTAGGGTTTAGAACTTTTATAAGTCATATGAGAGGGATTGTAAACAGACTTTTATCAATAATATCAATTTTGTCTCTCATTTTTAGGATATTTCCCCCTCCTACAGATCCAGTGGAGATTGGGTGGGGCCTATAGCTCAGAGGATTAGAGCACGTGGCTACGAACCACGGTTGGATTCAAGGTCTACTCTTAATAAGAAGAAGATGGTGATTTCTTCTCCTTAAATTATACAATGCTTTAACTTGGCATAATTCAATTCTAGGCTTTAAAACTCAAATTCTCGACTCGACTTGATATCCAGTTGGGTCGAGTCGACTCTAAGACTTGATTTCACTTGACTCAATATTTAATAATTAAATTATACATAAAATTTTACTAATAATATATAGGTGTTTAGAATTATGTGTACAAAAGTAGGTAAATGTAAGCACCAAAGCAGTATTGGCCTGTTGGTAAATGTTGCTTGTGCTAGGGGCTGTGAGTTTGAATCCCACCAACAGCTAATTATATACTTACATTTAAAGACACATTAACTTGGCAACTGACTCAGTTCAAGTTGAGTCAGGTTGACTCGGCTTTGCTGTGAGTCAAGTAACCAAGTTTTGGAACTATGATTCTATTCCATTTCATGTAGAATCTTTCTCAGATTGAATCAACACACTTCGCAAATTGCAAATCACAAGTTGTTAATTGAATTAAGTCGATTATTTCTACAGTGAGTAATGAATTGCAGTGTATCAACTGAGATTTAGTTTACTTGATGAACTGATTAGCAGTCTGAGTATGGTTAAGCTAATTAGGTAGCTGTGGCTGCGACCCACCTAATGACAGGCTTGGATCTCACACCCATGTGCCACACTCACACATGTGATGGAGCGAGATGGGCCGTCTGACATGTTTATGGATTAACAAACCTAGATAAGAAGACTCCACCCTTTTTTTACAAAGGAGACTGGACTTGAAGTAAGAACTACTACCAATTCACAATAACCCAATATATATAGAAACCTATTATTAATTTTCGCCCAAGAAACCTCAAAACATGGTTTAAAGACTCCGTGACTCAACCCAAATCGTTTGGCACTGAGTAGACATCTCACTCGTCCAAGTTGGGGGTGACTTGTGGTATTGAACTGGATCGGGTCTGACTGAGACTGAGTCATCGGACGAGCCTTACAACATTCTTTCTTAAATGCGAGACTCAGATTTTTGTAACCACCTTAATTTGGTGATGTAATGCAAGTACAGTGCTAGTGTGCAGCCCCTGCTGCAAAAAAGTTCTGTGCAATTCCCTCCTCCAGGTGCAGTGGCAAAAGTGCAGCGATCAAAACCATTGATCTGGTGGGCTAGAATGTGATGGCCTATAAATTAGCAATAACATTGATTGGACAACCCTGACCATATAGTTGTGTTGTAATTGGTCATTGTACACTGCTGCTCTAACAGTACACTCCCCACAATTTTTGGGACATTGCCTACCACCTGATGGTCCACCGGAACAACAGTTTCGATCACCACATGTTCGCCATGTGGGACACTTGATTAGGGTAATGCTAGTTATGAGCAACAATGTTGTATGTGATGGGGTTTTCCTCCTCAGTCAAGAGGAGAGATGGTGCAGCCTGGGTATGGTCGGGCACCCGGACCAAGAGTGGTCGGGCGACCGAAATTACCTAGATGACTGCTAGACTGTTTTTACAACAGTCGGGCGCCCGACGGTTTGGTGACCGAGCGCCCAGTGCCCTGGGCGGGCGCCCGACCGTGTTGGTCCGGGCGCCCGATATTCAATTTTTTCTTCTTCTAAGCTCGCTGGATGTTTTTTGGGTTGGCCAGGCGCCCGACGGCCTGGTGACCGGGCGCCCGACTCGACGCGAACTGCTTATACGCAGTTTCCTATTTGAATTCTGTTTCCTTTGGTTTCCTACTTAAGAGGTTCTAAGTCGGGATAGGTTATCCCATTAACGTGTTTCCATGTCCAAGGTGAGAGAGAGAGAAAAAGAAGAAGAGAGAAAGAGAAAAGAGAGAAAGAGAGAGGAAGCTTGTAGAAGGGAGAAGTTGCTTGAAGAGGAATTCTTCTACGCAACTGTCATCTCAGCGCTTCTACGTCCTCGTAATCGGTGAGATCCTCTTACTTTCATAGTTCTCTTGTTGTTTATCCATCCATGCGTGGGTGAAGAAGGTTTGATCTAAGCGGTGTGTGCTTGTGATCGGTTGTAAACAGTTATCTGAGATAGTGGATTGTTTATCTGGACTAGGTCCCGTGGTTTTTACCTCTTCGAAGGTTTTCCACGTAAAAATCTCGTGTCGTGAGGTTATTGATTTGCTTTTGATTATTGCATTATCATAGTCCATAATTCTAGTGCATTAGGGGGCGAGATCCTAAGGTTTGTGTGAAATGCACCCAACAAAGTGGTATCAGAGAGTTCAGGTTGATTGAACAGAGTGGGATCAGTTTTGAATTATGGAAGGTGGCTCATCAAGGATGATCAGCCTCAATGGTTCTAACTGGACCACATGGAAGGCTAAGATGAAGGACTTACTCTATTGCAAGGACCTATATGCTCCGATCTTAGGCATATCAGCGAAGATCAAGGATATGCCTAACGATGATTGGAAGAAGTTGGACCAGAAGGTGGTGGGGTTTATTAGACAATGGTTGGATGATTCGTATTCCACCATGTGTCTACGGAAACCTCAGCCGCTAGCCTATGACAGAAATTGTAAGGGTTGTGTGAGAGGAAGACAACCGGCAATAAGATATTCCTGATAAGATGACTTATGAATCTCAAGTTCAAAGATGGTGGTTCTGTGGCTGAACACATGAATGAGGTCAGCAACATAGTGAACCAGCTCTCCTCCATGAAGATGGTCTTTGATGATGAACTTCAGACTTTGCTATTGCTTAGCTCATTGCCTGACAGTTGGGAGACATTGGTGGTGTCTCTGAGTAACTCCTGCACCAGACGGAAAGGTATGCATGAAACAGATAACAACTTGTCTCTTCAATGAGGAGACAAGGAGGAAGTCTCTAGGGCCTGCTCAACAAGAGGCCCTTGTGACACAAGATCGGGGGAGAAGAAAGAACAGAAAGGGCGGAAAGGCCCGAGATAAATCAAGAGGCAAGTCGGTTGCCGGGAAAGATGTTGAATGCTGAAATTGTGGCAAGAAGGGCCACTATAAGCATGAATGTCACAAGAAGAAGGGTGACAAGAAAGCTAAAGGAAAGGAGAAGGAAAATGAATCGGATTCTACTGTAGTCGCCTCAAATGATGACGTTGTTGTTATTCTTTCGGCAGATCATGATGTTTGTCTCACGACTTCGAGTCAGGACACCGACTGGGTGATAGACTTGGGAGCCTCGTTTCATGCGACTCCACGCAGGAATTTCTTCACAAGCTACAAGTCAGGTGACTATGGGACAGTGAAGATGTGAAATTTTAGTGTTTTGAAGATCGTAAGGGTCGATGATATTTGTGTGAAGACCGATGTGGGCTGCACATTGGTTCTCAGGGATGTGAGTCACATTCCAAACCTTCGCCTCAACTTGATGTCGATAGGAAGGTTGGATGATGATGGCTATGAAAGTTGGTTTGTTGGTGGGCGCTAGAAGCTCATCAAGGGTTCGTTGATTGCTGTAAGAGGAAAGAAGTGTTACACCCTTTACAAGGCAAGTGTCAGTGTGTGCAAGGGTGGGTTGAACGTAGCGGAAGATTCAGCTACTGACATGTGGCACAGGCGTCTAGGCCACATGAGTGAAAAAGGACTTCAGCTACTAGAAAAGAAGCGGCTCCTTTCAGACGTGACAAGTATACCTCTCAAAACCTGTATTGACTGTTTATATAGGAAACAGCATAGAGTTTCTTTTGTTAAAACTACTTCTCATATTAATAAAGTACATGCATTAGATTTCGTTTATTCTGATGTTTGTGGTCCTATGAGGACAAAAACTTTGGGTGGGGCATTGTATTTTGTCACTTTTATAGATGATGCATCTAGGAGGGTTTGGGTTTATGCTTTGAAATCCAAGGACGAGGTCTTTGGTGTGTTTAAAATGTTTCATGCTATGGTCGAGAAAGAGACAGGTAGATCATTGAAGTGCATCTGCATGGACAATGGTGGTGAATACATAAGTGACTTTCACGAGTATTGTAAGTCACTGGGTATACGACATGAACAGACGGTTCCCAAGACCCCCTAGCATAATGGTGTGGCTGAGCGAATGAATCGCACCATTGTAGAGAGAATCAGATACATGTTATCCCATGCAAAGTTGCCCAAGATAGTTCTGGGGAGAAGCAATGCACACGGTGGTGTATTTGATAAACATGTCTCCATCAGCCCCGTTGAATGGAGAAGTACCGGAGAAGATGTGGACTGGACGAGATCCGTTATACAGTCATCTTAGAGTGTTTGGATGCAGGGCATCCGTTCACGTGTCAAAGGACGAGAGGTCTAAGCTTGATACGAAGATCAGATAGTGTGTGTGCTTGGGGTACGATGATGAAAAGTTCGGTTATAGATTGTGAGATCCGACCGATAAGAAGCTCGTCAGGAGAAGATATGTGGTTTTCATTGAAGATCGATGTATAGAAGACATTGAAAAGCCAAAAAAGACCCAACCCAGTTCAGGTGAACTGGAAGACATGGATCTGATTACTCCTCCCGTGGTGCCTGATGACAGGGGAGTACAACAAGGTGTAGAGGATGAGGGAGTCCCTACAGAAGATGGATCGGGGGAGCAACCCCCACTTAATCCACCTGTTGAGCCACAGGTGAGGAGGACATCAAGGTATAGACGTCCATTCAAGAAGTACTTGCCGTAAGAGTACATTATGCTCACTGATGGGGGAGAGCCAGAAGACTATTCTAAGGCCCTAGCCGACGAGCATAAGGGGGAGTGGTTGAAAGCTATGCAAGAGGAGATGGAATCCTTGCATAAGAACTACACCTATGACATGGTGAAATTGCCTAAGGGCAAGAAAGTTTTGAGCAACAAGTGGGTGTTCAGAAAGAAGAATGAGCAAAAGAATTCACAGACAAGCTACAAAGCCAGACTTGTGGTAAAAGGGTTTAGTCAGAGGAAAGGAATAGACTTCGAGGAGATATATATTCTCACTAGTGGTGAAAATGACATCCATACTGTTGTTGCTTAGGCTGGCGGCTAGCATAGATCTGGAGATAGAGCAGTTAGATGTCAAAACTGCCTTTCTCCATGGTGACTTGGAAGAAGAGGTTTACATGCGCCAACCAGAGGGGTTTGAAGTCAAGGGTAAAGAGCATATGATGTGTAGGCTTAGGAAGAGCTTGTATGGGCTGAAACAAGCTCCTAGGCAATGGTACAAGAAGTTCGACTCGTTCATGTTAAAGCATGGGTATGACAGAACAGAGTCAGATCACTGTATGTTCACTCGCAGGTTCTTAGATGGTGATTTCTTAGTTCTACTATTGTACGTTGACGACATGCTCATCATGGGAAAAGACATTAAGAAGATTGACAAGCTGAAACAGGAGTTGGACAAGTCGTTTGCGATGAAGGACTTGGGCTTGGCAAAACAGATCCTAGGAATGGAGAACCCATGACAGAAGCAATAGGAAGCTTTGGCTGTAACAAGAGCGGTATATTGAGAAAGTCTTAGAGCGGTTTAACATGAATGCAACGAAGCCCGTTAGTACTCCACTAGGATGGTCACTTCAAATTGAGCGACAAGCAATGTCCCAAGACGAAGGCAGATGTGGAAGAGATGCGGAAGATACCCTACGCTTCAGCGGTAGGAAGTTTGATGTATGCTATGGTGTGTACGCGCCCAGACATAACATATGCGGTTGGTGTTGTCAGCTGGTATCTTGCCAATCCTAGTAGAGACCATTGGGCAGCGGTGAAGTGGATACTACGGTATTTGAGAGGCTCATTCAGGTTGAGCCTATGCTATGGTGATGAAAAACTTGTGTTAGAAGGCTACACAGATACAGATATGGCAGGTGACATAGACTCCAAGAAGTCTACATCGGGGTTCATGTTCACATTTGAAGGGGGAGCGGTCTCTTGGTAGAGCAAGCTATAGAAGGTCGTAGCACTGTCAACGACAGATGCGGAGTACATTGAGGTCACAGAGGTATGCAAAGAGATGCTTTGGATGAAGAAGTTTCTACAGGAACTCAGCCTGAAGCAGGAGGAGCACGTGGTCTATTGTGATAGCCAAAGTGCTATACACTTAAGCAAGAATCCAAGTCAACACTTCAAGTCGAAGCACATAGAGATTGGTATCACTGGATCAGGGATACTTTAGAACAGAAGGTGCTACAGCTTGAGAAGGTTCACACGGACGATAATGAGTCAGACATGATAACTAAGGCTTTACTCAAGGGCAAGTTTGAGGTTTGTAGAAACCTGGCTGGCTTGAAGAATGTCAATTTCTCCCGAGTCGGAAAGGGAGAGATGTGATGGGGCTTTCCTCCTTAGTCAAGAGGAGAGATGGTGCAGCCTGGGTATGGTTGGGCGCCCGGACCAAGAGTGGTCGGGCGGCCGAAATTACTCAGATGAGGCAGAAAGCTGCTGGACTATTTTTACAACAGTTGGGCACCCGACAGTCTGGTGACCGGGTGCCCGGTGCCCTGGGCGGGCGCTCGACCATGTTGGTCCGGGCACCTGATATTCGATTTCTTTTTTCTTCTAAGTTCGCTAGACGTTTTTTGGGTTGGGTGGGCGCCTGACGGCCTGGTGACCGAGTGCCCGACCCGACGCGAACTTCTTATACGCAGTTTCCTATTTTGGTTATTTTTCCCCCAGTTTCTTACTTAAGAGGTTCCAAGTCAAGATTAGGTTATCCCATTAAGGTGTTTCCACGTCCAAGGTGAGAGAGAGAGAGAGAGAGAGAGAGAGAGAGAGGAAGAGAGAATGAGAAAAGAGAGAGAGATGAAGCTTGTAGAAGGGAGAAGTTGCTTGAAGAGGAGTTCTTCTGCGTAACCGTCATCTTAGCGCTTCTACGTCCTCGTGATCAGTGAGATCCTCCTACTTTCATAGTTCTCTTGTTGTTTATCCATCCCTGCGTGGGTAAAGAAGGTTTGATCCAAGCGGTGTGTGCTTGTGATTGATTGTAAACAGTTATCTGAGATAGTGTATTGTTTATCTAGACTAGGTCCCGTGGTTTTTACCTCTTTGAGGGTTTTTCACATAAAAATCTCTTGTGTCGTGAGGTTATTGATTTGCTTTTGATTATTCCATTATCATAGTCCATAATTCTAGTGCATCGGGGGGCGAGATCCTAAGGTTTGTGTGAAACGCACCCAACAGTATGGGAGGGAGATGACCACATGTTTAACATCTGAACCATTCAACTTTCATACTGTAGATGGGAAATGGTTCAAAATACACAGATTGTTTGATACTAACTATAAATCGGTGCTATTCAAAGTGACAGCGGAGAATGAAAATAGCTAATAGTTGACTGATCATTGCATAAAAGTGGTGCTTTGCTAAGCCCACACGCATGTACAAGTCATCTAATGCACATGCCATTGCATATGCAGAATGGCACACAATTGATGTATCAAGCCATCCATAATATGGACCTTGTCATATGATTTTAATAGCGAAAGATAAAGATGGTATGCTCAGTAGGTGTGCTATGTGTTGGAGTTGTACGTGCTCTTAAAAACCAATGTGAGCTCTTGTCCACTAGTCATGTGGACGTAATGGGGTCGATTTTAACCATTGATCTTGATAACTATGGGGTCCTTTGGACTAGTATGATATGCCTTAATAATATCCAGCATTGCCTTAAACTTGCGATATGGGTTATTTTAGGAGTACAACCTTTGGTTATTGAAATTTTGAGATTAGACACAATGGTTACTGATTGGTTACTGATTGGGAGAGAGTTGTATTCAATTGATCTCAATACCCTAATGAGTCATGATTAACATAGATACTTATGACACATTTGTGGGCGTCACACCTTGAGATGTACTATGATTTTCTATGAGGAGACTGACTTAGGTCACAATGAGATGTCATTGAATGCAAAGACTTCATGATGCACGAAAGATGATTAATCCTTAGACTTTAGGACATGTCAGGTCTTGGATCATGATTGGCTGGCTTTGGCATACTTTATGATGCTTCTTAATTAGAAGGCATTGAAAGTGATTGATGCTTATACGTTATTTAGATTTCATTGATTCTTACACGAGCTAACATGGTATCCATTTGATTTACTTGAGTATTTGCTTAGGGCTAAATCTAAATGGATCAGAGACTCATCGAGTGATTTTTCCACTAAGCCCAACACTCGAAAGGTTTTAACCGACTTTTAAAAGATTTTCAACCATTCAAGTTTATTTTAACTATTAAATTATTTTGATCACACTTGATGATGTTTAATGGCCCCGATCTAATGGTAGACCTGCTTGATACGCATGGGATCAGGATCAATGGTGGATGGCCTAGACAGTAGGTAATTAGTGTGTGTGTGTGTGTGTGTGTGTGTGTGTGTGTGTGTGTGTGTGTGTGTGTAAGGCGGATTAATGGATTTTCTTCATACTAGGATACATCGAAGTTCATAGGGTAGTGAATATCCATAATAGTATGCACATTTGAAATCTTAATCCCTTCTTATACATATATCTTATTGTAGAAAAAAAAAAAGAGTATGGGAGAAAAAGAAAGAACCTACAATGCCCATCCCCTTGAGCGTCAACATGTGGAGAGAGAGAGAGAGAGAAAGAGAGAGAGAGAGAGAGAGTTACACATCTCCCTTTCCATTATCTCCATCATCCCCTCATCTATCTTCAATGCTTTATGGGGTCCACCCTTATGTATGGATGGTGCCTCCCTTGATCCCTATTAGAAGTGAAGACGGCAGGTTTCTCATCTCCTTAAACTAGATAGAAGAAAAGCCTCTTATTCTAAAAGTTCTACATAGGCAATCTACAATGTAAAAAATCCATCTATGTGATTCATCCCGTGCATGTATTATCTAAACTGTTCTCTCGTTTTGGTCTTTGTCGAAATATGACCTGATCACATATGGGGTGTTTATGGGTTTGGATCAATGAAAATACTGTGTTTTCCATAGCATTTTTTACCTAAATAATCAAACACCGGGTATTAGAAATAAGTTGACGTGTCATACAAAACTATGGCAGATTTTTAAAGAACTGTACATTTGTTCAGTTACTTTTAGGGTCTGCATTAGCTGACCCCTATCTATTTATTAACCAAACAGTCCCATCCACAAGCAAGTGTAAATGCCAATATGGCAGACGTTTGAGAGATCCAACCATCACAACTGAAAGGCCGTTTTCATTTCAGGTGGCCAATATGTAAGACCCGCTAAAACAATTCCTTCTGTACGTTGTATTCCAGTACCTGAGGTGTAAAATAGCCTGTGTGGCCCACCTAAAACGTGTGCATGTAGGGATTATCAAACGTCCATATACCGAAAAGAAAAGACAAGAAGAGAGCCAACACATTGCACATTGGTACGAGATCCAATCCGTTCATCAGATAGGTCCACTCAGCAGCTGGGCCACAGTTTATGAAGCAAATGTACAGCAAAAAAAAAACAAAAGAAACAAACTCGGGTGAAGTGGCCCACCTGCTAAATGGGCCATACTGGCTTGGTCTAGGCAAGAACATCTAGACTGGCTGATGTAGAACGGGTCGCCGATTATTTCATGGTTCAGATGGATCAAAAGAAGACTGGTCGGGGTTGAAAGTGATCCGAACCGTTAGGACCGTAAACCGGTCGTATCTCACAATCCAGAATGAGTTTCTGGACATGTAATATATCATTTTGGGGTAGCTCGAGCTACTTTAGCCACCCAACCCACTATGTTAGGTTGCCCAGGCTGGAATCATGAGATTTGACCGTATCGACGGTCATTAGGCTAGTTTATTTTCAGTTTTACTATTTATGGTAAGTTTTAATTCGATCATAACTTTGGATCCGTAGGATTTTAGAGTTAGTGCTCAACATGAAAAGGGCTTAGAATATTTAGTAGAACAACATGGTTGGGCCCGTTTGATAACTTTCTATTTTTGGCCGAAAACCAAGAGTTTTAGTAGGATTGACTTCTATAAATAGTAAGTTTACTATGTATAGTAAGTTACGTTTTATAGGAGTTTGAGTTTGAGTTGGAATCTGATACTTTATCTAGGGTTTAGTTTTCTATTATATCCATTGTAATTCCAATATTATTCATTCAATCTATAAAAAAACAATTATTCGGAATTAATTTCCTTTTTTATTCTTTTATTTCTTCTCGTGGATTCGAGAAACACTCGATAGAGAGACGGTGATCGACCTACCACGTCCTCCCTGCATCACTGGCAAACCCACCTGATGGACGTCTCGGATATTGCAGCTGTCTAGCTACGTCTCTACATGAAGCTTATAAAAAAAAATGTACAGCTGAAAAGAAAGAAAAATTTAAAAACTAGGCTGAAGTTTTCTTACCCGCCCAACTGTTTCTAACGCCGTGGCCCACCTGCTGAATGGACTAGACAGTTTTTCTCAAGAAAATCTAGACGGTGAGACCCACCTGATGGACGGCTTCGATCTTGCACCTGTCAGTCATGATCTCTAACTGAAGTTTATGAAACAAATATACAGCTGAAAAAAAAAAAAAAAAAAAAACACTCGGCTGAAGTTTCCTTACCCGCCCAATTGTTTGTAACACCGTGGCCCACCTGCTGAACGGGTCAGCCGTTAGTTTTGGTCAAGAACATCTAGATGGTGAGACCCACCTGATGAACGGCTTGGATATATATATATATTTCACCTGTCAGCCACGCTCTCTAACTCAAGTTTATGAAACAAATATACAGCTGAAAAAAAAATAATAATAATAACTCGGCTGCTTACCGTCCAGTTTTTTCTAACACCGTGGACCACCTACTGAATGGGCTAGACTTAGTTTTTGTCAAGAACATGTAAACAGTCACACCCACCTGATGGACGACTTAGATATTGCACCCGTCCAGCCACGGTCTTACCTTACCTGCATACCTACATACATAGCATTCATACCTTGGCTGAGAAGAACAAAAACAAATCTCTCTCTCTCTCTCTCTCTCTCTCTCTCTCTCTCAAATACTCATGCAAGGAGGAAGAAGAAGAAGAAGAGAAGAGAAGAAGGACACCGAGGAAAAGTAAAAAAGACAGACCCGCTGAAGAAGAAAAAGGAAGTGGTCCCCTCTCTGATGGGGAGAGAGAAAAACACAGAGAGGGAGAGAACAAACAGCCCCATCAAAGTAAAAGTACTTTCAACACAAAGGAATCAAACCTTCAGCTTTTTTAGTAATGCATGGACCCTCTTCCTTCTTTAGAGATCTCTCTCTCTCTCTCCTTCTCCTTCTTCCCCTTCTCTCCTCGGCCCTTGTGTTACTGTCTGCAAAAGCGTCAGTGGGCTTTTGAAATTTTGAAGACAAAAACTTTGATACTCTGGCACACCGTGATACTTGATACTCATGCACTTAGAAATTGCATACATGGCTTATAAGTAATTCAGACCAAATTATCCAAATTGTGTGAAACTGTTTATATGTATCACAAAAAAAATATTTCTCTTTTTTTTTTTTATTGAAATATTAGACTGCTGGACATTTATTGGACGGTTAGGAATGAAAAGCATCCAATGGTCTTATTTAAAAAAAAAAAAACTAATGTCCACTAATCAGAGGTTATCATCGCTCAACTAATCGTATTTTTATTTTGTATTTTAAATATAGTTTTTTTCCAGAATTTAGACGGTTTAATTTGAGTTCATATGGTCCATATATAATATTTATAAGTGCTTGCGTATCAAGATTCATATGCTGCCGGAGTATCAAATAAATCCTATTTGAAATGATTGAAGAAGAGTTATATGATACTCTGGCAGCGTATGCCACTTGACTACGCAGGCACTTAGAAATTGTATACTTGGACTATATGACCTAAAATTAAACCGACTAAATTATGAAAATGAGTTTCGGTAAGTCACAGTACAAAAATCAGTTTGATTGTACAATTCTAATTTTGATTCCTGGGGCATTGTTAGTTGAAGTAGGGTCATTGTATACTGTTCATTTTCAACCGTCCAATGAATGTTCACCAATCTGATAGTAAAACTACCAAATAAGTAAAATTTTGGTCCATGGAACATCTATATTGGGAACCGTAATATGAACGGTTTAATTTTACTATTAGTATGCTACGTATGCAAGTTCGGAATAATTTCTAAGCGCCTGTGTATCATTCACCACACTCTGCCCGAGTATCAAAGGTTTTCTCATTTTGAATGATGGGCGTTTGGATCCGTGACAAAAGTGAAATACCCTTTTCCAGTTTTTGAGGTTTTGTCTCTTGCCGCAGCGATGAGGGTAGTGTTGTTTTTACCTGTGTTAGCTTTCCACCGTTTTTTAAAATTTAAATGGTGGTGACTCTTCAAATCTACAGATGGTACAGTTTTATGGCCATCCAGACCTTTCGAATCTCTGGCCCATCCGTGGATGGATCATAAGATTAAATATATACTTAGAAGTGGCCTCTTATTATTTTCATTTTAACCATTTATTTGATAGCATTTAATTGGACGGTTAGGACTGCTTCGTCGTTTTTATTTTAGAGATATCCTCTATAGAAGGTGTTAAACACAATATGGATGGTCTGGATGCTTTACAACAGTGCCATATGCCCGGAGGATGAGTCACCACCATTTTCAAAATGGTGCTTAACTAACACGCGTGATTATCGTTTCTGTACTTTTTCTTCGGGAGGAAGGAGTTAGAGTGTAAGGATGCTTCGTTACCTTTTCGAAAACTGGTGGTGACTCGTGTTTCTCACATGTGGCAATCACGTACAGCTATCCATACCATCCATATTGTGGGTCCCACTATGGGCGGAGCATGTGTCTAAATTTACAACGATGAAGCAATACGATCATCTAATTAACGGATATCAAATGAATGGTCCAAATTAAAAGGGGAGAACTAGATGGCTACTATCATCTACTCAGCGAAATTTTTGGTTTATGCCCCATTTACGATTGGGGTCAGCGATTTTCATGGACTGTGCCTAATGCATGAATAGCCCAAAAGTCACTAACATTAGTAAAATGGCGGTGAACAATCACAGGAATATGATCGCATGCAAATGCCATAAGTGAAAATTTACATGAAAACTTTGCTTTTCCACCAACGCATCATATATATTTACAATCTGATCCGTTAAAATGCCGAAATTTAAAATGAGAACAATATTAAATAAAGATCAGAACATCCATCAGTTGGATGGGCCACAATCTGATTCTGATTGATTTAAGCATTGGATGCTATCGAGTGACGCTATCTGCCTAATTTTTTACACCAGATCTTCATTGAGGATTGGACATCTTTTGACCGATGAGATTATCTAACACGTGTGATGTATTGGTGGTAATGGAACGGCTGGATGTGAAGTTTGAAATACAACTGCTGCATGTGATTATTTCTTTTTATTTAGTTTTTTGGACTTTCCTTTTTGGGATTAACTGCTGCTGCAATGAGTGATAAAGGGATGGGGAGAGGACACTGATATCGTATCTGAACGTAGATCCAAAAGGCTCAGAAAGGGCAAACGAAGGACGTATTGCTGACCCCACACGCAACCTTACACGTACCAGACTGGCACATGTGCAGAGCATCAATGACGCTGATCATCAGCAAAACGGACGGACGGGGTGGATTTCTCACCAACATCAGGGTGGGCCCCACCTAGCTTCTGACCGCAGGAACTCCTGTCGTAGAGACAAAAATACCATGTGGGCCCCACATGAAACAAAGTTATGGACGTCATCACAGTCGATTGCTTTTGTGAAGGAGGAATCGTACGGTGGTTTGCCAGAGGAGGGGGTTAAAAGCCACACACATGCCAACTGCGCACACGTGTGAAAGATCCAAGCCGGTTATTATCTGGGACTGGCTATGATCATTTATTAGGGTGGCCGAAACTCATAAGAGGAAAATGGACGGTTGGATTAGGACCAACAATGACCTATATTTAGTGGACCAGCCTGGAATTTTGGTGTGCCATTCTTGCATAGCGCCCTATCTGGTGACCGGCTCAGATCTCTCACACGTGTGCCAAGTTGGAACTATGCCGTGATCGACCTCTTCAATCTTTCCTCACGTGTGAACTTCCTGACCGTCCATTCGTTTTCATTCATCATCATTCAGCAAGATGGCCTACACTTTGGGCCCCACCTAATACACGTCTCAGATTTTGTAAATACGTGCCACGTTAACACGGGGGACCGCGTGTAGTGGCGATCTTTGTGAAGCGCGCGTTGGGCTACCAAAACTCCAGACAAAGATACGGAAGATAAAAGAAAAAGTGATGTGGATTCTTTCCGACCGTCGATCAGAGATTCATGCTTGATGCTGATTGGTTGGACAGTTCCGTAATCATTGCGTGTCTCTGTCTCTTTTGGGCTGCTCCACTTGTCTCTCTCTCTACGAAGAAGGAAATAGGAATAAAGAACATAACTCTGTGGAAAAGAAAATGCCACTCTGCACACGTGCTAGTTCGGACCACCTGTGCATGATCCTGACCATACAGTATGTGGCTGTGTCAGAATATGAAATGAGGTTTGTACAATCATCCTATGGGGTATCTAATGGTCTAATTTAGTGTGGCCCACCAGGTAAGTGGACTGGCCAATTTTTTGGGCTAGGGCATGTTCACAGTGGTACCTACATGATCAATGGTCCAGATCTATCACAGGCATGCTACCGTAATTGTATCCACCGTATCATTCTCGTGCGTTCCTTTAGCTAGGGGAAGATACACGCTGGTGTTTCCGGACTTAGAAAACATGGAAAGTGAAGCTATTCCATACTCTGGCAGAGTGTGATGGTTCATGCGCATGGGAGCGGATTAGCCCCGGCCTTATCCTTACACGGTGGGGCCTATTTGTGGGCGTCCCTCCTCATTTTGAGTGGGATCCACATGTGTGGGCTTAAATAGTGTGTGAGGGGTGCTTTAGTCTTTTGGCCAAACAAGTAAAATGAGAGTGTTATGGGTGAATCTGGGATCATCTCAAAAGTTGCACGGCCAAAAGCAGTGCACATGTGTGCTCATGTGCACTAACATTCTCTATTTTTACGCCTGAGTACTAAAGCATTCGATTTATTAGGCTCGAGTGGTCGGTATTCATCAACTCCCAACTGATCATATTAAGTTTGAGAGGTGGCTTTCTCAAGCTCCCGACCAATTGTCTCAAAACTCGAATGGTCGGTTCTCTCTTATTTAGAACCGATTGATGATGACCGAACGCTTGTCATAACATCGTCATCCGACCGAGTAGTACTTCCTAAACACTATTCTTCGAATGCTCGAGACTTGATTGACGTGTACCGCAAGTCATAGGATTTACTCCCCATGATTACCGTGAGAGATATCTGCGCTGCGTAGATATTCTTGCATATCTCTTCGAAGCAATCACGTATCTAGCCATGATCGTGACTCATCCTGCGTAGGATATCAAATCTTGACAAAATCAGAATCCTAGTCAAATACGATAATGATATACATTACAAAAAGCCCTACGTGCTACGATAAAATATATGAGATACAAAATACATTCATCTATTCAGAAATTATTCCATCATCATCACTAACTTAAGCATCGGAGGGCCATCAGCCGGAACCCCCAGTGGCCATCCTGACCCTTGGTGGTGTTTACAGGCCTTCTAGATCTACGGTTTTCATCCTCAATCAGACGACAGAGATTCAAGTTGGTCCCTGATCAACATTTGGTCATGTGATTTAGCGTCAACAGATTGGCGCCCACCGTGGGGCTGACTTGAAAAACATATTTGTTGTCATTCTTCAGAATCACTTCGAGACGATCCAATAATGCCACCAAAAAAGAAACTTAGATCGAAAACAACCGCCTCGGCGGAATCCATCCAAAGAAACGAGAATGCCGGCACTACCCAGACTCAAGCTTCTACAACACGTACTCGATTGCGGACGATACAAAAAGAACTACGGCAAAGGGGGGATGCTACCGCTCTCCCTCCACCTCCACCGCATCCGGCAACAGAAGATCCCATGTGGAGAAACATCATCGAAGCAGATATTCAATATATGCGAACGGAGATGCTGCGTTTTGTCAACATTGCAGACTGACTGGAACGTCGTTTACCACCCCACTACAAGAAATTCCATTTTTACCGACGAATGATTTCGTCGGTAATCAGTAAAATTTCGTCGGGAAATCTTTTTCCCGACGAAATAATTCGCGGCTAACATCGTCGCAGAAAGGCCGTCGGTAAAGGTTTTTACCAACGAAATAATTTTTCGTAGGTAATAATTACACCATTACCGACGAAAATATTCGTCGGGAAAACATATGAATGTTTGTCGGGAATGAAAATGATACGTCGGTGAAAAAACTTTTACCGACGAAATAATTCGTAGGAAAAACATGTTAAAACTTTTACCGACGAAATATTTCGTAGGTAAAAACTTGTTGAAACTTTTACCGACGAATTATTCCGTCGGTAAAAGTATGAAAAATGTTTTACCGATGAAATATTTCGTCGGTAAAACCATTTTAAACACTTTTACCTATGAAATATTTCGTCAGTAAAAGTTTTCCCTGTTTCGGTTTCATTTGTTTTCAAAATTCAGGAAAATTCCTAATATACACCTGTAAAAAAACCTATACATTTTGAATCCTATTCACATCCACAAACATACAAATAAACAAAAACTACATCATCCATACACAAATAATCCATTCCACATCCACAAACAAACAATATTCATCCACACACAAATACATACAAGTTAAAAGTCGTATATTAAAAAAAATAATCAGGAAGATGAAGGCGGAGGTGGCGGAGGTGGCGGAGGTGGCGGCGCCAAGGCGTGCAGCGAGAGCCTGAAACATCTCCTGCATCCGTCGCTCATGCTCCTGCCGCAACTCCTCGATCCTCCTCTCCTGCTCCTCCCGTCGCCTCTCCTCCTCCTCCCTCTGCCTCTCCAGCTGCTCCCGAATCCCATCGACGACGACCCGTAGCTACTGAACCTCTCTCTCTACGATGTCAGCTCGGCGTTGAGCGCTCTCACCAGCTACGGATCGGCTGGAGCCAGCTCTAGTTTGTGCCATGAGCTTAGCACCATGGCCAAGCCCACGCACATATCCAGAACGACCGTGGGCCCCACAGCCAGTGGACAGCGACGTGGGCAGCCAGTGGACAGCGACCGTGGGCCCCACAGCCAGTGGACAGCGACATGGGCCCCACAGCCAGTGGACAGCAACGGTGGGCCCCACAATTACGTATTTCATTTTTTTTTAATTTGTAAAACAAAATTTTGGATTTTAAAATTTTAAATCCCTAATTAGGGATTTTAATATTGAAATCCCTAATTAGGGAATTTTAATTTCGAAATCCCTAATTAGGGATTTAATAAATCAGTGGGCCCCACCAAATTGTAGACAGCTAAGGTGGACCCCACATGCAATGGACTATGGAAAGCGACGGTGGGACCCACATGCAATGGACGATAGAAAGCGACGGTGGGACCCACCAACATGCATTGGACAGCGATGGTGGGACCCACATGCATTGAATTTTGGGAGTGGGCCCCACAATCAACAACGAGGAGAGAGGGAGAGAGGGGAAATGGAGCAAGAAGAAAGGGGGAGAGGGTTACCGGAGGAGGCGGCGGCGTACGGAGGTCGGTGGAGGCGAGTGGCGACCGGCGACACTGGTCGGCTGGGGGGGGGTGGTCGGCTGAGGCGGTGGGCCGCCGGTGACATTGACGGCCGGCGATCGGAGATGAGAGAGAGGGGTGGGCCGGCAGCGCGCGCGCGAGAGAGAGAGAGGAGAGAGAACAGAGCGACAGTGAGAGAGATGGAGAGAAATGAGGGAGGCCGATCGGGTAAGTGAAATAAAAGACTTTTACCGACGAAAATTTTCGTCGGTAAAAGCAACATTTTTCGTCGGTAAAAGTCCTCTTTTTCACTTGGGCGGGAATCAAATATTATTACCGACAGGCAATAATCGTCGGGAAAAATGACTTTTACCGATGAAAACTTTCGTCGGTAAAAGTCCTCACCTTACGCAGATACCACACATTATTACCGACAGGCAATAATCGTCGGGAAAAATACTTTTACCGACGAAAACTTTCGTCGGTAAAAGTCCTCTTCATTAACTTACGCAGATACCACACATTATTACCGACAGACAATAATCGTCGCCAAAAAAAAGACTTTTACCGACGAATATTTTCGTCGGTAAAAGCCAAATTATTTTTTAGCGACGGGTAGTTTCGTCGGTAATAAACTTTTTACCGACGAAATCATGATTTCGTCGGTAAAAGTGTGTACTGAATGTATTTTACCGACGATTATTTTATTTCGTCGGGGAAATGGCTTTTTACCGACGAAATTATTTTCGTCGGTAATACTTTCGTCGGCAAAACATCGTTTTCTTGTAGTGCCCCTACCTGCCCCGCAGCAGAGAGAAGCTTCTTACCAAAATCGACCATGCAACCGCGATCCATCCGTTCAACAGGCCCAACCGTCTGCGGATCCTATCCCACCACTAGTGGCTCAAGATCATCATGAAGTCAACAATGCAAGGGAAAGACTCGCAGTTGGCGACCTACGCCATTCTTTAGATGCTCGATGTTGAAATAACGTACCAGAAGGAGGCGATCATGCACCTCCAAAACCAACAAAAGTTTCTAGCACCAGTTGCGGCCCAGACTAGGAGAAAGAACTAGAGATCTAAAAAAGAAGTTCGCCGTGATGGAATAGCAGCACGCTTCGGGTGTACCAGCGTCGCTCCAGGCCATGATTGATCAGACCGAATCACCTTTTATGGACGAGATTATGAAGGACCCCCGGCCTAAAAACTTCCGAGTACCCGGTAACATCCCGTCTTATAATGGATCTGGAGACCCGATTGAACACCTCGAGGTTTTCAAAGGCTACATGCAATTGGAAGGGATCAGTCAGGGAATCATGTGTAGAGCTTTCTCCCTCACCTTGAAAGATGCGGCGCTAACCTGGTACCGTAACCTAAAGCCAAAGTCCATTAGCTCTTTTGCACAACTGTGCACTTTATTCGGATCATAATTTATCGGAAGCCGTAAGATGAAGAAACCCACTACCCACCTTGCCACCATGAAGCAAAAAAGCGACGAATCCCTCAAAGACTTTCTCGTCCGATTCACATTCGAGGCGGTTCAAGTCGAAGTCTACATCGACGAAGCAGGCCTCCCAGCACTTCTTAACGGAGTTTGCAACAAGGAGCTCCGATGGGCCCTAGATAAAACAACTCCAAGAATGATGGCCGAGTTTTGGGCAAAGGCCCAGAAAATAATCAATGTAGAAAAGTTAGCAAAAGCCAGGTGAGAATCAGAGGTTGGACCGAGTGAGAAAAAGAAAAGGCACGAGGAAAGAAAGAAGAGGGCGATCGGAGAGATTGGTCCCCCAGAAGAGGTCCTCCTGAAGGACGGTACTCAGAATACACCCCCCCTCAACACCACAACTGAAAGGGTCCTGCTACAATCCGAAGATTGCACACCCAAGTGCAGGTAGCGAAGTAGTAAAATACTCGGTAAGACCGAGGTCGATCCACAGGGATTGGGGTTAAGAACACTTAGAGGAATTAGTTTAGGTGAGAGAGATGAAATCTGGTTTATCCACGAGAGTGGAGCAAGTTGTGTGTGGTGAAAGACAAAAATAGAAAAAGGGGCTAAGGCATCAGGGGTCCACCTTTGATTCATTCACAAGATTTGATTCATTGGTCCAACTATAACTCAACTGGAATTGAATAAAGATTCATTCCAATCGGAAGATGAAACAGTTAAACCATTTGCATATTTCATAAAAGATGGTGATCTGAACCGATTGATTTGACCATGAAGCACTCGTTAGTTGATCGCAGGGAATTCCAAGCATCCACTGTGCCCGGAGTCGACAATGGATCAAGGAATTGTACAGATCAACAACTTTGCCAACAAGTCAACCGATAAGATCACAATTCATACGATCAAATGCATACTTACAAGATAGGAGGCTTTGATTGACCGATCCAACCGTTAAGATCTCGCCTATCGATCGCAGGGAATCCAAAGCATCCAATGTGCCCGGAGTCTACAATGGATCAAGGGATTTTACAGATCGATGACTTTACCTGCACTAGCTCGATGACCGTAGGGAATCCAAAGCATCCAACGTGCCCGGAGTCGACGATGGATCAAGGGACTTTATCGATCATGAACTAGCTAATTGGTGTGCAAGGGATCCCAAGCATCCAACGTGCCCGGAGTCGACGATGGATCAAGGGGCTTGCACAACAATAGCGTCCGCCGAGGTGGATAACCGAACCAATCAACCAAAGAGAACTCCAACATTTACACCACACAATGTTGAACCAAAAGAACCAAAGCTTGTAAATTTCTTCAAAGGCTTCACCCCTAGCCTTAGCTAGAGGTTTAGCCAACCATGCTACAATGGAAGACTAAAACTCACTAAGAAAGAAAATTCTACACTACTCTACACTACAAATGAAAAAGAAAACTAAAGAAGAGAAGAGAGGAGTTGTAGAGAATGGGATGCTTCAAATGAGGAGGAGAGGCCTCCTTTTATAGACTTTATGAGGAGCTTCCAAGCCTCCTCCCAATCCTAGGTGGCACACCAAAAGTTCTTTAGGTTTGGGAATGGAGTTAGGCTTGGAGTGCCCAAAGCAAACTTTGCTTTTAGGTTTGGGCTTGGAGATAGGCTTGGATGGACATGTGGTAAGAAAAGTACTCCAAGCCTAGGTGTCACTCCAAGCCTAAAGCAACTTTTCTTTTAGGTTTGGGCTTGGAGTGAGGCTTGGATGATGAGGTGGCATTCCAAGCCTTACACATGTGTGGGGAGAGAGAGAGAGAGAGAGAGAGAGAGAGAGAGAGCTTCTCTCTTGCAGCCATGGGAAAGAGAGATGCTGATGCTGGTGTGAGGTGGGGTCCACCATAGATGGCTGCTGCTGGATGCCATCTGCTGCACGCGTGAGAGGAAGATGGAGCTGTCCACCCGCTGGATGTTGAAGATGGAGTTGCAGCACTGCTGCTGCACGTGCAGGCTGTGGGGGCGTTGGACGTTGAAGCTGCTGGATGGTTGGAGGATGGACGGCTGAGCTTTGCAAATCAGCTGGACGTTGAAGTGGGGCCCATCTTGCTGGATTGGATGGTGGACGTGGACATTGATGAGGAAATGGGGTCCACCTTGCTGGACGGTTCATCCAGCAACTGGATGAATGGATGGCTGGAAGGATGGTTGCACGTGTGGATGGGGACCACCTGATGATGATGACGTCCACTGTTGGAAATGGATGGACGGCTGTTGATGATCAGCTGGCCGTTCTGATGCAGCTGGAAATGGTGGGGTCCACTAGAACATGGGATGGACGTCTTGATGTGCAGCAGCTGCTGGAGGTTGTTGGACGGTCCACTTGATGGACAGCTGCTGATGAGTGGCACGTGCTGCAGTGATCAGCTGGTTGGATGGACGGACGTTGAAGCTTGGACGGCTGGAGAATGATGCTGCATCAGGGACGTTGGAGCTGAAGGCAGGTGCAGTGGACGCTGATGTGGTCCATCTTGCTGGACGGCTAGGATCTAATCTCGAGCTGGACAGGTGGAACTGATGGGTGGCTGGAGAGCTTGGACAACCGTCCATTGCTGGACTGCTGGCCATTGATTTTCCAGCAGCTGCAGTTGGACGGTGGAGATGGATGACGCTGATGCTGATCAAGCTGCACGGACACGCTGAACCGTGGATTGGATGGGGTTGATGACGTCCTTGCTGTAGATGTGGTCCACCATCTGGACGGTTGAAGGTGCTGGCCATGTTTGCTGGTACACGTGGAGAATGAGCCCTCTGCTGTACACGTGTGACTGGTGGCCCATACTTGTTGTGGCTGCATGTGCTGGGGTCCACTTAAGCCGGATGCTGCGATGGACGTGTGGATAATGCTGAAGACGTCCAGATTTGGACACGTGTGCAGTGGGAGCTTCTCCAGCTGTACACGTGTGTGGGACATTCTTTCTTGTAGTTATACATGCGTGGGAAGTGAGGTCCATCTCTCATATGATTGTTCTCTCATGTGGACGCCCAATCTTGACCATCAATCTTGCGGCATATGTGGGCGCCCCATCTTGTGATTCATGCTCCCAATGTGTGTAGATGCTCAATCTCGGCCACCAATATTCATGCTTAGCTAGGATCTCTAAATGAGTGGCTGTGATGCATTCTTTCAGACTTTGCGACATCTTCGGGACATTTTCACTCCATCTCCATCATAGAAAATGGTCCGAGTGAAAATGTCTCGGCCTTCGACCTTTACTGCTTGAATTTTTCTGGATAGCCTCCACACTTGATCTTCTTCCCTTTCGGGCCTTAGAAAAGGCTTGCATTATCCTCTGTCTCTCTTAATCTCCTGGATTTCCAATGAGCGGTTGTGATGCAGTCCATCGTAGAACATGATCCATCCTTCACCTTTACGGTCTGGTTTCCTTCAGGGCTGCCCTGATGGTTGATCTTGCTTTGTTCTGGGCCTTTAAACGCCCTGATTGGCTCAGATCCTGTCCAACTTCTCCTGATCACCTGAAGACAGAAAATTAACCTAATGAGGGATAATTAACCAGAAAAGCAATGATATTGCTCTTAACAACCAGGGTTAATTATACAATATTAGGACTCATCACACCCCCCAACCAGCATTTTGCTAGTCTCGAGCAAAACATGCGAAAATCATCGAAGGATTTTTCAAAATACTGCAATCGATCTTATCCTCGACAGTTTTCATCAATCGAAATCATCTCAAGACTTTTCTTATTTCCTAATGAAAGAGAAGAAAAGGTTCAATGTATTTATGTGATCTTTCAAGTTATCTAAACACTAGAGTTTCTAAGGCATATAGTTTTGAGAATATTTAAATATAGATTCTAGTCATTTAGTAAACAAATTGAGTTCAAAGCATTAATCATTCAATAGAAGCATTCTAAACATTGAGTTCCATGGTGCACGGTGAAGTCTAGCCTTAACACAACTAGGGGTTCAGTCTTCTACTTTCATGTTAACACTGATGATTGAAGAGAATGGTCAAATCAACCAAGTCACTGATTCCGAACCTTGCTACTGTTCTTCTTCTTCTTTTTTTTTTTTTTTTTTTTGAACCAAAAACCGATAGCCGAAGACTCCAAAAGGCTCACTTCGTACTATGGTAATGTTTTGTAATGGTAACGACAATGGATGAAAATCCTTGCCCCAAATTACTATGAGTATTCCCCCCCTTTTTTTTTTTTTTTGTGAACCTAGTAAACAAGGATCTCCAGGCTTGGTTCCTAGCATTCTCAATAATCATCAAGTCAACATTATAGTATCAAACTCAAATCCTGGTAGTGCAAGCTAGATGTGAACGTGTGAAAATTCATGACTCAATCAATGTTTATCATTTTCTAATAGAAGATTAATGGAAAGAACTCAATTTTAAAATTTACTAAAGCAACTCAACTCTAAGCTTTAATATTCTCATTATTGGATGCCTTTTCATTCTACTATTCAAATTATTTCAAAATCACATAAATTCATAGGATTTTTTTTTTTTAAGGCTAAAGAAATAATAATTTACAGTCAATACAACCACAAAATTTCCTGCTCCTTTTGTGCAATGCACATAGACCACGTATCATCCGACAGACTCCTTCGGCCACAAGATGAGCCACATCCTCACATTTCCCATGATCAATTCAGTTTGGGGTCTTACGCTGCTCATAATACCATGAGAGTGTGCTTCACCTCCCAGCTGCCTTAATCCCCTTCATGATTTCTGAGAACAGGGAATATCTGTCGGTTTCAACAGCGATTTCCAACTAAGGTCCTCTATCACGGTGCGTTCAACACGAACAGGATGTTTCCCATAAAACCAATTTTCTTTTTTTTTTTTTTTTGGACCTAAAATAGTAAAAAGATAGGCAAAATAGCAAAGAGATAGACAACTGGAAAGATTTTTTTTACAGGAATTCCACACCCCCCAACCTAAATGTAACATTGTCCTCAATGTTGAAAAATGAATGCATAGGCAACTGCAACATGAGAGCAAAATGGTAAAGAATAGAGGGTAAAGAGTACCTGAGAGGATGAATACTTGTAAGCGCTGGAATTTTCCAAGTTGCCAAAACAAAATACAAGAAACAAACTAACCTACTAGTATACAAAAGGGGATCTCCGTCAGACTAGGAGATCAATCCTGATAAACAGGATCTTCCAGAGGGGTGGATTCCTCCTCTGGGGCAAATTCCTCAAGAAAGGGCTTCAAACGCTGCCCGTTCACTTTGAATACATTTCCATTTTTGGGGTTCTCAATCTCGATAGCCCCATGAGGGTAAACAGTTTTGACTACAAAAGGGCCGGTCCATCGAGATTTTAGCTTTCCTGGAAACAGGTGTAGCCTAGAATTGTACAAGAGAACTTTCTGAGATGGTTCGAAAGATCTTCGAAGGATATTCCTGTCATGGAATACCTTCGTTCGTTCCTTGTATATTCTAGCATTATCATAAGCCTCATTCCGGATTTCCTCCAACTCATTCAGCTGGAGTTTGCGAAGCGAGCTGGCCTTGTCAAGATTGAAATTGAATTTCTTTATAGCCCAATAGGCTTTATGCTCCAACTCCACAGGCAGATGGCAAGCTTTCCCATAGACAAGTCTATAGGGAGACATTCCAATTGGGTTTTTGTATGCTGTACGGTAAGCCCACAACGCATCGGTTAGTCTTAAAGACCAATCCTTGCGATCTGGATTTACAGTTTTTTCCAAGATGTGTTTGATTTCCCTGTTGGAAACTTCTGCTTGACCACTTGTTTGTGGGTGATAGGGCGTACTCACCTTGTGTGTGATACCATATCTCTTCATCAAAGCCTCGAAAGGTCTGTTACAGAAGTGTGTACCCCCATCACTGATAATGGCTCGAGGCGTCCCAAATCTTGACAGAATATTCTCTTTTAGAAATCGTAGAACCGTTTTGTGATCATTGGTTCTACACGGGATTGCCTCAACCCATTTGGAGACATAATCGACAGCCAGTAGGATATACAGATATCCAAATGAGGAAGGGAATGGTCCCATGAAATCGATACCCCAACAATCGAAAACTTCGATGATCAATATCGGATTCAAAGGCATCATATTTCTACGGGAGATTCCTCCCAACTTCTGACAACGGTCACAGGCTTTGCAAAAAACATGGGTGTCCTTGAATATTGAAGGCCAGTAGAAACCGCACTGGAGAATTTTGGCAGCGGTTTTCTTAGAAGAGAAATGACCACCACATGCATGAGAATGGCAAAAGGAGACGACATTGGTTTGTTCATTATCTGGAACACACCTCCTTATGATCTGATCTGGGCAGTATTTGAACAAATACGGATCATCCCAGAAAAAGCTGCGTACCTCGGTGAAAAATTTTCTTCTATCTTGTGGGGTCCAATGACTTGGAATTCTACCTGCAGCAAGATAGTTAACAATGTCAGCAAACCAAGGTTGGCAAGAGATTTCAAACAACTGTTCATCAGGGAAAGTGTCCTTTATCGGTGTCGTCTCTACGGAATCAGAGAGTACTAGGCGAGACAAGTGATCAGCCACTACGTTTTCTACTCCCTTTTTGTCTCGGATCTCAAGGTCGAATTCTTGGAGCAAAAGGATCCACCTGAGCAAGCGAGGCTTAGCATCTTTCTTAGAAAGAAGATACTTGAGAGCCGCATGATCAGTAAAAATCACAATTTTGGACCCAATCAAGTAGGACCTGAACTTGTCGAGTGCAAAGACTACGGCAAGGAGTTCCTTTTCCGTAGTAGAGTAGTTTACTTGCGCACTGTTCAAGGTTCTACTTGCGTAGTATATAACATAGGGCTTCTTGTCTTTTCTTTGCCCCAAAACTGCCCCAACAGCGTAGTCACTTGCGTCACACATGATTTCAAAAGGTATAGTCCAATCGGGTGGTTGCATTATCGGTGCGCTGGTCAACATGCCTTTAAGCTTGGTGAAAGCTTCTTGGCAGTCATTGGTCCACTCGAATGGAGCATCCTTTTGCAGGAGATTGCATAATGGACGAGAGATATGACTGAAGTCCTTTATAAATCTCCTATAGAATCCTGCATGACCCAAGAAAGAACGAATGTTTCGTACACTTATGGGGGCTGGTAGGTTGGCAATTAAGTCGATCTTTGCCTTGTCTACTTCTATTCCGTTGGACGAAATATTGTGTCCAAGAACAATTCCCTTTTGAACCATAAAATGACACTTTTCCCAATTCAAAACAAGATTCTTTTCTTCACACCTTGTCAAGACCAATTGTGAATGGTTCAAACATTCATCAAAGGAACAACCAAATATCGAGAAGTCGTCCATGAAGACTTCCAAGAAATGTCCAACCATGTCAGAGAAAATACTGAGCATGCATCTCTGAAAAGTGGCAGGAGCATTACACAGTCCGAAAGGCATCCTCTTGTACGCAAAGGTGCCAAATGGACAAGTGAATGTGGTTTTCTCTTGATCTTCTAGGGCAATCTCTATTTGGTTGTATCCAGAGTACCCATCTAGGAAACAGTAATAGGAGTGACCAGCTAACCTCTCTAACATTTGATCAATGAATGGTAAAGGAAAGTGGTCCTTCCTAGTAACAGTATTCAGTTTCCTATAGTCGATACACATTCTCCAACCAGTAGTGACTCTAGTTGGCACCAACTCATTATCTGCATTTGCAACTATGGTAACTCCAGATTTTTTGGGTACCACTTGGGTTGGACTTACCCATTGGCTATCTGAAATAGGGTAGATGATACCCACATCCAATAGCTTGAGGACCTCGGCTTTAACCACTTCAGTCATGTTTGGATTCAATCTCCTTTGTGGTTGTCTAGAGGGTTTAGCATTCTCCTCGAGGTGTATCCTATGGGTACAAATCAGGGGATCAATTCCCTTGATGTCAGCAATTGTCCAACCTATGGCATCCTTGTGTTCCTTGAGAACATTGATCAATTTGTCCTCTTGGTCTTTATCAAGGTGAGATGAAATAACCACAGGAAAAGTATTGCCTTGACCCAAGTATGTATATTTCAGTTCCAAAGGTAATGGCTTCAGGTCAAGCTTTGGTGCTTCAATTCTTGATGGTAGAGGTCGTGAATCATTTAGAGAGAGTTTTTCAAAATGGGGCCTCCACTGGTTTGTATCATGCACAAGGGTGGATTCTAACAATCCATTCACCACTTCCAAAATTATCTCATCATCAGAATCAGCAAAGTGGGCTAGACATGCTTCTAAGGGTTCGGATAAAGAGGTTAGAAGGAATTCTTCTTCCATAAGGGTATCGATCAGGTTGGCCTCATGGATCTCATCATCATTCCCTTGTTGTTTACACATATTGAAAACATTTAGCTCTAGCTTCATATTGCCAAATGAAAACTTCACGACCCCATTCCTGCAGTTGATCACAGCATTGGAAGTTGCCAGGAATGGTCGGCCAAGAATAACAGGTATCTGGGTGCTAACATTTGCTACAGGTTGGGTATCCAAGACGATGAAGTCTACTGGAAAGTAGAATTTGTCGACTTGTACCAACACATCTTCCACCACTCCTCTCGGTATCCGTACAGATCGATCGGCAAGTTGCAAGGTGGTTCTGGTGGGTTTCAATTCACCGAGTCCCAGTTGTTCGTACACCGAGAAGGGTATAAAATTGACACTCGCCCCTAAGTCAAGAAGTGCTTGTTCGACCCGGAAGTTCCCTATTATGCAAGTAATAGTAGGACTACCTGGATCTTTGTATTTTGGAGGAGAGTTCTGGTTAATGATAGCACTGACCTGTTCAGTCAAAAAGGCTTTCTTTTGTACATTGAGCTTGCGCTTAATAGTACAAAGATCTTTTAGAAACTTGGCATATGAAGGTATCTGCTTGATTGCATCCAACAAGGGTATGTTGATTTTCACTTGTTTAAAAACTTCCAAGACATCTTGAGCTTTAACCATTGCTTTAGATGAGAGTAGGCGTTGGGGAAACGGGACCACTGGCTCGAAAACATGCTCTGTCTCCTTCTCAGGTTGATCATCACTAGATCCGTTATCACTTTTAGATGATTCCTTAGGTTTATCAACTGTCCTAGGAATATCTTTTTCAATCACCTTACCAATTCTTAGGGTGGTGACAGATTTAGCGTGCTCAACATGAGGGTTGGAAGAACCTGAATCATTCACCTCATACTGTCCCTTCGGGTTAGGTTGAGGTTGGGCCGGAAAGGTCCCTTTCTCCTTAACATTCTGTCGTGATTCGATTCTTTCAACGGAAGTTTTGAGCTCTTGGAGGGTTTGCATGATGTGCGTGATGTTCTGATCTTGTCTCTGATTGATTTGAGTTTGTCCCTCCATGAATGTATGCAAAGTATCCTCTAGGGTCTTCCTTGGTGGGGGCACATACGGTGTGCCAGTGGAAGGCACTTGAGGATTATTGCCTACATTGGCAGTTTGTCCGTTTCTCCAACTGAAGTTTGGATGGTTCCGCCAATTAGGATTATACGTGTTTGACACTGGGGCATTGAAAGGCCTTTGATAAGTATTCATGGCATTGGCTTGTTCGTGCAACACTTCTTGAAGAGCTGGGATTGTAGGACAACCCTTAGTAAAGTGTGCATCGCTCTTACAAATGTCACAAACACTTTCAGTCTCCCTGGTTTTAATAGCGTTGACCTTCCTTAATTCCATGGCTTCTATTTTACGTGTGAGCCCTGCTATCTTTGCATTGACATCATCATCCTCGGTTAAAAGATAAACATCTCTTTTTTCATTGGGCCCAGGCTTGGTCTTAACGGGTTTGTCAGATGTGTCCCAAGATTGGGAGTTTTCTGCTAAGAAGTCAAAGTATTCCATAGCCTCATCAGAACCTTTGCTCATGAACTCCCCATTACACATCATTTCTACAAATTGGCGCATGACTGGGCTCAATCCATTATAGAAGAAGCTAATCAAGCGCCATGTTTCGTAGCCATGATGTGGGCAAGCAAGTAAGAGTTCCTTGAAACGTTCCCAACACTGAAAAAAAGTTTCATTCTCCTTTTGAGAAAAATTCATTATATCTCGTTTCAGGGTGTTGGTCTTATGAATAGGGAAAAACTTTTTAAGAAATTCCTTAGTCATCTCTTGCCATGTCCCTATGGTTCTGGGCCTTAAGGAGTGCAACCAAGACTTGGCTTTCTCCTTCAAAGAAAAAGGAAATAGTTTTAACCTAACCAAGTCATCAGAAACGTTGTCGTAATGCAAAGTAGCGATTACTTCATCAAATTCCCTCAAATGTAAATAGGGACTTTCAGTGTCGAGTCCATGAAATTTAGGAAGTAACTGTATCACTCCAGGTTTAAAATCAATGTTACCCGCATTTACTGGAAAAACCATACAAGAAGGAGTACTTGTTCTTGCAGGTTGCAAGTAATCACGTAAACTCCTAAATGGTGGCTCATTGTGTACTTCATTCTCATCTTGATCATATTCATTTTCATTCTCGGCCATGTTTATGGTTAATTCACAAGTATCAGGAAGTTTTCTAACACAGTGACTGGATAGACCTTCAACCAAAATTCCGTCGCTTAGAAGACGTCTTGTGTGATCACGAGTCCACTTACGCATAAACACTAAACAAGGAGATAAGGAAAGAGGTTACCCGGAAAGAAGAACACTTGGCTATGAGTAATTCCTGAGAGCAACAAAATAAAAGAAGTTAGTATACTATTGACAATATATATACATAAACCAATTCCAAAAATATTCTTAAACCGATGCCAATCCCCGGCAACGGCGCCAAAAACTTGCTACAATCCGAAGATTGCACACCCAAGTGCAGGTAGCGAAGTAGTAAAATACTCGATAAGACCGAGGTCGATCCACAGGGATTGGGGTTAAGAACACTTAGAGGAATTAGTTTAGGTGAGAGAGATGAAATCTGGTTTATCCACGAGAGTGGAGCAAGTTGTGTGTGGTGAAAGACAAAAATAGAAAAAGGGGCTAAGGCATCAGGGGTCCACCTTTGATTCATTCACAAGATTTGATTCATTGGTCCAACTATAACTCAACTGGAATTGAATAAAGATTCATTCCAATCGGAAGATGAAACAGTTAAACCATTTGCATATTTCATAAAAGATGGTGATCTGAACCGATTGATTTGACCATGAAGCACTCGTTAGTTGATCGCAGGGAATTCCAAGCATCCACTGTGCCCGGAGTCGACAATGGATCAAGGAATTGTACAGATCAACAACTTTGCCAACAAGTCAACCGATAAGATCACAATTCATACGATCAAATGCATACTTACAAGATAGGAGGCTTTGATTGACCGATCCAACCGTTAAGATCTCGCCTATCGATCGCAGGGAATCCAAAGCATCCAATGTGCCCGGAGTCTACAATGGATCAAGGGATTTTACAGATCGATGACTTTACCTGCACTAGCTCGATGACCGTAGGGAATCCAAAGCATCCAACGTGCCCGGAGTCGACGATGGATCAAGGGACTTTATCGATCATGAACTAGCTAATTGGTGTGCAAGGGATCCCAAGCATCCAACGTGCCCGGAGTCGACGATGGATCAAGGGGCTTGCACAACAATAGCGTCCGCCGAGGTGGATAACCGAACCAATCAACCAAAGAGAACTCCAACATTTACACCACACAATGTTGAACCAAAAGAACCAAAGCTTGTAAATTTCTTCAAAGGCTTCACCCCTAGCCTTAGCTAGAGGTTTAGCCAACCATGCTACAATGGAAGACTAAAACTCACTAAGAAAGAAAATTCTACACTACTCTACACTACAAATGAAAAAGAAAACTAAAGAAGAGAAGAGAGGAGTTGTAGAGAATGGGATGCTTCAAATGAGGAGGAGAGGCCTCCTTTTATAGACTTTATGAGGAGCTTCCAAGCCTCCTCCCAATCCTAGGTGGCACACCAAAAGTTCTTTAGGTTTGGGAATGGAGTTAGGCTTGGAGTGCCCAAAGCAAACTTTGCTTTTAGGTTTGGGCTTGGAGATAGGCTTGGATGGACATGTGGTAAGAAAAGTACTCCAAGCCTAGGTGTCACTCCAAGCCTAAAGCAACTTTTCTTTTAGGTTTGGGCTTGGAGTGAGGCTTAGATGATGAGGTGGCATTCCAAGCCTTACACATGTGTGGGGAGAGAGAGAGAGAGAGAGAGAGAGAGAGCTTCTCTCTTGCAGCCATGGGAAAGAGAGATGCTGATGCTGGTGTGAGGTGGGGTCCACCATAGATGGCTGCTGCTGGATGCCATCTGCTGCACGCGTGAGAGGAAGATGGAGCTGTCCACCCGCTGGATGTTGAAGATGGAGTTGCAGCACTGCTGCTGCACGTGCAGGCTGTGGGGGCGTTGGACGTTGAAGCTGCTGGATGGTTGGAGGATGGACGGCTGAGCTTTGCAAATCAGCTGGACGTTGAAGTGGGGCCCATCTTGCTGGATTGGATGGTGGACGTGGACATTGATGAGGAAATGGGGTCCACCTTGCTGGACGGTTCATCCAGCAACTGGATGAATGGATGGCTGGAAGGATGGTTGCACGTGTGGATGGGGACCACCTGATGATGATGACGTCCACCGTTGGAAATGGATGGACGGCTATTGATGATCAGCTGGCCGTTCTGATGTAGCTGGAAATGGTGGGGTCCACTAGAACATGGGATGGATGGCTTGATGTGCAGCAGCTGCTGGAGGTTGTTGGACGGTCCACTTGATGGATGGCTGCTGATGAATGGCACGTGCTGCAGTGATCAGCTGGTTGGATGGACGGACGTTGAAGCTTGGACGGCTGGAGAATGATGCTGCATCAGGGACGTTGGAGCTGAAGGCAGGTGCAGTGGACGCTGATGTGGTCCATCTTGCTGGACGGCTAGGATCTAATCTCGAGCTGGACAGGTGGAACTGATGGGTGGCTGGAGAGCTTGGACAACCGTCCATTGCTGGACTGCTGGCCATTGATTTTCCAGCAGCTGCAGTTGGACGGTGGAGATGGATGACGCTGATGCTGATCAAGCTGCACGGACACGCTGAACCGTGGATTGGATGGGGTTGATGACGTCCTTGCTGCAGATGTGGTCCACCATCTGGACGGTTGAAGGTGCTGGCCATGTTTGCTGGTACACGTGGAGAATGAGCCCTCTGCTGTACACGTGTGACTGGTGGCCCATACTTGTTGTGGCTGCATGTGCTGGGGTCCACTTAAGCCGGATGCTGCGATGGACGTGTGGATAATGCTGAAGACGTCCAGATTTGGACACGTGTGCAGTGGGAGCTTCTCCAGCTGTACACGTGTGTGGGACATTCTTTCTTGTAGTTATACATGCGTGGGAAGTGAGGTCCATCTCTCATATGATTGTTCTCTCATGTGGACGCCCAATCTTGACCATCAATCTTGCGGCATATGTGGGCGCCCCATCTTGTGATTCATGCTCCCAATGTGTGTAGATGCTCAATCTCGGCCACCAATATTCATGCTTAGCTAGGATCTCTAAATGAGTGGCTGTGATGCATTCTTTCAGACTTTGCGACATCTTCGGGACATTTTCACTCCATCTCCATCATAGAAAATGGTCCGAGTGAAAATGTCTCGGCCTTCGACCTTTACTGCTTGAATTTTTCTGGATAGCCTCCACACTTGATCTTCTTCCCTTTCGGGCCTTAGAAAAGGCTTGCATTATCCTCTGTCTCTCTTAATCTCCTGGATTTCCAATGAGCGGTTGTGATGCAGTCCACCGTAGAACATGATCCATCCTTCACCTTTACGGTCTGGTTTCCTTCAGGGCTGCCCTGATGGTTGATCTTGCTTTGTTCTGGGCCTTTAAACGCCCTGATTGGCTCAGATCCTGTCCAACTTCTCCTGATCACCTGAAGACAGAAAATTAACCTAATGAGGGATAATTAACCAGAAAAGCAATGATATTGCTCTTAACAACCAGGGTTAATTATACAATATTAGGTACTCATCAGGTCCTGATGCACATCAAGGACCAAAAGTACACTACTTGGCCGCCCAAGTTAAAAGCAGACCCCAACATGCGAGACAAACAGAAGTTCTGTGAATTTCATCGTGATCACGGTCACAACACCAGGGACTACATTGCTCTGAAGGATGAAATCGAATCTCTCATCCGCCAAGGGCATCTTAAGTCCTACGTGGAACAGAATGATTGATCTCCCAGAAAGTGTGACCGATCTCCAAGGTAAGCAGATCGTCGACGGCATGAATTTACACGGCAACAGTAAGGTTGTCAGGAAGGAAGGACATAGCCAGAGCCCTTCGAACCCACAGGAGAAATTCATACCATCTTCGGTAGACCGGGAGGAGGAGGCAACTCCAACAACGCCAGGAAAGCTCACACCAAAAGGGCCCATGAGGCACTTCACATTGAAAGAATGACAAGGCAGCCTGAATGGAAGTGACAGCCGATCACTTTCTCGGAAGATGATGGCAAGGGGATTCAATTCCCTCACAATGACGCGGTCGTCGTAACGCTTCGAATCGTCAATTACAAGACTCACAAGATCATGCTAGACACAGGAAGCTCGGCAGACGTCTTGTATACTTCGGCTTTCAATGCCATGAACATTCCTACAAACCGTTTGAAACCTGTTCAGACTGCGTTGATAGGATTCAGTGGCGAAACAGTTGAACCCGAGGGATGCATCGATCTCCCAGTCATCTTCGGAGAAGCCCCAAATAGAATCAACATGATGATCAACTTCCTGATAGTGGACAGGCCTTCGACCTACAACGTCATTTGGGGCCGACCATCCATGACAGAACTCAAAGCCTCCATTTCCCCATTCTACTTAAATTCCCCACCCCAGAGGGAGTTGGGGTAGTCAGGGGTAGCCAAACGATCGCCAAAGCATGTTATGAAATAGTTCTTCGAAAGAAAAATAGGAAACCAGTGAGCCCGATTGGGACGACAGCACATCAAGAAAGAAAGACCCCATCGCAAAGAACACTGACTCTGGACCCCAGAGAAAGCGACTCTAAAAGTGGCTCACCGGTAGAGGATCTGATTCTAATATCACTGTCGACCAAGGACCCTTCAAAGCAAGTTTGGATGGGGTCAGCACTTGACGTCGGAACCTAGGCTCGTTTCTGCCAGTTCTTAATTGAACACCAGTACGTCTTTGCTTGATCGCACCAAGATATGTCCGGTATTAATCTGAACATCGCTGTCCACAAATTACAAGTGGACTTGAAGTTTAAACCAATCTACCAAAGATGTCGTGCGGTAAATCAGGAAAGGCAGGAAGCCGCAAAGGAAGAAGCAAACAAACTTCCTAAAGCTGGATTTATCATGGAAGCAGTGTATCTGAAATGGGTAGCGAATGTGGTGCTAGTCAAAAAATCAAATGGCAAATGGAGGATGTGCGTCAACTACACTGACCTAAACAAAGCATGCCCAAAGGATAGCTTTCCGACTCCTAGGATCGATCAATTGGTTGATGCCACAGCAGGACATGCACTCCTCAGCTTCATGGACGGATACTCAGGCTACAATCAAATCACCATGCATCCGCCCGACATGGAGAAGATGTCTTTTATTACCGACCGAGGGCTGTATTGGTACAAAGTGATGCCTTTTGGTCTGAAGAATGCGGGTGCCACGTACCAGTATCTTGTCAATAAAAATTTTGTCGGGCAAACTGGAAGAACAATGGAGGTTTACGTCGATGATATGCTGGTGAAAAGTTTGCAAGAGGAAGATCATCTGATCAATCTCTTAGAGATCTTCCAAATCTTACGAAAACACAGAATGAAGATCAATCCAGCAAAATGTGCCTTCGGAGTTTCTTTAGGTAAATTCCTCAGCTTTATGGTCGGGAGAAGAGGGATTGAGGCCAATCCCAAAAAAATTAAGGCCATCATTGACACAAAGGCACCCAAATCTCTCAGGGACATTCGGCGAGTCGCTTCACTCAGCAAGTTCATCTCACGAGCAAGCGACAAGTGTCTACCATTCTTCAAATTACTCAAAGGATCGGCGAAAACAATGCAGTGGACAAAAGAATGCGAGCAGACATTCGGTCGGCTCAAGGAATACATGAGTAATCCCCCCATTTTGTCAAAACCTCTTCATGAAGAGACATTGATCCTGTATCTCGTCGCCTCGCCAACTGCAGTGAGCTCTACTCTCATCAGAGAGGATGACAAAATTCAGAAGCTAGTCTACTACATCAACAGAGTAATGGTCAATGCAGAGACATACTACCCAACCATCGAGAAACTCACGTTGGCACTAATAACGTCCGTTAGAAAATTAATGCCCTATTTCCAGGCTCACTCAATCATGATCCTTATGGATCAACCATTGAGGCAAGTGTTACAAAACCCTGGGACATAAAGCAGACTGGCCAAGTGGGTCATCGAGCTAAGCGAGCATGATATACAGTTCTGCCCTCGGACGTCAATCAAGGGTCAAGCAGCTGTCAACTTCATCGTTGAATTTACCGACTCGACTTCACCCGAAGTTACTGAACCCATCATTCATCTGGCCCAATCTGCCGACTGACCACTATAAACGCTTTATGTCGATGGGTCGGCATTTGGCCAAGGAAGCAGGGCTGGAATCGTTTTGATATCTCCCGTTGGCTCCATGTGGACACTCGCCTTTCCGTGCTCCCGGCCCTCCCTTTCGAAAAGGGGTTTGCGCAATCTCCATTATGTCACTGGCTCGCCTCTTTTTCGAGGGCCTTTTCAGTTGTCATGTTATCAGATATGTTTGGATGAGTTCGTATAAGACCAAAGTCACCACTAGCTAGTTACTTCGAATCTACAATTGACTAGACATCGTAGAAACGTTAGAGAAGGGAATCCGAAGATTCCTTCCTCTAAAATGACTCCTTTTGATCTGCGGTCAGAGATTCGAGGTAAGGGATCATGGTTATAGGGTGGAAAGGTGTTAGGCACCCACTCTGCCCGTATCGAGGTACAATGTTTACTTCACGGAATCGAACTAATACTTGAAAGTCTGATTTAATCCTCGTATATTCTTATAAATGATAAGATGTATGAATGTAGGTCTGTACAGTAAGAGTTTCTAATGGGCAGGTTTCCATTAACATGCAAGCCCTGAGCATACGCTCGAACTAACAGGTGCTTTATGCAAGATGCATGCTGTGTGTTTAATCGGTCAAAGTTTCTGATGAATGAATTCTGAGCAAACCGGCAAACTTCAGAGCATACACTAAGGCCTGATCATGTGTTGTAGTGAAATGGTAAGCAGGGGGGTTGGAAGAATAATAAATGTTACACTTATGCTAAATGAGATGAGATGATGCTGATATAAGAGTAGTTGGATGAACAGAGGTATTGCAAGGATTTACTTCGAGTGGCTAGGATTGGGACTTAGGTAGCTTGGGAGACTTGGACCAGGGTAAAGCTGGGCTGGACCAGGGCTAGACTCTTCTCACTCGGGCTCTCCTTGGTGGAGGAATGGGTAAAAGAGGTGGAGATGAGCTCGGAACTCTCGGACTGAAGAGAGGGGAAGTGGATGGATGATGAAAATGAGAAGGAAAGGGGGTATTTATAGCTGCGAGCAATGGCAGCTCCTGTAAATAGGGATGGGCGGCCATTAGACGGTCGCCCGTATGGCCATCTTGCTTCAGCTTCGGAGTGTACTTGCTCTGAACCTGAAGTAGAAAAAAGTCTGAGGTCCGGGTTCGGAGCTGCTTCAAAGCTGTAGCTCGGAACTAGGTGAGTCAGCTGGGTTTGAAAGATGGGTTTTGACAAGGTGAGTTGACTGAGTTTGAGGGTTGGACTGACTCAGTGGGTTAACTCAGTGATTTGACTAAAAAATGTTGACTTTTTTGGGATTTTTGGACTAATTTTTTCTATGGATGACTTTTTGGGCTGATGTTTAGGAGTGAGTTGACTGGGTTCAGGCTTGAGTTGGGCTATGGATTGGGGCTTGCAAGGGTGAGTTTGGCTGAGTTTGGAGACGGGGTTTGGGGCTATGGACCTCCATCCATTCAGCTATCTTAACCAACATTGTAGCCGAAGGTGAGGTGTTTACAAATGCCCCTCTTTGGCAGAGGTTACGTGAAACCAAATGTCAAAGCGAGTGGACACCCTACTTCTGACTCGGTCATTCATAGATCGTGGTTTGAAATATTTGCTTGCCTTTGTATTCATGTCAGTTGATTGTCTGGAAATTGATGACTCGTAGATACCGCGGGAGTTTGGAGAAAACGTTGTAATTGTCCATGCATGAGCTGCAACTTGGGTACCCAATCGCAACCCTTCCGTTCCCGATCGGTACTAACATCGAAAAGGTACAGCAAAGCCTCTGCACCCATGTAGTCTTACGAGGTTACTGACCCTGTGATTGATTGTTCGTTGCTTTCCCTGATCACTCCAGGAGTACTTGTTTCGCTTGACTGTCAAAGTGGTTAGCTACCCTGCGTCTGCGCGGCCTTACAGGTAATCCACTACCCCGACTTAGACTCAGTCAAGGTACTTTAGGCATCCACGCCTAAGTATGTGCAGGTGAACTTTTTCCACCCAATCTTTTGGTTTTGATACTTGGGTTACAATTCATCGTTTCCACCATTCAGATGGTTTCTTTGACTGAGCCTTTTGGCTTTCATCTTTTTTATATCTGGCATTTGGTACGACCGTCCTGACACTGGAGTTCAAGCCGACCGTACTTTGAGTGCATTGGATTTGATGGTCTCCGAGGAAACCGCGAGACGTTGGATCTTATTTGATTTTTATACCGGCTCCTACCCAGAGATATGGAAGATCTCTTAGTGTCTTGGAGGCCGAACGCTCTATTAAGAAAATATTTTTAGGTTTTGGAAAGATACCCACTCTGGGGAGTGATACTCCGTGGGGTTTTTATTTGCAAATAGGAATATATATATATATATATATATATATATATATATATATATATATATATATATATATATATATATATATAATATTTTTCATCTTTTCAAAAAGAAAATCTGGCTTGCACGTGCCTTCACTACGGATGCCTGTGGGGTCTTTAGCTAACCGACTTTATTTTTTAAAGCAGGTAAACATGATGATTAATGTGATGGATGCTGATGCATATGGATGCATATTTGATGATGGACACATGGTTTGACTCATTCTCTTCCCGTTCAATGTTTTTTTTTCTTTTGATGGGGATGTAGAGGACTCGAGCTTATTGCTTGTAGGGTTTTGCTTCCTGGAGATTTTCTTGTGGATGTTTGGTCAGCGGGGTGGTCAAGATCCCAACCCGTGGTCGATCAGGTCCATCGTCCCAAAATGTTGTTTCGTATGTTGATGGGGATGGATGAAGGAGGTACCATTGGGATGCAATCTTAAGATACTCTTCTAGGGAATGGATGTAATTGGGATGGTGTTTGGTTGTCAGTTTTGGTCAAGATTCTAATATGCGGGCGATCAGATCCGTCATCCCAAGCTGTGCAGCGAGTGAGTGGAGTTTAAGACTCTTGAAGTGTTGTGCTAGGGATAGCGACAATTTTTGTGATTTTTGCACATATTGATCTGAATCTCTACATGAATGGTCAGGATGGAGATCGGTGTTTATTGAAAACAGTAGAAATATTTTTGTGATTTTTGTAAATATCTGATCCGAGTCTCTTCCTGAGTGGTCAAGATGAAGATCGGTGTTTATTAAAAGCAAGAAAAATATTTTGTGATTTTGTAAAGCTGATTTTGCAATGTTTTGGTATTTTATTAGATTTTCTGAAATGCAGGGAAAGGTATGGAATTTTCATCAACTTCCAGCTTCTACTGCTGGTAAAGCACCCGATCCATTTTACGTCAGCAATGTAGACACCCCACCTTCGGCTACACTGTTGATAGAGATAGCTGGTTGAACGGAGGACCATACCCCCAAATCCCAAGTCCAAACTCAGCCAAACTCACCCTTGTAAGCCCCATTCCATATCCCAGTTCAAGCCTGAACCCAGTCAACCCAGTCCTAAAAACCACCCTGAAAAACCCCCCATAAAAAAGGCCAGTCAAAAAATCTCAAAAAAGTCAAACTCACTGAGTCAACCCGCTGAGTCAACCCGCTGAGTTAACCCGCTGAGTCAACCCGTCGAGTCAACCCGTCGAGTCAAAACACCGAGTCAACCCGTCGAGTCAACCCGTCGAGTCAAACCACCGAGTCGACCCGCTGAGTCAACTCACTGAGTCGACCAGCGAGTCCAACAGCAGCCCCGAGGGAACGGCCGTACTCGCTGGAAACCGAGGAGCGGCCGTACGGGCGGCCCATGGCAGGCCGCCCGGACAAAATTACAAGAGCTGCCACTCTCTGCTGCTATAAATACCCCCCTCCCCTTCTCATTTCAAGAATCCATTCGAAGCCTTTCAAGTCCAGCCAGTCCGGGTGCGGTCCGAGTCCTTCTCCACCCCTTAGCCCATTTTTCCACCAAGGAGAGCCCGAGTGAGGAGAGTCTAGCCCTGGTCCAGCCCAGCCTGACCACTGGTCCAAGCCTCTCAAGTCACCCAAGTCTTGATCCAACCACTCGAAGCCAACCCTTGCGACACCTCCGTCCACCCAGCTACTCATTTTCCAGCATCATCTCATTTGCATCTAGCATAAGTGCAACATTTACTTTCTTCCAACCCCCCTGCTTCACTACAAGCACCTTGATTACTCAAGCACACATGCATATGTCTTTATATTAAGCACCTGTCAATTCGAGCGTATGCTCTGGGCTTGCCCGTTGTTGGAACCTGCCCATCAGAAACTCTTACTGTTCAGACCTGCATTCATGCTTCACCATAAAACACCTTGATCATTCAAGCACACTGCATACGTCTTATATTAAGCACCTGTCAGTTCGAGCGTACGCTCTGGGCTTGCCCGTTGTTGGAACCTGCCCATCAGAAACTCTTACTGTTCAGACCCGCATTCATGCACCATGTTATTCATGAGAATATACGAGGATTAAATTAGACTTTCAAGTATTCGATCGATTCTGTGAAGTAGAGACCGTACTTCGGTACGGGCAGTGTGTGGGGTGCTTAACCTCTTCCCACCCTGTAACCGTGATCCCTTACCTTGAATCTCTGACCGCAGATCAACAGGAGTCATTTTAGAGGAAGGAATCTTCGGATTCCCTTCTCTAACGTTTCTACGGGGTCTAGCCAACTGTAGATTCGAAGTAACTGGCTAGTGGCGACTCTGGTCTTATATAAATTCACTTAAACACATCCAGCTCAATACGACAACCAAACGAAGCCCTCGAGAACGAGGCAAGCCAGTGGCACAAACGGCGACTTCGCACTCACGCATCCTCATCTCCTTCTTTTCCGAAAGGAAAGGGGAAGGGAGAAGAACGTCGTGTGGGAGCGCGGAAAAATCGGCGAGGGTCCACAGAATGGCGACTCTGCTGGGGAAAAGCTAGTGCCACTAGTTGTGATCCGACTTGAAAAACAGAATCCTTCATATACTTGAAAGTCACTAATCCTCAGATAATCTCATCTGCATAGCATTCTACCCAAACCCAAACAAAAAAAATATAGAAAATTCCAAAAAAAAAATAGAAAATTCCAAAACCCAAAAAGAGTAGAGTACAGTCCTCACCATTGCGCCACCTCGGGCTCAACGTGTTCGGAGACAGCTTCCCTTCCACAGCATAATCCGCACTCGGGCTCAGCAAGCCATGTCCGACCACGAAGAAGAAACTCATCACTTCCCTGCTCTTGAAATGACCGAAGCGCAACCTCTAGCGCAACAGCCCGCTGACAATACGCCAATCATACAAGAATTGGCACAAGGAATGAGAGCCATGCAAGAAATGCTCTTGCAATTCATGCAAGCACAAACCACCACAGCAGCAAACAATCAGGTTGGCCCAGTTCAGCAATCTCAACAACCATGCCGGATGCCTCCGGCCTCCAGTTCAAATCAAGCACAACCATCGGAGTCTGCCCAAGACTACCGACAGCAGCCTCCTCAGCCCTTTGCTATGGGGCATCCTTCTCAATACCTTCCTGCAACAACGGGACCATCTTAGAGCATCCCAGTCGCAGGGACTTCCAGTCAGCTTCCAGTCAATCTTGCAAACAACAATCTCAGTAGATCTCAGCATGTCCCCGCCGATGGGATACCTTTTCAATTCCAGCACATCCCCGCCGATGGGATTTCAATTCAATTTCCAGCAACAGGGACAGCACTGGCGAATGCCCACAATGGGGGTCAGTGTCAAGCCCACATCAATCAACGGATAGTGGCGAATACCCAACAAGGGGGTCACTTCCCAACATCTCAGCCTCCTGCAAACAGGAGCACTTTTCAATTCCAGCACATCCCCGCCGATGGGATTCCAGTTAATTTCCAGCAATCTTCAATTCAGCAAAATCCAGTTAATTTTCAGCAATCTTCAATTCAGCAAAATCCAGTCAATTTCCAGCAAGTTCCAGTTCAACCTTCAGTACAGTCTCCAGTTCAGTTACCATCATTTCAAGCACAAGTTCATCAGAATCCAGTTCAGTCATCAAATCAATTTCAGCAACCCGCGGTTGCTTTTCAGCAAGCCCATAGGGTCGAAGACATCGACCACTATGCCGAAGAAGAACGTACCTTACTCCAGGAGGCACCAGTCGCTCGAACAGATTACTCAGGACTGGACGAGTTGCGGGAGCAGTTCCAGATCTTGCAAAATCAGCTTCAGCGACAACAAGGAATCGACTTACCTTCGACCAAGTTCAGAGACTTGTGTCCTTTCCCAGATGCTCAAGTACCTCAAAACTTTGAGGTACCAAAATTCAAGAGATACGATGGCAGCGGTTGTCCCACAGCACATCTCAAGGCTTTCTGCGGGGAGCTGAGTGCAATCGCAGGAAATGAAGGGGCCCTTATTCGTTTGTTCCAAAAATCTCTGAAGGGCGATGCCCTAGATTGGTACACTTCATTGGACTGCCACCGCATCAGAACATGGGAACAGCTTTCTCAGGCTTTCGTCGACAGATTCGCATACAATCTCAACATGGCACCCAGAAGAGCCGACCTTGCAGCACTCAGGCAAAGGAGTGATGAAACACTATCAGCTTATGTGGGACGTTGGCGAGCTATGGCAGCCAGAATGCGGACACCCATCGACGATGAAGAACAAATCTCCATGATTGTTCATTCAACATATCCAGGCATATCCGGGTATCTCATCTCGCATCCATACGCGAACTTCTCGCAGCTAATCCGTGCTGGAGAGCAAGTCGAAGCAGGAATCCGTGCCGGGACGATTTCCCCATGGCCTCATCAAGCCACTCCAGTCAAGAGGAACAGAGTGGAAGGAAGACCTATCGGGCACGGGAATGGAAACCGCAGTGGTTCTCCTCCCCGCCCAACAGAGGTAAACAACATCAACACCATTGCTCAAGGAAATCAACATGCTCCCCCACAGGGACGTCAACAGTATCAGCAGAATCAAGTTCAGCATCAGCCTCAGCGGTATCAGCCACAACCGAATCCTCAGCCACAAACACCTCGACAACAGCAGCAGTTCAGGGGAAATGGCCAATACTCATACCAGAACAGGCAGAATTACAGGGAGTTCAGGAAGTTCACTCCACTCAGTCAACCACTTAGTCAAATCATGACTACGCTGGTACAAAAGCAGTTACTCACTCTGATGACACCTAGGCCTCCTCCTCATCCTTTACCACCAAACTACCGAGAAAATGAGTATTGCGCCTATCATCAAGGACGTGGCCACGCCACTGATAGATGCTATACTTTGAAGAATGCCATACAAGACCTGATTGATGACCGCAAGATCGTCATCTCGGTCCCTGGAACTTCTCCAGTAGCTTCCACCAACATTCTTCAGAATCCTCTGCCTCAACATCCAACGGACCCCAGTTCGTCTCGTGGCCCTGCAGTCAATAGTATAGAAGAAGGGGACCATCTCGATCGCTTCTTCTCCCCCATCCAATCCATTCATGCCTACACCTATGGGCCGACAAATCCTCCTCCAGTCTTGCAAGGGGCAAGTCCCTTTCTTCCTTCAATCTCCGAGCCAGTAGTGCTCGAAGGAGCACCTCCATATGATATACCAGTTGTTCAAGGGGCACCTTACAACCATTCAAGCTGGGAACCAGTCGTCCTGGAAGGAGCACAATCATACATTGAGCCTACATACGAACCTGTCATCTTGCAAGGGGCAACTCCAGAGCAATCAAATCCGCAATGGAAGGATTATACTCATCAACAGCAAGAGCCCGTTATCTTGGAAGGAGCTCCTCCATTTGAGCCAGTCATATTGCAAGGGGCAAATCCCGGAGGCGTGTCAATCACAGCTGGGACGAACAGAGAAACCTCCTGCCATATCAAGAGGATCGGTATTCATTCCATGGGAGCCTCCTGTCCCAGGAACAATCAAGCCAGGACCGCGACCTTATGTGGTCTATGAAGACAAGCCTCGATACTACCCCTTCAGCACAGGCAACAATGTAGTTCTCAAGGCAAAAGCTCCATACGAGGAAGATCTGGTACCTACACCAGCACCGTTGCAAGAACCGGTGGTCCTAGAAGGCAAAAGGGAGGAAAACTACAAAGAGGTTCCATGGCACTATCCAGAATGTGCGGAAGTGGGGAACATGAATCCCAATGGGCGTTGCATCCGAAGAGATAATCAGAATAGAGGAGATACCAAAGGCGCTCTCTCAGGCCTCAGCAACAAAAATGAAGCCGCATACGATGTGGCGACTCAGCTCAAGTCAATCCCTGCACAAATCTCAGTATGGGAGCTACTCTGCACATCTCGCATACACCGAGAAATGTTTGCCAAAACCTTGAACGATGCTCATGTCTCCTCCGATACGGCACCAGAAATGATAGCTTTGATGATTGGACAACTCCTGGCTCCGCGCGCCATCACCTTCACAGATAATGAGTTACCACCAGAGGGACGTGATCATGGGCGATCCCTCAACATAGCCTTACGATACAAAGACCTCTGTGTTCCGCTGGTCCTTATCGATAATGGCTCAAGCTTAAATGTCTGCCCACTCAAGACTGCAGAACGTCTGGGAATCAGTCCTTCTTCATTCCGACCCAACACCATATGCGTCAGAGCATTCGACAACACCCGCCGATCAGTGGAAGGGGAGGTCGACATAGAGGTACAGATAGGTCTGGAAGTCTCCACCATCACATTCCAAGTTCTGGATATATCAGCCTCTTTCAACATGTTGCTCGGACGACCGTGGCTGCACAAGGTTGGAGCTGTGCCATCAACCCTGCATCAACGAGTGAAGTATATCTGTGGAAATCAAGTGATCTCTATCCATGCAGAGAAGGAGCTCATCATTCCTTCCAATGCTGCTGCCACTGAACCAGACATCCCGGTCATCGATATCCAGCACTCTGAAGAAGACATCCCGTTTCATAGTTTCGAATTCGAGACTGTGAACTCTATCGCTAATCCAGAACCAATAAGGGTGGAACGTGTCTTTTCACCGGCAGAGCGTCTGATCCTCAGATACCGAATGAAGAATCATTTCAAATCCAGAAAGGTACCACTGATATATAACCAGCGCAAATGGGGACTCGGATACAAGACAGTCTTCGTGGAAAAAAGGAGGAAGAAATTTCGGTGCTCACCCATCCAATTTGTCAAGCCAGGAGAACCTTGCAAAGATCCAGGAGGGAATCAACCGACTGCACTACACAAAGGCCTCCCGATGAGCCTAGTTTGGGCCACGTGGCCCCCCATTCGATGGGATCAGATTCTCGAACCATCTAAGCCTCCAGAAAAAGAAGAAAAGGATGAAGAAGAAGAAGGAAGTCAAATACAGCAGCTTTAGGACCAGGTTACCCTGACACCTGCTCCCAACCAGGGGCACAACCTGCCCACGTCAGCATCAATCAACCAGGGGCACAACCTGCCCACTTCAATCAGCCAGGGGCACAACCTGCCCACTTCAATCAGCAAGGGGCACAACTTGCCCATCTCAGCACCAATTAGCGAGGGGCACGACTTGCCCATTCCTACAGAATCAACATCAACAATCGCTAGCCAGGGGCAGAAGTAGCCCATCCATTGGACCAAGAAAGGGAAGTGGCCAGCCCTAGATTGGTCTGATGTCCAGGTTCCAAACTTGTGTCTCACTGTGGAACCAGACGAACTGCAATGCGAGGTAAGTGATCCGGGAGGGACTAAGAGCGACTCAGATCTCGAACCCGACCAGCAAGAAGTCATGGTCATTGGGCCAGACCATGATTCTTCGCCCAAATCATCAACCCCCACCTCTTCAGGGGAGGAAGTGTGGGGTCCTGAATGGTCATCTGTTCCCCTCACTTTTGAATCAGCCAAAGAGCCATCTAAGGGCTCTGGCTTCCAAAAAAAACGCCTGTTTAAGCAGCGACCGGAACTTTGGAACAAGTTGGGATCAATCATGGTCTGCAATGCCCGCTTGTTCAAAGTCCCGTGAATTTCGAAAATCCAAAAAAATAAAAAACTTTCAAAAGCCAAAAACATCTAGTATTTCCATTTCAGAAAAATCTCAAAAACCAAAAAACATTTCTTTCCCTGCATTCAATAGTGTGCCAAGTTCGTCTAAAGAGTCGCATGAGTTTGAAGTCGAATCATATGATTTCGACATCGAATTAGACTTCGAGCTCATGGGTCTGGACGAAGCTCGGGATGAGGAAGATGATGATCCAACTCCCGAACTAGAGGATCTCCTCAAAAAGTTCGAATCTAAAGCCAATGTTGAAGCCGATGATTTCGAGATAGTAAACTTGGGGACACCTGAGATCCCTAGGGAAGTACGCATTGGAAAATCGTTGCCACCTGAGATGAAACAGAAAATGATAGAGTTCCTAGCTCCAAGATTGTCCAACTTCGCGTTCTCATATGAAGACATGCCGGGGCTCGATGAAGAGCTCGTTGTACACCATCTGCCAACCAAGGCAGATATGAAGCCAGTGAAGCAAAAACTTCGAAGAATGAAGCCAGAATGGGCTCTGAAAGTCCGAGATGAAGTCATCAAGCAGTACAACGCGGGATTCTTGGTAGTCTCCAACTACCCTGAATGGCTCGCCAACATCGTGCCAGTACCGAAGAAGGACGGCAAGGTTCGAATGTGCATCGACTTCCGAGATCTCAACAAAGCCAGTCCTAAAGATGACTTTTCTTTGCCACATATCGACACTCTGGTCGACAACACTGCTGGATACAAGATCTTCTCATTCATGGACGGGTTCTCAAGTTACAATCAGATCAAGATGGCCGTCAAAGATCGCTAGAAGACATCGTTCATCACTCCCTGGGGAACCTTCTGTTACAGGGTAATGCCGTTCGGTCTAAAGAACGCAGGAGCAACATATCAGCGAGCAATGACAGCATTATTCCACGACATGATGAACAAAGAACTTGAAGTGTATGTGGACGACATGATCGTCAAATCTCGCACAATTGAAGGACACTTTGAAGATCTGAAGAAGTTATTCAACAGATTAGAAAAGTACAAGCTCCGTCTCAACCCTCAGAAATGTGTCTTCGGTGCAATGGGAGGCAAACTCCTCGGCTTTATGGTGAGCGAGGATGGCATCAGGGTCGACGAGACCAAAACCAGAGCAATCATCGAGATGCTCCCTCCTAGAACAGAGAAAGAAATTCGTGGCTTCCTCGGCAGAATTCAATACATCAGTCGCTTCATCGCACAGCTCACACCTATCTGTGAGCCCATATTCAAGCTCTTCCGAAAAAACGTTCCAAAAGAATGGAATGATGATTGCCAAGTCTCCTTCGATCGCATCAAGAGATATCTCATGAATCCTCCAGTCCTAGTGCCGCCCGCTCCCGGACGACCACTATTGTTATACATCTCAGTAGCAGCAGAAGCCATTGGCTGTGTCCTCGGCCAACACGACGAGACCGGGAAGAAGGAACAAGCAGTATACTATTTGAGCCGGAAGTTCACCGACTACGAAACCAGGTATTCCCCGATCGAGAAGACTTGCCTCGCCCTAGTCTGGGCAACTCAGCGCCTCCGTCAATACATGATTGCATTCCCTATTCTCCTCCTCGCTCACATGGATCCGCTCAAGTACCTGTTCGAGAAGCCGGCACTCACTGGAAGGATAGCTAAATGGCAGCTACTCTTGTCTGAGTTTGACATCACCTATGTCACTCAAAAGGCAATCAAGGGACAGGCCCTCGCCGATCATCTTGCGGCTCACTCTCTCCTGGACTATCAGCCGCTCAAGACATTCTTCCCTGATGAAGATCTCTTGCTCATTGAAGAGGAAGAAAAGAAGAAAAAGATGAATGGACGTTATTCTTCGACGGCGCAGCAAATTCTAAAGGGAGTGGTATTGGAGCAATCCTCTACTCTCCAAATGATGTCCCTATTCCTATCTCGAGGCGCATCGCATTCGAGTGCACCAACAACATGGCAGAGTATAAAGCATGCATCGCTGGCTTAAGGGAAGCCATAATCTTGGGCGTCAAGAAGCTACGAGTGTTTGGAGACTCACAGCTTATCATCAATCAGACCAATGGCGAATGGAAGACCAAAGATGAGAAGTTGATACCATATCATGTGTATCTTGACAATCTGATCGAAGAATTCAAGGAAATCACCTTCTCATACATGCCCAGAGCCAAGAACCAGTTCGCAGATGCTCTCGCCACGCTCGCATCAATGCTCGAGATCCCAAAAGGAGCTTCAGAATGGGAGCTCACAGTCGAAATTCAAGATGAACCTGCCTTTTGCCTGCAAATAGAAGAAGCTGAAGCTGTCCTTGACAAACCCTGGTATGCCGACATCAAGCAATACCTCGAAACCCAGGAGTATCCAGAATCAGCAACAGCAACAGATCGCCGAACCATCCAACATTTGGCCGGCCAGTTCACCATCAGTGGCGAAGTTCTCTACAAGCGATCCTATAATCACATCCTCCTTCGATGCGTCGATGAAACAGAAGCTGCAAAGATCATGGAAGAAATACACGAAGGAATCTGTGGCCCACACATGAATGGGCACATGATGGCAAAAAAGATTCTACGACTCGGCTACTATTGGCTCACCATGGAGACAGACTGCTGCCAGCACGTCAGAAAATGTTTCAAGTGTCAGGAGCATGCAATCAAATCCATGCCCCATCATCAGAGTTATACAACCTGACCACCCCCTGGCCCTTCTCCATGTGGGGACTCGACATCATCGGCAAAATCAGTCCCAAAGCATCAAATGGTCATGAGTACATACTTGTGGCAGTCGACTACTTCACCAAGTGGGTAGAGGCAGCCTCCTACACCACGATTGCAGCATCTCAAGTGATCAAATTCATGAAGAACAACATCATATGCCGGTATGGAATCCCTAATGCTATCATCACAGATAATGGGACCCCGTTCGTCAATAAGAAGATGGATGACTTCCTCAGCAAATTCAAGATCCAACGTCATCGATCAAGCCCCTACCGTCCCCAGATGAATGGTGGGGTAGAAGCCGCAAACAAGACAATCGTCAGGATACTCGAGAAGATGGTCGTGACCTATCGAGATTGGTCAGATATGCTCCCATATGCACTTTGGGCCTATCGAACGTCTGTACGGTCTGCTACGGGCGTTACTCCTTTCGAGCTTACTTACGGAATGGAAGCAGTCCTACCAGTCGAGGTGGAAATACCATCACTACGGGTGTTACTAGAAAGCGGAATTGAAGAAGGAGAATGGCAACGGGCCAGATTCGATCAGTTGCAGCTAGCAGATGAAAAGCGCATGCGTGCACTAAGTCATTCACAATGCTATCAGAAAAGGATCGCTCGGGCTTACAACAAGAGAGTCCGGAAAAGAAGTTTCAAGGTAGGCGACATGGTCATGAAGAAGATTCTACCGTCGCACCTTCCGGATCCCAGAGGAAAGTTCAAACCCTCGTGGGACGGGCCACTGATCATCAGAGAAGTACTTCCTGGAGGCGCCCTCAGACTCACCAGCATGAGAGGGGTGGATCTTCCTGAGCCAACCAACGCCGACAACGTGAAGATCTTTCACGGTAAGTCATTCTGACCTTATCAAGAGTTACTTTAATAGAGCTGAAGTCAAGAGGTCGAAGCTAAGACCTCTGAGAAATCGTTCCCGTCCACCAACAAGTGTTTAAAAAAAAAAGGATTAAAAAGAAAAGACAAAAAAAAAGAAGAAAAAAGAATACAAAAAAAAGAGAAAAAAAAAGAGAAGAAAAAGGGAAGCCAAAGAAAGGCACTCAGAAAAAATCAATCCAAGAAACACAGTCATCCATCCTATTCATCTCAGAGGGGTCTTTAGCAAAGACCGACAGCTCTATTATCGTAACTCAGGATAAGGGCTGAAAGACTGCCATCGGCCGGCAACGACGGATTCCGACCTCTAGCCGCCGCAGTTATCCAGAGATCCAGAAAGAAAAGAAAAGAAAAAAAAAAGAAAAAAGAAAATGTGTGCCTAAACAAAGAGGGCGGAGTGAAAAACCCGAAAGGGCGCTCCGAGTAAAACAGTGGGCATACAGCGGACTTGGTGAAAACCTGAAAGGGCGCCAAGGGTAAAAACAGCACAGCTGCCAAGGGGCAGGCAAGACCAAATACCGGGACGTGGTGAAAACCTGAAAGGGCGCCACGGACAAAATGACGGGAAAAAGCCGGCTGTGGTGAAAACTCGAAAGAGCACTGCAGGCAAAAATGGCTCAAATGAAAAAGAAAGAAAAAAGAAAAAGTGCAGGTACCAAGAAATCAGACAGTCCAGATCGGTTCAAGCAGTGAAAGTGCAAGAACAAGAGGAAGTACAGTCAGGAGCGAAGAACTCTACAAACTCTGACAATCTCAGGAAGCAAGAGTTTCCATTGCCTACATCTCTAGGGAACCAAAGGATCAAGCAAGTCAAATCTCGAGACATCGGTCAAGGCATTGGCCGAGCCCAGTTCTGATTCCTATATCCCGACACAAAGTCCAGAACACTCACAAGACAATCATGGCACAGTAGATTTTCAAACAGTTTTCTCTTTTTTAATTAGATGCATCATATTTCTTTTACACATATCATACCATCTTTTCAAAAATACAAAAAAAATTTCATCATCATCAATCATATATGCAAAAAAGAAGTGCAGGTGGCCAACACAATCAATCTTCTACCCTCCTCCTCGGCCCACATCAGGTGAGTCTCTGACTCATAAAAAAGATAGTCTCGCTCTCAACCTGCTCACCTCCATACGTAGGTAATGCACCTCATCGCGCTCAAGGGTACGGATCGCTGTCTCCTCATCAGACAACCTCCGAATCGGCAGCCAATCTCCTGACATCATCTCACAATGATACCGAAGTGCTCTCTAGAGTCTGTCGTCTACCGGTACTCACCGGTTTTCCTTCGGTCCTAGCTGTTTTCCCGCGAGGAGTTTTCCAAGTATACTTGGTCTACTCTCGGTCGTAGAGGCTCCCATAGGACGAGTAGGAGTAGTTGTCAGGCCACGGTTGTTCCCTATGCAGCTATGTTTCGACGAGTCGTTGGGTCATGACTATACCCCGCCAGCGGTAGCTTTTTCAGGAGTCGAGTTTTGGGTCATTTAGTCGTCAGTTCATTGAGCGGGTTCTTTTAGTTAGGCCCAGGACTTCAGTCTCCTAGATCCACCTTCACGGGCTGCGGGCTATGGGATTTTCGCTTTTCTCCCTTGTAGGACGAGTATGGGTTTGACGGCATCCTTTGGCTTACCCTACCATTCTCTTCATTCTAGTTCGGATGGTTGTAGTCTCCTTCCGCCACACGTAGCGTTTCGTGACCTCCTTCACTTTCGGTTCTACTGAGGGTTGCTTGCAAGGTAAGTGCTTCAAGTCGCTTGTAGGACGCTATGTTCCCGAGCGAGTAGGATCGACTTCCGCCTTCCTTGAGGTATTATATTGCGTACTACAGTCTCGGGCCCTACGGTCCTTCTCCATGTTCTTGCCAGTCTCTTTCTGCGAGGGTATCGGTATGGACTAGTGTCTTTCGTTTTCTTCAAGTCGATCTCGTTTTGTTAAGGATTCGTTTCGTTCTCTTTTTTCCAGTCTTTTCTTTTCTATGGACTTCCTTTCGTGTTGTCGGCGCTTCTGTGCTCACCCGGGTCCCGTGTCAGCCAGTCGGGTAGTTATCGAGCCGGTTTACTCTCTTTACTAGGGGACGGCTGCCTGTCGAGCCGAGTAGTGGAGTTTTTCGTTTCCTCAGACCCTGGACGCGGTAGGCTCTTGTCGTGGAGTCGTTAGTTTGTCTTGTAGTCACGCAATGCTCGTTTCCATTTGGTCGGGTGAGACTCCTGGGCTTTTTTCTAGTATGTCATTCAGGTTCCTCTTGTGTTTCGTAGGACCGGTGTCGACTCCGCCGGCTTGTTCTATCCCCTAGGGCTTGGTCAAGACGCCAAACAAACATCGTCAGAAGCCGCTACAGAAGCCGCTCTTCAATCCTCTCATGCTCATATTAGGTTCCCATTCGGACAGTTCGAACGTTCGAGGAGGTTTCTTCCGGGGTAGAGGTATAGCAACTTGCCGTTTGTTCAAGTTGCTCCCCTGGGTCAGTTAGTTCCGTTGAGGTTCGTAGGAGGTTAGTTATAGTTGAGACCGGTCTACTTAGTCTGACGGTTTCGGTATTCTGAGGTTTAAAATTAAGGCCATCATTGACACAAAGGCACCCAAATCTCGCAGGGACATTCGGCGAGTCGCTTCACTCAGCAAGTTCATCTCACGAGCAAGCGACAAGTGTCTACCATTCTTCAAATTACTCAAAAGGATCGGCGAAAAACAATGCAGTGGACAAAAGAATGCGAGCAGACATTCGGTCGGCTCAAGGAATACATGAGTAATCCCCCCATTTTGTCAAAACCTCTTCATGAAGAGGACATTGATCCTGTATCTCGTCGCCTCGCCAACTGCAGTGAGCTCTGCTCTCATCAGAGAGATGACAAAATTCAGAAGCTAGTCTACTACATACAACAGAGTAATGGTCAATGCAGAGACATACTACCCAACCATCGAGAAACTCACGTTGGCACTAATAACGTCCGTTAGAAAATTAATGCCCTATTTTCCAGGCTCACTCAATCATGATCCTTATGGATCACCATTGAGGCAAGTGTTACAAAACCCTGGGACATAAAGCAGACTGGCCAAGTGGGTCATCGAGCTAAGCGAGCATGATATAACAGTTCTGCCCTCGGACGTCAATCAAGGGTCAAGCAGCTGTCAACTTCATCGGCTGAATTTACCGACTCGACTTCACCCGAAGTTACTGAACCCATCATTCATCTGGCCCAATCTGCCGACTGACCACTATAAACGCTTTATGTCGATGGGTCGGCATTGGCCAAGGAAGCAGGGCTGGAATCGTTTTGATATCTCCCGTTGGCTCCATGTGGACACTCGCCTTTCCGTGCTCCCGGCCCTCCCTTTCGAAAAGGGGTTTGCGCAATCTCCATTATGTCACTGGCTCGCCTCTTTTTCGAGGGCCTTTTCAGTTGTCATGTTATCAGATATGTTTGGATGAGTTCGTATAAGACCAAAGTCACCACTAGCTAGTTACTTCGAATCTACAATTGACTAGACACCGTAGAAACGTTAGAGAAGGGAATCCGAAGATTCCTTCCTCTAAAATGACTCCTTTTGATCTGCGGTCAGAGATTCGAGGTAAGGGATCATGGTTATAGGGTGGAAAGGTGTTAGGCACCCACTCTGCCCGTATCGAGGTACAATCTTTACTTCACGGAATCGAACTAATACTTGAAAGTCTGATTTAATCCTCGTATATTCTTATAAATGATAAGATGTATGAATGTAGGTCTGTACAGTAAGAGTTTCTAATGGGCAGGTTTCCATTAACATGCAAGCCCTGAGCATACGCTCGAACTAACAGGTGCTTTATGCAAGATGCATGCTGTGTGTTTGATCGGTCAAAGTTTCTGATGAATGAATTCTGAGCAAACCGGCAAACTTCAGAGCATACACTAAGGCCTGATCATGTGTTGTAGTGAAATGGTAAGCAGGGGGGTTGGAAGAATAATAAATGTTACACTTATGCTAAATGAGATGAGATTATGCTGATATAAGAGTAGTTGGATGAACAGAGGTATTGCAAGGATTTACTTCGAGTGGCTAGGATTGGGACTTAGGTAGCTTGGGAGACTTGGACCAGGGTAAAGCTGGGCTGGACCAGGGCTAGACTCTTCTCACTCGGGCTCTCCTTGGTGGAGGAATGGGTAAAAGAGGTGGAGATGAGCTCGGAACTCTCGGACTGAAGAGAGGGGAAGTGGATGGATGATGAAAATGAGAAGGAAAGGGGGTATTTATAGCTGCGAGCAATGGCAGCTCCTGTAAATAGGGATGGGCGGCCATTAGACGGTCGCCCGTATGGCCATCTTGCTTCAGCTTCGAAGTGTACTTGCTCTGAACCTGAAGTAGAAAAAAGTCTGAGGTCCGGGTTCGGAGCTGCTTCAAAGCTGTAGCTCGGAACTAGGTGAGTCAGCTGGGTTTGAAAGATGGGTTTTGACAAGGTGAGTTGACTGAGTTTGAGGGTTGGACTGACTCAGTGGGTTAACTCAGTGATTTGACTAAAAAATGTTGACTTTTTTGGGATTTTTGGACTAATTTTTTCTATGGATGACTTTTTGGGCTGATGTTTAGGAGTGAGTTGACTGGGTTCAGGCTTGAGTTGGGCTATGGATTGGGGCTTGCAAGGGTGAGTTTGGCTGAGTTTGGAGACGGGGTTTGGGGCTATGGACCTCCATCCATTCAGCTATCTTAACCAACATTGTAGCCGAAGGTGAGGTGTTTACAAATGCCCCTCTTTGGCAGAGGTTACGTGAAACCAAATGTCAAAGCGAGTGGACACCCTACTTCTGACTCGGTCATTCATAGATCGTGGTTTGAAATATTTGCTTGCCTTTGTATTCATGTCAGTTGATTGTCTGGAAATTGATGACTCGTAGATACCGCGGGAGTTTGGAGAAAACGTTGTAATTGTCCATGCATGAGCTGCAACTTGGGTACCCAATCGCAACCCTTCTGTTCCCGATCGGTACTAACATCGAAAAGGTACAGCAAAGCCTCTGCACCCATGTAGTCTTACGAGGTTACTGACCCTGTGATTGATTGTTCGTTGCTTTCCCTGATCACTCCAGGAGTACTTGTTTCGCTTGACTGTCAAAGTGGTTAGCTACCCTGCGTCTGCGCGGCCTTACAGGTAATCCACTACCCCGACTTAGACTCAGTCAAGGTACTTTAGGCATCCACGCCTAAGTATGTGCAGGTGAACTTTTTCCACCCAATCTTTTGGTTTTGATACTTGGGTTACAATTCATCGTTTCCACCATTCAGATGGTTTCTTTGACTGAGCCTTTTGGCTTTCATCTTTTTATATCTGGCATTTGGTACGACCGTCCTGACACTGGAGTTCAAGCCGACCGTACTTTGAGTGCATTGGATTTGATGGTCTCCGAGGAAACCGCGAGACGTTGGATCTTATTTGATTTTTATACCGGCTCCTACCCAGAGATATGGAAGATCTCTTAGTGTCTTGGAGGCCGAACGCTCTATTAAGAAAATATTTTTAGGTTTTGGAAAGATACCCACTCTGGGGAGTGATACTCCGTGGGGTTTTTATTTGCAAATAGGAATATATATATATATATATATATCTATATATATATATATATATATATATATATATATATATATATATAATATTTTTCATCTTTTCAAAAAGAAAATCTGGCTTGCACGTGCCTTCACTACGGATGCCTGTGGGGTCTTTAGCTAACCGACTTTATTTTTTAAAGCAGGTAAACATGATGATTAATGTGATGGATGCTGATGCATATGGATGCATATTTGATGATGGACACATGGTTTGACTCATTCTCTTCCCGTTCAATGTTTTTTTTTCTTTTGATGGGGATGTAGAGGACTCGAGCTTATTGCTTGTAGGGTTTTGCTTCCTGGAGATTTTCTTGTGGATGTTTGGTCAGCGGGGTGGTCAAGATCCCAACCCGTGGTCGATCAGGTCCATCGTCCCAAAATGTTGTTTCGTATGTTGATGGGGATGGATGAAGGAGGTACCATTGGGATGCAATCTTAAGATACTCTTCTAGGGAATGGATGTAATTGGGATGGTGTTTGGTTGTCAGTTTTGGTCAAGATTCTAATATGCGGGCGATCAGATCCGTCATCCCAAGCTGTGCAGCGAGTGAGTGGAGTTTAAGACTCTTGAAGTGTTGTGCTAGGGATAGCGACAATTTTTGTGATTTTTGCACATATTGATCTGAATCTCTACATGAATGGTCAGGATGGAGATCGGTGTTTATTGAAAACAGTAGAAATATTTTTGTGATTTTTGTAAATATCTGATCCGAGTCTCTTCCTGAGTGGTCAAGATGAAGATCGGTGTTTATTAAAAGCAAGAAAAATATTTTGTGATTTTGTAAAGCTGATTTTGCAATGTTTTGGTATTTTATTAGATTTTCTGAAATGCAGGGAAAGGTATGGAATTTTCATCAACTTCCAGCTTCTACTGCTGGTAAAGCACCCGATCCATTTTACGTCAGCAATGTAGACACCCCACCTTCGGCTACACTGTTGATAGAGATAGCTGGTTGAACGGAGGACCATACCCCCAAATCCCAAGTCCAAACTCAGCCAAACTCACCCTTGTAAGCCCCATTCCATATCCCAGTTCAAGCCTGAACCCAGTCAACCCAGTCCTAAAAACCACCCTGAAAAACCCCCCATAAAAAAGGCCAGTCAAAAAATCTCAAAAAAGTCAAACTCACTGAGTCAACCCGCTGAGTCAACCCGCTGAGTTAACCCGCTGAGTCAACCCGTCGAGTCAACCCGTCGAGTCAAAACACCGAGTCAACCCGTCGAGTCAACCCGTCGAGTCAAACCACCGAGTCGACCCGCTGAGTCAACTCACTGAGTCGACCAGCGAGTCCAACAGCAGCCCCGAGGGAACGGCCGTACTCGCTGGAAACCGAGGAGCGGCCGTACGGGCGGCCCATGGCAGGCCGCCCGGACAAAATTACAAGAGCTGCCACTCTCTGCTGCTATAAATACCCCCCTCCCCTTCTCATTTCAAGAATCCATTCGAAGCCTTTCAAGTCCAGCCAGTCCGGGTGCGGTCCGAGTCCTTCTCCACCCCTTAGCCCATTTTTCCACCAAGGAGAACCCGAGTGAGGAGAGTCTAGCCCTGGTCCAGCCCAGCCTGACCACTGGTCTAAGCCTCTCAAGTCACCCAAGTCTTGATCCAACCACTCGAAGCCAACCCTTGCGACACCTCCGTCCACCCAGCTACTCATTTTCCAGCATCATCTCATTTGCATCTAGCATAAGTGCAACATTTACTTTCTTCCAACCCCCCTGCTTCACTACAAGCACCTTGATTACTCAAGCACACATGCATATGTCTTTATATTAAGCACCTGTCAATTCGAGCGTATGCTCTGGGCTTGCCCGTTGTTGGAACCTGCCCATCAGAAACTCTTACTGTTCAGACCTGCATTCATGCTTCACCATAAAACACCTTGATCATTCAAGCACACTGCATACGTCTTATATTAAGCACCTGTCAGTTCGAGCGTACGCTCTGGGCTTGCCCGTTGTTGGAACCTGCCCATCAGAAACTCTTACTGTTCAGACCCGCATTCATGCACCATGTTATTCATGAGAATATACGAGGATTAAATTAGACTTTCAAGTATTCGATCGATTCTGTGAAGTAGAGACCGTACTTCGGTACGGGCAGTGTGTGGGGTGCTTAACCTCTTCCCACCCTGTAACCGTGATCCCTTACCTTGAATCTCTGACCGCAGATCAACAGGAGTCATTTTAGAGGAAGGAATCTTCGGATTCCCTTCTCTAACGTTTCTACGGGGTCTAGCCAACTGTAGATTCGAAGTAACTGGCTAGTGGCGACTCTGGTCTTATATAAATTCACTTAAACACATCCAGCTCAATACGACAACCAAACGAAGCCCTCGAGAACGAGGCAAGCCAGTGGCACAAACGGCGACTTCGCACTCATGCATCCTCATCTCCTTCTTTTCCGAAAGGAAAGGGGAAGGGAGAAGAACGTCGTGTGGGAGCGCGGAAAAATCGGCGAGGGTCCACAGAATGGCGACTCTGCTGGGGAAAAGCTAGTGCCACTAGTTGTGATCCGACTTGAAAAACAGAATCCTTCATATACTTGAAAGTCACTAATCCTCAGATAATCTCATCTGCATAGCATTCTACCCAAACCCAAACAAAAAAAATATAGAAAATTCCAAAAAAAAAATAGAAAATTCCAAAACCCAAAAAGAGTAGAGTACAGTCCTCACCATTGCGCCACCTCGGGCTCAACGTGTTCGGAGACAGCTTCCCTTCCACAGCATAATCCGCACTCGGGCTCAGCAAGCCATGTCCGACCACGAAGAAGAAACTCATCACTTCCCTGCTCTTGAAATGACCGAAGCGCAACCTCCAGTGCAACAGCCCGCTGACAATACGCCAATCATACAAGAATTGGCACAAGGAATGAGAGCCATGCAAGAAATGCTCTTGCAATTCATGCAAGCACAAACCACCACAGCAGCAAACAATCAGGTTGGCCCAGTTCAGCAATCTCAACAACCATGCCGGATGCCTCCGGCCTCCAGTTCAAATCAAGCACAACCATCGGAGTCTGCCCAAGACTACCGACAGCAGCCTCCTCAGCCCTTTGCTATGGGGCATCCTTCTCAATACCTTCCTGCAACAACGGGACCATCTTAGAGCATCCCAGTCGCAGGGACTTCCAGTCAGCTTCCAGTCAATCTTGCAAACAACAATCTCAGTAGATCTCAGCATGTCCCCGCCGATGGGACACCTTTTCAATTCCAGCACATCCCCGCCGATGGGATTTCAATTCAATTTCCAGCAACAGGGACAGCACTGGCGAATGCCCACAATGGGGGTCAGTGTCAAGCCCACATCAATCAACGGATAGTGGCGAATACCCAACAAGGGGGTCACTTCCCAACATCTCAGCCTCCTGCAAACAGGAGCACTTTTCAATTCCAGCACATCCCCGCCGATGGGATTCCAGTTAATTTCCAGCAATCTTCAATTCAGCAAAATCCAGTTAATTTTCAGCAATCTTCAATTCAGCAAAATCCAGTCAATTTCCAGCAAGTTCCAGTTCAACCTTCAGTACAGTCTCCAGTTCAGTTACCATCATTTCAAGCACAAGTTCATCAGAATCCAGTTCAGTCATCAAATCAATTTCAGCAACCCGCGGTTGCTTTTCAGCAAGCCCATAGGGTCGAAGACATCGACCACTATGCCGAAGAAGAACGTACCTTACTCCAGGAGGCACCAGTCGCTCGAACAGATTACTCAGGACTGGACGAGTTGCGGGAGCAGTTCCAGATCTTGCAAAATCAGCTTCAGCGACAACAAGGAATCGACTTACCTTCGACCAAGTTCAGAGACTTGTGTCCTTTCCCAGATGCTCAAGTACCTCAAAACTTTGAGGTACCAAAATTCAAGAGATACGATGGCAGCGGTTGTCCCACAGCACATCTCAAGGCTTTCTGCGGGGAGCTGAGTGCAATCGCAGGAAATGAAGGGGCCCTTATTCGTTTGTTCCAAAAATCTCTGAAGGGCGATGCCCTAGATTGGTACACTTCATTGGACTGCCACCGCATCAGAACATGGGAACAGCTTTCTCAGGCTTTCGTCGACAGATTCGCATACAATCTCAACATGGCACCCAGAAGAGCCGACCTTACAGCACTCAGGCAAAGGAGTGATGAAACACTATCAGCTTATGTGGGACGTTGGCGAGCTATGGCAGCCAGAATGCGGACACCCATCGACGATGAAGAACAAATCTCCATGATTGTTCATTCAACATATCCAGGCATATCCGGGTATCTCATCTCGCATCCATACGTGAACTTCTCGCAGCTAATCCGTGCTGGAGAGCAAGTCGAAGCAGGAATCCGTGCCGGGACGATTTCCCCATGGCCTCATCAAGCCACTCCAGTCAAGAGGAACAGAGTGGAAGGAAGACCTATCGGGCACGGGAATGGAAACCGCAGTGGTTCTCCTCCCCGCCCAACAGAGGTAAACAACATCAACACCATTGCTCAAGGAAATCAACATGCTCCCCCACAGGGACGTCAACAGTATCAGCAGAATCAAGTTCAGCATCAGCCTCAGCGGTATCAGCCACAACCGAATCCTCAGCCACAAACACCTCGACAACAGCAGCAGTTCAGGGGAAATGGCCAATACTCATACCAGAACAGGCAGAATTACAGGGAGTTCAGGAAGTTCACTCCACTCAGTCAACCACTTAGTCAAATCATGACTACGCTGGTACAAAAGCAGTTACTCACTCTGATGACACCTAGGCCTCCTCCTCATCCTTTGCCACCAAACTACCGAGAAAATGAATATTGCGCCTATCATCAAGGACGTGGCCACGCCACTGATAGATGCTATACTTTGAAGAATGCCATACAAGACCTGATTGATGACCGCAAGATCGTCATCTCGGTCCCTGGAACTTCTCCAGCAGCTTCCACCAACATTCTTCAGAATCCTCTGCCTCAACATCCAACGGACCCCAGTTCGTCTCGTGGCCCTGCAGTCAATAGTATAGAAGAAGGGGACCATCTCGATCGCTTCTTCTCCCCCATCCAATCCATTCATGCCTACACCTATGGGCCGACAAATCCTCCTCCAGTCTTGCAAGGGGCAAGTCCCTTTCTTCCTTCAATCTCCGAGCCAGTAGTGCTCGAAGGAGCACCTCCATATGATATACCAGTTGTTCAAGGGGCACCTTACAACCATTCAAGCTGGGAACCAGTCGTCCTGGAAGGAGCACAATCATACATTGAGCCTACATACGAACCTGTCATCTTGCAAGGGGCAACTCCAGAGCAATCAAATCCGCAATGGAAGGATTATACTCATCAACAGCAAGAGCCCGTTATCTTGGAAGGAGCTCCTCCATTTGAGCCAGTCATATTGCAAGGGGCAAATCCCGGAGGCGTGTCAATCACAGCTGGGACGAACAGAGAAACCTCCTGCCATATCAAGAGGATCGGTATTCATTCCATGGGAGCCTCCTGTCCCAGGAACAATCAAGCCAGGACCGCGACCTTATGTGGTCTATGAAGACAAGCCTCGATACTACCCCTTCAGCACAGGCAACAATGTAGTTCTCAAGGCAAAAGCTCCATACGAGGAAGATCTGGTACCTACACCAGCACCGTTGCAAGAACCGGTGGTCCTAGAAGGCAAAAGGGAGGAAAACTACAAAGAGGTTCCATGGCACTATCCAGAATGTGCGGAAGTGGGGAACATGAATCCCAATGGGCGTTGCATCCGAAGAGATAATCAGAATAGAGGAGATACCAAAGGCGCTCTCTCAGGCCTCAGCAACAAAAATGAAGCCGCATACGATGTGGCGACTCAGCTCAAGTCAATCCCTGCACAAATCTCAGTATGGGAGCTACTCTGCACATCTCGCATACACCGAGAAATGTTTGCCAAAACCTTGAACGATGCTCATGTCTCCTCCGATACGGCACCAGAAATGATAGCTTTGATGATTGGACAACTCCTGGCTCCGCGCGCCATCACCTTCACAGATAATGAGTTACCACCAGAGGGACGTGATCATGGGCGATCCCTCAACATAGCCTTACGATACAAAGACCTCTGTGTTCCGCTGGTCCTTATCGATAATGGCTCAAGCTTAAATGTCTGCCCACTCAAGACTGCAGAACGTCTGGGAATCAGTCCTTCTTCATTCCGACCCAACACCATATGCGTCAGAGCATTCGACAACACCCGCCGATCAGTGGAAGGGGAGGTCGACATAGAGGTACAGATAGGTCTGGAAGTCTCCACCATCACATTCCAAGTTCTGGATATATCAGCCTCTTTCAACATGTTGCTCGGACGACCGTGGCTGCACAAGGTTGGAGCTGTGCCATCAACCCTGCATCAACGAGTGAAGTATATCTGTGGAAATCAAGTGATCTCTATCCATGCAGAGAAGGAGCTCATCATTCCTTCCAATGCTGCTGCCACTGAACCAGACATCCCGGTCATCGATATCCAGCACTCTGAAGAAGACATCCCGTTTCATAGTTTCGAATTCGAGACTGTGAACTCTATCGCTAATCCAGAACCAATAAGGGTGGAACGTGTCTTTTCACCGGCAGAGCGTCTGATCCTCAGATACCGAATGAAGAATCATTTCAAATCCAGAAAGGTACCACTGATATATAACCAGCGCAAATGGGGACTCGGATACAAGACAGTCTTCGTGGAAAAAAGGAGGAAGAAATTTCGGTGCTCACCCATCCAATTCGTCAAGCCAGGAGAACCTTGCAAAGATCCAGGAGGGAATCAACCGACTGCACTACACAAAGGCCTCCCGATGAGCCTAGTTTGGGCCACGTGGCCCCCCATTCGATGGGATCAGATTCTCGAACCATCTAAGCCTCCAGAAAAAGAAGAAAAGGATGAAGACGAAGAAGGAAGTCAAATACAGCAGCTTCAGGACCAGGTTACCCTGACACCTGCTCCCAACCAGGGGCACAACCTGCCCACGTCAGCATCAATCAACCAGGGGCACAACCTGCCCACTTCAATCAGCCAGGGGCACAACCTGCCCACTTCAATCAGCAAGGGGCACAACTTGCCCATCTCAGCACCAATTAGCGAGGGGCACGACTTGCCCATTCCTACAGAATCAACATCAACAATCGCCAGCCAGGGGCAGAAGCAGCCCATCCATTGGACCAAGAAAGGGAAGTGGCCAGCCCTAGATTGGTCTGATGTCCAGGTTCCAAACTTGTGTCTCACTGTGGAACCAGACGAACTGCAATGCGAGGTAAGTGATCCGGGAGGGACTGAGTGCGACTCAGATCTCGAACCCGACCAGCAAGAAGTCATGGTCATTGGGCCAGACCATGATTCTTCGCCCAAATCATCAACCCCCACCTCTTCAGGGGAGGAAGTGTGGGGTCCTGAATGGTCATCTGTTCCCCTCACTTTTGAATCAGCCAAAGAGCCATCTAAGGGCTCTGGCTTCCAAAAAAAACGCCAGTTTAAGCAGCGACCGGAACTTTGGAACAAGTTGGGATCAATCATGGTCTGCAATGCCCGCTTGTTCAAAGTCCCGTGAATTTCGAAAATCCAAAAAAATAAAAAACTTTCAAAAGCCAAAAACATCTAGTATTTCCATTTCAGAAAAATCTCAAAAACCAAAAAACATTTCTTTCCCTGCATTCAATAGTGTGCCAAGTTCGTCTAAAGAGTCGCATGAGTTTGAAGTCGAATCATATGATTTCGACATCGAATTAGACTTCGAGCTCATGGGTCTGGACGAAGCTCGGGATGAGGAAGATGATGATCCAGCTCCCGAACTAGAGGATCTCCTCAAAAAGTTCGAATCTAAAGCCAATGTTGTAGCCGATGATTTCGAGATAGTAAACTTGGGGACACCTGAGATCCCTAGGGAAGTACGCATTGGAAAATCGTTGCCACCTGAGATGAAACAGAAAATGATAGAGTTCCTAGCTCCAAGATTGTCCAACTTCGCGTTCTCATATGAAGACATGCCGGGGCTCGATGAAGAGCTCGTTGTACACCATCTGCCAACCAAGGCAGATATGAAGCCAGTGAAGCAAAAACTTCGAAGAATGAAGCCAGAATGGGCTCTGAAAGTCCGAGATGAAGTCATCAAGCAGTACAACGCGGGATTCTTGGTAGTCTCCAACTACCCTGAATGGCTCGCCAACATCGTGCCAGTACCGAAGAAGGACGGCAAGGTTCGAATGTGCATCGACTTCCGAGATCTCAACAAAGCCAGTCCTAAAGATGACTTTTCTTTGCCACATATCGACACTCTGGTCGACAACACTGCTGGATACAAGATCTTCTCATTCATGGACGGGTTCTCAAGTTACAATCAGATCAAGATGGCCGTCAAAGATCGCTAGAAGACATCGTTCATCACTCCCTGGGGAACCTTCTGTTACAGGGTAATGCCGTTCGGTCTAAAGAACGCAGGAGCAACATATCAGCGAGCAATGACAGCATTATTCCACGACATGATGAACAAAGAACTTGAAGTGTATGTGGACGACATGATCGTCAAATCTCGCACAATTGAAGGACACTTTGAAGATCTGAAGAAGTTATTCAACAGATTAGAAAAGTACAAGCTCCGTCTCAACCCTCAGAAATGTGTCTTCGGTGCAATGGGAGGCAAACTCCTCGGCTTTATGGTGAGCGAGGATGGCATCAGGGTCGACGAGACCAAAACCAGAGCAATCATCGAGATGCTCCCTCCTAGAACAGAGAAAGAAATTCGTGGCTTCCTCGGCAGAATTCAATACATCAGTCGCTTCATCGCACAGCTCACACCTATCTGTGAGCCCATATTCAAGCTCTTCCGAAAAAACGTTCCAAAAGAATGGAATGATGATTGCCAAGTCTCCTTCGATCGCATCAAGAGATATCTCATGAATCCTCCAGTCCTAGTGCCGCCCGCTCCCGGACGACCACTATTGTTATACATCTCAGTAGCAGCAGAAGCCATTGGCTGTGTCCTCGGCCAACACGACGAGACCGGGAAGAAGGAACAAGCAGTATACTATTTGAGCCGGAAGTTCACCGACTACGAAACCAGGTATTCCCCGATCGAGAAGACTTGCCTCGCCCTAGTCTGGGCAACTCAGCGACTCCGTCAATACATGATTGCATTCCCTATTCTCCTCCTCGCTCACATGGATCCGCTCAAGTACCTGTTCGAGAAGCCGGCACTCACTGGAAGGATAGCTAAATGGCAGCTACTCTTGTCTGAGTTTGACATCACCTATGTCACTCAAAAGGCAATCAAGGGACAGGCCCTCGCCGATCATCTTGCGGCTCACTCTCTCCTGGACTATCAGCCGCTCAAGACATTCTTCCCTGATGAAGATCTCTTGCTCATTGAAGAGGAAGAAAAGAAGAAAAAAGATGAATGGACGTTATTCTTCGACGGCGCAGCAAATTCTAAAGGGAGTGGTATTGGAGCAATCCTCTACTCTCCAAATGATGTCCCTATTCCTATCTCGAGGCGCATCGCATTCGAGTGCACCAACAACATGGCAGAGTATAAAGCATGCATCGCTGGCTTAAGGGAAGCCATAATCTTGGGCGTCAAGAAGCTACGAGTGTTTGGAGACTCACAGCTTATCATCAATCAGACCAATGGCGAATGGAAGACCAAAGATGAGAAGTTGATACCATATCATGTGTATCTTGACAATCTGATCGAAGAATTCAAGGAAATCACCTTCTCATACATGCCCAGAGCCAAGAACCAGTTCGCAGATGCTCTCGCCACGCTCGCATCAATGCTCGAGATCCCAAAAGGAGCTTCAGAATGGGAGCTCACAGTCGAAATTCAAGATGAACCTGCCTTTTGCCTGCAAATAGAAGAAGCTGAAGCTGTCCTTGACAAACCCTGGTATGCCGACATCAAGCAATACCTCGAAACCCAGGAGTATCCAGAATCAGCAACAGCAACAGATCGCCGAACCATCCAACATTTGGCCGGCCAGTTCACCATCAGTGGCGAAGTTCTCTACAAGCGATCCTATAATCACATCCTCCTTCGATGCGTCGATGAAACAGAAGCTGCAAAGATCATGGAAGAAATACACGAAGGAATCTGTGGCCCACACATGAATGGGCACATGATGGCAAAAAAGATTCTACGACTCGGCTACTATTGGCTCACCATGGAGACAGACTGCTGCCAGCACGTCAGAAAATGTTTCAAGTGTCAGGAGCATGCAAATCAAATCCATGCCCCATCATCAGAGTTATACAACCTGACCACCCCCTGGCCCTTCTCCATGTGGGGACTCGACATCATCGGCAAAATCAGTCCCAAAGCATCAAATGGTCATGAGTACATACTTGTGGCAGTCGACTACTTCACCAAGTGGGTAGAGGCAGCCTCCTACACCACGATTGCAGCATCTCAAGTGATCAAATTCATGAAGAACAACATCATATGCCGGTATGGAATCCCTAATGCTATCATCACAGATAATGGGACCCCGTTCGTCAACAAGAAGATGGATGACTTCCTCAGCAAATTCAAGATCCAACGTCATCGATCAAGCCCCTACCGTCCCCAGATGAATGGTGGGGTAGAAGCCGCAAACAAGACAATCGTCAGGATACTCGAGAAGATGGTCGTGACCTATCGAGATTGGTCAGATATGCTCCCATATGCACTTTGGGCCTATCGAACGTCTGTACGGTCTGCTACGGGCGTTACTCCTTTCGAGCTTACTTACGGAATGGAAGCAGTCCTACCAGTCGAGGTGGAAATACCATCACTACGGGTGTTACTAGAAAGCGGAATTGAAGAAGGAGAATGGCAACGGGCCAGATTCGATCAGTTGCAGCTAGCAGATGAAAAGCGCATGCGTGCACTAAGTCATTCACAATGCTATCAGAAAAGGATCGCTCGGGCTTACAACAAGAGAGTCCGGAAAAGAAGTTTCAAGGTAGGCGACATGGTCATGAAGAAGATTCTACCGTCGCACCTTCCGGATCCCAGAGGAAAGTTCAAACCCTCGTGGGACGGGCCACTGATCATCAGAGAAGTACTTCCTGGAGGCGCCCTCAGACTCACCAGCATGAGAGGGGTGGATCTTCCTGAGCCAACCAACGCCGACAACGTGAAGATCTTTCACGGGTAAGTCATTCTGACCTTATCAAGAGTTACTTTAATAGAGCTGAAGTCAAGAGGTCGAAGCTAAGACCTCTGAGAAATCGTTCCCGTCCACCAACAAGTGTTTAAAAAAAAAAGGATTAAAAAAGAAAAGACAAAAAAAAAGAAGAAAAAAGAATACAAAAAAAAAGATTAAAAAAAAAGAGAAAGAAAAAGGGAAGCCAAAGAAAGGCACTCAAGAAAAAATCAATCCAAGAAACACAGTCATCCATCCATTCATCTCAGAGGGGTCTTTAGCAAAGACCGACAGCTCTATTATCGTAACTCAGGATAAGGGCTGAAAGACTGCCATCGGCCGGCAACGACGGATTCCCGACCTCTAGCCGCCGCAGTTATCCAGAGATCCAGAAAGAAAAGAAAAGAAAAAAAAAAAGAAAAAAGAAAATGTGTGCCTAAACAAAGAGGGCGGAGTGAAAACCCGAAAGGGCGCTCCGAGTAAAAACAGTGGGCATACAGCGGACTTGGTGAAAACCTGAAAGGGCGCCAAGGGTAAAAACAGCACAACTGCCAAGGGGCAGGCAAGACCAAATACCCGGGACGTGGTGAAAACCTGAAAGGGCGCCACGGACAAAAATGACGGGAAAAAGCCGGCTGTGGTGAAAACTCGAAAGAGCACTGCAGGCAAAAATGGCTCAAATGAAAAAGAAAGAAAAAAGAAAAGTGCAGGTACCAAGAAATCAGACAGTCCAGATCGGTTCAAGCAGTGAAAGTGCAAGAACAAGAGGAAGTACAGTCAGGAGCGAAGAACTCTACAAACTCTGACAATCTCAGGAAGCAAGAGTTTCCATTGCCTACATCTCTAGGGAACCAAAGGATCAAGCAAGTCAAATCTCGAGACATCGGTCAAGGCATTGGCCGAGCCCCAGTTCTGATTCCTATATCCCGACACAAAGTCCAGAAACACTCACAAGACAACTCATGGCACAGTAGATTTTCAAACAGTTTTCTCTTTTTAATTAGATGCATCATATTTCTTTTACACATATCATACCATCTTTTTCAAAAAATACAAAAAAAATTTCATCATCATCAATCATATATGCAAAAAAGAATGTGCAGGTGGCCAACACAATCAATCTCTACCCTCCTCCTCGGCCACATCAGGTGAGTCCTCTGACTCATAAAAAGATAGTCTCGCTCTCAACCTGCTCACCTCCATACGTAGGTAATGCACCTCATCGCGCTCAAGGGTACGGATCGCTGTCTCCTCATCAGACAACCTCCGATCGGCAGCCAATCTCCTCGACATCATCTCACAATGATACCGAAGTGCAGAGATCTCAGACAGCAGATGGCCATGAGTGGCCAAAAGGAAGCCAGGATCGACAAAAGGGCGCTCCTCAAAAGGTTCATATGAACCAGATGAAGAGCCAGCATCTCCGAGGGTATCCTGCTCATCCTCATCAACAGTCCGGTGCCAACAAGGGATACGTCGATACAAAGACTGCTCAGCAACCCAGTACTGATATGGGGCGGTCGCCATCGAAAAAGTCCTCAGCTCAAAACCCAGTAAATCAGCAGTCAAGTAACTCGCCCAAGAACAATCAATCCGGGTCCTGAAGTCAGAGGATCTAGGTGGAAGTGCCCGACGCCCGATACCCGTAAAAGCGAAAAGAGGAACATCCTGCTCATACCCAAACTGCCGTAGGAACCGAATGGGATGGTAAGAGAAGTAAGATCGAAAGCCTACCAACATCAGAGGAAGGCGGTGTGCATCGCAAAGCACTGGAGGAAGTGAAAGCCAAGATGACTCCCAACGAACGTTCCAGTCACGAAGTTCAGCGAACATCCTGCGATACAAGGGCTCGCTCATCCTAGCTGAAGGCGGAAGGAACTCCATAATATAACGCATGATGTCAGAGCCCGGGATGCCAGGAAGAGGTACAAGAACGGTCAGAGAAAGACGCTCCCATAGCCATACCTGATCACAGAAAGCAAAAGAAGTTCAGCTAGAGCAAAACAATTCCTAAGCAAAGCAAGAAGAAAAAAGGTGCAGAAAAGATACCTGAAGGAAAGCACAACAGCCGCGAAAGACACGAGTGCGGCCCAGGGCACAGTCGGTCAGCCCATCAAATAGCTCGGCCAAGATGAGAGAAATGATCCCCTGCCGACGGACAGCTCGGCTCATCACCTCAAAAAGCAAAGGAGTCTGGGACCTGCGCCATCCCGAGAACAGCACCTCAGCAATCAAACAGAACATCAGTGCGTTACGAGCAAAGGTGGAACCAGCCACACTCTGAGGACCCGAAAAAAGATCATACAGTAAGTCCAAGGAGAACACAACAGCATCCTGGCCACCAGCTGCAGGCCGAACAAGATAGGGGATCCCGAACCAGTTCTGCGGTGTAGCAGTCTTCGGCGATGTCTTCGGCGAGAAGTACTGAGTATAATCCAAGGGTAAGCCTGTCAAGCTTGCAAGCTCCTCCAAAGAAGGCCCCATCTCCATATCGTTGAACGCAAACAAGTTCAACGAGGGGACCCAGTCAATCAAGGCAACTCCAAGCATCCTCCAATCAATATCAACTCTGGCCAGATGAATCAGACTGCCAAAGCCATAAGACTCCAAATCTCGAATCTCATAAACTGACAACCTGTCGAGCCAAGCAAGCAGTCGTGGCGAGCAAGAAGGACGAGGAAGCAGCTGACAAGTCCTCACTGGCACCCCCTCCAGAACAAAAGGCCCAGAAATCGAGGACAGCTCATCAAGGATCGGAAGGTCAATGGGCGAAGGAGAAGGAAATGCTGGAACCTCTGTAGACTCGACAGCCCCTGACCTGCCCTCAGTAACGGCTATGTCTGATATAGTCGCATCGCCATCCGAAACTGTCATAATCTCAGCCGCATGAGAAGACTCGCCCACCTCATGAACAGAATGCGCAAAGGGCCGATGACCAAAAGAAGGACAATGCTCCCAACCAAAAGAGCCATCAGTGAAGATCACACCGCACATCGTGGCATCCTGACCAATCTGACCGTCAAAGAATACATCTGAACCATCCAAAGGGGTCCCGGCAACCCCGATCAAAGAATCAACGGTCAGATCTGGACCTGCGGCCCCCTCCAACAGAAAATCATGAATCCAGTCATCATCCTGGCCGATCAAAGGGATCATCGAGGCATCTACACCGTCCATCATCAAGGGGACATCATCAATGATCACATCAAGTCCACCCAAACAAGTGTGCCGCACATCTCGGCCCTCATCTAGAGCATCCAAACCGTCAAAGGTACCATCTGAGCTATCCATACCATCCAGACATGAGATCAGTCCATCTATGTCCCTCATAGTCCCATCATCACCGTCCATCACGTCATCCATGGGACCCACACTCAAGGGATGCATAGCCTCACCTATGTCCCATCCCATCATCTCATCCATACCATCCATTCCTCCCATAATGAGGGGCCCATTCAAATCTGAAAATCCAGCCATCCCACCATTAATGGAGCTATTCAAAGCTCCACCAACCACCATCCCAAGCCTCTCATCAATGCTTCCATTCAATGCACCATCTACACCCTCCATTAGAGGAATCCCTCCATCATTAAAGCCCTCACCAAGTGCTGGAGTGTGGGACCCACCGACCTCTCCCACTATGGCCCACAAGTCATCATCCAAAGCTGCCCAAGAAAGGACAAAATGAGAAGAAGACAAGATGAAGAGAAAAGACAAGGGGACAAGAAGATTCATGGCTTGAATCGAACGGTCCAGTACAGGGAATGTGGGGACAGCAGCAACAGACAGCAGAGGATGTCCGAACCAGAGCCAGCCCATGCCGCTCAAGAGGCGAGCTCTGGGCGGCCTGCCCTGGGCCGCCCGTACGGACGCAGATCCCCTCTCTCCGCGGGATTGGCTCCGGGGCTTTTGGTAGGTGAGGCTGACAGTCCACGTCAGCAGATGGCGCTCCGTGGGCTGCCCAAGGCTCCGGTCCACTCCAAATTTCAACTGAAGATGATCAAGATCATACAAAAGGTGCCCCACTGGTCCAATCACGAAGCAATGTGGCCGGAATATGGCTGATCAAGCCAAAGAAGGGGGAAAGTGATCAAGTGGGGGCCACAAGCAATCCAAGCCATTCAAAGACTAGATCATCATGATCTAAACCATTGAAGAACCTACATGAGCCGTCAAACAACAAGATTAAAGGTTTGATCATCACAAGAAGGGCCAGAATCCAAGATCTAATCATCAAGTGGGCCCACAAAGCCAAATCAAGCGATCAGAGACGTTCAAGCCATCATCCACACCATGAGAAGCCTTCCTAGCCTCACAAATCATCAAAAGAGGTGCCCCAAAGTAAAACCAAGGTCTCAAATGGGCCCACAGGGCCGAATCTATCAATCTGAACCATTCAAGGGCTAGATCATCAGGATCCAAACCATTGGAAAGCTTACACAAGTCATGGAGCAGCAAGATCAAAGGTTCGATCATCAAAAGAAAGGCCAGAATCTAAGATATAAACATCAAGTGGGCCCACAAGGCCTAATCAAGCAATCTAAACCATTCAAGTCATCACCCATGCAGCTAAGCAGTCTCAAATCATGAAGGAATGAGTCAAGAGTCAAAGTATCCAGACATCACCAAGGAATTTGGGAGAAATCAAAGCCTGTATATTCATCCAAAAGAGCTTGATACAAAAGGGGACAAAAACAAAAGTACAAGGCCATATAAAGCAGAGCCAGCTACAAGTCACCAACATAATCATCATCGCCCCTCCTCGCGTCCCGCTCCCGACGATAAAGATCCATCAAAGGAGCAGTCACTGAACCTCCAGCATACCTGCGACGACCACCTGGAACATAAAGCGAAGGAAGCAGAGGCCCCTGGCCAAACAGCAGATACCACTCGTCATAATCACGATCCGGGATCGTGAAACGGAAGCCAGGCTGGCCCACCAGAGCCTCAACTCTCTCATCAGCTGGCATCCGAGCAGCTAGAGGAGGTGCAGAACAGGGGACCCGAGCCACCCCAGTGACTTGCCGAAGCAATCTCTCTCCCAAGTACCATTGAAAAGACTCAGCGTCAGAAAGCATAATACGGAGACATGAAGCATCGTATGCCTCCACGCGCTGGGGTGTGTAGTAGAGAGGGAAACTAGCGTACGGCATCCGGGCAAACTGCAGCAGAAGAGGTTACCACGATCAGTTACAAGTACAGCACAAGGACAAAGACAAGCAAGATACTTACGTCCTCAACGGTCAGCCCGTCTATATCAGCACGCCAATTGTCCCCGGGAACTCGGGAGTTCCGCTGACGATTCTGTTGATGCCAGTACATGTGGCGATACTGAGAGGGTTCAATGTCATCTCGCATCCTCGGCGCAAGATGCGGAAAATGGTCATAAAAGCAGGTCTGGATAAAAGTACATTTAATGATCAGAGAGAGAAAGGAGGCAAATGGCTCCAAGGAAGATGAAAGAAGAGGTACCTCAACGACAGGCCAGAAGCCTGTGAAGGACCGGCTATGCCGACAGGTCTTGTCCAGACCTTGAAAGAGACGGGTCAGGATGGCCCCATTCCAGTTATAGGGGTGATGAAGGTCCTCGACTAAACGAAGAAATTTTGGATCAACTCTCTCATTCGCATGGCAAAAAAGAAAGGATCCAAAAGCATAAGTGATCATGGCTCGCGCCTTGTGGAGGGCCTCTCGTTCGGTGGTGGGGATGACGGAGGCAAAATTGTTGTAAAACCATCGCATCTTCACTTGATGGCCTTGGAATTCACCCTCAGGAGGGACGTCACCGACAAGCCGCAGCCAATCAGTGGAAGAGAGGGGAGCTAGAGAGCTAACTTGAGGGACAATTGCCCCATGAAACGGGAAACCTATCTGCATGTAAATATCCAAGGGGGTTATTCCCCACTCCCCACAAGGGAGCTAAAAGGTGTGGGTCTCATCCCGCCACCTCTCACAAAGGGCCGCAAGCATCATGCGGTTGGCGTCGTTATTATGGAAGCGTAGGGTGAGGAGGCCAGCAAAAGGAGTACCATCTAGTACTCGCTCAAGCAAGGGCTGTGGCTCTTTCATCCAATTGTCCCAACGATCCCTGGTACCTCGACCCTTGATAGCAGGAAGAGGTTGATGCTCCATAGCTAGGGAACACATGTGGTCCCCTCGGCGGACAATGAAAGCAGGATCATCCTCGTCAACCACTCGGTGACCTCTGGTGCCATCTGCCATGGAATCCTACAAGCCTGGCAAGGTAAGTCCCTATCCTTTACCCGTTAAAATCCAAATTCTCATCCAAGAAACCCATGGGATTGGACTCACATTTAGATGCAAAATCTAAAGTCCAACTCCATGTGTCACTTAGGATATGTGTTGGGCCCATTGGAAAAAGTAAGGCCCACCTTAAAGAAGGTGGCATAGCATACCTTAGGCAAGAAAGTCCATCACCTAAGGACACATTTTGGACAATAAATACACTCAAGTGCCAAGGGGACAACAAAGGGTGAGAACCCTACATCATATGGAGCCCCTCTTCAAAGTCTATATGTGGCCAAGGATTGATCCACTTTCATGCCAAGGCCATGTTTCTCACTTAAAAGGTTTCCATCTTTTTACACATATGCATGGACAAGTGGGGAATAGAAAGGAAACGGGCCCCCAAGAGCAACCCAAATGCCTCATCTCAATGGATTGGAGAGAGCACATAGCCCACTTGAAGAACATGAGGACCCATTCATGGGTTAACCATGGGCAACCTTATGTGCCTCATCTTGATGAAAGTTTGGACCATGAAAATACAACAAGGAGGTCTACCCACGAACATATGAATCAAAGAAGCTAAGGGTAGAAAGTTGATGCACATAGCCCACATGAAGAATCAAAGTTGAAAATGCCCATGAAAAGGCAAGTTTGGGCAACTTATGTGCACCAACTTGTTCACCAAAAAGGGAGACCATTTGAGCACAAAAGAGCATGGCTTGATGAGTCACCCAACCATCATGAAAATGGATAAGAATGGTACACATAGCCCACTTGAAGATCAAAATCCAAAATGTCCCAAAGCATGGCGATAAAAAAATGGGCAACTTATGGGTACCATTCCTTCTCACAAATGGAAGAAGAAATCACTCATATTTGAATGATGATGGGTGATCCACCAAGCCCCCATAGAAAAGTTCAAGGAGCTATGGTTGTATGGATAGCTCACTTGAGGATCATCCATTTGAGGTTGATAACATTAAAGGGAAACTCTTGAGAATCACATTCCTACCACAAAGAAAACCATTTGAACTTAGTGAGATTGTGGGAACAACTCACTCATGGGACTTGTAGATGGTCAAGTAACTCAAGTCCTCCATCCATCAAAGGAAAAAGCATGAAAAAAAAGCCTACATGGACAAAGTGTAGTGGTGCACACATGGTCCAAAGAAATCCAAGCTCCAATGAAGGCCCAAAAGCCCATACACATAAAAAACTCCAAGGAGCCCACCACACTTTGTGCAAAGATGTACATCATAATCAAAGAAATGATGGAAGAATTGGGCCACTTGTCCATAAAGGCCCAACTAGGAAAGCTAGCCCACTTGAAGATCCAAAATGAAGATTGGGCTAGCCTCCTTGGTCCATACACATGTGAAGAAAGATGGGCCCCATGAGCCCAAAACTCGAGATGGGCCCTACCATGACCATGGGCCCAAACCTTGAAAAAAAGATGGAAAAGAAAGGAAGAGCATTAAGGAAAAATGACAAGGGCAAGAAAGCATGAGGGAGCCCAAAATGAAGCATTGGGCCCATCAAATACACCAAGGGCCATGACTTCACTTTGAGCCCATTTGATACACATAAAAAGAGGCCCAACTCCCATGAAAAAGATAGAGTATTTTGCCATGAACACTTGGTGACATGGCAAAATCACCCTTTACATGCACATGGAGGGAGTGTGAAAAAGGAAAAAATGATGAAGTGGAGAGCTTGCAATGTCCTTCTCCATGCACCACCTTTGAAAGAGACTTGAGATCTAGAAAAAGGTCAAGAATACTTGGGCCCACCTTCACACCTCTTGAAATAGCTACATGAAGAAAAGAAAAAGGACCATGAGAAGAGACAATGAAGATGGAAAAGGACAAGAAAGAGAAAGGAAGTGGTCCATACCTTTACCACTCACCAAAGAAGGACCACCTTGCTGTCCCAAGACCTCTCTAAGGCCCACCACTTGAGAAGAGCAAAGGACCACCAAAGAAGAGAAAGGAAACTTGAAGAAAGAAAGAGTATGAGAGAAAGAAGAGAGAGATTGCACGTTTGAGGGGGGGAGGGTGCCCCATGTTATATAGAAAAGGGGAGGGCACCCTTTTACCCAGCCCCCTGAAGAGACCAGGAGGCACAGACCGGGCGGGCGGCCCATGGGAGGCCGTCCTAGCCTCCACCTAAGTGAGGTGACTTCTCACCTCCTCTCCTTGGGAAGAACTCCTCCTTGGGAAGGGTGGTTGCAAGTGAATCTTGTACCTTCATGTAAGAATGAAGTGATGGAAGAGAAGGGTGAGAAAAAGGAAGAAATCTCACCAAAATCTCATCTCATGAGAAATGGGTGAGAAATTGGGTTGATGATGTGGAAAAGTTCCATGGAATTTCCAAGAAAAAGAAAGGAAAATTTGACTTGGTCAAACAATGATCTCAACCATCCAAAGGTATGACCTGATGATCCGAACCATTCCAAAGAGAATTCCCGCAGTCTCCAACCTGGATTGTTGCTCTTATGTACAGATTTTGGGTTCGAAGACCTTAAACTACGTCGGGATTCACATCCCGAGAGATTTTCAATAAAAGCCGGTATTGGTCTTGATTGCTCGAATCAAGATCCGACAACACCGGGTACTTTCGAAAACCACAAAAAATATATTTATGCATTTCCAACACTTATTTGTACATAGTTTTGGGTCCGAAGACCTTAAACTACGTCAGGATTGACATCCCGAGGGACTTTCAATAAAAACCAGTGTTGATCTTGACCGCTCAAATTGAGACTTAACAGCCTGGAACATTTTTCGAAAAAACAAAAAGAATGTATTTTCAGCATGTACATATTTGTGGTCCGAAGACCTTAAACTACACTGGGATTAATTTCTCGGGGGACCTTTCTCGCTTTCAACTAAAAACCGGCATCGGCCTCGACCGTTGAAATCAAGGTCTGATAACCCGGATCATTTCGAAAATACTAAAAATATTTTAAAGCTTTCCATAAAAACCAGTGTCAATCTCGATTACCCGAGTTGAAGTCTGGAACCTTTTCAAAACAAAAAAAAATATAGATACAATATAAAACAAAAAAAAAATTTCACCACTAGTTTCAAACGCACCAATTTATCCCCAGCGGTCCGAAGACCGTAAACTACACTGGGATTAACTTCTCAAGGGCTTTCTTTCCTAACCTGTTCCAAGCATGGCTGACACTTGATCGTGCGGGTGTCTGGAATCTCTTAAACAGGTAAGGGCTGTGGCGGGCAGAACTCCGCAATCCTGTTCGTGTTGAACGCACCGTGATAGACAACCTTGATTTGGAAGTCGCTGTTGAAGCTGACGGATGTTCCCTGTTCCTAGAACTCATGAAGGGGATTAAGGCTGTTGGGAGGTGGAGCTCACCCTCACGGAATTGTGAGTAACGTAAGACCCCAAACTGGATTGACTAAGGAAAATGTGAGGATGTGGCTCATTTTGTGGCCGAAGGAGTCCGTCGGACGATACGTGGTCTATGTGCATTGCACATGAGGAACAGGCAACTTTGTGGGTGTGTTGACTGAAAACCCTCAAAATCTCCTCATCCGAAGATGTAAAACTACGGCACTTAACTGTCTGAGACTCGTCTTGCTCGTTGACGTAAAATGGATCGGGTGCCTTACCAGCAGTAGAAGCTGGAAGTGGATGAAAATTCCACACTTTTCCCTGCATTTCAGAAAAATCACAAAATACAAAAAAAAAAAAAAACATTGCAAAATCACCTCTTCAAAAATCACAAAAATATTTTCCTTGCTTTCAATCAAAATATTGTCAAAAATCACAAAAATATTTTCCTTGCTTTCAATCAAAATATTGTCAAAAATCACAAAAATATTTCCCTTGCTTTCAAATCAAATATTTTCGAAAATCACAAAAAATATTTCCTTTGTTTTCAATAACCGATCTCTATCCTGACCACTCAGGTAAAGGTTCGGATCATATTTACAAAAAAAATCACAAAAATTAGCATCCCCAGCACTACAATTCAGGAGTCTTGAACTCCGCTCACTTCACAGTATGGGATGACGGATCCAATCGCCTGCAAATTGGAATCTTGACCAAAATGGGCAACTAAACACCATCTCAATCACATGTATGCCCAGAAGAACATCTTGAAGTCGAATAATATCCTCGTACATTCTCATTAGCAAAGAAACAGCATCTTGGGACGATGGACCTGATCGACCACGGGTCGGGATCTTGACCAACCCGCTGTCCAAACCTCCGTATCAAAAAGAAAATCCCCAAGGGAATACAACCCTGCAAGCAATAAGCTCAAAGTTCTCTGCACCCATAGCAAAAGCAAAATCATCAAACTGAAAGAGAATGAGCCAAAGCCATGCATTCATCATGCATCTCCATGCATCAGCATCCATCGCATCAATCATCATGTTTACCTGCTTTCAAAATAAAAGTCGGTTAGCTAAAGACCCCACAGGCATCCCTAGTGGAGGCACATGCAAACCAGATTTTCATTTCAAAAAGACAAAAAATATTTCTATTTGCAAATAAAAAACCCATGGAGTATCACTCCCCAGAGTGGGTATCTTTTCAAAACCCAAAAATATTTTCTCAGTAGAGCGTTCTGCCTCCAACACACCAGGAGATCTTCCATATCTCTGGGTAGGAGCCAACGCAAAAATCAAATAAGATCCACTGTCTCGCGGTTTCCCCGGAGATCATCGGATCCAATGCACTCAAAGTACGATCGAACTGAACTCCAGTGTCAGTGCGGTCGTGCCACATGCCAAGATACAAAAGATGAAAGCCAAAAGGCTCGGTCACAGAAACCATTTGAACAGGTGGAAACGATGAATTGTAACCCAAGTATCAAAATCAGCAGATTGGGTGGAAAGAGTTCACCCGCACATACCTAGGCGTGGATGCCTGAAGTACCTTGACTGAGTCCAAGTCGGCGTAGTAGAATCCCGTAAGACTATCTGACGCAGGGCGTCTAACCACTTTGACAGTCAAGCGAAACAAGTACTCCTGGAGTGATCTGGGAAAACATCAAACATCACACAATCAGTCTCAGGGTCAGCAACCTCGTAAGACTACAGACGCAGAGGCTCTGCTGTACCTTTCCAGTGTTAGTACCGATCAGGAATGGAAGGGTTGCGATTGGGTACCCAGGTTGCAGCAAACTGCAGGGACAATCGCAACGTTTTCTCCAAACTCTCGCGGTATGTGCGAGTTATCAATTTCCAGACAATCAACTGACTCAGATACAAAGGATAACAAAGATTCCAGACCACAATCAAGGAAAGAATGAATTACAAACCAAGCATCAAAACCAGCAGATCGGGTGGAAAAGCCCACCCGCACATACCTAGGCGTGGATGCCTGAAGTACCTTAACTGAGTCCAAGTCGGCGTAGTAGAATCCCGTAAGACTATCTGACGCAGGGTGTCTAACCACTTTGACAGTCAAGCGAAACAAGTACTCCTGGAGTGATCTGGGAAAACATCAAACATACAATCAATCACAGGGTCAGTAACCTCGTAAGACTGTCGACGCAGAGGCTCTGCTGTACCTTTCCGATGTTAGTACCGATCGGGAATGGAAGGGTTGCGATTGGGTACCCAGGTTACAGCGCATGCAGGGACAATCGCAACGTTTTCTCCAAATTCCCGCGGTATGTGCGAGTGAGCGATCTCCAAACGATCAACTGGCACAGATGCAAAGGCAAGCAAAGATTTCAGAACATGATCTATGAATGACCGGGTCAGAAGTGGGGTGTCCACTCGCTTTGGCATTCGGTTGCATGCAACCTCTGCCAAAGAGGGGCATCTGTAGACACCCCACCTTCGGCTACACTGTTGATAGAGATAGCTGGTTGAACGGAGGACCATACCCCCAAATCCCAAGTCCAAACTCAGCCAAACTCACCCTTGTAAACCCCATTCCATAGCCCAGTTCAAGCCTGAACCCAGTCAACCCAGTCCAAAAACCACCCTGAAAAACCCCCCATAAAAAAGGCCAGTCAAAAAATCTCAAAAAAGTCAAACTCACTGAGTCAACCCGCTGAGTCAACCCGCTGAGTTAACCCGCTGAGTCAACCCGTCGAGTCAAAACACCGAGTCAACCCGTCGAGTCAACCTGTCGAGTCAAACCACCGAGTCGACCCGCTGAGTCAACTCACTGATTCGACCAGCGAGTCCAACAGCAGCCCCGAGGGAACGGCCGTACTCGCTGGAAACCGAGGAGCGGCCGTACGGGCGGCCCATGGCAGGCCGCCCGGACAAAATTACAAGAGCTGCCACTCTCTGCTGCTATAAATACCCCCCTCCCCTTCTCATTTCAAGAATCCATTCGAAGCCTTTCAAGTCCAGCCAGTCCGGGTGCGGTCCGAGTCCTTCTCCACCCCTTAGCCCATTTTTCCACCAAGGAGAGCCCAAGTGAGGAGAGTCTAGCCCTGGTCCAGCCCAGCCTGACCACTGGTCCAAGCCTCTCAAGTCACCCAAGTCTTGATCCAACCACTCGAAGCCAACCCTTGCGACACCTCCGTCCACCCAGCTACTCATTTTCCAGCATCATCTCATTTGCATCTAGCATAAGTGCAACATTTACTTTCCTTCCAACCCCCCTGCTTCACTACAAGCACCTTGATTACTCAAGCACACATGCATATGTCTTTATATTAAGCACCTGTCAGTTCGAGCGTATGCTCTGGGCTTGCCCGTTGTTGGAACCTGCCCATCAGAAACTCTTACTGTTCAGACCTGCATTCATGCTTCACCATAAAACACCTTGATCATTCAAGCACACTGCATACGTCTTATATTAAGCACCTGTCAGTTCGAGCGTACGCTCTGGGCTTGCCCGTTGTTGGAACCTGCCCATCAGAAACTCTTACTGTTTAGACCCGCATTCATGCACCATGTCATTCATGAGAATATACGAGGATTAAATTAGACTTTCAAGTATTCGATCGATTCTGTGAAGTAGAGACCGTACTTCGGTACGGGCAGTGTGTGGGGTGCTTAACCTCTTCCCACCCTGTAACCGTGATCCCTTACCTTGAATCTCTGACCGCAGATCAACAGGAGTCATTTTAGAGGAAGGAATCTTCGGATTCCCTTCTCTAATGTTTCTACGGGGTCTAGCCGACTGTAGATTCGAAGTAACTGGCTAGTGGCGACTCTGGTCTTATATAAATTCACTTAAACACATCCAGCTCAATACGACAACCAAACGAAGCCCTCGAGAACGAGGCAAGCCAGTGGCACAAACGGCGATTTCGCACTCACGCATCCTCATCTCCTTCTTTTCCGAAAGGAAAGGGGAAGGGAGAAGAACGTCGTGTGGGAGCGCGGAAAAATCGGCGAGGGTCCACAAGCAAGCAAGACAAATCTTACACAATTAAGTGCTTTAGTTTTACATCTTCGGATGAGGGGATATTGAGGGTTTTCAATCAACACACCACAAAGTTGTCTGTTCCTAATGTGCAATGCACATAGATCACGTATCGTCCGAGGATTCCTTCAGCCACAAAATGAGCCACATCCTCACATTTCCCTTTATCAATCCAGTTTGGGGTCTTATGCTTCACAATTTCGTAAGGGTGCGTTTCACCTCCCAACTGCCTTAATCCCCTTCATGAGTTTTAGGAATAGGGAACATCCGTCAGATTCAACAGCGACTTCCAAGTCAAGGTCGTCTATCACGGTGCGTTCAACACGAATAGGATCGCGGGATTCTGCCCGCCTTGGCCCTTGCCTGCTTAGAGAACTTCGAACATCTGTACGATCAAGTGTCAGCCATGTCCGGAACAGGTTGGAAAAGGAAGCCTTCGAAAAATTAATCCCAGTATAGTTTAAGGTCTTTGGACTGCTGGGGATAGATTTGTGCAATTAAAATCAAAGTTGAATCTTTTTGTTTGTTTTCGAGAAAGTTCCAGACCTTGACTCGAGAGGTCGAGATTGGTGGTGGCTTTTATGGAAACCTACAGTATTTTTGGTATTTTTGAAATGATCCTAGTCATCGAACCATAACTCGAAGGGCCGAGATTGATGTCGATTTTTGTTTGAAAGTAGGAAAGTCCCCCGAGAAGTTAATCCCAGTGTAGTTTAAGGTCTTCAGACCAAAAATATGTACATGCTGAAAATACTTTTTTTGTGATTTTTGAAAAGATCCGGACTATCGGACCTCGATCCGAGTGGTCGAGGTTGACGCCGGTTTTTGTTGGAAGCAGAAAAGTCTCTCGAGAAGTTAATCCCAATGTAGTTTAAGGTCTTCGGACCTTGGTTTTCTACAGGTGATTGCGCTTTTTTTTTAAATAATCTGAATTGTCGAATTATGACTGGGATGGTCGAAATCGATACCATTTTTATTGAAAATCTCTCAGGATGCTAATCCCAACATAGTTTAAGGTCTTCAGACTAAAAACTTTATATGATCAGATACGACATTTTTTTTTTTTTTTGAAAGATCCGGTCTATCTGATCCCCCCTAGAGCGGTTGAGATCAAATGATGTTTTTATTACGAAACCTCTCAAGATCTTGATCCCGCTGTAGTTTAAGGTCTTCGGACCACAACTTTGTACAGATGTTTGTAAGAAATATTTTTTTATGATTTTTTTGGAATAATCCGGATGATAGATCCCAATTCGAGCGATCAAGATTAACATCGATTTTTATTGGAAATCTCTCAGGATTTTGACCCCGACGTAGTTTAAGGTCTTCGGACCAAAACTTTGTACGTGCAAATACGACATTTTTTTTATTTTTCGAAAGATCTGGTCTATCTAATCCTCCCTTGAGCGGTTGAGATCGAATGACGGTTTTTATTATGAAACCTCTCGGGATCTTGATCCCAATGTAGTTTAAGGTCTTCAGACCACAACTTTGTACAGATGTTTGTAAGAAATATTTTTTTGATGATTTTTTTGGAATAATCTGGATGATGGATCCCAATTCGAGCAATCGGGATTAACATCGATTTTTATTAGAAATCTCTTGAGATTTTGACCCTGACGTAGTTTAAGGTCTTCAGACTAAAAACTTTGTACATGCAGATACGACATTTTTTTTCGAAAGATCCGGTCTATCTAATCCCCCCCTGAGCGGTTGAGATTGAATGACGGTTTTTATTACAAAACCTCTCGGGATCTTGATCCCGACGTAGTTTAAGGTCCTCGGACCACAACTTTGTACAGATGTTTGTAACAAATATTTTTTTGGAATAATTCAGATGATAGATCCAAATTCAAGCGATCGAGATTAACGTCGATTTTTATTGAAAATCTCTCGGGATTTTGACCCCAACATAGTTTAAGGTCTTCAGACCAATAGTTTTCTACAGATGATGGTTGGAAATTTCTGATGTATTCTGAGAATCACTCGGGTCATCAGATCATGACTTTGGACGGCTGAGATCAATGTATGACCAAGTCAGTTCTTTTTCTTTTGAAAATCTCATGGAGCCTTTTTCCACATCATCTTCTCATTTTCTCATCTTTTTCTCAAGAGATGAGATTTTTATCAATTTCTCTTTATTTTCTCTCTCTTTGTCTTCCATCACTTCCATCTTACAAAAGGGGGAGTTTGCTCAAGAGAGGAGGAGGGTGTCAAATCTTGTCAAGAGGGGAAGGACGGATGGCCTTCTGGTGGCCGCCTGTCCGCCCCCTTATCCACTGGTTTTTCCAATGGCTTGGATAATAAGGGTGGCCCATTTTGTGTATAAATGCAAAGGTATGGCCCCCTTCTCATTCATGCATTTCTCTTTCTCGTCTCTTGCTCACTTTCCTCCTTTTCTTCAAGTTTTTTTCTATTTTCTTTTGGTGGCCCTTTCTTCCTTCCAAGTGGTGGGGCTCTTGGTGAAGCTTAGGATAGCAAGGTAAAGCTTCAGACAGCAAGGTGGTCTCATTGGTGAGTGGTGAAGGTATGGCCCACTTCCTTTGTTTTTCATCCTTTTTTTTTCCCTTCCTCATGTCTCTCTTCTCTCCCTTTCATGTAGGTACCTTTCACGAAGCGTGGTGGGTTCAAGTTTAAGAGACTTTAAGACTTTGTTCAAAGCATCAAGGTGATTCATTGGGATGGAGCTTTCAAGTCTCCTTTTTCTTTCACTTTCTTTCAAATTCTCTTCATGTGTTCAAGCGTGCCTTTCCCATGTCCATCAAGTGCATTCTTTCTTCCCCTTTATGTTGGGCCTGATTTGTAAGAAATGGGCCCAAAGTGAAGTTAGGGCCTTTGGTGCATTTGGTTGGGCCCAAAACTTTATTTTGGATTCTCATGTGCTGTAGACACCCCACCTTCGGCTACACTGTTGGTAGATATAGCTGGATGAATGGAGGACCATACCCCCAAATCACATGTCCAAACTCAGCCAAACTCAGCCTTGAAAGCCCCAATCCATAGCCCAACTCACCCCTAAACATCAGCCTGAAAAACCCCACATAAGAAAAACCAGTCAAAAAATCCTAAAAAAGTCAAACTCACTGAGTAAAATCACCGAGTCAAACCGCCGAGTCAAATCACCAAGTCAACTCGCTGTGTCGACCCACCGAGTTAACTCACTGAGTCCCAAACAGCAGCCCCGAGACATGTCCGTACTGCTCGAGGGATCCCGAGAGCGTCTGTACGGGTGGCCCCCTGGGTGCCGCCCAAACATATTTACGAGAACTGCCACTGCCCGCTGCTATAAATACCGCCCTCCCCTTCTCATTTCAACAATCCCTCCGAAGCCATCCAGCCCGAGTGCAATCCGTCTCTCCACCCTTTAGCCCATTCCTCCACCAAGGAGAGCCCGAGTGAGAAGAGTCTAGCCTTGGTCCAGCCCAGCCTGACCACTGGTCCAAGTCTCCCAAGCCATCCAAGTCTTGATCCAGCCACTCGAAGCCAACCCTTGCGACACCTCCGTCCATCTAGCTGTTCTTTACTAGCATCATCTCATTCGCATCTAGCATAAGTGCAACATTTACTTTTCTTCCAACCCCCCTGCTTCACAACAAGCACTTTGATTATTCAAACACACGACATGCATCCCGCATAAAGCACCTGTCAGTTCGAGCATATGCTCTGGGCTTGCCTGTTAATGGAAACCTGCCCATCAGAAACTCTTACTGTTCAGACCTGCATTCATGCATTAGTCACTACGAGCACTTTAATTATTCAAACACACAGCATGATCTCGCATAAAGCACCTGTCAGTTCGAGCGTATGCTCTGGGCTTGCCTGTTAATGGAAACCTGCCCATTAGAAACTCTTATTGTTCAGACCTGCATTCATGCATCATGTCATTTATGAGAATGCACGAGGATTAAATCAGACTTTCAAGTATTAGTTCGATTCTGTGAAGTAGAGACCGTACTTCGGTACGGGCAGTGTGTGGGGTGCTTAACCTCTTCCCACCCTGTAATCGTGATCCCTTACCTCGAATCTCTGGCCGCAGATCAAAAGGAGTCATTTTAGAGGAATGAATCTTCGGATCCCCTTCTCTAACGTTTCTACGGGGTCTAGCCGACTGTAGATGCGAAGTAACTGGCTAGTGGCGACTCTGGTCTTATATAAACTCATCTAAACACATCCAGCTTAACACGACAACCAAACAAAGCCCTCGAGAACGAGGCAAGCCAGTGGCACAAACGGCGATTCGCACGCACGCACCTCTTCTTGTTTTTCCGAAAGGAAAGGGAGAATGACGTTCGGGAGCACGGAACGGCGAGGGTCCAAAGAATGGCGACTCCACTGGGGATAAGCTAGTCCCACTAGTCGTGATACGACTTGAAAAACAGAATCCTTCCCGTACTAGAAAGTCATTAGTCCTCGTACAATCTCATCTGCATAGCATTCTACCCAAAACCAAAACAAAAAAAATAGAAAATACCAAAACCCAAAAAGAGTAGAGTATAATCCTCACCATTGCGCCTCCTCAGGCTCAACGCGTTCGGAAACAACTTCCCTTCCGCAGCATAATCTGCACTCGGGCACAGCAAGCCATGTCTGACCACGAAGAGGAAACTCACCTCTTCCCCGCTCTTGAAATGACCGAAGCGCAACCTCCAGCGCAATAACCAATTGAGAATACGCCAATCATGCAAGAATTGGCACAAGGAATGAGAGCAATGTAAGAAATGCTCTTGCAATTCATGCAAGCACAAGCTACTGCAGCAGCCAACAATCAGGTTGGCCCAGTTCAGCAAACTCAGCTGCCATGCCGGATCCCTCCGGCCTCTAGTTCAAATCAAGCACAACCATCAGAGTCTGCCCAAGACTACCGATAGCAGCCATCTCAACCCTTCGCTATAGGGCATCCTCCTCAGTACCTTTCCGCGACGACAAGGCCGCCTCAGAGCACTCCTGTCGCAGGAACTTCCAGTCAGCTTCCAGTCAATCTTGCAAACAACAGTCTCAGTAGATCTCAGCATATCTTCACTGATGGGACCCCTTTTCAATTTCAGCACATCCCCGCCGATGGGATTTCAATTCAATTTCCAGCAACAGGGACAGCACTGGCGAATGCCCACAATGGGGGTCAGTGTCAAGCCCACATCAATCAGCGGACAGTGGCAAATACCCAACAAGGGGGTCACTTCCCAGCATCTCAGCCTCCTGCAAATAGGAGCACTTTTCAATTCCAGCACATCCCCACTGATGGGATTCTAGTTAATTTTCAGCAATCTTCAATTTAGCAAAATCCACTTAATTTCCAGCAATCTTCAATTCAGCAATCTCCAGTCAATTTCCAGCAAGTTCCAGTTCAACCTTCAGTATAGTGTCCAGTTTAGTTACAATCCTTTCAAGCACAAGTTCATCAGAATCCAGTTCAGTCATCAAATCAACTTCAGCAACCCGCGGTTGCTTTTCAGCAAACCCATAGGTCGAAGAAATCGACCACTATGCTGAAGAAGAACGTGCCTTACTCCAAGAGGCACCAATCGCTCGAACAGATCACTCAGGACTGGAGGAGTTACGGGAACAGTTCCAGATCTTGCAAAATCAGCTTCAGCGACAATAAGGAATCGATCTACCTTCGACCAAGTTCAGAGACTTGTGTCCTTTCCTAGATGCTCAAGTACCTCAAAACTTTAAGGTACCAAAATTCAAAAGATACGATGGCAGCGGCTGTCTCACAGCACATCTCAAGGCTTTTTGTGGAGAGCTGAGTGCAATCTCAGGAAATGAAGGGGCCCTCATTCGTTTGTTCCGAAAATCTCTGAAGGGCGATGCCCTAGATTGGTACACCTCATTGGACTGCCACCGTATTAGGACGTGGGAACAACTCTCCCAGGCTTTCGTCGACAGATTCGCATACAATCTCAACATGGCACCCAGAAGAGCTGACCTCGTGGCTCTCAGACAAAGGAGTGATGAAACACTATCAGCTTATGTGAGACGTTGGCGAGCTATGGCAGCCAGAATTGCGACACCTATCGACGACGAAGAACAAATCTCCATGATTGTTCATTCAACATATCCGGGCATATCTGGATATCTCATTTCGCACCCATATGTAAATTTCTCACAGTTGATCCGTGCTGGAGAGCAAGTCGAAGCAGGAATCCGTGCCGGGACAATCTCCCCATGGCCTCATCAAGCCACTCCAGTCAAGAGGAACAGAGTGGAGGGAAGACCCATCGGATATGGGAACGGAAACCACAGCGGTTCTCCTCCCCGCCCGACAGAGGTAAACAACATCAACACCACTGCTCAGGGTAATCAATATGCTCTCCCATAGGGACATCAACAGCATCAGCAGAATCACGTTCAGCACCAACCTCAGAGGTATCAACCACGACCAAATCCGTAACCACAGCCACAACGACCTCAGCAGCAGCAGCAGTTCAGGGGGAACGGTCAATACTCATACCAAAATAGGCAGAATTACAGGGAGCTCAGGAAATTCACTCCACTCACTCAACCACTTAGTCAAGTCATGACTATGCTAGTACAAAAGCTGTTACTCACTCTGATGACACCCAGGCCTCCTCCAAATCCTCTACCTCCAAACTATCGAGAAAATGAGTATTGTGCCTACCATCAAGGACGTGGCCACACCACTGATCGATGCTTTACTTTGAAGAATGCCATATAAGATCTGATCGATGACCGAAAGATCGTCATCTCAGTCCCTGGAACTCCTGCAGCAGCTTCCACCAACATTCTTCAGAATCCTCTGCCTCAACATCCGACGGATCCTAGCTCATCTCGTGGCCCCACCGTCAACAGCATAGAAGAAGGAGAGCGCCTCGATCGCTTCTTCTCCCCTATCCAGTCCATTCATGCCTACACTTATGGGCCAACAAATCCTCCTCCGATCCTGCAAGGGGCAGATCCCCTTCCTCCTTCAGTCTCCGAGCCATTAGTACTCGAAGGAGCACCTCCATATAATATACCAGTTGTTCAAAGAGCACCTTACAGCCATTCATGTTGGGAACCAGTCGTCCTGGAAGGAGCACAATCATACATCAAGCCCGCATACGAACCTGTCATCTTGCAAGGGGTAATTTCAGCACAGGAACAATACAATTCGCCATGGAGAAACCATACTCATCAGCACAAGAGCCCATTGTCTTGGAAGGAGCTCCTCCAGTTGAGCCAGTCATATTGCAAGGGGCAAATCCCGGAGGCGTGTCAATCACACTACGACAGCTGGGACGAACAGAGAAACCCCCTGCCATATCAAGAGGACCAGTATTCATTCCATGGGAGCCTCCTGCTCCAGGAACGGTCAAGCCAAGACTGCGACCTTATGTGATCTATGAAGACAAGCCTCGATATTTTCCCTTCAGCACAGGCAACAATGTAGTCCTCAAGGCAAAAGCTCCATACGAGGAAGATCTGGTACCCACACCAGCACCGTTGCAAGAACCGATGGTCCTAGAAGGCAAAGGTGAGGAAAATTATAAAGAGGTCTCCTGGAACTATCCAGAATGTGCGGAAGTAGGGAATATGAATTCCAATGGGCATTGTATGCGAAGAGATAATCAGAACAGAGGAGATCCCAAAGGCGCTCTCTCAGGCCTCGGCAACAAAAATGAAGCCGCATACGATGTGGCGACTCAGCTCAAGTCAATCCCGGCTCAAATCTTAGTATGGGAGCTACTCTGCACATCTCATATACACCGAGAAATGTTTGCCAAAACCTTGAGCGATGCTCACGTCTCCTCCAATACGGCACCAGAGATGATAGCATTGATGATTGGACAACTCCTAGCTCCACGCACCATCACCTTCACCGATAATGAGTTGCCACCAGAAGGAATCGATCATGGGCGATCCCTCAACATAGCCTTACGATACAAAGACCTCTGTGTCCCGCTGGTCCTTATTGATAATGGCTCAAGCTTAAACGTCTGCCCACTCAAGACTGCAGAAGGTCAGGGAATCAGTCCCTCTTCATTTCGACCTAGCACCATATACGTCAGAGCATTCGACAACACCCGCGGATCAGTGGAAGGGGAGGTCGACATAGAGGTACAGATAGGTCCGAAAATCTCCACTATCACATTCCAAATCCTGGATATATCAGCCTCTTTCAACATGTTGCTCGGACGACCTTGGCTGCACAAGGTGGGGGCTGTGCCATCAACCCTGCATCAACGAGTGAAATACATCTATGGAAATCAAGTGATCTCTATCCATGCAGAGAAGGAGCTCATCATTCCTTACAATGCTGCTGCCACTGAACCAGACATCCCTGTCATCGATAGCCAGCATTCTGAAGAGGACGTCCCGTTTCATAGTTTCGAATTCGAGACTGTGAACGCTATCGCCAACCCGGAACCGATAAGGGTGGACCTTGTCTTTTCACCAGCAGAACGTCTGAGCCTCAAATATCGAATGAAGAATCATTTCAAGTCCAGAAAGATACCGCTGGTATATAACCAATACAAATGAGGACTTGAATACAGGGCAATCTTCATGGACAAAAGAAGGAAGAAATTCGGTGCTCACCCATCCAATTCGTCAAGCCAGGAGAACCTTACAAAGATCCAGGAGGGAATCAACCGACTGCACTACACAAAGGCCTCCTGATGAGCCTAGCTTGAGCCACGTGGCCCCCCATTCGATGGGATCAGATTCTCAAACCGTCTAAGCCTCTGGAAGAAGAAGGAAAGGATGAAGATGAAGAAGAACGTCAAATACAACAGCTTCAGGACCAGGTTACTCTGACACCTGCTCCCAACCAGGGGCACAACTTGCCCATCTCAGCATCAATCAGCAAAGGGCACGACCCACCCATCTCTGCAGAATCAACATCACCAATCATCAGCCAAGGGTAGAAGCAGCCCATTCATTGGACTAAGAAAGGAAAATAGCCAGCCCTGGATTGGTCCGATGTCCAGATCCCAAACATGTGTCTCACCGTGGAACCAGACGAACTACAGTGCGAGGTAAGTGATCCGGGAGGGACTGAGTATGACTCAGATCTCAAACCCAACCAGCAAGAAATCATGGTCATTGGGCTAGACTGTGATTCTTCGCCCGAATCATCAACCCCCACCTCTTCAAGGGAGGAAAAGTGGGGTCCTGAATGGTCATCCGTTCCCCTAACTTCTGAATCAGCCAGAGAGTCATTTAAGGGCTCTGACTTCCAAAAAAACGCATGTTTAAGCAGCGGTCGGAACTTTGGAACAAGCTGGGATCAATCATGGTCTGCAATGCCCGCTTGTTCAAAGTCCTGTGAATTTCAAAAATCCAAAAAATCGAAAACTTTCAAAAGCCAAAAACATCTAGCATCTCAATTTCAGAAAATTCTCAAAAACCAAAAAATATTTCTTTTCCTGCATTCAAGAGTGTGCCAAGTCCGTCTAAAGAGTCGCATGAGTTTGAAGCCGAATCATATGATTTTGACATCGAATTAGACTTCGAGCTCATAGGTCTGGACGAAGCTCGGGATGAGGAAGATGATGATCCGGCTCCCGAACTAGAGGATCTCCTCAAAAAGTTCGAATCTAAAGCCAATGTTGTAGCTGATGATTTCGAGATAGTGAACTTGGGGACACCTGAGATCCCTAGGGAAGTACGCATTGAAAAATCATTACCACCTGAGATGAAACAGAGAATGATAGAGTTCCTAGCTCTAAGATTGTCCAACTTCGCGTTCTCATATGAAGACATGCCGGGGCTCAATGAAGAGCTCATTGTACACCATCTGCCAACCAAAGCGGATATGAAGCCAGTGAAGCAGAAACTTCGAAGAATGAAGCCAGAATGGGCTCTGAAAGTCCTAGATGAAGTCATCAAGCAGTACAATGCGGGATTCTTGGTAGTCTCCAACTACCCTGAATGGCTCGCCAACATCGTACCAGTACCGAAGAAGGACGGCAAGGTTCGAATGTGCATCGACTTCTGAGATCTCAACAAGGCTAGTCCTAAAGACGATTTCCCTTTGCCACATATCGACACTCTGGTCGACAACACTGCTGGGTACAAGGTCTTCTCATTCATGGACGGGTTCTCAGGTTACAATCAGATCAAGATGGCCGTCGAAGATCGCGAGAAGACATCGTTTATCACTCCCTGGGGAACTTTCTGCTACAGGGTAATGCTGTTCGATCTAAAGAACGCAGGAGCAACATATCAGCGAGCAATGACAGCACTATTCCACGACATGATGAACAAAGAGCTTGAAGTATATGTGGACGATATGATCGTCAAATCTCGTACAATTGCAGGACACTTTGAAGATCTGAAGAAGTTATTCAACAAATTAGAAAAGTACAAGCTCCGTCTCAACCCTCAGAAATGTGTCTTCGGTGCAATGGGAGGCAAACTCCTCGGCTTTATGGTGAGCGAGGATGGCATCAGGGTCGACGAGACCAAAACCAGAGCAATCATCGAGATGCCCCCTCCTAGAACAGAGAAAGAAATTCGTGGCTTCCTCGGCAGAATTCAATACATCAGTCGCTTCATCGCACAGCTCACACCTATCTGTGAGCCCATATTCAAGCTCCTCCGAAAAAACGTTCCAAAAGAATGGAATGATGATTGCCAAGTCGCCTTCGATCGTATCAAGAGATATCTCATGAATCCTCCAGTCCTAGTGCCGCCCGCTCCCGGACGACCACTATTGTTATACATCTCAGTAGCAGCAGAAGCCATTGGTTGTGTCCTCGGCCAACACGACGAGACCGGGAAGAAGGAACAAGCAGTATACTATTTGAGCCGGAAGTTCACCGACTACGAAACCAGGTATTCCCCGATCGAGAAGACTTGCCTCGCCCTAGTCTGGGCAACTCAGCGACTCTGTCAATACATGATTGCATTCCCTATTCTCCTACTCGCTCACATGGATCCGCTCAAGTACCTGTTCGAGAAACCGGCACTCACTGGAAGGATAGCTAAATGGCAGCTACTCCTGTCTGAATTCGACATCACCTATGTCACTCAGAAGGTAATCAAGGGGCAGGCCCTCGCCGATCATCTTGCCGCCCACTCCCTCCTGGATTATCAACCGCTCAAGACATTCTTCCCTGATGAAGACTCTTACTTATCAAAGGTGAAGAAGAGAAGAAAAAAGATGAGTGGACATTATTATTCGACGGCACAGCAAATTCTAAAGGAAGTGGTATTGGGGCGATCCTCTACTCTCCAGATGATGTCCCTATTCCTATCTCAAGGCGCATAGCATTCGAGTGCACCAACAACATGGCAGAGTACGAAGCATGCATCGCTGGCTTAAGGGAAGCCATAATCTTAGGTATCAAGAAGCTACGAGTATTTGGAGACTCACAGCTTATCATCAATCAGACCAATGGCGAATGGAAAACCAAGGACGAGAAGTTGATACCATATCATGTGCATCTTGAAAATCTGATCGAAGAATTCAAAGAAATCACATTCTCATACATGCCCAGAGCCAAGAATCAGTTTGCAGATGCTCTCGCCACACTCGCGTCAATGCTCGAGATCCCGAAAGGAGCTTCAGAATGGGAGCTCACAGTCGAAATTCAAGATGAAACTGCCTTCTGCCTGCAAATAGAAGAACCCAAAGCTGTCCCTGACAAACCCCGGTATGCTGACATCAAGTAATATCTCGAAACCCAGGAGTATCCGGAGTCAGCAACAGCAACAGATCGCCGAACCATCCAGCGTTTGGCCGGCCAGTTCACCATCAGTGGCGAAGTTCTTTACAAGCGATCCTATAATCACATTCTCCTTCGATGCGTCAATGAAACAGAAGCTACGAAGATCATGAAAGAAATACACGAAGGAATCTGTGGCCCACACATGAACGGGCACATGATGGCAAAGAAGATTCTACGACTCAGCTACTATTGGCTCACCATGGAGACAGACTGCTGCCAGCACGTCAGAAAATGCTTCAAGTGTCAGGAGCATGCGAATCAAATCCATGCCCCCTCATTAGAATTATACAACCTGACCACCCCCTGGCCCTTCTCCATGTGGGGACTCGACATCATTGGGAAGATTAGTCCCAAAGCATCAAACGGTCATGAGTACATACTTGTGGCAGTCGACTACTTCACTAAGTGGGTAGAAGCAGCCTCCTACACCACGATTACAGCATTCCAGGTGATCAAATTCATGAAGAACAACATCATATGCTGGTATGGAATCCCCAATGCTATCATCAAAGATAATGGGACCCCGTTCGTCAACAAGAAGATGGATGATTTCCTTAGTAAATTCAAGATCCAACGTCATCGATCAAGCCCCTACCGTCCTCAGATGAATGGTGGGGTAGAATGCCGCAAACAAGACAATCGTCAGGATACTCGAGAAGATGGTCGTGTCCTATCGAGATTGGTCAGATATGCTCCCATATGCACTTTGGGCTTATTGAACGTCTATACGGTCTGCTACAGGCGTTACTCCTTTCAAGCTTACTTATGGAATGGAAGCAGTTTTGTCAGTCGAGGTGGAAATACCATCACTACGGGTGTTACTAGAAAGCGGAGTTGAAGAAGGAGAATGCCAACGGGCCAGATTCGATCAGTTGCAGCTAGCAGATGAAAAGCGCATGCGTGCGCTAAGTCATTCTCAGTGTTATCAGAAAAGGATCGCTCGGGCTTATAACAAGAGAGTCCGAAAAAGAAGTTTCAAGATAGGCGACATGGTCATAAAGAAGATTCTACCGTCGCACCTTCCGGATCCAAGAGGAAAGTTCAAACCGTCGTGGGACGGGCCGCTGATCATCAGAGAAGTACTTCCTGGAGGCGCCCTTAGACTCACCAGCATGAGAGGAGTGGATCTTCCTGAGCCAATCAACGCCGACAAAGTGAAGATCTTTCACGGGTAAGTCATTCTGACTTTATCAAGAGTTACTTTAATAGAGCTGAAGTCAAGAGGTCGAAGCTAAAACCTCTGAGAAATCATTTTCGTCCACCAACAAGTGTTTCGAATAAAAGAAGAGAAAAAAAAAAAGAATACAAAAAAAGAAGAAAAGAGAAAGAAAAAGGGAAGCCAAAGCAAGGCACCCGAGAAAAATCAACCCAAGAAGACACACAGTCATCCATCCATTCATCCCAGAATGGTCTTTAGCTAAGACCAACAGCTCTATCATCGTAACCTAGGATAAGGGGCTGAAAGACTGCCATCGGCTGGCAACGACGGATTCGCAACCTCTAGCCGCCGCAGTTATCCAAAGATCTAGAAAAAAAAAAAGAAAAAAGAAAGAAAAAGAAAATGTGTGCCTAAACAAAGAGGGCAGAGTGAAAACCCAAAAGGGCGCTCCGAGTAAAAACAGTGGGCACACGGCGGACTTGGTGAAAATCCGAAAGAGCGCCGAGGGTAAAAACAGCATAGCTGCCAAGGGGCAAGCAAGATCAAACACTCGGGACGTGGTGAAAACTCGAAAGGGCGCCACGGGCAAAAATGACGGGAAAAGGCCGGCTGTAGTGAAAACTCGAAAGAGCGCTGCACGCAAAAATGGCTTAAATGGAAAAAAAAAAGTGAAAAGTGCAGGTACCAAGAAATCAGACAGTCCAGATCGGTTCAAGCAGTCACAGTTCAAGAACAAGAAGAAGTGTAATCAGGAACGAAGAGCTCTACAAACTCTGACAATCTCAGGAAGTAACAGTTTCCATTGCCTACACCTTTAGGGAACCAAAGGAGCACACAAGTCAAATCTCGAGACATTGGTCAAAGCATTGGCCGAGCTCCAGTTCTAATTCCTATATCCCGACACAAAATCCAGACACACACTCACAAGACAACTCATGGCACAATAGTTTCTAAAAGAAAAAGAAAAAAAAAGTTTTCTTCTTTTTCATTAAAAGCATCATATTTCTTTTACATATATCATGTCATCTTTTTCAAAAAAATACAAAAAAATGCATCATCATCAATCATATACTATGCAAAAAAGAATGTACAGGTGGCCAACACAATCAATCTCTACCCTCCTCGGCCATATCAGGTAAGTCCTCTGACTCAGAATGAAATAATCTCGCTCTCAACCTGCTCACCTCCATACGCAGGTAATATACCTCATCACGCTCAAGGCTGCGGATCGCTGTCTCCTCATCAGATAACCTGTGATCGGCAGCCAATCTCCTCGACATCATCTCACAATGATACCGAAGTGCGAAAATCTCAGACAGCAAATGGCCATGAGTGGCCAAAAGGAAACCAGGATCGATGAATGGGCGCTCCTCAAAGGGTTCATATGAACCAGATGAAGAGCCGGCATCTCCAAGGATATCCTGCTCATCCTCATCAGCAGTCTGGTGCCAGCAAGGGATACGTCGATACAGAGACTGCTCAGCAACCCAGTACTGATATGGGGCGGTCGCCATCGGAAAAGCCAACAGCTCAAAACCAAGCAAATCAGCAGTCAAGTAACTCGCCCAAGATCCATCGACCCGAGTCCTAAAGTCAGAGGTTCTGGATGGAAGTGCTCGACGCTCGATACCCGTGAAAGCAAAAAAGAGGAACATCTTACTCATACCCAAACTGCCGCAGGAACCGGATAGGATGATAAGAAAAGTAAGATCGAAAGCCTACCAACATCAGAGGAAGGCGATGCGCATCGCAAAGCACTGGAGGAAGTGAAAGCCAAGATGACTCCCAATAAACATTCCAGTCACGAAGTTAAGCCAACATCCTGCGATACAAGGGCTCACTCATCCTAGCCGTATGAGGAAGAAATTCCATGATGTGTCGCATAAGGAAATGGTACAGGAACAGTCAGCGAAAGACGCTCACATAGCCAGACTTGATCACAAGAAGGAAAAGAAGTTCAGCTAGAGTAAAGCAATTCCTAAAAAAGCAAGAAGGGAAAGGTGCAGAAAAGATACCTGAAGAAATGCACTGCAGCCGCGAAGAACACGAGTGCGACCTAAGTCACAGTCAGTCAGCCCACTAAACAGCTCGGCCAGGACGAGAGAAATGATCCCCTGCCGTCGGGTAGCTCGGCTCATCACCTCAAAAAGCAAAGGAGTCTGGGACTAGCGCCATCCCGAGAATAGCACCTCAGCTATCAAACAGAACATCAGTGCGTTCCGAGCAAGAATAGATCCGGCCACACTCCGAGGACCCAAAAAAAGATCATACAGCAAGTCCAAGGAGAACACTACAACATCCTAGCCGGCAGCTGCAGGCTGAACCAGATAAGGGATCCCGAACTAGTTCTACGATGTGGCATTCTTCGGCAATGTCTTCGGCGAAAAATACTGAGTATAATCCCAAGGCAGGCCAGTCAAGCGCGCAAGCTCCTCCAAAGAGGATCCCATCTCCATGTTGTTGAACGCAAACAAGTTCAACGAAGGGACCCAGTCAATCAGCGCGGCCCCGAGCATCCTCCAATCAATGTCAACTCTAGCCATATGGATCAAACTGCCAAAGTCGTAGGACTCCAAATCCCGAATCTCATAAGCTGACAAGCTTTCGAGCCAAGCAAGCAGTCGTCGCGAGCAAGAAGGACGAGGAAGCAGCTGACAAGTCCTCACGGGTACCCCCTCCAAAACAAAAGGCCCAGAAATCAATGACAGCTCATCGAGGATCGGAAGATCAACGGGCGAAGGAGAAGGAAAAGCTAGAACCTCTGCAGACTCAACAGCCCCTGACCTACCCTCAGTAACGGCTATGTCTGATATAGTCGCATCACTGTCGGAAACTGTCACGACCTCAGCCGCATGAGAAGACTCGTCCACCTCATGAACAGAGTGCGCAAAGGACCGACGATCAGGAGAAGGACGACACTCTCCATCAAAAGGGCTATCAGCAAAGATCACACCACACATCGTGGCACCCTGACCAATCTGACCGTCGAAAAATGCATCTGAACCATCAAGAAGGGTCCCGGCAACCCCGATCGAAGAATTAATGGTCAGATCTGGACCTGCGACCCTCTCCAGCATAAAGTCGTGAATCCAGTCATCATCCTGACCAATCAAAGGGATCATTGACGCATCCACACCATCCATCATCAAGGGGACATCATCAATGATCACATCAAGTCCACCCAAACAAGTATGCCGCACATCTCGGCCATCATCAAGAGCATACAAACCATCAAAGGTATCATCTGAACCATCTATACCATCCAGACATGAGATCAGCCCATCTATGTCCATCATACTCCCATCACCTCCATCAATCACATCATCCAGGTGGCCCACATTCAAGGGATGCATAGCCTCACCTATGTCCCATCTCCTCATCTCATCCATACCATCCATTTCTCCCATAATCAATGGCCCATTCAAATCTGAAATTTCAGCATGGCTGCCATTAATGGGGCCATTCAAAGCTCCACCAACCACCGCCCATAAATCCCCATCAATGCCCCTATTCAATGCTCCATCTCTACCATCCATTAAAGGAATCCCTCCATCATTAAAGCCTTCACCAATTGCTGGAGTGTGGGACCCACCAACCTCTCCCACTATGGCCCCCAAATCACCATCAAAGGCTGCCCAAGAAAAGACAAAATAGGAAGAGGACAAGATGAAGAGAAAAAATAAAGAGAAGAAAGGATTCATGGCTGGAATCGAATTCGCCAGTACAAAGCAGGTGGGGACAAGGGCAGTGGACAGAAGAGAATGTTCGAACCAGAGCCAACCCAGACCGCACAAGAGGCGAGCCTTGGGCAGCCCGCTGTGGGCCACCCGTACGGACGCACTCCCTCTCTCTCTGTGGGATTGGCTCCACGGTCGTTGGTAGGTGAGGCTGACAGTCTACATCAGTAGATGGCACCCTAAGGGCCGCCCAAGGCCCCAATCCACTCCAGATTTCTTTTGAGGTTGATCAGAATCATTTGGAAGGTACCCCACTTATCCAATCAGGAAGTCATGCGGCCAACATGGGCCTGATCGGGTCAAAGAGAAGAAAGGTTGATCAAGAGGGGCCCACAAGCAATTTGGGTCGTTCAAAGACTAGATCATCATGATCTAAACCATAAAAAAACTTGCATGAGTCATGAAATAGCAAGATCGAAGGCTTAATCGTCAAGAAAGAAGGCCGGAATCCCAGATCTGATTATCAAGTGGGCCCACAAGGCAAGATCAACTGATCTGAGCCGTTCAAGTTATCATCCACACCATGAGAAGCCTTCTTAGCCCCACAAAACATCAAGAAAAGGTGCTCCAAAGCAAAGCTGAGGTCTGAAAGGGGCCCACAGGGCCAAATCAAGCAATCAGAGCCGTTCAAGTCATCATCCATGCAGTTAAAAAGTCTCGTCGTCCACAAATCTTTCAGAACATGTAGGCATCATCAAATAATTTGAGACAAGTCAAAGGTTGTATATTCATTCAGAAGATTTTGATACAAAAGGAGGTAAAAGAAAAAGAAGAAAGTCATACATCGAGAAAGCTGAATACAAAAGCATGCTACAGGTCACCAACATAGTCGTCGTCATCCCTCCTCTCGTCTGGCTCTCGACGATGAAGATCCATCGAAAGAGCTGTCACTGAGCCTCCAGCGTATCTGCGACGGCCCCCAGGAACATAGAGCGGAGGAAGTAGAGGCCCCTGGCCGTACAACAAGTACCACTCATCATAGTCGCGATCCGGGATCGTGAAACGAAACCCGAGCTGCCCATAAGAGCATCAGCTATCTCATCAGCTGGGATCTGAGCACCTGGAGGAGGTGCAGAACAAGGGACTCGAGCCACCCCGGTAATCTGTCGAAGCAGCCTCTCACCCAAATACCACTAAAATGATTCAGCGTCAGAAAGCATGATCCGGAGGGATGAAGCATCATAGGCCTCCACACGCTGAGGGGTGTAGTAGAGAGGAAAGTTGGCGTATGGCATCCGAGCAAGCTATAGCAAATGAGATTATCATGGTCAGTTATAGTGCAGCATAAGGGATAAGGAAAGCAAAATACTTACATCTTCAACGGTCAATCCGTCTATGTCAGCACGCCAATTGTCCCTAGAGACTCGAGAGTTCCACTGACGATTTTGTTGATGCCAGTACATGTGGCGATACAAAGGCGGCTCAATGTCATCCCGTATCCTTGGCGCGAGGTGGGCAAAATGGTCATAAAAGCAAGTCTGGGAAAGGGCACACCTAACGATCAGAGAAAGAAAGAAGACAAATGTCTCCAAGGAAGGTTAAAGAAGAAGTACCTCAACGACAGGACAGAAACCTGTGAAGGACCGGCTATTCCGAGAGATCTTATCCAAACCCTGGAAAACATGAGTCAAGATAGCCCCGTTCCAATTGTAGGGATGATGAAGATCCTCAACCAAGCGAAGAAATTTAGGATCAATCCTCTCATTCGCGTGACAGAAAAGGAAGGACCCGAAGGCATAAGTAATCATGGCCCGTACTTTGTGGAGGGCCTCTAGCTCGGTAGTATGGGTGACGGTAGGAAAGGTGTTGTAGAACCATCATTTTTACTTGATGGCCCTGGAATTCATCTTCAGGTGGGACGTCACCAACAAGCCGTAGCCAGTCAGTGGAAGTGATGGGAGCAAGAGAGCCAACCTGGGGAACAACTGCCCCATGAAATGGAAATTTGATTTTCATATGTATATATATATATATATATATATATATATATATATATATATATATATACGGGATGACATTGAGCCGCCTTTGTATATATATATATATATATATATATATATATATACAAAGGCGGCTCAATGTCATCCCGTATCCTTGGCGCGAGGTGGGCAAAATGGTCATAAAAGCAAGTCTGGGCAAGGGCACACCTAACTATCAGAGAAAGAAAGAAGACAAATGTCTCCAAGGAAGGTTAAAGAAGAAGTACCTCAACGACAGGACAGAAACCTGTGAAGGACCGGCTATTCTGAGAGGTCTTATCCAAACCCTGGAAAACATGAGTCAAGATAGCCCCGTTCCAATTGTAGGGATGATGAAGATCCTCAACCAAGCGAAGAAATTTAGGATCGATCCTCTCGTTCGCGTGACAGAAAAGGAAGGACCCGAAGGCATAAGTAATCATGGCCCGTGCTTTGTGGAGGGCCTCTAGCTCGGTAGTAGGGGTGACGGTAGGAAAGGTGTTGTAGAACCATCATTTTTACTTGATGGCCCTGGAATTCATCTTCAGGTGGGACGTCACCAACAAGCCGTAGCCAGTCAGTGGCAGTGATGGGAGCAAGACAGCCAACCTGGGGAACAACTGCCCCATGAAATGGAAATTTGATTTTCATATATATATATATATATGGTATATGTATATGTATATATATATATGTATATGTATATGTATATATATATATATATGTATATGTATCCAGGGGAGTTATTCCCCACTCGCTACAAGGGAGTTGAAAGGTGTAGGTCTCATCCCGCCACCTCTCGCAAAGAGTCGCAAGCAACATGCGATTGTCACTGTTATTATGGAAGCGCAAGGTAAGAAGGCCAGTAAAAGGAGTGTCAGCCAGAATCATTCAAGCAAAGGCTGTGGGTGTTTCACTCAGTTATCCCAATGATCTCTAGTACCTCGACCCTTGATGGAGGGAAGAGGTTGGTGCTCCTGAGCCAAGGAACACATATGAGCCCCTCGGCGGATAATGAAGGCGGGATCATCCTCATCAATCACCCGACGTCCTCTTGTACCTCCGCCATTGAATCCTACAAGCTTGGCAAGGTAAGTCCCTATCCTTTACCCATTAAAATCCAAATTATCATCCAGGAAACCCGTGGGATTGGACTCACATTCAAATGCAAAATCCAAAGTCCGACTCCATGTGTTACCTAGGATATGTGTTGGGCCCATTGAAGAAAGCAAGGCCCACCTTAAAGAAGGTTGCATGTCATGTCTTAGGCAAGGAAAGTCCATCATCCAAGGACACACTTTGGACAACAAATGCACTCAAGTGCCATGAGATCAACAAGGGATAAGAATCCTACTTCACATGAGAAGTCCCTCTTCAAAGTCCATATGTGGCCAAGGATTGATCCACTTTCTATACCAAGGCCATGATTCTCATTTAAGATGTTTCCATCTTTTTACACATGTACATGGACAAGTGGGGAATAGGAAGGAAATGGGCCCCCAAGAGCAACCCAAAGGCCTCACCTCAATGGATTGAAGGGAGCACATAGCCCACTTGAAGAACATGAGGACCCATTCAATGGGTTAACCATGAGCACCCCTATGTGCATCATCTTGATGAAAGTTTAGACTATGAGAGTACAACATGGCGGTCTACCCACAAACATATGAATTAAAGAAGCTAATGGTAAAAAATTTGATGCACATAGCCCACATGAATAATCAAAGTTGGAAATGCCCATGAAAGGATAAGTTTGGACAACTTATGTGCACCAATTTCTTTACCAAAAAGGGGGACCATTTGAGCACAAGAAGGTATGGCTTGATGAATCACCCAACCATCATGAAAATGGGTAAGAATGGTATACATAGCCCACTTGAAGATCAAAATCCAAAATGCCCCAAAGCATGGGACAAAATTGGGCAACTTATGGGTATCATTCTTTCTCACAAATTGAAAGAAAAATCACTCATCTTTGAGAGTGATGGTGGATGACCCATCAAGCACCCCAAAGAGAAGTTCAAGGAGCTATGGTTGCATGGATAGCTCACTTAAAGGAGGATCATCCATTTGAGGTTGATAACATTAAAGGGAAACTCTCGAGAACCACTTTCTTACCACAGGGAAAAACCATTTGGACCTAGTGAGATTGTTGAGACAACTCACTCATGGGACTTGTAGATGATCAAGTAACTCAAGTCCTCCATCCATCAAAAGAAGAAGCATGAAAGGAAAAAATCCTACATAAACAAAGTGTCGTGGTGCACACATGGTCCAAAGAAATCCAAGTTTTAATGAGGGCCCAAAAGCCTATCCATATGGAAAAATTCCAAGGAACCCACCACACTTTGTGAACAAGGATGTACATCATAATCAAGAAATGGTGGAAGATTTAGGCTACTTGACCACAAGGGCCCAATTAAGAAATCTAGCCCATTTGAAGATCCAAGTGAAGAATGGGCTAGTCACCTTTGTCCATACACATGTGAAGAAAGATGGGGCCACCCAAAGTGAGCCCCATGAGCCCAAAACTTGAGGTGGGCCCTACCATTCCCATGGGCCCAAACCTTGAAAAGAAGATGGAAAAGAAAAGAAAAGTTCTAAGGAAAAATGACAAGGGCAAGAAAGCATGAGGGAGCCCAAAATGAAGTGTTGGGCCCATCAAGTACGCCAAGAGCCATGACTTCACATTGAGCCCATTTGATACACATGAAAAGAGGCCCAACTCCCATGAAGAAAGATAGGATATTTTGCCATGCACACTTGATGGACATGGCAAAATTACCCTTTACATACACATGAAGGGAGTGTGAAAGAAGAAAAGAAAGAATGAAATAGAAGCTTGCAATGTCCTTCTCCATACACCACCTTTAGAAGAGATTGGAGATCTAGAAAAAGGCCAAAAATACTTGGGCCCACCTTCACTCCTTTTGGAATAGCTACATGGAAAAAAGAAAAGAGTCATGAGAAGAGACAATGAAGAAGGAAAAAGACAAGAAGGAAAGGGAGTGGTCCATACCTTTACCACTCACCAAAGGGGGACCACCTTGCTGTCCCAAAGCTTCACTAAGGCCCACCACTTGAAAAGAGCAAAGAACCACCAAAAGAGAGAGAAAAACTTGAAGAAAGAGAGAGTATGAGAGAGAGAAAAGAGAGATTGCATGTTGGAGGGGCTAAGGGTGCCTCATGTTATATAGAAAAGGGGAGTGCACCCCTTTACCCGACCCACTGGAAAAACCAGTGGGCAGAGACGGTCCGGGCTGCACCCAGGGGGCCGTCCTCCCTCCCACCTAGTTGAAACGACTTCTCACCCTCTCTCCTTGGGAAGAACTCCTCCTTGGGAAGGGTGGTTGCAAGTAAATCTTGTACCTCCTTGTAAGAATGAAGTGATGGAAGAGAATGATAAGAAAAAGTAAGGAATCTCACCAAAATCTCATCTTATGAGAAATTGGGGAGAAATTGGCTTGATGATGTGGAAAGAGTTCCATGAAATTTTCAAGAAAAAGAAAAAGAATTGACTTGGTCAAACAGTGATCTCAACCATCCAAAGTCATGACCTGATGATCTGAACCATTCTAAGAAAAATCCTCGGAATCTCCAACCTTGATTGCTGCTTGCTTGTACAGTTTTGTGGTCCGAAGACCTTAAACTACGTCGGGATCAAGATCCCGAGGGATTTTTAATAAAAATGGGCATCAATCTCGACCATCAAAATCAGAATCGATGACTCAATCTCGACCTGATGACATTTTTCAAAAATGAAAAAAATGTGTTTGCCCTGTTTTGTACATAGTTTAGTGGTCCAAAGACCTTAAACTACGTCGGGATCGACATCCTGAGAGATTTTTAATAAAAATAGGCATCGATCTTGATTGCTCGAATCAAGGTCCGACGACCCCGAACATTTTCTAAAAAACAAAAAAAAATGTGTTTTCAGCATGTACATAGTTTAGTGGTCCGAAGACCTTAAACTACGTCGGGATCGACATACCGAGAGATTTTCAATAAAAACCGGCATCGGTCTTGATTGCTTGAATCAAGGTCCGACGACCCCCGGACATTTTATAAAAAATAAAAAAAGAACGTATTTTCAGCATGTACATATTTTGGTCCAAAGACCTTAAACTGCACTGGGATTAATTTCTCGGGGGACCTTTTCCTACTTTCAACTAAAAACCGGCATCGGCTTCAACCACTGGGATCAAGGTTCGATAATCCGGATCATTTTCAAAAATACCAAAAAGATTTCAAGCTTTCCATAAAAACCAGCATCAACCTCGATTACCCGAGTTGAAGTCTGGAACTTTTTCAAAAAAAAATGCAAAAATAAAAAATATAAAAAAAAATTTTATCATCAATTTCAACTACACAAATTTATCTCCAGCGGTCCGAATACCTAAAAACTACACTGGGATTAACTTCTCGGGGGCTTTCTTTCCTAACCTGTTCCGGACATGGCTGACAGTTGATCGTACGGGTGTCCGGAATCTTTTAAACAGGTAAAGGCTGAGGCGGGTAGAACTCCGCAATCCTGTTCGTGTTGAACGCACCGTGATAGACAACCTTAATTTGGAAGTCGCTGTTGAATCTGATGGATGTTCCCTGTTCCTAAAACTCTGAAGGGGATTAAGGCTATTGGGAGGTGGAGCGCACCCTCACGGAATTGTGAGCAACGTAAGGCCCTAAATTGGATTGATAAATGGAAATGTGAGGATGTGGCTCATTCTGTGGCCGAAGGAGTCCGTCGGATGATACGTGGTCTATGTGCATTGCACATAAGGAACAGGCAACTTTGTGGGTGTGTTGACTGAAAATCCTAAAAAATCTCCTCATCCGAAGATGTAAAACTATGGCACTTAACTGTGTGAGACTCGTCTTGCTCGCTGATGTAAAATGGATCAGGTGCCTTACCAGCAGTAGAAGCTGGAAGTGGATGAAAATTCCACACAATTCCTTGCATTTCAGAAAAATCACAAAATACCAAAACATTGCAAAATCACCTTTCCAAAATCACAAAAAAATATTTCTCTTGCTTTCAAATCAAATATTTGCAAAATCACAAAAAATATTTTCCTTGCTTTCAAATCAAATATTTGCAAAATCACAAAAAATATTTCCTTTACTTTCAAGCCAAATATTCTCAAAATCACAAAAAAATTTCCTTTGTTTTCAATAACCAATCTTCATCCTGACTCAGGTAAACGATTCGGACCAAATATTTACAAAAATCACAAAAATTGTCACTATCCCCAGCACTACACTTCAGGAGTCTCGAACTCCGCTCACTTCACAATTTGGGATGACGAATCTGATTGCCCGTAAATGGAAATCTTGACCAAAACTGGAGACCAAGCACCGTCTCAATTGCATTTATGCCCAGAAGAACATCTTGAAGTCGGATAACATCCTCGTACATTCTCATTAGCAAAGAAATAGCATCTTGGGATGATGGACCTGATCGACCACGGGTCGGGATCTTGACCAACCCGCTGACCAAACATCCGCATAAAGAAGAAAGAAATCCCCAGGGGAGCACAACCTTGCAAGCAATAAGCTCAAAATTCTCTGCATCTCCAGCAAAAGCAAAATCATCAAACTGAAAGAGAATGAGCCAAGCCATGCATCCATCAACAAATATGCATCTCCATGCATCAGCATCCATCGCATCAATCATCATGTTTACCTGTTTTCAAAATAAAAGTCGGTTAGCCAAAGACCCCACAGGCATCCCTAGTGGAGGCACGTGCAAACCAGATTTCCATTTCAAAAGATAAAAAAATATTCCTATTTGCAAAAAAAAAAAACCCCACGGAGTATCACTCCCCAGAGTGGGTATCTTTTCAAAAATCCAAAAAAATATTTTCCCAGTAGAGCGTTCTGCCTATAAAACACCAGGAGATCTTCCATATCTCTGGGTAGGAGCCGACGTAAAAATCAAATAAGATCCGATGTCTCGCGGTTTCCCCGGAGACCATCGGATCCAATGCACTCAAAGTACGGTCGAACTGAACTCCAGTGTCGGTGCGGTCATACCACATGCCAAGATACGAAAAGATGAAGGCCAAAAAGGCTCGGTCAAAGAAACCATTTGAATAGGTGGAAACGATGAATTGTAACCCAAGTATCAAAATCAGCAGATTGGGTGGAAAGAGTTCACCCACACATACCTAGGCGTGGATGCCTGAAGTACCTTGACTGAGTCGAAGTCGGCGTAGTAGAATCCCGTAAGACTACATGACGCAGGGCATCTAACCACTTTGACAGTCAAGCGAAACAAGTACTCCTGGAGTGATCCGAGAAAACATCAAACATCACACAATCAATCTCAGGGTCAGCAACCTCGTAAGACTACGATGCAGAGGCTCTGTTGTACCTTTCCGATGTTAGTACCGATCGGGAATGGAAGGGTTGCGATTGGGTACCCAGATTGCAGCAAACTGCAGGGACAATCGTAACGTTTTCTCCAAACTCCCGAGGTATGTGCGAGTTATCAATCTCCAAACAATCAACTAACTCAGATACAAAAGACAACAAAGATTACAGACCACAATCGAGGAAAGAATGAATTGCAAACCAAGCATCAAAACCAGCAGATCGGGTGGAAAAAGTCCACCCACACATACCTAGGCGTGGATGCCTGAAGTACCTTGACTGAGTCCAAGTCGGCATAGTAGAATCCCATAAGACTACATGATGCAGGGCATCTAACCACTTTGACAGTCAAGCGAAATAAATACTCCTGGAGTGATCCGGGAAAATATCAAACATCACAATCAATCTCAGGGTCAGTAACCTCGTAAGACTACGACACAGAGGCTCTGTTGTACCTTTCCGATGTTAGTACTGATCGGGAATGGAAGGGTTGCGATTGGGTACCCAGGTTGCAGCAAACTGTAGGGACAATCGCGACGTTTTCTCCAAACTTCTGCGGTATGTGCAAGTTATCGATTTCCAGACGATCAACTGGCACAGATGCAAAGGCAAGCAAAGATTTCAGACCATGATCTATGAATGACCAGGTCAGAAGTAGGGTGTCCACTCGCTTTGGCATTCGGTTGCACACAACCTCTACCAAAGAGGGGCATCTGTAGACACCCCACCTTCGGCTACACTGTTGGTAGAGATAGCTGGATGAATGGAGGACCATACCCCCAAATCTCATGTCCAAACTCAGCCAAACTCACCCTTGAAAGCCCCAATCCATAGCCCAACTCACCCTTAAACATCAGCCTGAAAAATCCCCCATAAGAAAAACTAGTCAAAAAATCCAAAAAAAGTCAAACTCAATTAGTCAACTCGCCGAGTCAAATCGTCGAGTCAACCCGCTGAGTCAAATCACGGAGTCAAATCGCCAAGTCAACTCACTGAGTCAAATCACCGAGTCAACTCGCTGAGACGACCCACCGAGTCAACTCACTGAGTCCCAAGCAGCAGCCCCGAGACATGTCCACACTGCTCGCGAGATCCCGAGACCGTCCGTACGGGCAGCCCCCTGGGTGCTGCCCAAACATATTTACGAGAACTGCCACTGCCCGCTGCTACAAATACCCCCCTCCCCTTCTCATTTCAACAATCCCTCCGAAGCCATCCATCCCGAGTGCAATTCATCTCTCCACCCTTTAGCCCATTCCTCCACCAAGGAGAGCCCGAGTGAGAAGAGTCTAGCCCTGGTCCAGCCCAGCCTGACCACTGGTCCAAGTCTCCCAAGCCATCCAAGTCTTGATCCAGCCACTCGAAGCCAACCCTTGCGACACCTCCGTCCATCTAGCTGTTCTTTACTAGCATCATCTCATTCGCATCTAGCATAAGTGCAACATTTACTTTTCTTCCAACCCCCCTGCTTTACTACAAGCATTTTGATTATTCAAATACACGACATGCATCCCGCATAAAGCACCTGTCAGTTCAAGCGTATGCTCTGGGCTTGCATGTTAATGGAAACCTGCCCTATCAGAAACTCTTACTGTTCAGACCTGCATTCATGCATTAGTCACTACGAGCACTTTGATTATTCAAACACATAGCATGCATCTAGCATAAAGCACCTGTCAGTTCGAGCGTATGCTCTGGGCTTGCCTGTTAATGGAAACCTGCCCATCAGAAACTCTTACTGTTCAGACCTACATTCATGCATCATGTCATCTATGAGAATGCACGAGGATTAAATTAAACTTTCAAGTATTAGTTCGATATTGTGAAGTAGAGACCGTACTTCAGTACGGGCAGTGTGTGGGGTGCTTAACCTCTTCCCACCCTGTAACCGTGATCCCTTACCTCGAATCTCTAGCTGCAGATCAAAAGGAGTCATTTTAGAGGAAGGAATCTTCGGATCCCTTTCTCTAACGTTTTTACGGGGTCTAACCGACAGTAGATGCGAAGTAACTGGCTAGTGGCGACTCTGGTCTTATATAAACTCATCTAAACACATCCAGCTTAACAGGACAACCAAACAAAGCCCTCGAGAACGAGGCAAGCCAGTGGCACAAACGGCGATTCGCACGCACTCACCTCTTCTTCTTTTTCCAAAAGGAAAGGGAGAACGACGTTCGGGAGCGCGGAACGGCGAGGGTCCACATGTGCATTTGTCATTTTCCTTTTCTTTCATGCTCCTTATGCTTCTCCACTTTTCTTTTCAAGTGTGGGCCCGTGGGAGTGAGTGGGTCCTGCTTTGAATTTTTGGGCCTTTAATCAATATTTGAGATAGCCCCATTTCTTCATTTGTGTATGTATGGACAAGAGGAGCCCAAACCATACTCTACTTGCACTTTCTTTCCTCAAGTGGGCTAAATTTCAAAGTTGGGCTTCCATACCCAAGTGGCCCACTTCTCTTAGCATTTTTTTTTTTGGTCTTGTAAACAATCCTTTTAGAACAAAGTGTGGCAAGCCTCTTATCACCTTTCAAGATGGGTGAGTCCTTGGTCCATTTATGGCTCATGTGTAATTTGGTAAAGAGGCTTTCACCATATTTTGTGCATGTGGGATTATCTTCATTTGTAATTTTCTTTGAATTGGTGAGAGATTTAGGCCACTTGGGTTTTCAAAAAGGCCCAATAGTGGTCTAAACCATCAACTCTTTCAAGTCCAAGTGGGTCCTTGAATAGTGGAAAGAATGTAATGTCCAAAAGTTTGCTTGTAATTTTTCCATTTGAGATTTCTAAGTGGGCCTTCCACCATTCTTAGCTTCTTAAATCCATTTGGTCAATCGTTATTCCATGTTTCTTTTATTCTAAATGACTTCCAAATCATGGGAAGAGGTTGGTACACATAAGTTGCCCATGTTGGGCCCAAGATTGGGCACTTTTGACTTTTCTTTGTAAATGAGCTAAGTGCACCAAACTCAACCATATTCATTTTGTTCCATGAAGGTTGGGTGGTCCACTAAGTCAAATCTTTCACATGTTCAAGCGACTTCTCTTCCAATGAAGAGAGTGGTACATATAAGTTGCCCAAATTTAACCCTTTGAAGGATGCCTCCAATCTTGTTTTCTTCAAGTGGGCTATGTGTACTACTCTTGACCTTTAGGGAGTGTTTTTAAGTTACTCTTAACATTACATAATTTTCAACATTCTTTCGTTGTCCATGCATTCATACGTAAAAGAAATGTGGGCACCTCAAGTGATGGTCATAAAACTTAATGCCTTTATGTGGCAAGTGGACCATCTCTTTGCTTCCAAGTGGTGGTTTGTGAACTTAAACCTTTTGTGCCTTTGACATTCTCTTGTGCATTGAGATGGTTCTCTTGTCACATATAGGTTTTGATGTATAACCCATCTTAAGTAAACCCCACTCTCTTTTGAACCGGTGCCCAACATATATCAATAGTGAGACATGAGGTTGGGATTTTGGATTTCACATATGGTTTTTCCCACTCATGGCTTCCTATGGTTCAATTTTTTAAGAAGTTTGAAGGTGAGATGCTTACCTTATCACGTTCACAGGGATTGATGGCGAATGGCACTCGAGGCCGTGCGGCCGTGCTCAAGAGGATGATCCTACTTATATTCCTCGCCGTGGGGACCATATGTGCTCTTTGGCTAGAGAGCATCAGCCACTTCTGGACATTAAGGGCCGAGGGACTCAAGAACTGTGGGATGACTAGGGTGGAACCTCCTCACCCTCTAATCGAGCATGTACTAGCTGGTACTACTTTCGCTGGCCTTTACTCTCTTAAGTTCAAGAGAAGTAAGGCCAACTGTATGCTCCTTGCCGCCTTATGTGAGAGATGGAGAGACGAAACTCACACTTTTCAGCTTTCGTGTGGCGAGTGGGGGATTACTCCCCTGGACGTCTACATGCAGATAGGCTTTCCTTTCCATGGGGTGACTCTACCTCGTTCTAGTTCCCTTTCTCCCATCGAGCCTGAGGATTGGATGCAGCTTCTGGGGGTTGTTCCCCCTTCTTCAGAATTTAGTATAATCAAGTGAAGCTTCGTTGGCTGAAGAACACTTTTGCCGAAATGGTACCCATGACTGAGCTCGAGGCTTTGTATAAGGCACAGGCGATGATTACTTATGCCTTCGGTTTATTCCTCTTTTGTCATGCAAATGAGAGGTTTGATCCTCGTTTTCTTCGGTTGACTAAGGATTTGCATCAGTCTTATAACTGGAATATCGCCATCTTAACTCGTATTTTTCAAGGTCTGGATAAGACCTCCAGGTCCAGTCTATCCTTCACTGGGTTTTGGCCCATGATAGAGGTATCTTCTAGCTCTTTTCTTGCTCTAAATTTCCTTCTTTTTCCCAATCCTGACCTTTTTCTATTGGTTAGACATGTTTCTTCGAACATTTTCCCCACCTTTCTCCCTTGATAATGGTTGACATGGAGCCACCTGTATGCCACTTCATGTACTGGCATATTAAGAACTGAAAGCCCAACCCCCATTTTTCCAAGGATAACTGGAGAGCTGATGTGGATGGCCTCACCGATGTTGATGTGAGTGCTCTTCTCTTCTTAACTACTGACTTTGTTCCTTCAGATGTCCGTTTTAATTGTGCCTTTCTTTGTCAATTTGTCCACATGCCATATGCCAGCGTTCCACAGTACTATACCCCAGAGCGGGTCGAGGCGTACAAGGCCTCTTGTACGCGGATCATTCTCTCTGATGCTGAGTCTCTCCAATGGTACTTGGGTGAGAGATTACTTCATCAGGTGACAGGCATCGTTAGAGTTCCTATTTCTCCACCACCACCTGTCGATTAGATGCCTGCTGAGGCTGTTGATGAGGACCTTATAGGTCAGCTAGGGTATCACTTCACTATCCCCGATCGTGACTATACCAAGTGGTATCTAGAGTTTGGGCAGGGGACTCTTCTTCCTCCTCTGTATGATTTGCGCGGTTGTCACCGATATGCTGGTGGTTCTGTGATGGCTCCGATGATGGATCTGCGCCGTCAGGAGCAGGAAGAGAAACGTGGAGATGACGACTATGTTGGTGATCTGTAGTTGCTTCTCAGATGCTTTGTTCTGCCTGTAGTTCTTTGTAAGGCCACTTTTCTGTATCTTTCTTTGTATGAAATTTTCCTGATCAATGAAGTATGTCTTGATTTTCTGTAGCTTGCTTTTTGTTCCCTCATATCACTCTTGTATGTTTTCTTTGGTTGTTTCTGGCTTTCAGCTTGACTTGAAGCATTCAGTTTTTCCATTAATGGTGTTTGATGATTTTCAATAGTCTGGATCGACCCATTTTGGCCTTTAGACGGCCTGGATTACTTGAATTGTGCCCATGTATCCTCTTGATGATTAGGTCTGGGATTGAGCCTTCTTGTTTGATGACCAGACACTTTATCTGGCTTCTCGATGGTTCATGTAATCTTTCCCACAGTTTAGATTATGCCAGATCAGTCTTTGGACGACTCAGATTGATTGTGGACCCCCCTTGATAGTTTTTTCTCTTCTAACTTGATCAGATTTGTGTCAGCAGTAGTTCTTCATCATTTGGTGGGTGGAGAAATTTTTGGACAGTGCAGATCAACTTCTATCCAAATCTGGGGTCGATTGGAGTTTCGGGAGGCCTTGAGAAGGCAAACTGCTGAGGTGGCCTAACAGATCTCACCTACTAACGGACCGTGGAGCCAATCCCTCAAAGGGAGAGGCTGAGCGTCCGTATGGGCGGCCTAGTGGCAGCCGCCCGTCTCTTTGTTCATGTGCGGCCTGGGCTGGTCGTGGTTCGAACATCCCACTGTTTTTCCCTGCTATCGTCTCCCTCATTCCTCGTACCTGCTTTCGATTTCAGCCATGATTCCCCCTTTCGTCTCCTCTCTTCTTCTCCTTTTGTCCCTTCTTTGTTTTGTCCTTTCTTGGGCCATGGATGGTGGAGATTTGGGGGCCATTTTTGCTGAAGTTGGTGGGTCCCATGCTTTAGATCTTCAATGGGACTTTAATGGAAGTAATATTTCTTTAATGGAGGGAGTAGATGGGGAATTGAATGGGGGCCTTAATGGTGGATTGAATAAGGTGGTTGGGGAAGCTTTGAATGCTCCCATTAATGGTGATCTTGCTGAATTTTCAGATTTGAATGGGGCATTGAATGGTGGGGATTTAGATGTTGGGAATGGATTTGAGAGAGGGGCCATGGGTGAGGCTATGCATCCCTTGAATGTAGGCCGTATGGATGATGTGATCAATGGTGATGATGAGGCTATGATGGACATAGATGGGCTGATCTCATATTTAGATGGTATGGATGGCTTAGATGACACTTTTGATGGTTTGGATGCACTTGATGACGGTCGAGATGTACGGTACACTTGGGCGGACTTGATGTGATCATTGATGACACCCCCTTGATGATGGATGGTGCGAATGTTCTGATGATCCCTTTGATTGGATAGATTGATAGTTGGATTCTAGACTTCATGATGGAGAAGACCGTCGATTCATATCTGACTGTAGATTCCTCAATCAAGGCCATCGGGACCTTTCTTGACAGTTCAAATGCACCGTTTAGCGGTCAGATTATTTAGGATGTTACAATGTGCGGTGTGATCTTTACAGATAGCCTTCTTGACGGGGACCATCAGTCTTTTTCTGACCATCGGTCCTTTACGCACTCTATTCACGAAGTGGGTGAGTCTTCTCATGCGACCGAGATGGCGACGATTTCAGACAGTAATGCGACTATATCAGACATAGCCGTCATAGGGGCTATCTCAGGGATTGTTGATTCTGCAGAGATCCCTACTTTTCCTTCTCCTTCGCTAGTTGACCTTCCGATTCTTGAGGAGCTGTCAGGGATTTCAGGACCTTTCATTCTGGAGGGGATTCCTATGAGGACTTGTCAGTTGCTTCCTCGTACTTCTTGTTCGCCCCGACTATTTGCATGGCTTGACAGACTATCAGTTTGCGAGATTCAGGAGCTAGAGTCCTACGGCTTTGGTGGTCTGATTCATATGGTCCGAGTTGATATTGACTAGAGGATGCTTAGGTGCTGCACTGATTAATTGGGTCACATCGTTAAACTTGTTTGCGTTCAACGATGTGGAGATGGGACCTTCTTTGAGGAGCATGCTCGCTTGACAGGTCTTCCTTGGATTATGCATAGTATTTTTCGCCGAAGACTGCTACTCCACAGAACTGATTTGGAATTCCGTACCTTATTCAGCTTGCAGCTAATAGTCAGGATGCTGTAATCGTTTCTTTGGATGCACTGTACGATCTCTTTTTGGGCCCTCGGAGTGTGACAGGGTCCATTCTTTCTCAAAATGCACTGATGTTCTGTCTAATAGCTGAGGTGTTATTCTCGGGATGGCGACGATCGCAGACTCCTCTGCTTTTCGAGGTGATGAGCTGAATTGTTTGTCGAGAGGGGATTATTTCTATTGTCCTGGCTGAGCTATTCCACGGGTTGACTAACTGTGCCCTAGGATAGACCCGTGTCCTTCGCAAATGCTGTGCATTTCTCCAAGTAATTCTTTCATACCTTCTTTTTCTTTCTGGTCCTTTGAAATTGTTTGCTTTAGCTGATTTTCTTTACTTTTCTCATGATCAGATCTGGCTGTGGGAGCGTCTTTCCATGACTATTCCCGTATCATTTCCTGGTACTCGTCGCTCTGATCTTATGAACCATATCATGGAGTTTCTTCTGCATACTTCTATGATGAGTAAGCCTCTGTATCGTAGGATGTTTATCGAACTGCGGGACTAGAACGTGCGTTGGGAGTCATCTTGGCTTTCACTTCCTCCGGTGATTTGTGACGCTGTTAGAACTAGAAAAATGCTCAAACGCAGTTTTCTGGTTGTTTGGTGTTTTGGGGTTCTGAATAATAGGAACATTCATAGACAATCGCAAGCATTCACAAAAGTACGCAAGAGAAGAGATATCGCAAGGCGAATTTCATTCCAGAGATTCTGAGATCTTGTACATTCCAGGCCGTGGTCTGGCACGAACCCTTAATTACATCGAATGATTCGATGACCCTTGATTAAAAGGCAAAAGACTAGTCAGCGGGGACTATAGTCTCAGAGTTCTTTGGTCACGGAGACCTATGTTTGGGTGGTCGTAGAGACCTGTATTTGTATGGTCGCGGAGACCTGTATTTGTATGGTCGCGGAGACCTGTATTTGTATGGTCACGGAGACCTGTATTTGTTGTGTTTTGTTAAGGACTAACCCTTCTTTGTACGAGTCGAATGTCTATGTCCCATGTTTTGACCGGAGATCCGGGCTGAGACTGTCAGGGTTTATGGCCGGGACGGACGACTTTGGGCCCGCGCCTGTCAATGTATGGACAGGTGACCTCGGGAAGTCCATTCGCAGTCGTGTGAACCTGAGCAGCTCAACCAACGGATGCCGTTTTGGATGGGTAGGGCACCGACTGTTCTTGAAGTGTCAATCTCTAACAAATTGTGTGTGATAATTTAGAACTCTCCTGGTATGGTTTATCGTGGTAACCATAGTCCCCTTTGCTTAGTCTGGGCCCGGATTCGGGTCATATTTTGATAGTACATGCAATGGTAATACATCGGTATGGTTCTGGGCGTTGGCGGCCTCTCTTCAGGAGAATTGCTCCATTCAGCTCGTAGGATCGGATCGGACTTCGAAGGCTTATATTCTGCTCCCTGGATAGCCCGGATGAGTTATTTAATCGCTCCATTGCGTCCGGAATGCCCGAAATACCCAAAATAGGCTCAAACGGGGGTTGAAAACGTTATAAAATGAAGATTTAATAGTGCTGGAATGGACGCTCAAAGTGCTGATTTTTGCGATCCGCTGGCCTGATTTTCTTGATGCGCTGGGGCCAGCGCGTCCAAAAATGACTTTGTTTTAGGAATGTATATTTTTCTGATCCGCTGGCCTATTTTGCGATGAGCTGGGGCCAGTGCGTCCAAAAATGACTTTATTTTAGGAATGTATATTTTTCTGATCCGCTGGCCTATTTTGCGATGCGCTGGGGCTAGTGCGTCCAAAAATGACTACTTTAGTTGGTGATTTATTTGATCCGCCCAGGGTTTTTTTTTCTGATGCGCCGGATCACTTTTATGATGCGCTGAGATCAGTGCGTCGAAAAGGGTGGCTTTAAGTTATTTCATCTCCGGACCTGTTACGGTCGGAGGTGCGATTTCCGGCGAGGGGATCCGGTGATCGGAAAAGGATTCCGGCGATCAAAAAAAGGTTTTCCGGCGACGAGGTTCTCTCTCTCTCTCGCTGGATGGTGCAAATGAGGCGGTGGGAGGGGGTATTTATAGGTAAAGTCGTCCCATAGGCGGTCGACACGTGTAGCGCGTCGAGAAATTGGGTCGGCGCGTCGATTAAAGTCACTCGGCGCGTCTCAAAATGGCAGAGTTCGGAAGCTGATTTACAGGACACGCCAGCTGCCAATGCGTCTCGAAAAGCCTTGAATTTTTTGGACGCCCTGGATTAATTTTAGGACGCGTTGCGGGCAGTGCGGCCTGTAATTCAAAATGATTGAATTACACGATGCGCCGGGTGAATTTGTAGACGCGCTGGAGGCAGTGCGTCCTGAAATTCAAAATGATTGAATTACCTGATGCGCCGGGTGAATTTGTAGACGCGCTGGAGGCAGTGCGTCCTGAAATTCAAAATGATTGAATTACATGATGCGCCTGGCCGTATTCATGCCTCACATAATTGGGTTTTTCAGAACGGAGGGTTTGTGGGGCCAGCTTTGGGATGAATGTCGATGCACTGCTCCTATTTTTCCATAATTGAGGTACCCCTCTTGAATTTGGAAGGTTCCAGTCATGATGACCGGTGGGGTCCACTACTGGCCCAGTTTCCCGTTTTTGGTCAAGTCTAATGCGTGTCGTGATTCGTGCCGCGATTTCCGATGCACTGGCCCTAAATTCAACCAAGGGATGATTTCGGCACTCGGAATCATTGTTTCGAGGATCCTCACTTTTGGGACCCCAACAGACGCTCATTGTCTTTCTCTGATGCTGGTAGGCTTTCGCTCCTATTTCTCTTATCATCCTATCCTATTCTTACGGCAGTTCGAATATGAGCAGGATGTTCTGCTTTTTGCTTTCTCTAGTATCGGCTGTTGATCACTTCCGGCCAGATCATCTGTCTTCAGGACTCGGGTTCGCGGGTCTTGGGTAGGTCATCTGATTGCTGATTCACTTGGGTTTGAGCTGTGGACTTTTCCGATGGCGACTGCCCCATACAAGCATTGGGTGGTCGCTAAGTAGTCTCTGTACCGGCGTATTCCTTGTTGGCATCTGACGGCTAATGAAGATGAGCTAGATGTCCTCGGGGATGTTGGTTCTTCATATGGTTCATAGGAGCCTTTTGAGGAGCATTCATTGACCCCGGCTTCCTCTTGGCCACTGATGGCCACCTTCTGTTTGAGATTTCCGCACTTCAGTATCATTGTGAGATGATGTTGAGGAGATTAGCCATTGATCAAAGATTATCTGATGAGGTGGCGGCGATCTGTATCCTTGAGAGAGATGAGGTGCAATACCTGCGCATGGAGGTGAGCAAGCTGAGGGCGAGGCTATTTAATTATGAGATGAAGACTAACCTAACGTAGCTGAGGGGGAGGGAGAGATTGATTTCTGCCTTTGAGGGTTGTATTAGCTGTCTATACGTCCCTTTTTGAATGGTACAAGACTGGCTATGATGTATTTTTTTTTTTATATTTTGAAAGAAATGATATGATGTATGTAAAAGAAATATGATGCATTAATAGAAAGAAGAAAAAACTTTTTGAGAACTTATTGTGCCGTGAGTTGTCTTGTGAGTGTGTGTTTGGATTTTGTTGTGGGACATAGGAATCAGAACTGAGGCTCGACCAATGTTTTGACCGATGTTTCGAGATTGTCTTCTGAGGGATCTCTTTGGTTCCCTAGAGGTGTAGGCATTTGAAACCGTTACTTGTGCGATAGGAATGTGCTTGATCCACACCCTTCATCAGGGTTTTTTTGTCATACATCAAACTCGCTGAACAGTTTTAAAGCCTAACCGACCAATCTAGGCCCCCTGTCCGACCTGTTGGCAGACGTCCAGAAACTTCTATCGATTTCACAAAAACTTTTCAATTTTTCTGATTTATTTCCTAATTGTTCTAGGATTCTTTTCTTAATGTACAAGATAGATTTGTAGGGTTTAATTCCGTTATAAATAGCTCTCTTAAACTCATTTTTTCATCATCTTTTGATTAATATTCATGAAACTTTGAGTTTATACTCTGTTTGCTCGCGGATTCGAGTTGTTCTTTGTGAATTGGAAGAAAAAGGTCTCGTGGATTCGAGATTTCTTATTGTGGATTCGAGGACGATCGGTTGAGGAATCTCGATGGATTCGTAGATTCAGATTAATTATCCCGTGAGAGAGACATTGTTCGATCTCACCCACTCCAACTGCATTAATTGGTATCAGAGTGAGGAAGAACCTCATATCAATATCTATTTGTGAAGGCTATGGCAAAAATCCTGTGGACGGTGATCCAGGGATCCATCCACTTAAAGCGATGACTTTTGAGGCGACGCTTGAGACACTCCAACGAAAGAATCGTCAAGCTATGCAAGGGCTACAGGCTAGGTTCGATTACAAAGCAAAGTATCACAGAAGCATGATTGTTTATGGCAGAGATCTAGTAGATCAAACGGGTTAAGTCTACATAGACGTTGATCTTCCTAACTTCGATGGCCGGGGTCGCGACAATGACCGGCTATGTGAAGTTGAGCACCTATTCAAACTCACGCAGATGCCCGAGGATAAGAAAGCTTTGTACGTTGCATGTAAATTAAAGAGCACTGCGTCGATTTGGTGGGAATATGTTCAACGCGACCGGAAGAGAGTGATGAAGGCCTCGATACGCTCATGGCCACGGATGATGCGTATGCTGCTAGAACAATTTAGATACAAAGATTGTGAAAATCAGGTATTATCCCAACAACCCCATCTCGTGCAGCATCAGTATTATTGTTCTAAAATGGAGCCACAACCGCCCCCCAGCCCAGTCAGAAGCGTGCATGTTGTGCCTCTGGAAACGAAAGACCATCAACATATGGAAGTTCCTCTCGACATTTTTAAAGTGGAGGTCATTCATGCAGACACGAGAATCCCTCTCGAAGGTCTTACTAAATCAATTAAGGTTGAAGTCATGGAAGGACAGGACGAGGTATAGTCATCATCCTAGAAATTGTTCAAGTTCCTGATGAAGTTGAGGGAATCGTTATTCCAGGAGTTATGAACGAGGAAGCCGATTCTGTAGAAGCTTCAGAAATTATGGATCTGGGCTTATAGGAATCTAATAGCATCTCTGAAGGTGCCATGCTTACGTTAGCGTTGCCAAAGCTCGTGGTGATCGTGGATGGTGATGATGTGTCGTATATTTTATACGAAGTAGAGCGAAAGTCGAGAGAGAAAAGAAAACGACAGCCTCCAACATTACAAGCAAATTGTATCCCTAACCTGTGGCAAAACTCGAGGTCGAGTTTTCTTTAAGTGGGGAAGTCTGATGTAGGGAGAGAAATCCGTGATTGAGGGCGAGGGGCGAGTGTGTTCATGGAAGATATAGACAGGAGGAAAATAGGCAAAAATGCAAGGAAATGTCATCTAACGACCGGTCGGACGAACGGTCATGCATGCTAAATTTCCTTTGGACAGCGGCCCAACTCGCTGGACAGTTTTTTACCCTAACCGACCGGTCGCCACCCAACTCCGAGGGGTCTAGGCTCCCTGTTGGATCGATCAGCAGACATCTAGAAACTTCTTGCAATTTCGCGAGAACTTTTCGATTTTTCTGATTTCTTTCCTAATTGTTCTATGATTCTTTTCTTAATGCACAAAATAGAATTTTAGGGTTTAGTTTCATTATAAATAACTCTCTTAAACTCGTTTTGTCATTATCTTTTTATTAATATTTATGAAACTTTGAGTTTATATTCTGTTTGCTCGTGGATTCGAGTTGTTCTTCATGGATTCGAAGAAAAAGGTCTTGTGGATTCGAGATTTCCCCTCGTGGATTCAAGGAAGATCGGTTGAGTCTCGATAGATCCGTGGATTCGAATTAGTTATCCCATGAAAGAGACGGTGTTCGATCTCACCCCGCTTTGGTTGCATTACTCCTGAAATCCTCAACTGGACTTCCTCAAATCCATGAGGGAGAGATGATAAAAACAGAAAATAATTCTTAAAAAATCGTAATAATTGATTAAATGATGAATAACATAATTACAATGCTTTAAATAATAAAATAAACCCTAGGAAGAAGCGTCAGACTCCAATCCAACTAAAACACCTAGAAAATGCGACTTACTATAAATAATAAGATAGGTGTCTCTCGTTCCTACTAGATTTCATGGTTTTCAGTCAAAAATAAGAAGTTTCCAATCCAGCAAAACCACCATGTTCTCCTAAATTTTGTGAGCCCTTTTCATGCTAGGATCAACTTCTAAAATCCTGCGGACCAAAAGATATAATCAAATCAAAACTTATTATTTATAGTAAATTCAAATTAAAACTAGGCTAACAACCGACAATCTGATCCGATCTCAAGAACCTGGCATTGGAAATCCGCATAATAGGTTGGTTGGCTTAAGTAGCTCGAGTTACCCAAAATCATATATTATACATCCCAAAACTCATCCCAGATTGGAAGATACAACTATTTTACAGTCCTAATGGCCCGAATCATTTCCATCTCCGATCGGGCTTCCTGTGGTCCATCTTGGCCATGAACATGTCTGCGGCCCGCTCTACATCAGCTCTCCTAGGTGACACAATGGAAGAGTCATCAAGGAATTTCAGTGGCTTGGATCCTCGGACATAAACAATGGTCGAGATCTCCTCATCCGTTCAGTACTCTTCCCTCTTATTAAAAGATAAATACAATTCATCAAAACTCCCAGCTGCGGGGTAGGACAGGAGCCCAAAGATAAGACAGATCCAAAACTCTTGAGTGTGGGAATTGAACACCTGCCTCTGAAACTACTGCGAGACCGTGCGCAAAAGTATTAGGTCAGGCTTATTATTTGTATTTTCAGTTCATCCGGAGGGGATCCTTTGTGAATGGTTAGGATGTCATATAAAAATCATAGAAAAACCAATGTACAACAGATGAGATGAGGGTCCGAAGTGACCCGCTTGCAGCTGCAAGTGCATTGCTTATGCACTCTTCATTCATTGTTGTCAAAGTAATCTCATTGATCAGACGGTCCATATCGCATAATCTAGTAGAAATTTTTGTGGCCCACCATCATCTGACAAATAAATTTGGCCCTCAAATTGATCCGGACGATTGGATTGACTAATTTCACCATTGATCGTTGACCTTTGGCATGTTCTCAACTGCATCACATAACCAATGAGATGAATCAGAGGATAATCTTCTTCCGATTGGGTCAGTCCACCTAATTGTGGACGGTCCTGATGTCCTCTGTTAACATCAAAAAATGGGTAATAGATGATGATCGAGGACCAACTTTAGATCTCCATTGCTTGATCTCCTCTTGAGAGTGGATGGAGTTGATTGAGTGGTATGTAATCACCAAAATGAAATCTGAGGGTACCGGTCGTGCCGACGGAGGACTCTCCGATGCTTAAGTCAGTAGGGAGACTTAAGAAAATCAAATCACGCTAGGGCTTTCTGTGATTGCATGTTGCGTACCTTAGCCAAATAGAGGAATACCTCTATTTATAGGATCATCGGAGAGATTTAGGTAGATCTGTAGATCTTATATATGGGTATAATGACCAGATTTCTTGGGATAATCCTTATCTCATCCGGATCTAACGGATTATTTGGGATAAACCTTATCACATCCGGATCTTTCAAGAATCGATTGTTATCTCCGTACGTCATTGTATGGCAGTGCGAGATGTGCTCAGGTCTGAGAACGTCTGGTGCCTGAGGCTGATGGATAAGCCAAGGGCGACGAATGAGCCGAGGACTATGGATAAGCCAAGGCCGACAGATGAGCAGAGGCCAACGGATGAGCCGAGACCGATGGATGAGGCCGAGGCCTATACTTATTATCTTTGGTGCTGAGGAGCAGTATAGATTAACATTGAGCTATATGCTTATTGGTCCTGATGCTCAGCTCTTATCCTATTATGATTGGCCATCTTATACCGGACACCAATGTTTTAGCATATGGACTTGTCCTTGAGCCCATGGACTTTACTCGTATCATAGGATCAGCTCGAATTTACCCATAACATCCTCGTCATACTGGGCAAAACAACCTGAATTTCATCCCCAAACGGCTTTAATTATACATACACAAATGGTTAGGCCCACTCTAATTAACTGTGGCCATTCTCTATCAATACGTTCCGTATTGGGGCCCATCTGATTTTTTTTTGGATGTTTGGACTTGAGGAGTTCTGCGAGGTGGACTATGTCCCAACATCTATAATATTCAACCGTCCTGATGGTTTCATTGGGAATTTAGTAGTCCTATGTAAGAAACGATCACCTACAACCAGTTGTATGGTGCAACGTCCTTTTTATGCCTTTGCATTTGTCTTTGCATAATAGCTCACTGAAACGATTCAAAGAAAACCAAGGTCCTATGGACCCCACAATAGTGTATTTAACATATCCACACTGTCCAACCAGTTAACCAGATCGTTTTATGGGATGGTCCGAAAAATGAGTTATATCCAAATTTAAAGTGGACCACACCACAAAAGGCAGTGGAACAATGATCTCACCATTAAAACATTCCTAGGGCCCACCGTGATGTTTATTTGCCATCCAAAATGTTCATAAGGTCACAACGACCTGGATGAAGGGTAAAAAAATATCAGATTGATCCAAAACTTCCGTGACCCCAAAAAAGGTTTCAATGGTAGACGTTCAATCTCCTTTTGCATTCTGCAGTTTGGATCTTTCTTATTTTTGGATTCAACCCTTATAACTATGTAGCCAAATAGACAGACGGTTTTGATATAACAGGAACCTCATGGTGGGGCCCACAGAAATTGGTGACCTCAATACACCAGCGATCTCGCTGGTGTGTGGTACACCAGCCAATCCCTTCCAGCGTTGAGATGGTTACAGCAATGCGATCTACTGATAATTTTTTTACCACCATAATATCTAGATGTTTGTTAACTTGAGAAACTGCGAAAACATTTATGAATGTGTTATTAACATATATTTTAAATTTAATTCTATATAATAATTTAAAATAAAAAAATTTAATATTTATTTGTTGACATGATTTTCCCAATAATATTATGAGAAAAGCCTCAAAATTTGAAAAATCTCCCCAGAAATTTTTAGGCCACCCATTACTTTCAATGTCCTTTTTGGTCCTAATCATCCACTGGTGAGGCCTACTTACACCCACCCACCCCTGTTAGTCACATCACAATGTCATCCACCCCCACCATGAGAATCGATACCATAATTTCAGTGTTGGAACGATGCTATCTCCACTCAGTCTACCTCTTAAGCTATGGACTTGAATCGGCCTCAATCTTGAGCTCATGCCTCAAAATCCAGCTGTCATTTTCAACGAAAAGGTATCCACGAATTAATGGTTAGAACTGTTCCGTAAATATGATTTTGGGATAGTGAGTTTCACAATTTAGTCGGCTTAATTTAAATTAATATATGCCCCGTATCCAATCTCTAGGTGTGCGAGACTTTCTAGTGACTCCCATAATAGTTCACCACCATTTGAAAACGTTGGTGACTCATCCTGTAGGGACCGCATCACTTAGGTACGACTTTCTGAATCACCCAGAAGAGGCTCATTTTGCATGGTTTATATCTCTAAATTCAAGCCACTCAGGCAATCCAAGCATTTAATCAATGGCTATAAAATAAAATGTATTAAAAACAAAATTAATTTGTGGTCCAAATTCCAAGATTATTCTAGCGGTCAATGGCCTAGGCTAGCCTGATTTCTGAGCTTGGGCGGAAGCATCAGGCACAAGGGTTGGGTCCATGGCTCTCAATGAAGCACGGGTCAAGTCCAAGATCTGACTCGCTTCGAATCCATATAATGCGGATTTGGATCTTAAAATAAGTCCGATTAGTTAAATGGACCGGCTTTGAATCTTAAAATAGGTCCAATTATTTAAATGGATCAGATATGGATTCACAGGAACATATCTGAGTACCATCCCAATCCGTTTAAGATCGACTCATTGTCACCTTACTGTATATGTTATATTCATGCTGGCCATCCATTTTACAAATTATTTTAGGCATGTCTCAAAATTGAGACATGCCACTCTTAGGTCGACCATACTATAGTAAATAGTGGGATTTGCATAATTTTTCTACTAAATTAAATATATTATATTATATATTTTTTTAGATTTGTAATGGGGTGGATTCAGACCTAGATCCGACCCGAATCTGATGGTTATATGGATTTTGGATCGGAAATGGATCTAACAATTTATAAATGGATCAGATATGGATATCACCTTTTGGATTTGAGTTGGATCCGAATCCAATCGGATTCCATCTACAGATATACGGACTTGGAGCCGGATCCAACCCATTGAGAGCCCTAGTTGGGTCCCGTTTCGAAAGCGAGTCGGGCTTGGACTCAGCTATCTAAAAGCTTGATAACCCAACCTGGCTCAAAAATATGAGAGATCCAAAGCTCGAGTGGACCACATCACATAATGTAGTAGGATTGAACGCCTACCATTGAAGACTTTTATGGGCCATAGAAGTTTTGGATCAAGCTAATATTTGTGTTTTACCTTCATCAACTTCGTTAGATGGCAAATAAACATCATGGTAAGCCTTAGGAAGGTTTCAATGATGGGTATCATTGTCCCCACTTGTCTATGATATGGCCCACTTGAACTCCAAATCTACCTCATTATAGGATTCATACCCTAAAATGATCTCGCAAAATATATGAACGGTGTGGATATTAAACATAACTCATAGTAAGTGTTATGGGTAAATTTGAGCTGACCTTGAGCCACGAGGAAAGCCCACGGGCCCAAGGATAAGTCATCATGGCTCAAACATTGGTGTTAGGCGCCAAATGGCTGACCATAATAAGAAGAGAGCTGAGGACCAGACCTAATGAGCATAGGGCTCATATTACTCCCAAGTGGGAACAGAGGACTAAAGCTAACAAGCCTCGGCCTCATCCCTCATATGTCTGCCTCATCCGTCGGCCTCAGTCTCTTCCCTCGACCTCATCCGTTGGCCTCTTCCCTTGGCCTCGGCCTCGGCTTCTTCCATCGACCTCAATGTACGGAAATAATAACCGACTTCTAAGGAATCCGGGCGTAATAAGGTTTATCCCAAAGAATCCGCTGGATCCAGACGAGATAAGGATTATCCCAAGAAATTCGGGCATCACACTCGTATACGAGATCTATAGATCCACCTAAAGATCCTATAAATAGAGGTACTCCTCTATAGCCTAAGGTACGCAATAACACACAACCCTAGGGTGATTATACTCTCATCAGTCCCTGTACTGACTTAAGCATCGGAGGGCCCTAAGCCGGCACGATCGGCGGCCTCCCTCACGATCTTGCCTTGTGATTGCAGGTTCTACATCGTCCATCTTTGTGTGGCCCTCGAATGATGAAGATCCACTATTGATCCATGATCATCATCTGTTGACCAGTTTTTGCCGTCAACATATTGGTGTCGTCTGTGGGAACGACTAGATCGTTCTCATCTATCTTTTTCTTTATCTATCAATCATTTTTCCGTTTCACCTCATCAATGGCGAGATTCAAGAGTCCAAACGCAATATCCACCTCCATGAGACAATCAATAGCAGTCAAAGGAGTTGCTTCCTACCAGTCTATCCATCATGCATGACACCTCATCATTAATGGACAACCCATAGTTGGATGTCTACACCATTCCTCCATCTCATGTATTAGATTAAGGTAGACCATCTATTCAACCGTCCAACAAGAGCCTTACACATGCAATCTCCAAGTCATCCATTATAGGATGATCGTTCATCCTTCAAGCCATCCATCAAGCAAAACAGCCTAGTCAAGCATTTAATTAAACTCTAGCAAACCATGGTCTAGCAATATTTTCAACATATCAATTGTCCATCCCACTCATCCATCGAGATGGAAGCCCTCTCTCTCAACTCCCACACATCACACATGTCCAGAAAGTTGTCCATCTCCATCCCTCTCACGTCTTGTGCAATGGAGAGTTCCACATTGTCACACATACTTTCATCAAGCAAGAAAAAAGAAAAAAAAAATAGAAACAAGATGTTTCCGTCATGGAATTTTAACTAGAAATAGAAACAGAAAAGTTATTCCCATTTTTGGATTTTCGGGCTAATTCATGGGGCCCACTTTGATTATTTTTGAAAATTCGTTCCGTCCATATTGAAAAACGGCTCGATGCTGAGAAAACCCAACAAATTTCACGATGATCTGAGCTACGGATTGATCATGGTAGCCAAAACAAGATGAACTATCTGAAAGTTTCCTAATTTCCGCCGACTTAACTGGGAAGCACCCCTCAAAAAGCTCCAAGACAAGTTCACCTATACAGAGCAGCTTTATCAAGGTATAGGGATCGGCCTCGGCCTCTTCCTCTTCCCTCAGCCTCATCCATTGGCCTCTTCTCTTGGCCTTGGCCTCATCCGTCTACCTCTTCCTTCAACATCGGCCTCATCTGTTAGGCTCCGGCCTTAGCGACAAAAAGAGAAAGACTGAAGAGGCCTCATCCTCATACCAAAAGAAGAAAAACAAGGATCAACAAGACTGCTCCCTTAAAAGACATAACAACTCTCCGCGTCGGTTGAATCGACCATAGAGGGATCGATCACCTAGACGGCTAAGTCCAAGATTGTACTGCTAGATAGCCAACTTAAAAATCATTTTATGATTAATTGATTTAAAGCCTCAACTGCCTCTTCGGCGAACTTTAACTGAGCACAGTCCGCTTAGACAAAATGTATCTTGAAAGCCTCAGCTGCCTTTTCAAACGAACTTCAGCTGAGCGCAATCCGCTTAGACAGATTATATCCTAAAAGCCTTAGCTGCCTCTTCAGGAAACTTCAGCTGAGCACAGTCCGCATAGACAGAGTGATCAATCATGAAAGAAGATGCCTCCTCAGCGCGCTCCAACTGAGCTCAGCTCGCTTAAACAGACTGAGGACTTACCCGATGAACAAATACGTGCAAAAAGCTAAGAGGGCCAATAACTGCGTAGAATTTTTTTTTTATTTACTAGATGACCACTCAGCACTAAAGATTGAGCGAAACAGTCTACCATTGAAAGAAGTCAGCAAAGCATCACATCTACAAGGTAAAGTGGAAAATATTTTTTCATTAATTGTCACAAAAAGCAAAAAAAATAGTTTGTTTAGATTGGTTGTTCATAAGCTTAATGAGCCACTAAAGCAACTAAAAATTTGCTGTGCAAAAAAAAAAAAAAAAAAAAAATCTTTCCAGATAATCCAAGAACAAAATTCAAGTTCTGTACTCAAACTTTCTAACCATAGAATTGGTGGGCTACTGTTATAGGTAAATTCAAGCTGACCTTAGGTCATGAAGAAGCGCACAAGCCTAGAGACAAGTCCTCAGGCTCAAACACTGGTGTCAGGCACAAGACAGCTGACCATACTAGGAAGAGAGCCAAGGACCAAAACTAATGAGCATAGGGCTCATACTATTTCCAAGTGGGAATCAAGGACTAAAGCTAACAAGCCTCGGCCTCATCCGTCGGCCTCGACCTCATCCATCATCCGTCAGCCTCAGCTCTCGGCCTTAGCCTCTTCCCTCAGCCTCATCCCTCAGCCTTGGCCTCTTCCATCGGCCTCGATGTACGGAGATAACAACTGACTTTCGAGAAATCCATGCATGATAAGGTCTATCCCGAAGAATCCGCTGGATCCAGATGAGATAAGGATTATCCTAAGAAATTCAGGAATCACACCCATATACAAGATCTACGGATCCACCTAAATCTCTTTGATGATCTTATAAATAAAGGTATTTCTCTATAGCCTAAGGTACGCAATCACACACAACCCTAGAGTGATTCTACTCCCATCGGTCCTTGTACTTAAGCATGAAAGGGCCCTCCGCAGGCACAACTAACACCCCCTGATCTCCTTTGATGATTATAGGTCACTCCATTAGCGCCATTCATTCTCACGTGGACACCGAACGACGAAGATCTACCGTTGATCCTTGATCAACATCTGTTACCTATTTTTTAGCATTAACAATGAGGCCCACTTTGCCACATCAACACACAATCGGCTTTCACTGGATCTACACCAATGGTAGTGCTGTAACAAATCCACCAACTGCAAATCTATGTCAAGTCACCGGCGCAGTTCATGTGATGGGAAGCTAGGTGGGGCTGCCATGATGTTTGAAATCCATCTTGTTCAGTCCGTTTTTCCATATCATTTTAGTAAATGAACCTAAAAATAAAGCAGATCCAAAACCTAAAATTAAATCAGATCCAAAACTAGCTAGGTGGGCCGTATGTAAGGAAATAGTGAGTATGAACATCCACTGTTTAGACATTCATGGGGCCACGGTAGTTTTGCATCAGGCTGATATTTATGTTCTTTTAGTTCAACCCAATAGGACTGAACTTACGAATGGTGGCCATTTCCCTACCCACCTTTTTTTGTGGTTCGGCTCACTTGAGTTTTAAGTCTACCTGATTTTTTAGAACATGTCCTAGCATGATCTGAAAAAATAGATGGATGAAGTTGATTTCTCACAAACATCATGGTGGGCCCCACCTTATCGAAGTTCCTAGCAGTCAAATCACGTTAAATTCGGAGCGGATTTCTTGCCAAAGCCTTTTGCAGCTACTGGATGATGGTAGGGCACACCATGATGCTCATGAGAAATCCACCTCCTCCGTCCATTTTGAGTGCTCATTTTGTGACATGCGACAAAAAATGAGGCATATCCAAAACTATAGTACCCAAACAAGAGAAAATAGTGGAGATTCAATGAACACTGTTGAAATAGTTGTGAGTTTTTTTTTTTTTTTTTTAGTTCATCCTAGTGGAGCCTTTTGTAGTGGGCTTGGCTCAGGTTAGACTATTTTAGCCCATTATGGGCTCAGGCCAGGTTTGGAAAAATGTTGAAGAAGGCAAGCATGGCTTGGACAAAGCTTGGCTTGGCCCTAACCCGTCCTGTTGACACCCCTAAGAATAATATTATATTCTCATGTCATTTTTTTTTCTTCTAATGCTCCATCCATGCTCACCCATTTGGATGGTCCGGCTCACCAAAGTCGTGCAATGTGTACAATTGAAGAGTGGCTACTATTTTTAAATGGTGATAAGCATTCATAATCTAAAGCATCTAAATCCATCGAACTATGCATCCATGTTGAAATTTTACTTCAATTGGGTTGGTTAAATAGAATAATAGAAATGATAGAGTGCTGCACTATACACTTTTGGTCAAATTTAAAAGAAATTTGAATTTTGTTTTCCTTCCAAAATTTTTTGAAAAAGTGAAAATTCTTCTAAAATCTTTAGTTCTTAGAGAGAAAGAACTAAAGGGGTTTATAAGCTTTAAATTCTCTAGTATTCTTAATTGAAGAATAGAGAGAGAAGAAGATTAATTGGCTTGTGTGCAGTGAAACACACGCTCGCGTTAGTGCATGCAGTCATGGACGTGGGCTTGATCGGAGTCGCTACTTGGGTGAGTCGGGGCTGAACGAGTCACGACTGGATTTGGGGCTCAGTGAGTCAATCTGAGTCACTCCAGTCTTTTAATCATGGGTCTGAAAGCCAGTCCATGGCCTATCTATTGATGGATTCGTTCATATTCTGCATGGGGCATGAGTGGGCCTGTGCAGATGCTCGAGCTGGGCCTTTTTGGAAAATGTTGTTGGTCGGCCGTCCCCAAGCCTGCTTGTTTATGAATTGTGGTTGGAAAAATCAAGACTTGGGCTGGACCCATGGGCCAAAAGTCAGTAGGAAGATGGGCCGTACAAGGTTGAACCATGAAACTCGGCGGCCAGGCCAAGTCTTTGTGGGTCCTACTTGAACTGGTGAATTTGTAGTCATGAGGAATGATGCGTTGAGCTTTTTTGAACACTCTAATGTTCGATCCAATCGTTAAAAATTAATACATGGTTGTTCTATGTCTACTCGACCATTACAAATTGGATTAGATCGTTCTGATGCTTGAAGCTGTAGGATTTGGCCACTTGCTCCAACCATTAGATATTTCTATCCGACCTACGGCTCCCAACTTGGGTTCGGGTTGATACGACCCAATTGACCCAACACAAGTTCGTGTTGGGTTGGGCTGGGCCATCAAGGTCATTGGGTTAGAAAAAGCCAACCCGATTTGAAATTCAGTTGGGCTCTGGTTGAGCAATTCCAGGTCCCATCAGACCATTTTTCTTTTTGAAAGATCAGGCCGGGTTGGGAATATATCACATGCATTTGGAATGGGTTGTGTCAATTTGGGTCTGAGTATGAAGGAATCGGTATTGGGTTTGGGTTGGAATTTGGGTAAGGTCGGGTTGTGGGTTGGGTCCTCTTTGAGGTCTGGTCATGGTCAGGTTAACCCCCAACTGATATAGGACGGGTCACAGACGTAAATGTCGGGATGGACTAAAGTACGGACCAAAGAAAGGAGCCGAGCTCAAGAAAATTTGACTGCGCATAGTTCGGCCGGCCAATAGTTCTGATTGAACAGTCAAAACCAGATCAAACACCTGTTGATTTTGGCCGAAATTTTGTCCAAACTCTCTTGATAGATTTTGTCATTTCTGGGCGGCCAAATTTCCCTGGTTGACTGGCCAAACAGACCCCAAAATGTATAGAGAGTTGGCTGAGGACTTTTGACTGTTTTGGCCATTTTCAGCCGGCCGACTGATCTGTTGATCAACCAACTTCCAACTTGGCCGCCAAACCGATCGAGTCGACAGGCTAATATGCTCCGTAGATCCTGCACAAAAAATCTGTTGGCTTCCGTTTTTTATTAGGATTCTTTCCCTTATGCAATTAGGGCTTGCTTATAACTATTTAAGCATTTTAACGTTGTTTAAGTTTTATCATTCATTATTATTAATCAAAATTTGACTTTTGTCGTTCTTCATCTTGTGAATTCGAGATTTTTTTCTCGTGGATTTGAGGAAGCTCCGTTGACGATTTCAGAGAGCTCTATGTTTTCGGAGTATTTATCTCGTGAGCTATGGTGATTGATCTCACTATGTTCATCCATGCGTCAAGTGGTATAAGAGTGAGGACTTCCCTTAAGCTAATGGCAACTAACAAGGTTTGGACAAGAATCCTGCGAACGGTGATCTAGGGATTCAATATCTTGCGGAGAGGATGGAAGCTCTCCACCGAGAGAGATAGTTAGTCACGCAAGTGTTGCAGGCAACCCTCGACCGTATTACGAATACGCTAGTTCCGCCCCAAGCCCAAGGCGACGCTCAGCCACTCGAGATCGTTGTACAACACAACCCCATTTTCTGTCTAACGTTGCCGATGGCAAACCGCAAGGCTACTCCAGATGAGTCGAGCTCCAGCGACGAAGACGTCGGTGGGTCGTGGCCTAATGACCGATCCATGGAGACGATTGACTAAACCGTGTTGAAAGAGACTATTAAGATAAGTACGAACTTCCCGGTCTTAATGGTTTATTGCATATAAAAGATTTCCTCAGCTGGTTAACCAAAGTAGAGCGGTACTTTAATTACATGTATGTGCCAGAAGAAAAGAAGGTAAAGTTGGTTGCATTCAAGTTGAAATTCGGTGCTTCTGTATGGTGGGAGCAATTACAACTTTCATGTGCCCGACAGAACTAGGCGTCCATCTAATCATGGTAGCGAATTAGACGCCTTCTTCGATCGCAATTCCTTTCGAGCGATTACTAGCAAGTGTTGTTCCAGCAATATCAAAATTGTCGATAGGGGAATTGGACTATAGTAGAACATATCGAAGAGTTCCAGTGGTTGGCATCGTAGAACGAATTGGCGAAATCTGAGTCACAAAAAGTGGCATGGTTTATTGGCGATTTACAACTCATAATTTAAGATCAGGCTCAGATGTATCCGATCTGGACCATCAACGAGGTGGTCCAATTGGCTAGTAGGGTAAAGACATAACTAGTAAGAGCCACTGATCGAGCCTACCCCGCAACACGGACCCCTACAATGGGCCCCACACAAGATATATACAATGCTGGCCAAAGGTAAGGAACTTGTAGGGGGTGTCCTCAACCTCCTATAGTCGCAAGCCGTGAAACAAGAAGCGACCTATTTAGGCCTCAACGTACAGCGCCAACGGTAGTGGGTCTGAGCAAGATTTTAAATTTTTATGGTCGGCCGAAGCTAGACCATTGTTTCCGTTGTGGCCAGCCTGACCATCCATCCAATACATGTCCTCAATGCCCTGTGGCCCATTTAGCCATCAATGAAGGGGGCGTTGAAGATGAAACCATCGAAGGAAACCTAGTATTTAATGAGAATGAACAAGCCATTAATGAAGAAATTGGCAATGAGAACTGGGTAGATGAAGATCACGGTTAGTCCTCAGTCACGAGGTGGTTCCTATACATGCTAAGGAAGTAGGTTCACTCGAAGCGACACAATATATTTCCATACCTGGTGCACTGTGAACGACAAGGTCTGTAATGTCTTTATAGACAGTGGTAGTAGTGAGAACATTTTCTTAAAAATAATGGTGAACAAGTTGCGGCTACCTACAACGAAGCATCCTACCCCTTGCTCAATCGACTGAATAAAAAAGGTGAACGAAACCAAGGTAACCAAACAATGCACTATGTCATTTTCACTTGATAGAAATTATAAAGACCAAGTACTTTGTGATGTGGTTGACATGGAGACTTGTCACCTATTACTTGGGCGGCCATAAAAATCGAATCGTAATGCGACCCACTAAGGATGAGACAATGTCTACATCTTCGCCAAGGACGGTTGTGAGACAATCCTTGCCCCCATGAAATCGGAGAACCACCACGAAGCTTATAAAGTGGACGGGAGCTCTCTTCTAGCCATTTGGGATTTCTTGGAGGAATCCAAGGAAAACTACAAGGTGTGTGTCGTAGTAGTGAAGGACGAGGAATCGGAGTCCTCAAGCATTCCCTCGAGTCTGAAACCCTTATTGAATGAATTTAAAGAAATATGGTCTAAAGAATTACCGAATGGATTGCCTCCTATGAGAGACATCCAACACCACATCGACCTTGTCCCCGAGGCTAGTTTGCTCAACCGGCCACACTATTGGATGAGTCTGAAAGAGTATAAGTTACTTCAGGGATCAGTGAAGGAATTAATCTGTAAGGGTCTTCTAAGAGAGAACATGAGCCTATGCATTGTGCCAACTTTGTTAACTCCTGAAAAAAGATAAGAGTTGACGCATGTGTGTTGACAGCCAGACAATTAATAAAATCACCATTAAATATTGGTTTTCAATACCACAATTGGACGACATGGATTTAAAGAGTGAGTACCATTAGATTTGTATCTAGCCTAGTGACGAGTGGAAAACAACCTTCAAGACCAAGGGTTGTATAAGTGGCTGTTTATGCCTTCGGTATATCAAATGCACCAAGCACTTTTATGCGCCTATGAATCAAGTGCTGAAACAGTTAATAGGCTGATTTGTGGTACTTTGATGACGTCCTGAGATATAGCTAGAGTAAGTTAAAGTACATGGATCATCTCAGGTAAGTGCTACAAGTGTTGGCCGATAACAAACTATATTTGAATATGAAGAAGTGTAGTTTTTTAACCGAGCGACTATTGTTTTTGGGGTTCGTTGTGATGTCCATAGGCATCCAAGTGGACGAGGAGAAAGCTTGGGCTATTCGAGTTGGCTGACCCTGATGAATATCCACAAAGTGTGGAGTTTTCACGGGCTAGTGACATTTTTATCATCGATTTGTCCGAAACTTTAGCACCATCATTGTGCAAATTACAGATTACATGAAAAAAGGACCGTTTCAGTGGATTGGTGAGACTGACAAGAGCTTTGTTGAAATCAAGCATCGGTTGTCTACAACACCGGTCTTGGTTCTTTCCAATTTCGACAATCTGTTTGAGGTGGAATGTGACACCTCATATATGGTGGTATTCTATCTCAGGAAGGCAGACGAGTAGCATTATGCAGTGAGAAGCTCAACGATGCATGAAAGAAGTGGTTGACGTATGAGCTTGAGTTATATGTAGTGGTCCAAACACTACGACATTGATACCATTATCTCATCCGGAGAGAATTTGTTCTCTACACTGACAATTAAGCTTTAAAGTTCATTAACCCCACATCGGGCTTATAAGTTGATTATAGACTAGAGATTTGAGACGGATGGTGATCCATGACCTTAACCCTGATCCAAACCCTTAACCATGATCCTAAACTATATCCATACCCTTAAACATGATCCCAGTAGAAACCTTAGCTAGACCCTGATATGCATGGATGGGTCAACCCGATGAGCCCACTTGACTCACCCAGGCAGCTCACTAGGCCAAACCTAAACAGTTCAAAACCTAAGAACCAAAGTCCAAGCCCATTCGCAGAAGACAACCCGGACAGAAAGCATACCATATAACGGCCTACGAGTCCATGCATCAGGATGAAAACCCCCGCCAAATTTGGGAGAAAACGGTATACTAGGCGGCGGCCTACCCGCCGCCCAATGTAAAGCTCTCTCCCAACTTTGGCCAGCTGTCATCGGTCCACGTCAAAAAGCAACTCCTCGGCTCATCTGACGTGGAAGGTCCCAATTACCTCACTGCCCCTCATACCAACCGAACCTAAGTCTAAGCCTAATCTCATATTCATGATTGCCCCTAAAGTTGTCAATATTCATAAGGAAACTAGGGCTAGGATTGCTATAAATACCCCCGTCATTCCCTCATTTCAATAACAACAATCACCCACAACAATCCTCAACAACCAATAGCCTCTTCCTCCTTCCCTTTGGTCTTTAAGCCTTAAGCCCCTTAGTCATCTAGCCATTGTTAGCCATTTAGTTCAGTCATCCCTCCACCAAGGAGAGTGAGAGTGAGAAAGTGAGTCAAGCATTGATATGGTTTAACTCAACCTTTAGCTTAGTCTCTTGAGTCAATTCATTCCCATCTAACCACTCAGATCGATCCTTGTGACACTACCGTCCACCTAAGCCTCCAGTTTGTAGTTAATTTTAGTCGACCATGCATTAGTATCATGCAACATTTACTCTCTTATCACCCCTTCCCCATCTCATCCATAACATTCATCATAACATTTTTAGTTTGCTCAAGCGTATGCCTTGAGGCTTGTCGAGTTATCTCATATCCTGCCCATAAAAAACTTGGGTTGACTATCCACATCATCCATAGCATTCATCATAAGCGTATCCCTAGTCAGCTCAAGTGTATGCTCTGAGGCTTGCCGAGTTATCTCGGATCTTACCCATAAAAAACTTGGGTTGACTAGTCACTTTGCACAACAAGTCAGTGAGTCAAGATAGGTGCGTTGGGCCCGAGACACTGCTTGACTAAGTGATGATCCAGTAGACATGGCATTTAACATACACAACCTTAATGAAAGTGCAATAACCGGAACTAATCCTCAGACTTGGCATTACCCTGTGAAGTAGAGACCGTACACATGTACAGGCAGAATGAGTGCCTAACTCATTCCCTCTCTATAACCGCGGTCCATACCTTGAATCTCTAGTAGCAGATCAATGAGTCATCTTAAGGCTAAGGATGTTTAGATCCCTGATTTTAAGCATTTCTACAGGGTCTACCTGACTGTAGATTCGAAGTAATTGGCTAATGGCAACTCCAGTCTTTATAAATTCATTTTTCAATCATCTTCAAGTACAAAAGCCTTCAAAATAGGCAAACCCGTGAAAGGGAGCACGTATCAACCCCTTGGGCAATCTAATGCGCGAGCCTCGCTCCCGTTCACAGAATAACGACTCCACTAGGGATGCACTAGCCACCCTAGTCTGACCCGACTTGAAAAATGGGATTTCGCCAGGTCTGAAGACTAATCACTCTTGCATGTTTCTACATTAGCATTCATTTCATTCAATCGAAAGTCTTAAAAAAAAGAGAGAAAATTTCCCAAAAAAAAAAAACATAAAAAAAAAAACCACCATGCCTCAACAAGTCCGTCGGTCGCAAATCGAACCTTCGTAGCATTATTCGCACCAGATCACAAATAGCCATGGCTAACCTAAGAAGACAAAGTCCATCAATTCCCTACACTCGACATGCAGGATGCTCAGCCTCTACAAATGCAGCCCGCTGAAGTCGTACCGGCCGCCTGTGTTCAGGAATTAACACAAGGATTGAAAGCGATGTAAGAGATGTTTCTCTAATTCATGCAAGCCCAAAACAGCCCTGTCCAGCAATCTAGTCGGCCTGGGTCAACGACGACCACAACAAGCCAATTTTTCATCCAGCTTCCAGTTCAGTACAAGCACAACTGTCGGAATCTGCACAAGATTTCCTGCCATCGGCATAGCCCTCCAATACAGGGCACCTTCTTCAAAACTCTCCCGTAGTCGGGAGCCAGCTTTAAAGCAATCTCGGAGCAGGCCTTTCCGACCAATCTTAGAGCAGTCCTGTCGCAGGGACCTCCAGTCAATTCCCAGTCAATCTCACAGCAGAAGTTCCTAGTCAATTCCCAATCAACCCCGGAACAGAAGTTTCCAATCAATTTCTAGCACATCCCGCAACAGGGATTTCAAATCGATTTCCAGTATGGACAACACTGGTGGATGCCCACAATGGGGGTCGGTGTCATGCCCATTTCAACTAGCGGAACGTGACGGATACCCAACAAGGGGGTCACATCCCAGCTTAATTTCAATCATCAGTTCAATTTTAGCCTTAAGCTTAATTACCAATTCAATATTAGGAAGGCATTTGGCATCTCTAGAAATAAGAGCTTATTGGCTTATTTCTATATATAAAAAAAAGAACTTTTACACCGTTTGATAAAAGTCTGATAAAGTGCTTATTTGTTTAGAAAGTAGTTAATAAGCTCTGATTTAATAAGTTGGAGAGGGGTTACTTTTTGAAACGGAGCTTATTTGGCTTAAGCGAGTAGATAATTTAGACTAATTTTTGAACAAGTTTGCCCTTAAACTTTTCAAGTAATTCCCATGTTACCCTCTTATCTTCTCTTTACCATTTCCTTAAGAAAAGGCCACGTGATGAACGACCCCTAGTGAAGGTGGGCCCCACATGATGAATGACCCATATCAAAGGTGGGCCGACATAATGCACAGTCACATCAAAGGTGAGCCCCACATGATGGATGGCCTGCTTCAAAGTGTGGTCCCGCATGATGAACGATTCACATCAAGTAGGCCCCACCTGATGATGGTCCACATCAAAGGTGGGACCCACACGATGGATGATGGACATTGAATGTGGGACCACATGATGGAAGATTGACATTAAGGTGGGCCCACATAATGAATGACCCATATTGAAGGTTGGGCCCCACATGATGGGCGGTCCATAACAAAGGTGGGACATACAGGATGGATGGTGGACACCAAAGGTGGGTCTCACATGATGGACTATCTACATCAAGTGGGCCCCACATGATAGATGGCTCCACAACAAGGGTGGGACCCACGTGATGGATGTTCCACATGAAAGGTAGGACCCTACGTGATGGATGGTGGATATTGAATGTGAGACCACATGATGGAAGGTTGACATGATGAATGGTGTACATCAAAGGTTGGGCCCCACATGATGGATGGTCCACAGCCAAGGTGGGACCTACATGTTCACTGTCTACGCTCCACTGCACAACCCGTACCATTTGAGTGCTTAGTTTGGCAACCTATCCATCTTGAATGGAGACCGTTGGTTTCGTTCTTCTAAACCATCCATTTCTTTTGCATGTACGACCCACTTGATCAACGGATTAGATTAGGATCATTCAACTGGGAAATAGGGGTTTCCACGATTTCAGGTTGGGCCGCCGGAACCAAATTTTCAGGCTCGAACCTTTTCAACGGTAAGCATCCAATGCTAACTGTTTCCTCTGGTGTGGTCCACCTGAGAGTTAGATATGTCTCATTTTTGTGATCAGGACCTAAAATGAGCTATAAAAATAGATGGACAGCGTGATATATATATATATATATATATATATATATATATATATATAGACACTAGCTAGCGTCATCCCAGGCTGCACAAACCCAGCGCGGGTTTCGTGGAAAGCCCTTCGCACGCAGTTTGTGCGCTGGGATGCTAGGTAGAGCCCACCGTGATGCTGGTGAGAAATCCAGTCCGTCCATCCGGGTTTGAAGTTAATTTTAAAACTTACAGCAAAACATTAGACGTATTCCAAACTTGACCGTTCCACACGAGAGGAAATAGTGGGGATTCAGTGACCACCATTGAAACATGTGTGGCGGCCACAAAAGTCGCGTATCAAGCTAAGTTTTTAGTAATTTCACTTCATCACAGTGGGAATAACCTTATAAACGGTTTGGATGGTATATTAACATCAAAGGTGGAGCCCAGGAAGGTTTCATTGCAAGGAAACGCTTTCCCAAGTTTTTTCTCTGGAATGGCCCACTTGAGTTTTGGATCACCTCGTTTTTTGTTGCACGTCCTTAAATGATCTCTCAAAACGTATGGACGGAGTGGATTTCTCACACACATCACAGTGGGCCCCGCCTAGCATCCCAACGGTGCGGCCCTTACCATGCGGCCCACCTTGATGTATGTATTATGTATCCACTCCGTCGATCCGTTTTTCCAGATCATCTTAGGTCATTATAAAAAAATATTAAGAAGATAATATTATCAGGTGGACCATACCATAAGAAATAGTGGTGATTGACCATCTTACCATTAAAAACTTCTTAGGCCGCACCTTCATGTTTCTGTATTGTTTATTTACCATCCAAAATCTGTTGATAAGGTCACATGAGAAGGTAAAAAAAAGATATCAGCTTCATCCAAAACTTCTATAGACCATTAATGGTCAATAAATACTGTTTCTTATGTTATGGTCCATCTGATGATTAGATATGATTTATTTCCGATAGAATCCCATAAAATGATCTGGAAAAATTTATGGAAGGCGTGGATACATAATACATACATCAAGGTGGGCCCCACTGTAACCCACGGTAAGGGCCGCACTGTCTTGGGTGCGGCGCAGGAACTTCTTCGCATGAAACCCGCGTCGCCTCCGTTGAACACACGTCACTCCCACGCGCGAATCCTCCCATCACTTCTCAGACGAGCGAGAACCCGAGTCGGAAGTCGTCTTCCCATCGAGATCGATCTCAGCTCGATTCAGAAGAAAAAGAAAGCTTTCAAATCACTGCGAAGAGAACAAGAAAAACGAGAAAGAAAATCTCTCCATCAATCGAAAAATCTCACCATTTCGATCAGAGATAGATAGAGATTTTTCATCTAATTAGATGGATTTCAAACTCGGCCGTATAAATCTAAATGCTGTCGCTCAGGTATTCTCTTATTCGATTCATCCTCTTCTTTCTACTATATTTTCCCTCTTGTTTCTTCCTTCTCTGTTGCATTCGATGCCGTTAGGGTTTGATCGTTTGGCGCTGAGAAGTTCTGGTTTTATTGACATTTTCACTTCTGATTGCGGTTCTCTGATTTGTATTTTTATACAATTGGGCATGGGCTTTGGAATAGCTGTGGTTGTGCTCTGCTTATATCATGTGAATTCTATGCCTACGGGTGGGCCAATCATGCTCCCAAGTTCAGTTTAGGGGCGTGTTTGGATTGACAATTGGATTGAATTGCAATGTTTCTGTTTTAGTTTTGTATGTAAATGAAATGATCAACGAAGGGATGGTGCCAGTTTAGTTCAGAACGATGAGCAAACTTCTAATCACAATTCATGTGTTTCAAGTTGGACTTGGGATGATTATAATGTCGATTTGGGAGCATATGATATTCCCATAACATGCTTCGACTCTCAATATTTACCAAAACGTTCCTCTGACTATATGGATGGAGGATGAAAAGTTGAAATATCCCTGATGGGGAGATTTTCGCAGAACCGGAAGCCTCGTCGTTCCATGGTGTGGATGGAAATTATGCTCTGAAAAATCAGAAGCTATGTTGGCCCTAACATGTTGTATTTCTGAAAATCCAAGCCAATCACTAGTTGCATGAACTAATTTTAGGCAAAGGCATAAAAAACGAGCTGCATCAGTGATTTAGGTGGACCATATGATTGGAAACAGTGTACATGGGGATGCCCACCCTCTAAACTGTTTCCCTTTGTGTGATCTGCCTGAATCATGGATTGTCCTCATTTTTAGGCCCTTGGCCTAAATTATTTGTGGAATCTAATGGTTGGAGTGGATTTCTTATAATCTTCATGGTGGGCCCTGTAAAAAAATCAATGTTGGACATCTCTTCCAACTGTTTCCTTCGGTGTGCGCATTTGAATCACAGGTCAGCTTAGTTTTTTTGCCATGGGCCCAATGTCGGATTACTAATGGTTGGAGTGGGTTTCACATACGCATCACGGTGGGCCTTGCTAAAAATTGGTATTGACGTCCTTCCATCAACTATTGCTTGAAGAGATTACGGAAGTGGATTGTGTGGTGTGCCACACACCAACAACCGCAGTGGTGTGTTGATGTCACCGAGTTCTATGAGCCCAACCATGACGTATGTGTTATATCCACACTGTCCATCCATTTGCGGTATCATGTTAGGGCATGGGCCAAAATACGAGATAGATCCAAAGCTCAAGTCGACCACACCACAGTAAGTAGCGAGGACAATGACATCGACCGTTAAACCTTCTCAGGGCCCACCATGGTGTTTCTTTTCCATCCAACCTGTTCATTAGGTTACACATACATGGATGAAGGGAAAGCACAAATATCAGCTTGATCCAAAGCTTATGTCCCAAGAAGTTTGCAATGGTAGGTGTTCAATTCCCATTGCGTTCAATGGTATGGTCCACTTGAGCTTTGGATCTGCCTTTTTTTTGCCCATGCCCTAAGATGATGTTGCAAAATGGATGGATGTTGTGGATATAGCACATAAATCATGGTGGGACCCACAGAACTTGGTGACGTCAACACACCATCGAGGCCCAGTGCACACCACACAATCTGCTTCCAGAGATTTAGCTTTTGTACATGCGGTGGCGTCCTTCCTGCGACTGATTGAAGAGATCTAGCTTTTGTATATTAAAAAAAAAATAAATTATGGGAGGCACACCTAAGCCCACTGCAATGTGTATGTAAAATCCACTCCGACCACAGTTGTGTAATCCCACATTAGGCCCAAGGCCAACAGATCAGGTTGACCTATGATTCAGATGTGCCTCACTAGAGGAAACAATTGAGAGAGAGATGTCCAACATAGATTTTTTACCTGCCCCACCGTGAAGATTATAAGAAATCCACTCCAACCATTAGATTCCACAAAAAAACATTTAGGCCTAGGGCCCAAGAATCGGGACAATCCATGATTTAGGTGGGTCACACAGAGGGAAACAGTTTGAATGATGAGCATTATTGTGTAAACTGTTTCTAATTGTATGGTCCACCTAAATCACGGATTGGGCTTGGTTTTGATCCCACACCTAAAATTTTATAATGCAACTATTTATTGGATTGGATTTTTGGAAATATAATAAGTTAGGGCCAACAAAGCTTTTGATTTCTTGGAGCTCCGCAACAGAGAAAGACATGGCTTTGGGTTCTGCGTAAGTCTCTCTATTAAGGGTAATTTTGACTTTTCATCCCCCATTTGTACCATCAGAGGAACGTTTTTGTAAATATGGAGAGTCAAAGCATGTTATCTGAATATCATATGCTCCCAGAAAATTTCGGGTAACCCACCCGGGGAAACATAGAAGAAATTAAAACTTTCCTTAAATTTTGTGATTAAGATCCCCAATTGGATGTGTCCAAGTTTCTATAAAAAAGGAAACCTCAATCTGAAGGCTAGGATTTACTTGATCAAAACCTTCTCGATGTGTAGATTTTTCTGTTGCCAATCTTCTAAACTAGAAAGTCTCTCCCAAATGGAGGATAAGTGTGGCCTAACATGGCTAAGGGAGACGCATGCCGTCCACATGGGTGGACTGCACACGTGTCATGCTTGTCATGGAGGTGGGAAGAGACTTGGTGATCTCTCTCTCTCTCTCTCTCTCTCTCTCTCTCTCTCTCTCTCAAAGGCTCTTTCTATTATGTCTAGAGTTCCTCTCCCTCTGGGATATGATCTATTTATAAAGAGGAGACTAGCGTTTCAAGTAGACGTCAGTTACGGTACTTTATCACCCTACAATATTCCACATGCTCTACTACATTGGAATCTTGTGATCCCGCCTTATCACATGCGTTTATATTTGATCCAATCCTTCTACTGTCATAACCATTCACCAAAGACTCAATGCTCATGCAAATTAATTGGCGGACCCTCAGATACAGATTTTCAAATCATCATCAAGTGCAATAAAAAACATTTTAACAGTTAAAATAAAAGTTTAATGGTAGAAAACACTTAGAAAACCTTTTAAACCTTTTGAGTATTGGGCCCAGCCAAAAAACTACTTGATGAACATCCGATCTCCTAGTTCTAAGCTATAAGTTTCTAGGAAACTAGTGGATCCCTTGTCAGCCGATGTGAGTATCAATGGACCTTGATGGATGCACCTAGCTACACTCATTATTGGCCACCCGATGACCCTGTAAGCGAGCCAAAATAGGCATATAATCGATACCTTAAACACTCATATGGCCTCAAGTCTAAGGATCAATCAGATCTTGTGCACAAGTCGATCATAGTCAGGCATAATGGGCCTCCCAGTTTAGATACTTGACCTCGATCCACCAATGCAAGTGTCCAACGTATCCAAACAAGGAGCCTATATCCATTAAGGTACTTAAAATGGTTATGTAACAACCATTATAAAAAAAAGGCTCATAACATTATTACGGGAAAAAGGGCCTGTAACGGCCATTTGGGGGCCGATACAGTTTTTCTTAAAAGCAGGTTGTAACTAACGGCCGTCATGGCCCGTATTGTAACGATAATGACGGTTACGACCATTGTTACTATTGTCGAATACCTTGATATCTATGGTATACTCACAGTGCTATGTGGGGTATAGGGCGAAGGCATTTCGACTTGTCGTCATGTCTGATGGTGGAGACCTTTCATCCGGACTTGTCATCAATCCCCTTACATAGAATGACCACATCTATAATCATCATGATAATAACCACTACATGTTTGTCTTACAACCTACTAGATGGTCATGGAACAATAAGGTGCTTAGATCATAGCCCACAACTCTCCCTTGGTTAGTGACTATTGTGTCCAAGCTAAATTGCCAAAGGAGAGGAATCCCTCTCCTTTAACCCACATTTACATATGTTTAAAGTCACCTCCACATATTAACCATGGCTAGCAATCTGTCAATCTAGGACCCATAGTCATCATGATCTACAACTAAGATCATCGATATCACACCCCATCACCAGTGGACAAGGTTCACATTGTTTTTTTAGGGCACAACTTCAACAACTATTATTGCTTATTAGTTTATTAAATGTTTAATATGTATGGATATTGTTCAGGGAGAGAGAGAGTATTTCGATGTGCTTAGTTCTCTCATGATAAACTTGGTTGTTGGTAATGTGACATGCAACTTTGTCCCATTGTCGTATATTCTACTTCACTTCGATGTGCTTGGTTCTCTCATGATAAACTTGGTTGTCGGTAATGTGACATGCAACTTTGTCCTATTGTCCTGTATTCTGCCTCACCGCTGCACACAGCTTCTTACTTTTTCTGGTAACAAGATAACCCCATACGAAGGTACAATAACCAGTAGTAGATTGCTTGTCAGATGGAGAGTCAGCCTAGTCTGCATCTAAATACTTTTCTAATCGGGGATGGCCATAGCTCCCTTTAAGTACTTGAGAATACGAAGCACAACCTCCATATGGAGAATATGAGGAGCCTGCATGAACTAACTGACTACGCTAACTGGATAAGTGATATTTGGATGGGTAATCATTAAATAGATCAGTTTTCTAACAAGTTGGCAATATTTCCTTGGATCATCAAATAGTTCCCACTGACCCTCGCGCAGCTTCTAGTTTGTAACCATGGGAGTTTCGATGGGCATTGCTCCTAAAAGACCTGTCTCATCTGGTAAATTGACCACATATTTTTGTTGTGACAAATTAATGCCTGCCTTAGACCTTACTACTTAAATATCTAAGTATCAAAGACATGCTGAGCCCTTTTTATAGAACTGTTTCTGTAAAAATTTCTTTAACTTGTCAATACCTGTACCGTCACTTCCAGTGACGACGATATCATCCACATACACAATCAATACAATGACACCTACCTCACTTTCTCTTACAAAGGCTGAGTGGTCAGCCAGACATGCTTCATCCCAAGTTTAAACACCACTTTACTGAACTTCTTGAAACAAGCGCATGGCGTTTGTTTTAAATCATAGATTGATTTCTTAAGGTGCCATACTTTATTGACTCCCAGTGTGCAACAAAGCCAGGCTGTTGCTCCATATAAACTTCTTTAATAAGATATCCATAAAGAAAGGCATTCTTCACATCAAGCTGATACAACAACCAATCCAGATTTGTGGTAATAGAAACAACATGTATAGAGCGAAGTTTGGTCAGAGGAGAAAAAGTTTTCGAGTAGTCAATTCTTGGGTCTGAGAGTACTTTTTGACGACTAATCGAGCTTTTAACCGATCAACTGAACTATCAGGGTTATACTTCACCGTAACACCCATCCATACCCAATTGCACGTTTTCTAGTAGGTAGTGCAACTAATGTTCAAGTTTGATTTTGATAAAGTGCAACAATCTCTTCTTACACAGCTTGTTTCTACCCATTACTATTGAGAGCATGTACGTCAAAACGGTTACGTAACGGCTGTTACGTAATGGTAACGGAGGTAACCATTACGAGTTACGGAGCTTAAATGGCTGTTACAGAAAAATGACCCGTAATGGTTCATAATGGTCCTGCAATATTTTCCTTCTCAAAGAAAAAAAAAAGTTCGTAGTGGCCATTACGATCCGTATGGTAATGGTAAGGGTGATGGTGGTGGCTGTTACGGCCTCTGTTACCATTATGGAACACCTTGGTTGAGAGCCTTCAGGAAAGAATAATGAATAGACATATGATAAGGGTGGAGAAAATTGTTGAAACGAAGGAGATAAGCCAACAAATGAAACAAATTGAGAAATAGAATGTTGAATGCATGAACGTAAACCCTCATGAAGAGTGATGGACAAGTCACCTTCATTTGATGGTACAGGGGAAGATTTAGAGCAAGGTGTGTCGATTTAATTATGTAATGGTAATGGTTTGAACCGTTACACGTTATGGTGTCAAAACGGCGCCCCTTGAAAAAAAAGCACCATAACAGCCGTTACAGACCCATAACAGTCCATTGCAACCTTGCGTAATGGTCCAACAACCAGCAAAGAACAAATTAAAAAAAACCTGGATTTCTTCTTCTTCTTCTTCTGCTTGCTTCTGCTGTGCCTTCTTCATTTGTTTGCTGTCTTCGTAGAGAAAGACTTGAAGCACAATTTTGTGACTCAACTAAGGGACCTTTGGTGCTTTAGGAGCATATATCGGTAATTTGTCAGTAATATTTTCACATTAGGTTGTTCTGAAACATCATGTTTCACTGTATTAACACTTCCAACAATTCATTTACCTTATCCTTAAGCTTTTATTTGACTTATGTTATAATGGCACATCAATCGAACTTGTTATTGTTATTTAAAGATGAAACATTGTGCCGTGAAAAAAAAAATCCAATCACATGAGTGCTCCCTTAGATGAAAGCAGAATAGCCTCGACTAACAGTCTATACCCAGAGAAGTAATTATAGAAATATCTTTTTAACTAAAGTTTATGAGAATTGTAACTCATTCTCTAAATTATTCCTTTTTTTTTTTTTCACTATGTTTCTACATTTATTTTAAACTAATAAAACTTGTGCAGGGAGTTGGTGGGCTTGTTTTCGGGAACGAGAATTCTGCGTCCAGTGAAGATAGGTAAACTTATACTTCTTTGCATTATATGTATCAAAGTTGAAGGAGTGTTCTGTATCCAGAAGAGATAGTTAATTCCCAAAGAATGTTGTATGAGTAATACCCATAAAGTTAAAGGAATTTTTCTTACATCACTCATGCGGCTTTCATAGTGAGTTATTTGCGTGAGGATTCTCTCTTCTTAACTAATTGGTGCAACATTATTTGTTTCCCTCTGCTCTATAATTCATTATTCTTTAGTGTTGTACAAGTATATGCATAGAATATGAACGAATTTTCTCAGTTGTATTGCTCATACAATATCCACTGTGAATTATTTGCACCAGGATCCTGTTTCCTTAGCTAATTGGCACATTGTTCCTTTTCTTCTCTTGTAAATTTGATTTTTTTTCCCTCTCATTCAGTTCCGTGCTTTAATGTCTTTCAAGCATCAAATTTATTCATCTAATAGTTAGAGGCAGATCATAACTATTGAGACCACTAAAATTTATGACAGTAAGCTATACATACTGTTGTTAATAAAACAAAAAATGTATACTAGAAAGTTTTGTATGGGTTCTTCTATTATGAAGAAATGGAGATGTGCCTCTGGGAGTCTGGAGTTTTATGTGATCATTGTGTATCACTCAAAACTAAAAGAAGTTTTTTTATAGGATAGCTATAAGACCAGCCATGCTTTATGGGACAGAATGTTGGGCAGCTAAGGAACAACATGCTCATAGGATGAGTGTAGTTGAAATGAGGATGTTGAGATTGACGAGTGGCAAGACAAGGATATAATTAGAAATGAATTCATTCGGGGGAACTTAGGAGTAGCACCAATAAGTATAAGATGAGGGAAAGTAGACTTAGATGGTTTGGTCATGTGCAATGGAGACCAAGAACTATGCTAGTTAGGAGTGAGTTGGTACTAGTTGAAGGCTCTAAAGGGCAAGGGAAAGTCCCAAAAGGATGTGGGTGGAGGTAATAAGAAAATACTTAATGACCTATGGTCTAAATGAAGTTATGGGCCTATGGCCCTTGATAGAGTAATTTGGCTGAAAAGGATTTGTGTAGTTGACCCCAATTATTTGAGATAAGGCTCAATGAGGTGATAATGATGATGAATTTTATTGGTGCACAAATATAAGTAGAACTCTAGAATGTGATGAAATACATTTTATGTTTAATTCATAGTTTGCAAACCAGGGGAGTCAACACAGGACTCAGCCCAGTCACTGATCTGGTCATTGGGTCAGGAGAACCAGGGTGCACGGCAGTCGGGCCTGGTTTCCCGAGTCAATGTGTCATTCGGTTGACCTGGCTGAGTTGAAACGGGTCGGGTGGTGTAAAAAGGGGAAGCTTTCCTGAAATTCCAATTCCCCATTGTTTCCTTTTTCCTCAAAACCAAAACCTGAAATCCAAAACAAGTACAATGAATTGAAAAACAAGCTATTGCTTTTGCTATGAATCCAATGATTGTTTTGTCAACATACCACCTCTTATATCTCTCAGGAATTTCACATCATTTTGAAGAGCTGCAACGAGAGCATTTTCACGCTGCTGATCAATCTGCAGCCCTCGATTTTTAGCCGTGCTAGCTTTCTCACGAACACCCAAATCATAAAAAATTTTGAACCTCTTGCTGCTTTCTAACTACAAAAACCCATCTTTTCTACTCAAAAAGATGAAATTTCATCCCCTTTCATTCAACCTCTTTGGTAATTTATTCTATTGGGAAATGCTCCAGTGCCCACTATGAGTTATACTTATAGTGCTCCTAGTTACAATGGGTCATTTGGACAGTTCAATCATTGATTCTGAACTGTCCATTAAGTCTAGAACACATTTCATGCACGACCATGTGAAAATCACACTTATCTGATGATCCAGTCCATCCTCAATCTAGTCTTTTTTTCGTTGCCTCCTTCTAAGCAATGGATATGATGGTTAGGATTGCTGAAAAAAGTGATCCTTCACAATCGTAAGCAATCTGTGATGGTTCCTAACAAATACTGGATCAAATTGTTGATCAGACATATTTTTGTTTAAAAAATCCTATGTTGATATAAAATGCTATTGCTTAGCTAAGATTGGTAGACTGGTATGATGTTTGCAAGCTAGCCCATGAAATGAGTGTTGAACCTAATGAAAAATCTAGATCAATGGATTGGAGTGTCTAAGAATCCCAATGCCGCTAGGAGCATTACAACTTGCAGCACTCTGAGACCACTGGAGCATTTCTCTACTGAATTATAATAAAAGTAGTAGTTATGCTAAGCTCACACTGCATGTACAAGTCAGTTAACGCCCACACCACCACGTATGCCAGTGTGGCAAACACGTACAGTATCCAAGCGATCCCTCAGAAGGGTACTACTATTTATATTCAATGTCCCAAGTATCAGGTCCATCCCCTAGTCAGGTGGGCAACAATTAACGCAACGAATGCATGGTTCTGAAAAAATTGTCCCAAGTCTTCTAACATGTCTGCTCATTTCTAATATAACGGCGCTTATGCTGAATGGGCTGTCTTTACCTTTACACAGTGAGTTTCAGCCTAATGGATGGCTGGGATATTTCGCTTGTCTGTCATGCTGGCATATGTGGTGGCATGTGCATTAGTGGGCTTGTACATGTGTATGAGGTTAGAAAAAATCTAAAAATAATTAAGAAAAATCAAAATTTGACCTGCCTGGTCAAACCACTGAGTCCCTGGTTGACTTGGACCAAGTGACTGACTGAGTCCTGAGCCAACTCCTGGTTGGCAAACTATGGTTTAATTCATTGCCTTGTCATAAGTTTTTCACACACACACACACACACAGAGAGAGAGAGAGAAAGTGATCTGACAATTTTATTTTTTGCCTCTGGGAACAAATGTAATGCATACATATAATTATATAATAAGTGGCACAATATATGTTTAGGATGTAAAATCATCCAAATTTAGTTGCATGACCCTTATCAAATGCACATGATGGTTTTTGTGAATATGGGAACGATGGGTTCTCCAACCAGTCCTGTCAATGTGTATCACAAACATTTGTTTTCATTCCTAGCAGGAAATATAACCTTTGGGGAATTTTGTTTAATATATGGCTTTGTAAATGCATGCACACAAATTGGTACATCTGTTGGTGACATTTACCAATGCAAAATGCACATCTGTTGGTGACATTTACCAATGCAAAATGCAGTAAAATTTTTGGATTAACATGTTATTGAACCATACTAACGCAAGTAGAGAGATGACAAAACTAATTGTAGAAGAGTTGCAGCAATGCACAAGATCTGTGTTGCAAAGCTGTCAAGAAGATAAAAAATTTCACATGCAGGATAAGAAAATCACCCCCCCTCAATCTTCTCCACTGAATAAAGAAAGTCATCTCAGGAATTTTATTCATTCAAAATGTCATAGAATTGGGTCATGTGTATAGCTTAAGACTATTTATAGACTGCTATACATAGGTTTTTTTTTTGTGGCCTGATATATTTCCTAATTTACACAATCTGGATTCTCTAGAAAAATAAAAGATAACATCTATTCTAGAGTGCCAATACAAGTAGACTTCTAAGAATCGCACATGTAAGGATCATTGGGAATGTATACAACAACCATTGTATAAAGCTGTGTGGTTGTGCATATCAATAAGAATTACTCATATGCAGTGTATTTCCTGGGCCCAAATCATTATCTATAGACAATTTCACATGTGTGATCAGGTGGGCCCACTAGGATCTCTGATGCATGTGTGGCCTGTGATTTGGCTGTGTCACATGCTCACTGCTGAACATTGTCTTGTATCTATTACCTATGCAACAGAGATCTGCTTCTAGCAATATTGCATACTATTGGTGTTTTTGTGATTAAACAGGTGAATTTCTGTGATTTGGTGATTATTGTTTCCTTTTCTTTCGTAAAGACAGTGTATTGTTTGTTTCTTTGATTAAAAAAAATTGCAGTCTTCAATTCTGTGTCATCCTTGTTTAGTTTGCACAAGGGTCTTCATTGTTGTATTCCCAAGTCATTGGTTCAAAAGAAAGGAACATAGAAATGCTTTCTAGCTTTAACTTATTACTCATTAATTGTATTGAATGGTTTATCCCTATAGCTATGTTGAACGATTGCTTGACCGCATAAGCAACGGAGTTCTAGCAGATGATAGGCGTGCTGCCATGACTGAGCTTCAGTCCATTGTAGCAGAAAGTCGTTCGGCTCAGCTAGCACTTGGAGCTATGGGTGAGTACTATGTCCTTTGAGGACAAATTTTGCATCTACCTAGTACTTACATCTATTTGTTTGTGCATATCACATATAATATCACCTTCAAAAAAAAAAAGGAAAAAAGGAAAAAAAAAACAGAAAAATGTAATATGATTGTATTTCTCTTGTGCACAGGTTTACCAGTTCTTTTGTCTGTCTTAAGGGAAGAGCGTGATGATGTGGAGATGGTTTGTTTTTTGCACTATCTTTTTCCTTGTATACATATTTTGTAATGAAGTATCTGATTAGTTCAACTATCTTATTCTATTTGCAGTTATATATTTGTTGAGACTGGTGTATCTGATTACTAACGAGTCTTATGAAGTATCTGATTAGTTCAACTATCTTATTCTATTTTCAGTTATATATTTGTTGAGACTGGTGTATCTGATTACTAATGAGTCTCATGTAGGGCTGTACATCGAGCCGAGTCGAGTCAAGGTGGGCCAAGCTTGGCTTGACTCGTCTATGCTCTCCTCGAGTTCGAGCTCGAGCTTACCATTGGAGCTTGCCTTGTTTGCTAAAACTTTCGGGGCGAGCTCGAGGCGAGCTTACCTCGAGTCGAGCTTAAGTCGAGCTTGCTCTCACCTCAATTTATTATATTTTTTACTACAAAATACAAATTAGAAGTCAACAACATTAAGTGCAAGAAGTCACACATATATTAGGGGAGAATAGTATTTCTACAGGTGGGACCCCACCATTAAAATGACCTAGCTCTGATCAGTTTTTTCTTTGGCCAAGTCACACATGCATTGAATGCAGACCACTAGTAATATTTTATGAACCATAATTAACACAGTACATGCATAGCTCACCACGTGAATGGACTACCCTAATTATTGTGTGGACCATCTTCATGATGAGGCCCAGCTGATTCATGGATCAGATGCACCACCTCCCTTATAAAATTGCAATCAATAGCTGCATATAGTGTTTGGTCTAACCATAGCCCCTGTTTTGTAGATATGTATAGTGTGTGGTCTCACCGTAGCACTTGTGTTTGTGTAGTGTGTAAAACACACAACCACTGTGTGCTCACCATGTTTTGTACTTGAAATTACTCAATCCACCAGATATGCTCAACAAGGAATGTTCTTACCTGAACAAAATAGTATGATTAAGAAACCCTCCAACGTGTGAGGGTTTTATGTCCTACGCTTGGACCCCAATGTGTGTTTGGGGGGGGGGGGGGGGGGGGGGGGGGGGGGGGGGGAACCAAGAAATAAGAAGATTATGGTTTTTTTTTTTTAACAAATATCTAAATGAAACGAGTCGAGCTCGAGCCGAGTCGAGCTTGGATCGAGTCGAGTGACACAATGGTCGAACTTGACTCGATTTCTGACTCGAGCTCCTAAATGAAGCTTGGCTTGACTTGTTCTACTGAGTCGAGTCGAGCCGAGGCGAGCTTTTTCGAGTCGAGTCGATCGAGTTTCTCGAGCTGACTCAGCTCATGACCAGCCCTAGTCTCATGCTCCTGTCTTGTAAAGTAAGTTCCAAGCAGGATAAATTATGCCAATGGTCTGAAGTAAAATACACAACTCTCTTCCAAAGAGAGCCACAGCCTCATCTTATTTGGCATTTTTTCCCTTTACCTTGTCAGTCATCTAGTTATTAGTAATTCTTGTTGTCCTGTCTTGTAAAATAAGTTTTGAAAATTTTGCTAAAAGGATCATATGGAAGGTGCAATGCTAGCTTTTTTCTTCTCAGGGAGAGCTGCAGGTTGTGTTATTGCTTGCAGTCTTATACCAGCACATGAATCCCAAACCTGCCTCTTTGGCACTTTCTCTGTCTCTACTCAATGTCAAACTTTGTGTTTTGAATGTTGCAAAAGAAAAAATTTACTCTTGAATCGTTTCTTTGGGGCTTTATCCAAAGAAAAAGTTTGCTCTGAATCGTTTCTTTGGGGCTTTATCCCAAGCCAACAGTAGTTCTACTGTACCCAATGTCAGTAAAGAAGAAAATAAAAGGCAGCGGGATGTTAGAACTAACGTAGTGGAATATGAATGTTTTCCTCAAACAGCAACACAGGCAAGAATCCAGCGAGTTTTGGGGCCAGTGGCTATGCTGGAAGCTCCAGCAGGTCGGGAGGGTGCTCGTGCAGTGTGGGCAGTGCGACACCCAGAACCGGAAGCTCGACAAGTGGAAACTGGCAGCGATGTAGGGGCAGCTCATCAGGAGCTGAGTGGAAGGGCTCCTCTGAGGGAAACACGAATGAAGAAGATGAACCCGACCTGAGTAAAGCCGATAAAGTGTAACATGTAGCAGGCGGAGAAGCTCATGCAGCTTTGACCCAGTGGGTTCCGGTCAATAGAAAAGGGTCAAAATCAGGGCTCACGGAGCGGCGCACAAGGGGAGTTCTCAAGGAGTGGCCTACCCTCTTTGTCGAAGGCTACCCTGCTGGATGGCTCCCTATAAACTTCTCCAGAGTTTTCAGACATGCCGGGGAAGTGGCCGAGGTGATCATTCTCAGATTCAAAGAAAATACAGCTTCAGAGGGGTTTGCTTTCATCCAAATGAGGACGGAGGAGTTGCAAAAGGCCACAGAAGTTCTTAATGGGGAAAGCTTCAGAGGCACAAAGATGGCGGTTAAACGGGCTAGGCATGGGTCGGCTGAAGTGAATAGAGAGGAGTTGTCCAAAGGGGGAAAGAAACAGGAGGGAGCACGAAGTAGTGCAGAAGAGGGAAGGGCGGTGGTGACAATTCTAACGGAACTCAGAAAAGGGGCGGTGAAGGAGCATCAGTATAGGGGGCCTGTTTCCAACAGCTCTATGCAGCGCACGTATTGGGACACAACTCTAGGGGCTGAGATTGTCGTGGCCACTATGAGAAAAAAGGAGTATCTTTCTTTGAAGTGTTTGGAACCCCCTCATGGGAGATGGGTTTGGTCTGAGAAAACTTTTGAGGAAGCAGTGGTTTGTGTCGACCGGGGGGTCGTCAATCATGTGTGGCCCTCCTTGCAATGGTATGTAGTGGCGGAACCCATCTATCAGAGGTCAGGACTTGGTTGAGAGCCTGCTTCAAACTTGAAGAAAGTGATTTTAGACTTAAGCTGCTGAAAGAAGACCAGCTGTGGATTTCTTTGAAGCCAAGCATGGATGTAGACCAAAATAGTCACGGCTGGAATCAGGTTCAATGACAGACTAATAAAATCTGTTCGAAAATGGGAGGACCTCTTCTTTTGGGAAGGATTCTTCGTGGTTCCTCCTTTAGGGTATTCCATTGGAATTGTGGAATAATGAAGTTTTTAAAGCTGTGGAAGGTTGTATAGGAGAATTCGTGGCAATAGATGAAGGAATGGAGGTTGGGGAAGACCTCAGTGCAACTCGCCTCTATATTCGCCGAAGCAGGGCGGCACCAATTCTGGATAAAGTTTCGATTAAGGTTGGGGAGATCTTTATTCCTCTAAGGTTCAAAAGGAGGCATCATGGGGGATTCCAAACCGATGCGAAGAGCTTTGGAGGAGGCGGGAAGATCCTTTCCAGCCAGCTATGGCTGCAGGGAGAAAACGCGATGAAGGTGTAAACCCTCCATTGTCAAGTGAAGTACCATACTGAAGGAGTACCAATGTGTTCAACAACGATTCCAATTCAGCGTATAGGGGGACAAATGGCTTCTCGGGAGACGTTGATTCTTGATGTGTGTCTTGGGGGTGTGCTGAAGGAAGGGTGCTCCCCATTAGTCCCTTACGTGGCTTCCGAAGATGCATCACACGAGTCTCTCTTTTCGGCATGCGAAGATGAGTTTTTTTCGCTGAAAGCAATGCGAGAGGTTTGGGAGGAGGTTCGGCTGGAGATGTTGTCTAATCTTCTGGGTCGGCGTGTCATGGAAGGCTCAGGATTGGGGTGTCTCAACGCTCAGGTCCAAGCCTCAATTCGAACCTCGGAGATGACGCCACATTTTATTGAAGCTAGCTCCATCCCTATAAATGACGGAGCTTTTATAACCTCCGCTCCATTCGGGTCTCGAATCGCTCTTGTGCGTCTAGGGGATACCGACGCGTGTCATAATTGATGCAAGATGGAACGATCTAACCTAATATGATGCCATAAAATTAAAAGACAGATTAACTAGAGCAATGGAACAACAAAATAAAGCTAATGTACCATAAACTCAGAAATTTCAGATTCATGACTTGTCTGAATTCAAGCCAACGACAGTCCCACAATGCGAATCTCATAAATTACTAATTAACCAAGAACTATGGAAGATAGATCTTCCATCTAGCATAAGGATTAATCTAATTCGAAAGGGAATCTCATGGTTTTGTTAAATGGTTTAAGAACTAAGGTTTTGGGATTTGGGAATTAGGGTTATAAGGTATTAGGGTTTTGAGAGTTAGGGTTTTGGGGAATTAGGTTTGTAGGAAATAGGGTTTTGAGAACGAGGGTTTGAGACATACGGTTTTGGGAAATCTAGGTTCTAAGATTGTAATTGAGGGTTTTAGGCTTAGGGTTATGGATTTTAGAGAGGAAGGAACAAGAACGAAGAGGGAAAAAGAGAGAAGATGTGTTGGTTTAGGTTTTGGATGGTAACAAAGAAGAAAAGAAGAAGATGAGAGAAGATGATATCCTATTGAGAAGAGAGAAAAATAGAAAAGATAACTAGGGAATCGCTCCTCGTGCCTTCACACCACTAATCAATCACAAGATGAAATTTTACTCAATCTCAAAGCAAAAGGAGAGAAATCTCTTTTATTCATAATACACATTATGTCTAAGGTGGGGACGTCCAATCCTTTATAGTCTCAAAAAAGATCTTTTATAAAAAAGTGCTCTCAGATCAGATTCTCAACATAAAGACGCTTAGTAAGTTAGAAGTTGTTCCTAACTTCCTAATTTCAACATAAATATAAGCTATATCGAAAATAATGAAAAATGCAAACGAATTAAGCAACTAAACTATTTTGTGGCCCATAGAGTCCACGATTAAGATGCTCCAATGTGCGCGATCCAACGGTCTGATCATTGTGTCTACTCGATCCAACAGTCCGATGTGTCCATCAAACTCCTATATGCATCCCACACACATCTTCCCAGTATGGGGTTTTCAAAGAAATTGGGATCTTTAAAGATGCATGAACATGCACGTGGGGTCTTCCACGTGGTTAGGAATGTGAATTAGGCCAAGTGGGCCCCATGTAATGGTCGTCTAGCCATAAGGAGACTGGCTCAGCCCCCCTTTGGTATGGTGCTCGGATGTCCTCATCAATAATGCTACAGCTTCTGGTGAGAAAATCAATTTCCCTTCGATAAGTGGCTCTAGCCAACTCCATATATGTTCTTTTCCTCAATCACGTGTTTGTGATAGTGTCTTTGATGTCGCACGTGCAACTTCTTGTCCGTGTGCTCTTGTCATTCCATGTGCAGAGCTTATTACCCCAGAGGCCCCTTCTGTTCAAACGCTAATTCCATATTCCATGGGGGGTCCTCGATCCATCTTACTTCGAGAAAAGATCCTTGAAACAGTCCTAGTTTCAGATTGTCTGTTGCCCCCAATGGCGTTGCTTTGGTGGGGAGTGGTAAGTTTGCCATTGATAGATGACCATCCCCTCTTGCAGAGCCAAGGGAATTTTCGTCACCGAGAGGGGAAGACTTGCTCTTTGTGGGGAAGACGTCGATTTGGGGGTGCAGGCGTCTAAAGGTTGGTTAGATCGGGGATCTAGTTGTGCACGAGAAGACTTATTGGAATCTTTGGATGTTACTCTATTGTAAGCTGCAGTGGGACAGACTGAGAACATCTTCCATAGGGAAGAACAAGGTCAGGGTATTGAAGGTGTATGTATGGAAGAAGGTGAACCATAGTTAATGCTCTCTTAGAAGAGGACCTCGACTGGACTAAGGTTGTCATGCATAGAGTGGGAAGAAAGATCGGTCTCTCACTCCATGCTGACGATGAAGATGCAGTGACATTATTTCAGTTTAACAACGAGGAGCTTTAGTGCTTAGAGGAATGTTGAAACGTAACTCTAGAGGGCATTGGGACCTTTTAAGGCTCAAAAGCTCAGTCAATTATGACAATGGGAGTAGTGTCTATGGGGTATAAAGGGAAGAAGGGCTAAATCTATTTCTCAATGAGTGTCTTGAGCTAGAACGTCCGGGGTTTGGGTTGTAAGGCAAAATGTCAACACATTACAGAAGTCTGCAAGAATTCAAAAGGCTCAAATTATTGCCTTGTGTAGACGAAGCTAGAATCGTTCCATAATGATATTCTAAATGAAATTTGGGGAATCAAATCTAAGGAATTCATGGCTCTAAACGCAGATGGTTTTGCAAGAGGCATAGTTGTTGCTTGGAACACCAACAGATGGAGGATGGCGGATAATTGGTGTGGTGGGTTTTCAATCTCAGTTGCTTTGTAGGATATTTCTTCTGATTTTTAGTGGCTTTGTTCTGTAGTCTATAGGCCTTGTAAGGCAGCTGATCAATCCAGATTTTGGGATGTAGCAGCGATTCATTCCACGAAGATGGTCTCTCCCATGGTTTGTCTGAGGGCACTTCTATGCAACCCGTTTCAACTATGATAAATCTTCTAGCCTGCCGTTAACTAGAAGCATGAGGGATTTTGACGATTAGATTAAGCAATTTGACCTAATTGATATTCCTATGTCAAGAGCTAAATTCACCTGGACAAATGGGAGATTTGATCCAATCCTATCGCGCTTGGATAGGTTCTTGGTCATGCTAGAATGTATGGGTAGGCATTAGTTGGCCTAGTGTAAGGTTCTCCTTAGGCTCGTTTCTGACCATAGACTTATCGTCCTTCAAGGTGTTTTGGAGAGCTGGGGACCCAAACCTTTTAAATTTGAACTCTGGTGGATGGAGTTGGATGTGTTCCATGGTTTAGTAGAAGGCCGGTGGTCCTCGTCAAAACGAAAACCTCGGCTAGCTCCAGACTCGATAAGAAGCTCAAGCTGTTGAAAGAAAAATTAAAGACATGGATAAAGGAAGTTCTTGGGGCTCGGGAAGTAGAAAGAGCGGAAATTTTGGAAAAATTTCATGCCATTGATATTGAAGATGAGGTGAATAAAAGAAAGAAAGAAAGAAAGAAAGACGAAGAGGTGAATGAGCTTGCTCTAAACGATAAATCTAAATGTTTAGACTTGTTGGCGGAATAGTCCAAGATGCTAAAGGAAGGAGAGATAAAGTGGAGACAATGCTTGAGAGCCTTATGGCTCAAAGAACTAGATTAGAACATGCGCTTTTTCCATAGTATGGCATTGATGCTAGCCAAAACCAACTGAACATCTTCCCTGGTTGTTGATGGAAAGTGAGTTAATAGCAAGGAGCAGATTTACAAAGTTGTTATCCAGTATTATAACTAGCTCTTATCTAAAGAGCATTGGTGTTGACCAAGGTTAGACAATCTTCACTTTGACAACATGTCGGAAAATTAAGTAGCTATTTTGGAAAGACCAGATTTGGAAGATGAGATCAAGGAGGTTGTGGATAGCTTGGGAAGAGACAAAGATTCTGGGCTAGATGGCTTTCCTCTTGCCTTCTTCTAGGACTCTTGGAACGTCATTCGGGAAGATTTGATTGCATTTATTAAGGATTTCTTCAATGAAGATTGGTTGCATCTTGAATTGGGATCGTCTTTCATTGCCATTATTCCCAATGTGGAGGGAGTGGAAAAGCCTTAAAGATTACAGGCCGATTCATCGGAGGCTCGTGTTGGGGGGGGGGGGGGGGGGGGGGGGGGGTTATCTCGGAATACCAAGGTGCTTTTTTGGTGGGAAGGCAAATTTTAGATATTGCTCTCATTGCTTATGAGTGCATAAACTCTAGATTCAAATAGAAGTCCCCTGGGGTCATCTGTAAGATGGACATTGAGAGGACGTATGACCATCTGGAGTTGGACTTCCTCGATTACATGCTGGGTAGACTAGGATGCGGAAAAAAAATGGAGAGGGTGGATTCAATTGTGTGTCAAGTCTCCTACATTCTCAGTGCTTATTAACAGTTCCCTGAAGGGCTTCTTCAAGCCGTCTTGGGTCTTCGTCAAGGGGGCCCTATCTCTCCTTAACTTTTCTTGGTAACAGTGGTAGCTTTCAGTCGTCTGCTAGCCAAAAGGTCAAGAGTCAGATCTTATAAGTGGTTATCTCAGCGAATCGCATTTGACACCTTCAATTTGCAGATGACATTATTATTTTTCGCGATGCTAAGCAAGCTATGATCTCCTATCTTTTGAAAATAGTCGATTGTTTTGAGGTAGTTTTGGGATTGAAGATCAATGTGGGTAAAAGTGAAATGTTGGGTGTTCACCTACCCCAAGGCGAGTTACAAAGCCTGGCTTCTAGTTTTGGGTGTGGGTAGGGTCCATCCCTTCCACATATTTGGGGCCTCCGTCATGCTTCAGGAAATCACCAAAACATTTATGGTATAAGGTTATTGAGTGAATTGGAAGCTATTTATCCGAGTGGAAGACTAGATATCTATCCTTGGTAGGCCACTTGGCTTTGATCAAAACAGCCTTCTCGAACATGCCGCTCTATTTTATGTCACTATTCAAGTGTTCGCAAACAGTTCAGAAAAGGTTCGACAAACTAAGAAGAGACTTCCTTTGGAAGGGTTCAAAAGACAGAAACAAATTTCATCTCTTGAGTTGGGAGGACTTTTGTGGGCCTATTTCTCAAGGCGGAGCTGGTCTACGTCAACTATTGGTAATGAATTTTGTGCTCATTGATAAATGGCTTTGGCGATTCAGTATGGAGGAAGGTTGGCTTTGGCGAACATTAATTGATAGTAAGTATGGCCTTAAGGAAGGGGGATGGGAGGTGGAGGAGTCCTCGCTCTATCGGGCTTCTCATATCTGGAATGCTATATCGGCGGTGAGAAGGGAGTTTAAGGAAGTCATCTCTTTTAGCTTAGGCGATGGTGCCTGCATAAGATTTTAGAAGGACCCTTGGTGTGGAGAACAACCTCTTGATCTTGATTTACCCTCCCTAGCTAGCCTTGCGACATCTAAAGATTTGAAGGTGGCCCATTGTTTTCACAATGAAGTCCCATCAACATATTGGATGCCTTCTTGTAGAAGAAATCTATTGGATAGGTAGATAATTGAACTTACTTCCCTATTACACCACCTCCGCTTGCAAGTCCTTATGGGTGAAACCCGATTCGATGATATGGATCAATCATAGCTTGTGACAGATTTCGGTAAGCTATTTCTATAAAATGTTAAGCCCAGCGTAGTCAAATTTCGGTGAGTCTTATGCTTACCACTTTTGGTTCTATGGTGCTCCGCCTAAGGTGGTTGCCTTTTCTTGGTTGGTGGGGAGAATGAAAGTGTTGACTGTTGATAATCTTCAAAAGAGAGGAATCGTTATCCTGAACATACACTGTTTATGCAACCAAGATGCTGAAACCATAGATCATCTTTTCATGTTTTGCCCATTTACATTTTCAACTTGGCTGCACTTGCCTTATTTGGGTGCTCCTGGGTTATGCCGGGTAAAGTTGGAGACCTTCTATGGACATGACATGGGGGAGGTATGGATAAGTCTGTTAGAGCCATTTGGCAGTTGACCTTGCCGGCGGTTTGGTGGATGGTTTGGGCTGAGTGGAATAGACGACGGTTCCACAACAATTCAGGATTAAGCGAGGCAGTGGTTGCGCTTGTCAAAGCTTTTGTTTTGGAATGGACAGCCAATCTTAATGTTAAGCAAGATCTTTTAGTATTTGTTCTAGGGCTGTAATCTCTTTGGGGTTCTTTCCTCTCTTCTTTTGCCATCTTGCAAAGCTGGCCTTTTAATAAAATTTTCCATTACTCAGAAAAAAAACCTAAGTTTAATGAGATGTAGACTTGCCATGCATTGCATAGGGAAAATACACACTTTTGGTAGTTCAGGTATTGTTGGATGCTTCCCATCTGCAGCACCTTCCTGTTGGTATGAAATGACCCATAATTAAAATGGATATGAGGTGGTTGAAACTAACAACTTACTTATCAAATGTTTTGGCCCAATCCTTTAGCCTTAAGCTTGATGTTTTCATCTTCTTTTTGTGCATAATCTTTAATATAGTCAACTTGTTGTGTTGGAATGAGATGTTTGACTTCTGCAAGTTGCTTTGTCTTTGATGCAACAAAATATTAAGGATGTTCCAATTTAATGATGTGCACTGTGATTGTTGCATGTCAGCTATTGTTAATGGGCTGTCTCGTGTTGTTTTTTACGATCGGATTCCATTGACAGAGGTATTGGGTTGTCAAAGCTTATAGTGACAGCTATTCCTTGCAGATGTATTGAAACAATCAATTAATTTAAACATTTGATTTTCGTTTTTGTTTTCCTAGTCCCTTGTTGGTGAAAGTATGGGTTATACTGTACATTTTTTGATGGGTAAGATTGATTTTCTCAAAGGAAAATAGAACTAGTATACAACAGAGCATGGTATGATGCCTCAACAAACCAAATGGGCATCCCCCAAGTTTTAGCGAACGCTTGGGTTAGACCCTACTCTTTGGAAGGTCCTGGAGTCGGATCATGAGCCCAAACCTTGTGCCCCCCACCCCCCCTCCCCCAAGTCTCTTCCTGGTGCCTGGGTTGGACCAGATAGTTTTGGAGGTCCTGTGGTCCATTAGAACAACCCAAACCCTGCAGTTCTCATCTCTTTCTAGTCTATTGTTGGTGCCCAGTAACAGTTTGGGAGGTCCTATGGTCAGGTCATGACAACCCGCAATGGTTTATGTCTACTTCAGGCATGGCACTCCAGCTGCGATAATATGCGTACTCACATGAAGTTTATAAGCTGTAGAATCCTTCCTTATTTCTGAGTTTTGACCTTAATGGATTCAATATATTTAGATATCTTGACACCGTGTCCCTGTTGCGTTGGAGCTCTTGAGTCTTCAGAATATGATCTCTCTCTCTCTCTCTCTCTCTCTCTCTCTCTCTCTCTCTCACCTTTATGGATTCAATTGATCATTCTACATATATTTAGATATCCTGACACGGTATCCCTGTTGCATTGGAGCTCTTGAGTCTTCAGAATATGATCTCTCCTCTCTCTCTCTCTCGTCTCTCTCTCTCTCCTCTCTCCTCTCCTCTCTCCTCTCTCCTCATCTCTCTCCTCTCTCTCTCCTCTCCTCTCTCTCTCTCTCCTCTCCGTCTCTCTCTCTCCTCTCCTCTCTCTCTCTCTCATCCTCTCTCTCTCTCTCTCTCTCTCTCCTGTGGTAGTTCTTGTTTGGCTTGTGGGGAGGAAGAGACTGGGGCCATTTTCTATCTGTACTTCATACCAATTGGGTGATTCCGGAAACAGTGAAGGATCTTTTGCGGGCTCGGCATGGGGAAGGGGTTGGTAAATCCTGTAAACCAGTGTGGAGTCTGATCATCATGGCTGTGTTATGGGCTATTTGGAGGGCTTGAAATGGGAGTTGCTTTTGGAACGATGAGGCTTCAGTGGCTGAGGTTATTAGGAAGGTTAAAGGTCTTGTGTTAGGTTGGGCTGTTTATGTAAAGGCAGCTTTGGCCGTGCATCTTTCTTTTTCTTTTTGATATGGTGTCGTGGTGTAGTCTTTTCTCACGTTTTGGTGGGCTTCTTAATAAATTCCAGTTATCTCTCTCTCTCTCTCTCTCTCTCTCTCTCTCTCTCTCTCAAAAAAGAAAAAAGAAGAAGAAGAGGTTTTGAGTCATGCGCACATTGAATCTACTTATTCTGTTACTAGAAAATAATGTGTAGATACTTTGCTTGTGTTGGACCTTGCATATAAGTTATTTTGTTTTAGTACAATCTTTCTTTGCTGATGATTCTTTTTCTTGTAATTTCTAAATGCTGCTTGTTGTCAAACATTGTTCTTTTCCTTTTGGTAGATGTTGTCAGAGTGATCATTTGTTGTTCTGCCAATGCGTTTATGCAGGTTAGAGGTGCATTGGAAACACTTGTAAGTGCCTTGACTCCTATTGATACTGCACATGGACCAAAGAATGAGGTTCAACCATCTTTAATGAACTCTGATTTGCTTTCTCGAGAGACAGAAAGCATTTCTCTTCTTCTAAGTTTGTTGGTGAGTGTTCTGTGGGTTCCATTTCTTCTTTAATTAGGCTACAGTTACTGTGCACCTTCCGTCTATGCTGATTTGGCACTTTGGCAGTCAGAAGATGACTTCTATGTCCGATACTATACACTTCAAGTTTTAACAGCTCTTCTTACAAATTCTCCAAACAGGTAATACTTTTGAACAAGCATTACAATTTTCAGTTAGTCACTTTTACGCGACTATCAGTTTCTGGATAGAGTCATTCTCTCTGGTAAGTATGCTGGGCTGTCTGTTTCAGGTTGCAAGAAGCAATTCTTACTATTCCCCGTGGAATAACTCGGCTTATGGATATGCTTATGGATCGTGAGGTAAATTTGGTCAGGCTTACGAAACAACTAATGCATAATGATAAAAAAAAACAACAACTTATAAACTTGTTTTTTGAAAAAAAACTTTCCTTTGTTACTGCGTTTTACTTTGTCACTGTGTGATTTTTACAACTTCTGGTTTTCTCCGATTCCTCTCGATATTTGGATTTTTTGTATGTTATCCTTAAATCCCAACTTAAGAAAGTAAATATTTGAGGGGATACCAGAGACATTCCTGTTCCATCTCTTGAGGTTCTTTTGAGAGCTTCTAGTTTTGAGACATCTTGAGCCCAGAATTCCCTTGTATTTCTATTTTTGTATCCCTCTATAGCTTTGACTCCAAGGATCGAGCTACAGCTGTCTAAAACAGAAAGATCTCTTAGCTGCTTTTAGCAGGCTCATCTATAACAATAAATAATTTGTCATGTACAGCTTTGAGGTGACAAAAACATATCTTTCAAAAAAAAAAAAAAGATATGGCAAAAATGTCTTTCTCATGTTAGCTCCTTTACATTTTTTCTCATTTTATCAGCTACCACTATGATATATTGTCCTTCTCTACTAATTATTCTGGAGCTTTTCCTGCATAAAAAAAGTTCCCAGTTTCTTGTTGATCATGTTGTTTATGGTTCAAGTTTCTTGAAACTGAGTCTGCTGTCAACTTGATAGGTTATACGAAATGAAGCCTTGTTGCTTCTTACTTACCTAACTCGTGAAGCTGAGGTGACTTCCCTATCTTTCACATTTATCCACAAGTTACTATTGAGATGTAAAATATGTTTGAACACTTCTTGTATTAATTCCTGGTGTTTTTAAACTTCAGGAGATTCAAAAGATTGTGGTATTTGAGGGTGCGTTTGAGAAGATCTTTAGCATTATCAAAGAGGAAGGAGGTGCAGAAGGTGGTGTCGTTGTACAGGTGATTTCCCTTTGAACTAGGAATCTTGATTGGTTGGTAAAATTAGCTATACATTTTTATATGTTAGTGTACATTGTATTTCAGAGTACATGTTTTCTCTTATGGTATCTGATGGAGCTCAATTTCACAGACTAATATACTTGGTATCTTGTTACTTAAGACTAGTTTAGGGAGGTACTTGTGTTATAATAGTTAATTCTTAGGGGCCTATTTGGATTTATAGAAAGCACGTTTGTTTATATATATATATATATATATATATATATATATATATATATATATATATATATATATATATATTTGACAGGAAACCTTAGTTCCAGGAAACTGTGGGAAGCGAAACATTGTCTATCCTGTTTGTTTTTCCACAAGATTTTCACAGAAAATTTGAGGTCTGTTTCCAACTTTGTTGTTTGGTGAAACAAAATTTTCTCGAATATTTGATCAAATGACACAACTAATGATGCATCGAGAACAACTTGCATATGTGTTCATATGCAAAATCAATTCATAAGCATCTGATGGAGACCTTTGTAAAACTGTGTTTCTCTGGGAGAGTCAAATACCTTTCCGTGGGTAGAACTGTTATATCTAGGATTGGAAGATTTGAGAGGTGGAAGAAAATTGAGAAATCTGGACAAAAAGTGTGGAGATCGAAGATGGCTGGCTGGCTGCTTGTTAGATTTTGCTTGGGTTGTCACTTTTGGTTCTTTTTGGTTTCTTGCTTTACCTGTATTAGATTTTTCTTTCTTTCTTTCTTTCCTTTGATGCTCGTTGTTTCTTTGAAGTGTCTCTCTTGCTGCCTGTTGGACTGACGAGAGAGTCACTTATGTTGTGGCCCAGGCTGGCCCTTAGGTGCAGGATCCTTCTAACTAGGTGCTGCGCCCGTTGAAATCCCCACATCGGAGACTCGCTCCCGCTTCTTACCTATTTATTTATTTATTACTATTATTATTATTATTCGATGACGACAGGGTGTCCCTGACCCTTTTTAATTCTTGTTTACATTTTGAAAGAGATGCTTCCCTGCTCCCGCACTGATTTTGTTGCCGGTTTGCTTCATGCTTGTTGCAACCATAGGCCGGTCTATCTTTCTTTTCTTTTGCATTCCTTTTTTGGCTTGAATAAATTGGTGTTTATCCTTTAAAAAAAAAAAATGGAAGTGTGACTTTTTTTAATGTTATGTGTTTATCCTTCAAAAAAGAAGAAAAAAAAAAAATGGAACTGGACTTTCTGATATGTATATTAAGAACGATAACTATGAAAATATCTTTCAAAATTCATTGCTCCACCAAGATAGATAGTCATATTTTTTGAACGATGATAAAATTTATTAAAGAATGTAGAGAAAAAAACTACACAAAAATAGCTGTACAAGAAGTCCCACGAGACCGCAGACCCCTATACAAAGTACCCAAGCAGGTCAGTCCAGGATACTCGCATACCCTTACAAATCAGCCCAACCTGCCAGGAAGTGATCTACAACCCTCATTGCCACTGCCCATTCTTCTATGAGTGATTTTGCTTGCTTGAAAACTTCCTCACATTGCCTCAATCGATTTTTGAAACATCTATTATTCCTCTCTAGCCGTATAGACCATAACCCTGTCAACAACGCCAACCGCCATACTTTCTGGCCCGCTACCAAAAGTGGAGCATTGTGCGACATAAAAAAGAGCCGACTAATGGAACTTGGCAAGATCCATATAACCCCAAAGATATTGAAGAACCTTTGCCACAATCGAGTCACAAAATTGCAATGGGTTAATAGATGATCCACCGACTCCCCGTCCCAGTAACACATAATGCATACATTAGGCAAAATCATTCTTTTCTTTTTTTTCTTGAGATTATCAACTGTTAAGGACCTTACTACAACCTACTAGCCACCCAAATGCTGCCACCTTTGAGGGCACTCCATAGAGCCACACCTAAGCAGTCGGACAACTATTGGATCCTTCTCCCTGTAGTATGTTATAGAAGGATCTGACAGAAAACTGCCCGAACTTGTCTTTTAACCACACCAAAGAGTCTTGGTCGGAGATCACTGGCTTTAACTTAGCTAGAGTGGCTAACAATCTGATTCACTCCTTGGTTTCCACGTCGTCCAAATTCCTTCTACATGTAGGAGCCCAGATAACCTCGTCACCATGAATGGAGAAGGATGACGTCACTGCAATCCCCTCCCCTAATGCCACTCTAGCTAATCTTGGGAAAGTGTTCTTCAATTTCTGATTCCCCACCCAAACGTCCTCCCAGAACTTTATATTCAAACCATTGCCTAGGGAAAAGCCAACTCCTTCCCACACCTTCGGCCTCATCCATGCTACCGCTTTCCCAACGATGATGAATGAGTTCACCAGCCCCCATCATCAAGCCCATACTTCCTGGCCCCCTCCAAAAAGAAGCCTCTTCCACGCCAAACCTCCAAGCCCATTTACCCAAGAGAGCCTCATTTAAATTCTCCAAACTTCTCAAACTAACGCCCCCATGGTCCATTGGCTTACGAACATCCTCTCACTTCATGAGATGAAACTTATGTGCATCTATCCCTTCCACAAGAAATCTCTTCTGAATTCCTTTAACCTTTCCACAACTTATTTTGGGCACTTGAATAAGGACATAATAAATCGGGAGATTAGACATTGTTGCCTTAATGAGTGTAATTCTCCCTCCTAGAGACGGATTTATTCCGCCATTGCGATAGCTTCTTAGCAAAATGCTCAATCACCTTATCCCAAACACCCTTAGGAGGCTTTCCAATACACAACTGAAGCCCAAGGTATGTTGTCGGAAAAAGATCCAACCTTGCACCCGAACTCGCACGCGAAAAAAAACATAATATGGGTTTTATTTTATTTTTATTTTTTTCAGCTCCTCTCCTTTAACTCAATGCCGTAGTGGTGCATTAAAATTACTTTTCACTTTTGACTAAAATATCCCTAAAATTATTTCAAATTACAATCACTTGAAGTTTTCAGCACTTAATTTAATTTTCAGAGCTTATTTTTCAGTTTATCAAACGGCAACTAAGATTTGTGTAAATCTTCCCATTGACTAAAGATCTTCTAGATGTTTCCTGTGTTGTATAGTCTTATCTTCTAGATGTTTCCTGTGTGTATAGTCTTACCAGGCTAAATAGAACCCAGATCTAGTGTTGTTCTTTCTTTTTAGCTGCCAAAATTAGCTATTTGGTTGCTTATATTTCTGTCTAATAATCACCTATGTTGAATTAATATGATCACACCTGGCATGGGATTTGTAGTGCATTCAACAGTTGTCTGGAAACCCTATTGCGATGGCAATTATTCAACAATTGTCATCATTGAAAGAGTAACTAAATTAGGTCATCGCTCTTCATATTTCTTTGCCAGCATTGAAAGAGTAAATAATTATTCATATGTAGAATTCTTCGAGTATATTGATGGGTAATAATGACATCCACTGATATTTTGTTTCTTAACAGGATTGTCTTGAATTACTGAACAATCTTCTCCGTAACAATGCATCCAACCAGGTTTGTGGATTTTAAAGATGCAAAGTCCCAATATGCTTCAGTGTTGATTACTTGAAACAATTTCTGCGGTGCAGATTTTACTGAAGGAAACTGTGGGATTTGAACCGTTAGTTTCAATTCTGAAGCTTCGGAAAGGTAGTGCCTACAGTTTCACCCAGCAAAAGGTAAACCGCAACACATGTAACAGACTAACTTCCCATTCACATTGTTCTCTTTGCCGTAGCTGAAAATTTTTATGTTTATTTTTCATTGATTAGCTGCAATCTTTTATGTCTTTTATTTTTATTTTTATTTTTTTATAATCAATATGCAATCTTTTATTGTTTGCTATTGTTGTGGATATGCTTAGATACTTAGCTTACTCCTGACTGGTCAGATTTTGTTGTATTTCAAACAAACACCATGCCAGTAGACGGTAAATCTGCTCAGCACATTAGATACCATTGCGTTGCTCTTGACGGGAAATCCGGAGATCGAACCTGGAAAAGATACCAACAGGTTATCTAACCAAACAGCCTTGGCTCAGGTGCTTGTTACTATTTTACCACTCCATGTTGCACATTTTAAGCAATTTAAGCCCTTGTATACACATCCCACTTCTTCTTCTTCTTCTTTTAACACCTTTTACATTTGGAGAAATTGCAGAAGAAGATCTTGGACCATCTACTTATGTTGGGAGTTGAGAGCAAATGGGCTGCAGTTGCAGTTCGTTGTTCGGTAAGATACATCTGTTTCCTTATGGCCTGTTTCGCCAATTGCTGTTGGTCTCATAAGAAATGAATTTTAGAAAATTTTCATGTACAGATTTGCTCTGTTGTTTATGGTATTGTTGCCTTGGTATCTCAAATCACTCTTAAATTAAATGACTTGAAGAATATGTCATCAGAATGGTTCTCTTAGGTAACCTCTATACTCCATCTTTAACAGTGGCTAGTTTGCACTAATGATCAATTGAGCCCTATTCATAAATAAAAAAAGAGTGCAAAAATGCTATATTTCTGAATCAACATCAAGGAACTGATTTTTCTAACTGCTGTTGCCATGGCAGCTCAGACCATCTAATGTGGCTTCTTTCATTGATCATTTACTTGAAAATTGTTTATAGAAGAGAAAAGTGAAACTATATTATCCTAACTTAAGCACCTCAAAGGATGTAGGTGGGTCAAATGATGCTTATGTGGCATATTTTGATTTTCTATGCAAACAAACTGATTAATGAAGAGCATTCTCTGAGATTGTCAAACTAGAGTGTGTGCACAAGCTTATGGACTTAAAATTTTATACTTCTAACACTTGACCATTATGTACTTCTATATGTATCATTGATATTCATGAAAATAATCCCAAGCCATTTTATTCAAGGCTTGTGAAAATTTGGTTTATTTCCTCATCAAGTGATTTTAAATCGAGGTATTCAAAACAAGGTTTGGCTAGTATACTATTAGAGTCGTGCCTAGAAAAACCAATGTGAACCATATTCATTGGTGATGTGGATGTGATATTGATAATCTTAGCCGTAGATCATGATGACCATGTGTCCAAGATGGACAGATTGCTATACCATAATTAATATTTAGAGGTGTCTTAAAACATACATGAATATGGGTTAAAGGATAGGGATTCCTCTAGTTTTCCTTGGGCAGTTGAAATTGGACATAATGGTCATTGACCAAGGTAGAGTTGTGAGCCATGGATCTTAGTACCCTATTGTTCCATGGCCACCTAGTTGGTTGTTGATAGACTCATGGTTGTCGTTGTCATTATAATGACAGATGTGGTCATCATATGTGAGGAGATTGATGACGAGTCTAGATGGAATGTCTCCATCATTAGATACGATGATGAATTGGTGTGCCTTCACCTTACCCCACATAGTTGTGTGTGTATGCCATGAATATATGCTCCTTCTAGACCGAGTGGCTCATCATGCCTAGACTAAGAATGACTTGAGGATGCACTAGATTTGATTAATCGTTAGACCTGAGGACATGTGAGGGTTCAAGGTATTGATTGTATGTGTTTGGCTCACTTTGTGAGGTCATCATGTGGCCAAAAAAGTGGGTGTAGTTGGACCAAGGTGTACCATTGCGGTAACGGTGGGCGTAACGTTGCCCACCGTTACCAATACAAATATGGGCTGTATCAGCCATTACGAGGGCGTAATGGCTGATATGACCCTTGTAACGGTCAACTTTTTATTTTAAAAAAAAATCCAAAAAAATATGGATTAAATTTGGAAAATTCTAAGTATTCCAAATATGCATTCATTTATAATTTTGAACATGTTTATGGTGGTGTAACGGTCCACTCTTTAGTGAGAAAGCTGTATCGGGTTGTTTGATAAATTTATGAATTCAACAACCTGGAATTAACTACAAAACTTATAAATTTAATTTTCGAACTATCTAATACCAATGATAGATATATTAGAATGAATGTAATATCAAAATATCTCACATGTGGTATTTTTTTGATAATTTACTTTATATTACATGTCTGAGGACTTTCATAAATTACAATGTTCATTCTGTTTAAAATCTTCAACATGTCAGAGACTTCTCCTATCCTGAATCTATGATTCATGTCCTATCATCCTCAAGATATATATTAAAAAAATAAAAATTAGTAGTGTCTGATTTACTCCCCTACAAGCAACTTGATTAAGATTACTTGATTGGTTGTCAGGGGAGTTATTTTACACTCAAGTTCGCTAGTGTAAAGTGTATGCTTGGTGAATGTGTGGGTAATGGGTATAAAAATATTTACCTTAAATGTAATTTATGTTTTAAAAAATATACTTACCTTAATAGAACTCCTGAGTCACCACGAAAATGAAAATCTGCTTTGTTGTGTGTACTCGACCTCCACAGTCTCGTCATCATCATCAGGCTGCTGTGGTTGTGGAATAGGTGTGATTCATATCCATAATATCCAGTGCTAGAGGAAAAGACCAGGTCAACGAAACTAGAGGATGACTGATCCTGACTAGGCAATGACTCTGACCTTGAGTAAGGATATCCACTAGTGTCCGTCAAAGAGCTGTATTGGTGCCCATACTTAGGCTAATGAGATTGAGAATGTGCCTATGATGAATAACTTGGATTTGAATATAGATATCTATAATTATATGGTGGATTAGGTGGACTACTCCAACATGAATGTGATGGAACATGCTTCGTATAATCACATTGGCCTCAAGAATACCCATAATGCTTGGGATCATAGCCATAGGCTTGCTGATGTTCCATACCTCCCAGTGCACCACTGGAGCCAGCTTCCTCCTGCTGGCTGTATTGTGCCTCAGTACACTCATAAGTCCGACCTCGTATACCTAATTTGCTGATCGGCCTCACGATCTATAGACAGTTGTATGGTGGGCCGAGTAACACCAGAAGTGAGATCAACATCATTTGCGTCATCACCATCACCATCATGATCATCCGTGTTGGTCTCACTGCTACTGCTCATACTCCTTTGTTGAGCCGGACTTTGTATGAGCTATGTTCCCTTTTTCTGGGTCCAACACAACTACATGACTCTCTTGTTGTGCCGTGCATATTATTGGGTCATTAACTTCCAATTCTTCACCATCCTCTTCTATCTGTTTTTCCCTTGCTTCCAACCAAGGTAGAAGCGGGTCGTTTTCATCATGAATATTGTCCAGGTTTATTGGACAGTATTCTGTATCATCGTTGGTGCTAATGCTCTTATGATATTGCCGCATTCTTAGCCCATGTTGTAATGCATGAAGACAAGTCTATCTAATGTCCTGCTCTGTAATCAATTCTTATTCTTTGAATGAACAAGTGCAAAACAACTCCAATTTCTTTCGTAGCTAGAGGAAGACGTTGTCTGGCCCAAAATCCTCACTGCAATTTTTTGGAGAGCCTTTGCACTCTCTCCAAAATTCATCCACTATTCGGCCGGTTGCAGCCTAGATATTGCATGTTGTGCAAGAGCATCTCCAAAATTATGGTTCATCTAATGTGGCCTACCTGTGACTGGCCACATTCTCAAAATTATTCCCATCTGTTAAATTGTAATTGATTAAAGCAAATGGAGCAATATTTAACTTCAATGGGTAGAAGTCCTATCGGTTGGTTTAGAACTCAGAATTGATTGGTTAGGAGTAGTGTTTGCATTATCTCCGATATTATCGAAATATCCCCGATATTATCTCTATTTCTAGTTCAGCGACACCGATAACACTGGTAGCGATACCGATAACACTGATAGTATAAAAAATTCTTGATATCGGTGATGTATCACTAAATATTGCCACTGTATCGATATCGTCAATATTTTCAATTGTGTAAATTCCAGGCGTCGTTTGTATTGTCAATACATCGATCCCGTCGGTGTATCGCCAATATTTTTTACTGTGTAAATTCCAAGTGTCACTTGTATCGTCAATGTATCTGCAATATTTTGATAATATCGCCAATGTATCGATATGCCTAAAAATCTATATATTTAAAAAATTCCCATTTCAGATTTTTTATGGGTGCGTGGTTGTATGCAACGTTCAATTTGTTGACGATAACATTGATAATATCACGATATTATCATTATCGCAACGTGGCAATAACGAGACCACAATCTTTAGTTTTTTTTTTAGTTGTTGACGATTTGTTTGGAAATTTCATGTGTTGCCGATATTCTGAAATATCAATGGATGTTTGGACGGAAGTTCAGATTTTGGATGGATGAGATGATTGGATTGACTTCTTACGGCAACACATGCTTTTAGGCCCCCATTAAATAGAAACCTATTATGTATGCATTCTTTATGCAATTTTTTTATTCATAAATATGCAACTATGTGTATTTTATCAACTCCTGAGGTTTCACTGAAAAATTCCACTGTGTTTCTCATTTTCCCCACATTTCTGGTTATCAGCGATATTATCGGCGATATCGATATTGTTTCTGTATCCCCGGCTAGCGAAACTTGTAGCGATACCGAAACTTCGAACACTGGTTAGGAGTTATTTGGGTCCATGAACAATCCAGATAAATAGTTTGGATCAGTATGTTTGGGAGCCTGTGTTTGCATACGTATGTTGAAGATGGATCATCAAGTGTTCTGAGCAAAGAGGATTTTGTTATTAGGAGAATGCTTAACAACTATTTTCAGTGCATTACATGCTTTTAAGGAATTTCTAAAGCATGTCACTGAGTTGGCATTAACGGACATCCATTTTCAGTTTCACTTTGAGGTGTAGCTTCTGCTTTTGACACGATAGACTATGATATTAACATATTCTTATAGGAAATTAAATGGATTATGTTTCGTTAGTTTCTTGCTGCTCATTCCTGAGCATTTATTCGCTATGCCTTTACTCTAGAGTCAGTAAAAGATTTATGTGATCGCATATTAATTATATCTACTCTTGTTGCCAGGCGCTGCAATGCATTGGCAAATTGGTTGTCCGACACACTCAGAATCTTGACACCCTTGCAAGTAAAGTGGTTGGAGAGGAGCCGCGTGTTGAACCTGCCTTGAACTCCATTCTACGTATTGTTTTGCGGACCTCGAGTTTACAAGAATTCATAGCAGCTGATTATGTTTTCAAGTGCTTTTGTGAGGTTGTCTCTTGCAGTAAGCATGAACCATGCAGTACATGCTAACCTTTGTTTTGCTTGTTACCAATGTTCAAGAGAAACTTTTGCTGCAGATGAAGAGTGATGCTCTTGATACGATTAGAAATGATCCTTCATGTCCCTCCATAGCAATGATGTTCATATTGATTTGAGAATTAGTTAGATGAAGAGTGATGCTCTTGATACCATTAGTAATGATCCTTCATGTCCCTCCATAGCAACGGTGTTCATATTGATTTGAGAATTAGTTACTTGATATACTGTGGATATATTTCCATATCTTCTGCGGATGTAATGTGGGAAAATGTGACAAAATCCGCTGGAAGTATGGATTCTGCATTATACTATTTAAGCATCTGAACTCAAATTTGCAGTGTGCATTCACCTGGTTTTTATATTTTGGTCATGCAGCATAATTTTCTCCACTTTTTGCATGTGAAAGTATCATTGGCAGCAGTACATTGCCTTGACTGCGTGTGACTGCTTTCTTCGGGATATCTTTCCATTATGTAATCTGATATTGGCACTTTTACTTTCTATGATTCTTGATTACCTTTTTCCTTTATTTGTCTAGGTACTTATTATCAAATTCCCTACAATGAGTTGATTGACTGACAAATTGCACGTATTCATGCATGTTGAAACATGCATTTTCCAGTTTCTTTTTGCGCTTCTGATGCTGACTTCTGAGTCAGTAAAAAAAAAAAAAAAAAGCCACAAAACTACTCCCTGTGAAAGTTGCCACCAGGTGTGTGCCACACAACTGAATGTTGGAAAGACATGATCCACCTAACCAGGTGTCACTCGCAATTCTAATTGCACTTTGGACTTGCGTTCCCACTCCCATGCCCTTGCTATTCATACTCAGCAACATTTTGAAATAGACCAAGGTATTCAATAACAGTAATAGTGGTCATAATGGCATTTATGGGGCCGTTAGATTTTTTAACGGGCCATTTTTTTTTTCCTGTAATGTGTAACAGTACCTACCATTTCTTCTAACCGTTTATGTAACAATTTTTGGATACCATGACGCTTCCTCGCTTCTACACCAAATTTATTAATGCTTTGCTTCACACCTTGCGCAGCTATAGGACTAACTAATCTGGCAATGTCACTATGCTTGTTACATGTCTAGAGAGTATTAGTATAAAATATAAATGTGTGTTAGTGTGTGGTTCTTTTATTGTAAGTGCATGTGCACATCTTTTCTCCTCCTGCAGTGTATTATATGTTTATTCTAATAAAGCTTTGTGTGGAGGGCATGTGGCCAATACACAACATTCACCCTAACCTCTCTCTCTCTCTCTCTCTCTCTCTCTCTCTCTCTCTCACTCTTCTCTTCCCTTCCCTTTCTTCTCTCTTCTTCTTCCACCCTAATCATCAAGTCTTCTTCTACTTAGTATCAAAGTCAAGATCAGGCCATTCTGCATCAGGGGAGTTGAGAGGCGACACGTTAGATTGCTGACGTCAGCGGCCGTACGACTGATGTCAGCAATGTACGGTCAAATGGACCCCGTTTGAGCTGAAAGTTTAGGGGTTTGATAAATCTTGATTTTAGAGGATTTTTCATGATTTTTTGAGAATTTTTTAGAGCTTTCTTGATGGTGTTTTGGTTGAAATAGTGAAATTTGAAAATCGGGCCTCGAATCAGTTTTTCGTCGATTTTTCTTAAATCGGTAAGCTTTTCTCTTGTTTCTTTCCTCTAGATGGACTGATATCTCTCACCCAAGCTAATATTGGAGGATTTTTGAGCTGATATTAAGATTTGAGTGGGTTATACCCCTAAATAGAGGTACAACTATGCCCTTTTTGGGCCATTTGTGTTAGATTTGAGTATTTTGGGTGGTATTTTCGGAAATTTCTGGTTGATTGAGGTTTATCTCTCATCCTCTTAAAGGATTGCTTATTAGAGACTTTGTTGAAGTACATTTTACTTGGACCCTTCATCCTTGTGGAGGACAAAGGGCAATCTCATCTTGGCATGGGTTCGCTTGAACCCAACCCACTCCAAATTACCTCGATTAAGTTGAATGGTGATAACTATCTTTAATGGGCACAATCTGTAAAAGTGTTCTTGGGGGCCCGTGAGAAGTAGTCGTATATTCTGGATGATCCCCCAAGCTTTACAGATGACACCTACAAGACTTGGACAAAGGAGAACTATTAAGTTATTGCATGGTTATTGATTAGTATGGATTCTTCGATTAGCCACTCTGTGATGTTTTTGCCCTCGGCTAAAGGCATTTGAGACTCTTTATGATATGTACTCCGAGTCTAAAAAAAAAAAAACTCAAGATCATTAAAAGATTACCATTCGACACTTCTAGGCATGTGGGATGAGCTAAACTTGTATCAACCTCTTCCTTCAAAATGTCCAGACGATCATGAATATGCTCGTAAGCAACGGGATAACACTCGTGTTATGCAGTTCCTCGCAGGGTTGAACTTCGACTATCCTAGTGTTCTGGATCAAGTGATTGTTAAGGATCCTCTTCCTCTGTTGACAGCAGTCTATGCCATGTGCCAGCGCGCTACTGTATCAACTCTTCCTTCACATCCTTTTATACCACCAGAGCATTCGGCACACCTTGCTGGCGATCCGTCTTCCCTTTCTCCTGGATCTCGTGCACCATCCTTGAGTTCGAGGCGCACTTTTGGTTATGGTGGTTGTGGTGGAGGCCGAGAGGGAGATTGGGGACGTGACGGTCGTTATCTTCGAGGTCGTGGTGGACGTGGACGAAGACGTGATAGTTCCCGCATTTGTTCACATTGCGGCAGAACTAATCATACTATTGATTACTCCTGGCAACTCCATAGTCGTCTTATGTGTGCTGCTGCTTCTGTTACAGCCACTGCTTCTCCTGAAGGACAACTTTCCACCCTGGCAGCTGAGCAGCCTTCTTCAGGGGAGTCTCTCATTATTTCTCGAGCAGCTTATGATGCCCTGATGCGGCTTCATATTCGTGATGTTCTTGAGCCTTCTCATGCAGCTTCGGCCCAGTCAGGTACCGCTCTTCTTGCGTCTTCCTCTACCACCTCCTGGGTCATTGACTCTGGAGCTTCCTCCCACATGACTGGTAAGTCACATCTCTTTTTCTCTTGTTCTCCTTCCTCCCACTCTCAATATGTTACAGTCGCAGATGGAACACACAGCCCCATTTCTAGGATTGGTTCCATCTCCCTTTCTCCTTCCTTGTCATTGTCCTCAGTCTTACATGTACCTCATTTTCCATTAAACTTACTGTCTGTTAGCTCCCTTACTAAATCGTTAAATTGTTCCATTACCTTCTACCATTCTCATTGTCTCTTTTAGGACTTACAGACGAAGAAAGTGATTGGTGGGGGGCATGAACGAGGAGGCGTTTATCTTCTCAATGATACACCCGTTGCTGCTTCAAGTATCTCTTCTCTTGATCGAGACTCCATCACACGGTGGCATTGCCGCTTAGGACATCATTCCTTAACTCGATTGAGACTTTTGTTTCCTTCCTTATCGGTTACTAAATCTTTGCGTTGTGATAATTGTGAATTGTCAAAACATCATCGTACTACGTTTCCTCCAAGTGTTCTTGGAAGGAAATCTCAACCTTCTGATCTGGTTCACTCAAATGTCTGGGAACTAGCCCCGGTTACTTCCACTTTTGATTTTAAATATTTTGTCACCTTTATTGATGATTATTCTCGCATAACTTGGGTTTACCTTTTGAAATCAAAGAGTGAAGTGTTTTATGTGTTTAAAGTGTTTTATCGTGAAATGTGCACTCAATTTAAATGCTCAATCCAAACCCTCCATTCTAATAATTGGGGGGGGGGGGGGGGGGGGGGGGGGAGTACATGTCCACTACTTTTTTGTCCTTCTTGCAGGCAGTGTTTTTAAAATCCTACGATTTACGATATACGATTTTCGTCGAATCTTAAGCAAAACGATTTGAATCCCAACCCTGAATCCCTTTTTATATGAATCCTACGATTCTATGATTTAAATCCTACGATTTACGATTTAAATCCTGATTTACAATTCAAATTATACTTGTTCTCTTCTACTTTAAGCTACACTTAGCTTTCATTTTATGTTTTTAAATTCGTGGGGGCTTTAAGAATTTTTTAGAGAAGGTAACTTATTTTTATTTGTTCTTTATAAGAGGTTAAATGGTATATATATTCTCTTCAATATTAAATCATGTAGTTTTTTTTTTTTTTTTTTTTTCTATTCCTTATTTCTTAATTGGTCGAAACACCAAATTGATGTATGAACTACCTATAATGTTTTAATGGATGGTTACGATCAGCGCGACTGATATGTATTATGGAATGTTTAGAAATCAAAATATCTTCTTTTGTCAATCTACAGTATTAAAGGTCGCTTTTCCATCGTGATTCTACATTCAAGAAAGGTAACAAGAACATAAATTATTAAAGGACCCTTGTATGTCTTTTAAAGGGAAATTTCATGGAAGACAGAGAAAATGAAGGAATAAGAATCCTTTAACACTATTATGACATGGTGTTACTTGGTGCACATTGATGGAAAAAGGAAGATAGATGAGTTTTTTTTTTTTAACTGATTTATTTATATTTTTCATCTTTTTTCAAAATTTTAAAAAATCTTACGATTTGTGATCTGATACGATTCAACCCCTACTACGATTTGTGATACGGTAACGATTTTGACAACATTGCTTGCAGGAACATGGTATTTTGTCTCGGACATCATGTGTTTACACCCCACAACAAAATGATATCGTATAACGAAAGAATCGTCACCTTTTTGAAGTCGTGCGTACCCTTCTTCTTGGTATGCATCTACCTAAGCATTTTTGGGGTGACGCACTTCTTACTGCCACTTTCTTTATTAATCGTATTCCCTCACGTATATTGTCTTCCAAATCCTCATTTAATATGTTATATCCTCATGACAATCCATTTCCTTTACCCCCTAAAGTTTTTACTTGCACACGTTTCGTTCAAATTTCGGATGGTCATAATAATAAACTTAGTCCCAAGGCAACTAAATGTGATTTTTTAGGGTACACTCAGGGCCAGAAAGGGTATAAGTGTTATGACCCCTCGACTTGCAAGAAATATATCTCTGCCGATGTAACCTTTTTTTGAAGATGTTCTCTTTTTCTCGCCTCACGGTCATTCCCTCTGTGATCCTCTTGTGAGTCAGGGGGAGCATAATGCTTCTCCTCTTCCTCTTGTCACTAGTGATAACAGGGAGACTCTTTTAACTCCTATTCATGACCCTGTTGGTGATTTGGGTGACCCGAAGCCTCTGCGAGTGTATCATCGTCGAGATAAATCTTCACGCACTCCGCCGTCTACTCTTCCACTCACTTTGGATGTTGGCTCAGGTGATTCTCCTACCTCAAGTCTGGATCTTCCCATTGCCTTGCGCAAAGGGACACGATCATGTACTCAACACCCCATTAGCAATTTTGTTTCATATGATCATCTTTCACCGTCCTTTCAGTCATTTGTAGCTTCCATTTCATCACAGGCTATTCCTCGGTCTCTCTCCCACGCTCTTCAAAGTCCCGACTGGACGAAGGTGATGATGGAACAGATGTTTGCTCTTGCGAACAATCATACTTGGGAGCTAGTTTTTCTTTCTCCAAGGTACAAACCTGTTGGGTGTTAATGGGTGTAAACGATCAAGTTCCTTCTAGATGGCTTCATTAATCGCTACAAGGCGCGTCTTGTTGCTCGGGGATATACGTAGACTCAAGGCGTGGATTATTTCAAGACATTCTCTCCAGTGGCTAAGCTTAATTCTATTCGTGTGGTGATCTCCTTGGCCGTCAATTTATCCCGACCCTTGTTCCAAATAAATGTCAAGAATGCATTTCTTCATGGGGTTCTTGCAGAGGAGGTCTACATGCATCAACCTCCAAGCTTTGTTGCTTCCCACAAACCTACGCTTGTGTGTCAGTTGAAGAAGGCCCTTTATGGGCTCAAACAGTCCCCACGTGCTTGGTTCGACAAATTCAGTCAAGCTCTCATGGAGTTTGGCTTTGTTCGTAGTCATGCCGACCATTCTCTCTTTATATGTCGATGATCGACGGGCATCATTGTTCTCATTGTGTATGTGGATGATATTGTATTGTCAGGCAGTGATTTGGTTGGCATGGGCGATATCAAAGAATTTTTGAAGAACAAGTTTGAGATCAAGGACCTTGGTCCTCTTCGCTACTTCCTGGGCATTGAGATTGCTCGCTCCAAAACCGGGGTAGCCTTATCCCAACGAAAATATGCTCTTGATCTTCTCATGGAGACTAGCATGTTAGGATGCAAACCGATTACCACCCTTATGAATACTTCGCAGAAGCTTTAGCCAGATGATGGTACTCTTCTCTCTGATCCTGGCATGTACCGTCAGCTTGTAGGTTGGCTCATTTATTTAACTATTACTCGTCCAGATCTCTCCTTTGCGGTGGGAGTTGTTAGCCAGTTCATGCAAGCTCCCCGTTCTTCACATCTCACAGCTGTTTACCGCACACTCCGGTATCTTAAATCAGCCCCGGGCCTTGGCATCTACTTTCAGTCTCATGGTCATCTTCATCTTTCGGGCTATTTCGATGCTGATTTTGCGGATAGTATTATAATCGTCGATCTATGTCCGGGTTCTGTACCTTCCTAGGTGGTAATCTTGTCACATGGAAAAGTAAGAAGCAATCGGTTGTTGCGCACTCCTTGGTTCAAGCAGAATATCGTGCTATGACTCATGCGACATGTGAGTTCGTTTGGCTTCGCACTCTTCTTGACGAACTTGGCTATTCTCCTTCGGGCCCTATTCCTCTTCATTGCGACAATCAAGCAGCCATACATGTTGCTCGTAATCCTGTTTTCCATAAGCGCACCAAGCATATTGAGGTTGACTGTCACTTTATTCGGGAGAAAGTTGCCTCTAAGGAAATCATCACTCCTTTTGTTCGGTTCGGGGATCAACTTGCGGATGTTCTTACAAAGTCTTTAAGTCGAGATGCTCTTCAATGTGTTTGTGACAAGTTGGGCATGATCAACATCTATGCTCCAACTTGAGGGGGAGTCTAGGGAGTATTAGTATAAATGTGTGATTCTTTTATTGTAAGTGCATGTGCACATCTTTTCTCTTCTCCTGCAGTGTACTATATGTTTATTCTAATAAAGCTGTGTGGAGGGCATGTGGCCGATACACAACATTTACCCTAAACTCTCTTTCTCACACTCTTTTCTCTTCCCTTTCTTCTCTCCTCTTCTTCCACCCTAATCATCAAGTCTTCTTCTACTACATGTGGTAGTAGTGCTGTGAGATGCGATCGCTTATGCAAAATATACAATGATATGCGATCGCATATGCGATGTATGCGATCAAACATATGTGATCAAATACAGCATATGCAATCGCATATCTATCAACAGCTGACAATTGACACTTTTTTTTTTTGCAAAAAAAAAAAAAAATCAACTTTTTGCCTATAAAAAAGTATCCAAACCTCCTCCATTTGCAACATCATCAATCCAAACTCTCTTTTACTCTCTTGTACTTCTTACATTCTTACTTACGAGTGCCATTATAATCTCTCTTACACAGTTCCTAGTTCCAACTACGTTCCTACTTCTCTACAAGATTAAAGCAAGAAGATCAATCAAGAAGAGAAGTTTCTCTCACTCTTGGAAGATCAAGCTTCAAGCAAGATTCAAGGAAGATCAACCAAGCGCTCTCATTCTACATTTCTCTCTCTTACATCCTAAATCCTAATCCTATTTTTCTTCTTCTTCATTCATTCATTCCTACTTATATCTCTTCATTCATTCATTGTATTTATCTTCATTAATTCATTCTCTAGGTTCTAGAATCTACAATTCTACATAGTACATATATACAATCTAGTTCTACATTCTATTTTTCTCTCTTACATTCTAATATCCTATTTCATCTTCATTCATTCTAATTTCTAATCTACATTCTACATTCAACAATCTTTCTCTAGTCTCTACTTTCAATTCATTCTCTCTCTTCTTTATTGTTTTGTTAGCTTCATTCATTTTTTTAATTGATTTTATTTCTCACAAATGAATTTTATATACGTAAAATTACTATATTAGTTATCCATTAACTTAGGGAAGTTTCCCCTTGTTCTTATACTCTACTCTTTTTTTCACAATTTTTTTTTCTTCAAAATTACCCTTATTTTTCATTTTTTATTTTTCAAAAAATAAAAAAATATGCGACTGCATATGCAATTGTGCGATTGCATATGTGCACAAGCATATGCAGTCACATAGAACCGCTTATGCGATTTGACAACATTATGTGGTAGTAGGGTTATGAACTGGCTGGATTTGAGTTTCTTTGGGCCAATATTTTGAATTGATTGGGCAGGCCCCACTTCTGATTTTGCTTGGCCCAAGCCAATCTCATATGCTACCATATGCAGAGCCTACAAAGCACAATTCAAGGATATGTTGATGAGTGTCTTTTGGGTACAATGACGGTATTGAAAGACATCGTTCATGAGCATTGGAAATACAGGATACTTGTTATAGGATGCTGACATCATTTTTTTGTTTGAAAGTTTGGCTTTCATCATCATCATTGTCGTCGTCGTAGTCTTGTACCCACAATTTGGAATTGGCTACATGGATCCTATTTCTCTAATCAAGATTCTCTTTAATCTACAATGCCTAGGCAAGGCAATGAACAAATCATCATTGTTGTTATCGTTGCCATCATGGCCTTGTATCAACTATTTGGAGTTAGCTCTTACAAATCCTATTTCCCCAACAATCTCATCTAAGGCTCTAACCTGGGTAAGTGAACAAGCTCTCACCAAGGGCCATCATTGCCGCCACCTCCCCCCTTGCCCCAGGCCTTGCAAAGCCAAGATGTGATGCAGCAACTGTTGAGTGCGCTGCAACAACAACAACAAACTCTTACCACACTTATGGGGGTGATTGCCCAGAGTGTGGGAGGTGTTGCGTCCACGCCGGTTGCAAGCGTCGATGATGCTCGAGTGACACTACCTCCCCCTCCTTCGCTTGCTCGATCGATTCAAATTCACAGGGAGGGCATCTTCGAGCGCTTCCAAAAGATGCGCCCCCCGACCTTCGCCGGAACCCACAATCCGGCAAATGCCGAGCATTGGCTTGATCGTATGGAAAAGATGCTCGAGCCTTTCCAATGCTCCGAGGCCGAGCAAGTGGCTCTTGTCGCCTACTCGCTTGAGAAGGACGCGGACTTATGGTGGAGGAGCGTCAAACACACGGTCTCGAGAAACCACATGTGGACCTGGCAAGACTTTAAGGATCGGTTCTACGAGAAGTACTTCCCGATCACGTACCGACATGCTCAGGAGGCCCTATATTACAAAGTACAACAGGGCAATATAAGTGTCGGGGAGTACGAGACTTGGTTCTCGGAATTATTGAGATATGCGCCAGCCACGGCCGCAGATGAGGGGGCAAAATTACGCCACTTTTTGGAGGGACTGCGGCCTAGGATTCGCACAAAAATGTGCTGCACCGAGATTACTACCTACCCAGCTGCCTTCACTAAGGCGCTAGAGTCAGAACAGGACGTTATCCGACTCTTACGCGCCCTGCCTTCAAATCGGTGCACGAGTGAGGCCAGAAACCTCTACCTTCACTGTCCCAAGCAAGAGGGTTCTCACGGAACCAACCCCATTGCGCGCCTTGATGCCGCCACCCACCTCAAGTTCCACCCGAACATGTACCTACTGCTAGAAGACAGGGCACACTGAGGGGTATTGCTACGCTAAGATGAAAGACCACAACATGAAATCCTCCACGTCAGCAGGCCGCTCTCCATCAGGCACCAACGTGGCGTCTTCTGCACAACCAAAGCCACAACTACAAACTGGGCGAGCTTCGGTTCCCCAAGGTCGATCACACCCGGCCTCTGTTGCGTCTGGGGCTAATCGAGTTCAACAAGTAAGAGTTCACGCAATGATCGCCGACGAGCCTGACAACTCGGGCCCAATTCCTCGAGCTTTTGAAGGTACCGCCCGCATACATGATACTCCCGTATATATATTAGTTAATACTGGAGCTACTGCCTCCTTCATATCATACTCTCTAGTGAAACGACTAGGATTGAAGACTACAAATGTACCGAAAATCTCGGTGATGACTGCCGTAGGGTCCTTCTCCGACTCCACGAAAACCTGCCCCCAATGCACCGTCGTCATTGGTGGGAAGGAAATATGCCTAAATTTAATCGTTGTCAGCATTCGCTATTACAACGTTATCATCGGCATGGACTAGCTAACTATAGTAGCAGCCGAGATAGACTGTGGAGCGAGAAGCATGACAGTACAACTTCCAGGAGGAGACTCCTTCACGATCCCCATTCAATTCAGCCACAGGTATCGTGTTCAAATTTCTGCCATGCACGATGTAGGCTATTATGATTGTCCGTCTGTGAGCTCAACCCCCGTAGTGCGGGAATTCAGCGATCTATTTCGCGGAGTACCCAGACTTCCGCCCCAATGAGAGGTCGAATTTACAATCGACCTGGTGCCTGGCACAACTCCAATTGCCCTACTAGCATATCGCATGCCCCCGTGTGAAATGGAAGAGCTAAGGCGACAGATAGACGATTTGTTGGAGTTCGAGTTCATCCAGCCCAGCGTATCACCGTAGGGAGCCCCGGTCCTCTTTGTTCGAAAAAAGGACGGAACCCTCCGTCTATGCATAGACTATCGGAAGCTAAATAAGGTGACAATAAAGAATAAATACCCGTTGCCCAGAATCGATGATCTATTTGATCAACTAAAGGGTGCCCGTTACTTCTCAAAGATTGACCTGCAGTCAAGGTACCATCAAGTACGGGTCAGAAAGGAAGATGTGCCAAAAACGGCTTTTAAGACCACTTTGGGCACTGAGTTTCTAGTAATGCCCTTTGGACTCACCAACGCTCCTGCAGTGTTCATGGACCTGATGAACCGCGCCTTCAGGCCATTCCTGTACCGATACGTTATCGTGTTCATTGAAGATATCCTCGTGTACTCTAAGAGCCGAGAAGACCATGAGGAACATCTGCGAGCAGTCCTAAACACCCTTAGGGAACACAAACTGTATGCTGCTCATAACAAGTGTGACTTCTGGAAGGAAGAAGTAAAATTCCTAGGTCACGTAATTTCGGCCGATGGAATAGCCGTGTAGACTGTGCTAAAGTTGCAGCCATGCAGGACTGGGAACAACCCAAATCCGCAACGGAAGTAAGGAGCTTTCTTGGACTCGTCGGTTTATCATGGATTTTTCGAAAATTGCACGGCCACTTACCCAGCTGACCTGTAAAGACGTCAAATACGTGTGGAATGAAAAAGCGGAAGCTGCCTTCCAGGAGCTCAAGGACAAGTTAACATCTGCTCCCGTACTGGCTCTACCCGAACAAGTTGTTAAGTACACAGTTTACACCGATGCGTCGCGGGTCGGTTTAAGATGCGTTCTAATGCAGAAGGACATGGTGATTTGCATACGCGTCTCGTCAGTTACGAAAGCACGAGGAGAACTATCCCACTCATGATTTGGAATTGGCTGCCATCATCTTTGCTCTGAAGTTGTGGAGACACTACTTGTACGGGGAAGAATTTGAACTCTTCTGTGACCATAAGAGCCTAAAATATATATTCACCCAGCGTGATCTGCATTTGAGGCAGCGTCGATGGATGGAAACGCTTAAGGATTTTAACTTTGATGTATCCTACCATCCAAGCAAGGCAAACCTGGTGGCAGACGCGTTGAGCCGCAAGAGGGCGCTGGAAAGTGTAGCCACTTTGATGGTGGAAGAGTGGAATATGGTTGAATGGTTGCAGGATTTTGGTTTGACTTTTAACGTAGAAGGGCCATGTGAACAAGTATTCCATCTTCGTGTAGAGCCAGAACTAGATTGCAGAATCATCGTGGCTCAGGACCGAGATGGATTACTGCGTAAAAAGAAGGACCTAGCAGTCAAGGAAGACAAATCAGAATGGCGTATAGGGAGTGATGGAGACCTACGATTCCAAGGCTGCCTTTGCGTCCCAGACGTTCCAGAATTGAAGGACGAAATCCTAAACTTAGCCCATAAATCGAAACTGGCAATACACTCAGGAAGCACTAAGATGTACCAAGACATGAAAAGGAACTACTGGTGGGGGAACATGAAACGAGAGATTGCAGACTATGTGTCACGGTGTCTCACGTGCCAACAAGTTAAGGCCGAACACCGACGACCACCAGGGCTACTCCAACCTCTACCCATAGCCGAATGGAAGTGGGACTTCATTTCGATGGACTTCATTTCAAGATTGCCAAGGACTAGAAAAGGGCATGATTCTATATGGGTCATAGTGGACAGATTGACTAAATCTGCCCATTTCCTGCCTGTGCGCTCCTCGCACAATACCGAAGAATTGGCAAAGCTATACATTAAGGAGATAGTATGGCTGCATGGGGTGCCCCGTGTGATCGTGTCAGACCGTGACATTTGCTTCACATCAATCTTCTGGAACCGAATCCAACAAGCCATGGGTGCGAAACTGACTTACAACACAGCTTTCCACCCTCAAACTGATGGCCAGACCGAGCGGGTGAATCAAATAGTGGAGGACATGCTCAGGGCATGTGCTTTGGATTTCAAGGACGAATGCCTCCCTTATGCAGAATTCGCGTATAACAATAGCTATCAGACCAGTATTGGCATGGCCCCGTATGAGGCTCTATACGGGCGCCCCCGTAGAGCTCCACACTGTTGGACAAAGATTGGAGAAGGGAAAATTCTCGAGCCAGAACTGGTATAGCAAACCTCCCAGAAAATTGATCTTATCAGAAGACGCCTACAGACTGCATAGAGCCGTTAGAAAAGCTACGCCGATAAGCAACGTCGACCTCTTGAATTTGAAGAGGGAGCTCACGTGTTCCTAAAAATTTCACCAATGAAAGGAGTCCTGCGATTTGGTCAGAAAGGCAAATTGACTCCACGATATATCGGACCATTTCAGATTTTGAACCGTGTCGGCGCCGTAGCATACCGACTCGCGCTACCTACTCCTCTAGCTGGGGTACACGATGTGTTCCACGTCTCAATGCTAAAGAAGTATGTGCCGGACCCGTCGCACATTATAAAGTGGGAACGAGTTGAACTTAGAGAGGATGCCACATATGTACTTCAACCTGTCCGCATCCTGGATTGGAAGGAACACGTTCTCTGTAGCAAGACGATCCCATTGGTCAAGGTACTTTGAGCCCACCATTCTGAACAAGAAGCCACATGGGAAACTGAAGCCAGCATACGAAAGAACTATCCTTACCTCTTCGAGGAACCCAAGAAGGTACGAAATTTCGAGGACGAAATTATTTTTCTTAGGGGGGGGAGACTGTAACGCGTCGTAAAATCGCCTTCCTTAAGACTCGAACTCATGCTCGAACCCGCTAGACACATATCACCATTTGGACGAATAATTGGCCGCACATGACTTAGAGAACCATAGTCTCATGGTATCAGGAACTTATATACGAGCATAGGAGTCCGTTCCGCAGCCCATCCCGAGACTGTTAGGCCCGAAACTTATCAGGGACCACCCACGTACTGGGCTTGACACTCATAGACGAGCGTTACGTCGAAATCGGCACCCGAAATCATAAATTGTAGTGTCCTGCAGTTGCACATGGGAATGCAAGTATACTTGCACTGTACCTTTAGTGAGTAATCATTACTCAATTCACTTTTCTTGTGTGGGCCCCATGGACCCTTGCATGGCCATGGAATGTGAACCATGGATTTCAAACAGAAACCAGCACATGATCCCCAAACATGGGCCCCGATCGACAACCAGTGACCGTTGAACTGATGTCGCCTTAGATCCGGCAATCGACATGTCCGATCGGTCCTAAATCCTACCCAAACAAGGATCTCAACATAGTAAGGCCATCCTATGGGCTGGATTGGCCCAAAGGGGTCAGGTGGGCCCCACATAATCAAAACTAGGCCCAAAAGGCCACTTTTATGTAACTTAAATCATTAGGGGCTATATGTCCCAATTCCTCCAACCCTTATAACCTATTTTCTCAGCCCTTTCTCTCATTTCTCAGCCAATTTTCTGAGAGGGGTGTGTGGGAGAGAAAGGGGGAGTTGTGGAAGAAGGATTCTCAAAGAGAAACCCTTGCATGCTACCCTACCTGAACCTAACCGCCTCTACATCACTCTAGCCGGCTTCTCTCGCGATTGGAGACCTTCCCAGACGTCGGTAGAAGTAAGTCCATGACAAATTCCCCATCTTCTCTAGCCTCTTACATAGGTTTTCCCCTTTTTCTTGATTTTTTAGGACCTTCTTGCAAGATTTTCCTAATCCTCCTCCAAACCAAGGTGTGTATCATTTACCCTTGTGTTGCCTTGCAATCAATGCCTACAATTGTAGTTGATTCTTTCAATTTCCAAGTTTAGGAAGTTGGATTGTTGCTAGGAAAGTTGTAGGAGATTGGTAGAAGTTCGTTGTCTAGGGATTTGGATGCTAGGTGTGTGCTAGGGCCATTTGCATACTCATATCATCCTACACATGTTCTCATTATGCAAATCTTCTATGCTAAGATGTCTTAGAACTTATACCAATATGTGTTAGCTGAAATTCTAGTATTACGTGTTTTGTAACTTGAATTATGCACGAGCTAGGGAATCGGGAAGTGTTTGGGGGTGACGGGTAGTAGCTTCTGACCCGGCAAGTATAATAGTTGAGGCGGCCGCACAAGGTCGGCAGCCTCGGGAGCGGGGTGGTCGACTATGATGGAAGTTGGGGAGATCGGCTGTGGTCAAGGCTGGTCTTCCCCTTGCTTCCCCTAGCCAAGGACCTTGGCCCACCACCGGGTCGGGTGGCAATATATGTATCAAATGTTTGAATGTGTATCTATCACTTATGTAGAATCCATGTATCTGCGCACCCTTTGATGGGCCCATTAGAAAGCATACGGCGTACCGATCCCTCAAGACTCATGAGCCGGGGATGGTGATATGGGCCCTATTCCCGTACTGTCGGCTTACGCTGGGGTGATGCCTTCCCGTAGTGTCTGTTAAGCATCGTAGAGTTGACACACCTACTACTCAACTATGGGATAGGGCGATGAACCCTATTCCGCCTGTGTTGGGCGCGTCTGACGAGTCGCGGCCAAACCAGGTACCTCAGGGCTGTAGACCCGAGATAGTTCGAGGGGCTACTGGCTGTGACCTGCGTTCGCCCCGCAGGGAGTTAGGTGGTCCCAGTCGACTAAATTGATAGAACGTTGGTACAGGGGCTTCACCAACCGGCTGTTTGATAAAAATGATTTAATTAATTACTTGGCTAATCATGTATAGTTAAGCATGGCATATATTGTCTATGCGGGTGAGGTGGTGGTGCCACCCACTGGCGGCTGTGACAAACATCGGTGATTGGGCATGCATCTGCATTTCATACACTCATCTCACTTAATAACCATGCTTGTGATGCTGTGTCATTCTTTGATTCTATCTTTGGAAAATGAAGTTATTATCTATATTGTTTGTATTGGTGAATGTGTAACCTAAGGAAATGAAACCACTGAGTTGGCCACTCACTTCCCCTTTTTGTGGTGGTGGTTTAAACCACCAACCAAATGACCCATGTGACCCAGGTTTATAGGAGGCGGTCGAAGCGACCGAGTACGTAGAACTTGGAGAGGGCGTCGACGAGTATCTTCAGCACGCAGGCAATCAGGACTATTAGAGTTGAGATGTCGGGAGTATTCTTTTGGGGTTTGGCGCCTACACGGCATTCTTGTATAGCCTTTTTGGGACAGTATACTCTGAACTTGTAGTGGGGGACCTAATGGGCCCCAATGTGAGGAATACAGTCCATGTACATTTTTTTTGGGAATTATATATACACATGTTCCTCTTTCTTTTAGAAATGTTTTGCCCATGATTTTGTTTATGCTTGGCTAATCTACAATTCTGCAATTAACTGCAATACACTCATGCATCGCATAATGTGGAGCCCAGGATATCGGGGGCCGAGGGCAACCACGGACCCTGGCATCCGGGGTGCCCCAAGTTCCCAAGGACAACCAGAGTAATTTCTCTCTTCAACCGATATTTATGTATGTTATGATACCCACGCATTTTAATTATGGCATAATCACATGTCCACCTAGGACCTATGGTTTTCATAATCTACAACTATGATAATCAATATCACATCCACAACACCAGTGGATAAGGTTCACATTGGTTTTCTAGGGCACAACTCCAACAGATCAAACAATTTCAATATGCTCTAGACTACTCCTAGGATGCTTCAAAGACTTTATTTTTAGTCTTCCCATAGCCCATCTTAACATTCTTATCTCGACAACACTTAATTTTTGTTGTGTTACCTTTCAACTGCCCAACATTCTTCCTATATAGCATAGTTGGTCAAATAATTGTCTTATAAAAACTGGATTTAAGTTTCATAGGCATGTGGCAATCATATGGTAGTTGAGAGGCACATTTCCAGTTCATCTACCCAACTTTAGTTCTAATGTTGAAAACATCCTCATCAATCTCCCCATTCGAATAATATTGCCACTATTTAAATAATCTCTTAAACATTGATTTTAAGTAAAGGTCCACATCTAGAATTGATCCTACTAAAGTTACATCCCAAATACCTAATCTTAGTTCTATTAATTTTTAAGCTCTAGAATCTAGCCCTCCACGTACACTAAGGGACCTCATCCTGCACATTAAGAAATAATTCATCTACGTCAAGTCCAAAAGATAAGGTCTTAATGCGTACTCCTGATGAGGACCCACTTCTATTGGGAACTTATCAATCATACCACTAGTCTTTCTCGTTCTTTTAATGATACCCACACACTTCTAAAGGATATTAATATATCCTCCTCGTACCCTCACCCTTTTGAACATGTGGGTTTATATGAGGATGGATGAGTTAGGGTTTTAATAATTCCTTAGCTGAAATAGTACTTAGAGGGGAGGGGATCGAAAATCTTGTTGATTTCATTAACGGGATGAGAAGTATCGTCAATGGATTTGAATAGATCTGATAGCGTATCAATTTTATTTGGAACCTAAGCAATACGGAAAAGCCCCAAGGACTAATATAACATGTGCAACTAGGGTTTTAAACTGCTGATGATAGTAACACGCCACAATGTTTTGCTCATTTTGCTTGTTAGTGGTTCACTTTGTGGTGCCAGTTTGGTCTCTTGTGCAGGTGCCCTTTCCACCTTGAGATGACATTGCAGCTGAACTCCGGTTGCCCAGGTAGCCCTTTTGATCTTGAGATGGCATGGCAACTGCACACGTGTGTGTGTGTGTGTGTGTGTGTGTGTGTGTGTGGACACCGATAGCAAATTGCCCAAAGAGGCAAAGGCGTTGGAAGTCGCTCGAGAGATGGAGATAGGCAAGCCAAGCGAGTCAATCAGCATCTCTATCGAGAAGGAGGGAGTGGGTTGTTCTGGTCGGACACTACCCACTAAGGAAGTTGCCGAGAGAATCCTACAGAAATTCAGGCGACGATGAATGTTTCTGTGGAGGGGTTACTTCCAGAGAGAATCTAAGGATGGCTCAGCCACCCCTCCCCTAAAGAAGACGCCGACCATTGTTAAGGGCGAAGTAAGACACACATATCCCATAGGGGGTCTGACTAGTGAGCCAGGCAGGAAGCTGCCATAGCAGCGAAAACATTAGCAACTGTACTAATGATAGTTCGCTATCTCTAAGCGGGCTTAAGAAACTTGTGGATCATGAGGTTTCTCACCATTTCAACATCTCTTTACCATTTCATCGCCACAATCAGACGTTGAAAAGGAGACTTAGTCCAACGTATATATATGGTTGTCTGGTAGCCCTTTTCTCTGCAAGAGGGCATGGTGACTATCAGTTTGGTTTAGATTGCCCTTTCACACAATTCACCACCTTCGAGACTTGGACAAAGGACGTGGTGTTGTCTAAGATACCATGTGTTAGGAGCCTAACCAACACGCCAAAAGCCGTATGACCGATGGACTGTGTAAAGCTAAGCTCTTAAATAATTGAGGATCGCAACAAATTTTCTCATCAAGCATATTTCTTCTTAGAGGCACATGCCAAACAACCTTACCTAACATTTTGAAATAATCCTTAATAAGGATGTTCTTGAGCAATATTTGAAAAAAAAAAAAAAAAAGCATTGGGAATCAGAGGCAAAGTGGACTCTCCCACCCTTAGATATTTCCAAAATATTGTTCTATCAATGGTGGATTCTCCTACCCATTCATATGTTATCAGATAATTAGGAACCTCTCTATTAGTTTTGTTTTGTTGGGTGTTTTCTCAAGTTTTTAATTAATGAAGGTCATCATTAGAGAAGTATCATCATCTAAGCCTTTTTTCCTGACTCAGGCATCACTTCTCCTAACTAATTTTCTTCCATAAAGCCATGTTTGCATCCACCCTCTCATGCTCATCTAAGTCTACCCATAAATTCCATGGTATTCCGTTACGGAAATGTTGTCTTTAACCACCACCGTTACCATTATGATATAGGCCATAATGGCCATTACAGTTTATTTATTTGTTTACATAACGGTTGTTAGGTAACCATTTTTGCATTCCTTGATAAATACCCTTTTCATGTTGTGTGATACTTCCATTAGCTCATACAACTTTTTTCGAACTGCCTTTTAATATCGTCTTCTTGTTCTGCCTAAGGGGCATACACCCTAATGATGGTAATTATTTGTTCACCAGAGACCAATTTAATTCCCAAAAGTCAATTGCTCATTCCCTTTACTATTTTATTCGTTTGAGCCTTCATGTGCAACTACCTTACCTGAGTCCTGTATTGTCCTTCCCTGTATACTTCTTTTGGGTGCAAAGTAGGTATTCTCCTGACCCTTTATTTTGGATTAACTTTGTGCATTGGAAAACCCCCTCTTTTGTTGTAAGATAAGATCATCGAAAGAATGGAGATGAAGCTTTCTTGTTGGAATTATTGTCTCCTCTTCTTGGAAGCTTAATTTGTCGTCTCTTGGTGAGAGATTTAATCTTATCTAGGCTTCTTTATCCAATTTTCCTATATAGTATCTCTCTCTATTCTAATCTCCGAAGCATGTTATTCTGAAGATAGACAAACTTCGTAGAGATTTTCTATGGTAAGGAGGGCTTTCTGCTAGAAATTTCCCCCTTCCAAATTGAGGAGGTTTGTACCCCCTATTTTGAAGGGGGAGTGGACATTAAAAACCTGGAGGTCGTCAATAAAACCCTTCTGGGTAAATGGGTTTGGAGATTCGGTATAGACTAATGGTTTGTGGCGTCAAATTATAGCTGCTAAATATGGGGTTTCTACTAAAGGTTGGTGTATTAAAAATTCTTCTCTGTATAGAGCTTCCCTCATTGGGAAAGGTATTGCGAGGGTTACCTCGTTACTTTCTGACAAAGTATATTTCTCCCTTGGAAATGGTAGGAGAAAAAAATTTTGGTTGGACGTTTGGTGTTGCTCTCCTACTTTGGCTAAATCCTCTCCATGCTAGTTTGCTATCAGTCTGAACCTAAATATCTTAGTTAGTGCTTTGTAGGGGGCAATGGTGGAGGTACTTGGGTTCCTTCCTTATGAAGAAATCTTAACGATTTACAAATCATTGAACTCACTCTCCTCATTCATTTTCAAGCTTTCATGCCAATGCCTAATTAGGAGGATGTTATTCGATGGTCGCTGGTCGGGAGATTTCTCTGTTCGATCATTCTACAAATCCATTTTAGTTCCTATTGTATTTGGATTCTTGTCTAACATGGGCCCTATAGGGTCTTATGGGGTGCCTCCTAAAGTGGCTGCGTTTGGATGGTTGGTGGGCCGGAACATTGTGTTAATGATAGACAACTTACGAAAAAGAGGGATGTACCTTCTGAATGCATGTCTTTTTTGTTTACGAGTGGAGGAATCAGTGAATCATCTGTTTATCCATTGTCTCTATGATGCCTTGAATGCCAGGGCCCGTGGTTGTCCTCGGCTCCCGATATCCCGGGTTCCACATGATGCGGTGCATGCATGAGGTATGGTTAGATGTACATTTATAAATAAGAGATAAATCACCCAAGCATAAACAACTTAAATATGGAAGAACTTTTCCAAAAGAAGGGGATATATATATATATATATATATATATATATATATATATATATATATATATATATATATATATATATATATATATATATATAATTCCAAAAGAATACATGAATAATATTCCTCACATTGGGGCCTACTAGTTCCCTACTACAAGTTCAAAAGTACTGCCCCAGAAGCTGAACTAGAAACGCCGCGTAGGCGTCAACCCAAAAGAAAGACATCCGGTCCCACTCTCTAGTAGGCCTAGTTGCCTACATACTGAAGGTACCCATCGGCGTCCTCTCCTAATTCCTTGTACTCGATCACCTCGGTCGCCTCTTGTAAACCTAAGTCACACAGGTCATCTGGTTGGTGTTTTAAAACACCGTCCTAGAAAGGGAGTGAGTGACCAACTCAGTGGTTTCATTTCCCTAGATTACACATCTACCAATACAAGCAATATAGATAATATTTTCAATTTCCCACATGCAGAAATTAGAAGTAAGCACATCATTACAAATAGGGTTTTTAAATGGAATGAGTGCATGAAATGCATATGCATGCCCGAACACCGGTTTGGTCACAGTAGACAGTGGGTGACACCACCACAACACTCGCACAGACCCGAGCCGCTAGTGAATGAGGCACTACCCCATCACCCGCACAATGCATGCTATGCCCAACCATATATGGTTAGCCAAGTAATTAATTAGTGCCTTTTTATCACACAGCCGATTGGCGAAGCCACTGTACCAACATTCTATTATTTTGGTCAACTGGGACCACCTAGCTCCCTACGGGGCGATCATAGGTTGCAGCCAATAACCCCTCGATCCCATCTCGGGTCTACAACCCGAGGGCCTGGTTTGGTTGCAACTCGTCAGCCGCGCCCAACACAGGCGAAATAGGGCTTGTTGCCCTATCCCATAGTCAAGTGGTAGGTTCGTCACCTCCACGATGCTCAACGGACACTACGGGGAGGCACCACCCCAGCGTAGGCCGATAGCACGGGCATAAGGGCCATACCACCATCCCTGGCTCATTAGTCTTGGGGGATCGGTACGCCATACGATTTCAAGTGGGCCTATCAGATGGTAATGTCGATACACGAATTCTACATAGGTGGTAAATCACATTCATTATACTTACATATATATTCACATCTGGCCCGGTAGTGGGCCGTGGTCCTCAGCTGGGGAAAACAAGGGGAAGACCGACCTTGAGCACGTATGGCCCACATGGTCCTCGACCACAGCCAGTCGCCCCAACTTCCACCTCAACCGACCACCTGATCCCGAGGCTGCCGACCTCGTGCGGCCGCCTCTTCTACGATGCTTGCCGGGTCGAGCGCTACTACCCGTCACCCTAAGTACTAACAATTCCAAAGATTGTACATTATTTGATTTACAAGACCTGCAATTTCATAATCTCAACAATCAACATAATGACATGAAATCTAGATATCTTAGCATAATAATTATACATAGTTAGAACATATGTAAGATGACATGAGCATGCAAATGACCCTAGCATACTTCTAGTATCCGATCTTTAGGCGGAGCAACTCTATTACACTCACATGACTTGCCTAGCCTCAATTCAATCATCAACTGACAAGCATGACCTCCTTAATTTGGAAATTGAAGGCATTAACCTTAATTACAGGTATTGGTTGCATGGCAACTCTTGGGTAAATGATACACACCTCAAATTTGGGGAAGATTTGGTGTAGACTTGCAAGAGGGTGCTTGCATGTCGGGGAATTTGAGAAAAATCTAGGTAGGAAACCAAGGATTGTGGGAGAATTGGTCTTAACTTACTTCTATCGGTGTCCGGGGTAACTCTCAACGTGAGTGGTGGCGTCTATGGTGTCGTGGGGGCAGCTAGTCACTAGTAGAGTGGCATGCAAGGGCTCTCTCTACCCAATTCTCCTCTCCTAGCACGCCTTCCTCTCTCTCAGAATTTTGCCAGAGAAATGAGCTAAGGGGATGAGAAAATGGGCTTATATAAGTGGGGCAATTAAGAAATATAGCCTTGGGGATTTAAGTCATGTGCAAATGGCCCTTTGGGCCCTTCTTTTTTTTTTATCATGTGGGGCTTGGCCTCTGGACTGATCCAGTCCATGGGATGGCCTCACCATGGTGAGATCCTTGCCCGAGTGCGATTTTGGGCTGATCAGGTGCGGTGTTTGCCGGATCTGAGGCGATGCCCGTTTGACGGTCATCGATAATCAATCGGGACCCACGCTAAGGTATCACGTGTTGGTTTATATTTAGAATAGGCCATCCACACCTTAAGGCCATGCAAGGGTCTATGTGGCCCACACAAGAAAAGTGGATTTTGTAATGATTAGCTAAAGGGAGCTTTGTGCAAGTATACTTGCACATTCATATGTACTTGCAGGTCGTAGTAGTTCTACTGTTTCAGGCGCCAATTTCGGCATGACGCCCATCTAAGAGTGTCAAGCCTAATACGGGGGTGGTCCCTATCGAGTTTTGGGTCCATTGGTCTTGGAACGGGTGTTTACTCGTGCATCTAAGTTTCTGATTTGTATGTGACTATGGTTTTCTAAGTCGTGTGGGGTTAATTATTCGTCCTATGGCCATATGGGCCTAATGGGCTCGAGCGTGTGCTCGAGTCTTAGGAAGGGCGATTTTATGGGGCGTTACAATCTTTTTACTTCAAACATCTAGTAGAGTGTTTTACATCTGGCTGGAGTCTCGTGGGTCATGCCTAGTTCAATGGATCATCTTCTTTGTAGCGGGCATGGGGAGCCTAGTGGAGTGGTTGGCAAAAGGAAATGGCAAATTCTTCTCTTAACAGTTTTATGGGTTGGCTTTTTTTTTTTCCTAGGGTCTTAGTTTTCTTTAGAGATTGGGCCTCATAATTTTGTTCTCTTTTAAGTGTACTAGCCAATTCGAGGTTTGGCCTTTTATTCTTTTCTTTTTGTTCTTTTTGCTTCTTTCTTGTCTCTTCTCTGCCTTTGTTGTTTATGTTTTTGCGTATATAATCAAATTTCTTGATTTAGTAAACCAAAAATTGTTTCCCAAAACCAGATTTTTGTTGGACAATCAAATGAAAGTAAACTTATAGGACTTCCCAACTAGGTGATAGCTTTTGAATGAGCAACTCGTTTTCTATCTTCTCGAGAATATGATATAAACCGAGGTATTGAGTAATAAACCGAGGTATTAAGTAATGGTATTGGCTTGCGGTCGATACAACACGGCTATTTTGACCGATATAGCCTCGTAATGGTCAATTTTATTATTTTTTGGGTAAATCTAAAAATTATTGGTAAAATTCTAAAAAATTGTGAGGATCTCGATTATGTATTCTTTTTTGGTTTTGGACATGTAATTGAAGGTATAACTAGCCATTCTTTAGTGAGAATGTTGTTTGTTGGGCAATGTTATCTTGGCCCGTTGAAAGTCGACCAAATAGGCCTTAATTGAACACAAATCAAGAATGATTCGGTGGATTAGGGCCTGTTACATACAAATACAACAAAAAAGATGAAAGGGGGGGGGGGGGATGGTTTGCACCTTCCGATATTTCCAGGGGATGGTTTGCACCTTCCGATATTTCCAAACTGGTCCACTCTGCTTCAATTCATTGAATCCCACTCAAATTTTGTGTTTTGATCCTCAAAATAGGCCTAGATCTAGTTTAAAATTGGTTTATAAGTTTCTTTTATGGTTGAAATGAAGAAAATTTTTTGAGAAATAAGAGAATTGAAAAGAAAACTTTCATAATGGGCCCTTTATGGTCGTATCGGCCCCGTAACGTTGCCAATAAGGGTGTATTGGCCCATAGAAGCCAATATGGGTTGATATGGCTCATTTTTATTCATAATGGACCAATTCACCTCCATATTGCATAACTCGGGTTACGTTTTCCTTCACATTAGAGATAGATCCAGAATATTCTTAGTTAGATCTTTCTATTCGTTTTTGGAGGGAGGTGCTAGTAGTGTGATTAGCCCGACGGTGGAAGTTTGGCGGTATGGGGCGTCCCCTAAGGTGGTGGCTTTTGCTTGGTTAGTAGGGTGTAGTAAGGTTCTAACAGTTGACAATCTCAGGAAAAGGATGATGATTCTCCCGAATGTGTGCCTCATATGCTATCAGGACAAGGAAATGATGGATCATCTCTTTATTCACTGCGGGCTTGCAAGGCAGGTGTGGTACAATTTCCTCAACCTGTTTGGAATGGCATGGGTTTCGCCTAACTGCATAGCTTCTTTTCTTTCATCGTGGCATGAAGGATGGCATGGGGTGTTGGGGCGGTGATTTTGGCATATTGCTTTGTTGGCAGGTTTATGGTTCATTTGGATGGAAAGAAACAAAAAAACTTTTGGAAGTCGGGCAGGTTGAGTTGAGGAGGTGTTTTCGAAAGCCATGAGCCATATTCTCGAGTGGGCGCGTGCTGCGCAAATTGCAGATCAGTTTTCGGCTTGCTTGGATTAGCCTTTTGGGTTTTGGGGGATGGTTGTATAGTTTCTCCTTTTCTTTGTATATTCTGGCTTTAGGCCTTTCTTGCAATAAATTTTGTTCTTATTGCTAAAAAAAATAAAATTTATGGCTGTAAAGTAGCTGTTTTTTGATACCATGATATAAACCCAAAATCCTACTTGGTAACTACTGGAAAGAGAGCACTGATGTTGGTTTTTCTGAATGGTGGTTTAGAAAAGTGTACGTGTCACTGAGTTGATTTGTTTTGCCAAACTATCCCAAAATGTAACTTTTGGCAATGGTCATGTACTGGTTTTCAAATAATTTGTTATTTTGCAACTGGCATGTATATAATGTGGATTCCCTTTCTTAAAGCATTGTTTTCTAAAATATGTTTGCCACTTTATATTGGGTAATGGGCATTTGCGTCATCATCTCATGGTACTTGTCTTTCCATAGTATGTGAAGGATCAATGCCCAGTTTCAAATTATCAATTTTCTACTTGTCTATGTATTTGGCGACCTCGCCGTTCCTCATAATACCACATTTTGTTCAGGTTAAGTGATGCCACCCTTTGTTTGGAGTATGTTCAAATCATCCAAAGGAAGCTTCTTCGTTGTGCCTAATGTTTTGTAAGAATTCTAGAAGCCTGACTATTTCTGAAAGATCAAGAACTTGAACTTGAGTTTTGTGAGTGATGGATCAGCAAAAGAATGACTAACTGAATCCACTCTCTCAAGAGAAGGATTTTAAAACAGCTTCTAAGAGAAAATAGGACTTGGATCTGGATACATCAGAAGAGCACCTCATTGGTGGTCTTTTGTTATTTCTATGTCGGGTATTAGAGTTGATAATAATTCCTGTGAAACTAGAATTGCAGTTTTAAGGATCTGCATTCCTTTGAGCTGCTTTCGGTTGAACTTTTCTCCCATTCTTGTGACTCAAAAATCTTTCTCAGCAGCCTAACAGGTTCCATGTATTAGTTCACACAAAAAACGGGGGTTAAGATCTTCCACTTTATGTTTTGGTCTTCTCTGTCTTTATTTGGCACCTGCAATTTCATTAGTTGTTGCATTATCTTTCATATGCAATCTTTGAACAATTGCACCTTATGGACCTGTTCTAAACAATTCTGTGTGCCTATCATTTTCACTGTCACTTGTTTCATGATTTACTCCACATAATTAATTAATTTATTTTTGAAGCAGAAAAATAAAGAAGGCCAAGCAATATTGGCATCTACAATGACTCCTCAACCCCTTCCAATTTCTCTTGCTAAACACGAGGAGGATGTTAACATACCATTTGGAAGGTAAAATAGAGGGGGAAGAAAAAGAGAACACATTACATTCTTATTTTACCAATGCCATATGATATTCATCTTACATCTAGTCAGGTTCAATAACCTCATTTATTTGTAGTCATTATAATTTTAGCTTAAATTTCATATGTTTCCTTCTATAGCTGAATTGTCTTCCTAAACTTTGTTGTTCTTCTGTGACAGCATGCTGTTGAGTGGTCTTATTTTGAATGAGACTGATGGAGATCTTGAGGTAATGCAAAGCATTTAAAGTTTTCCCCAAACAATAAATCAGAGACATTCTCTTTTTTATTTTTTATTTTTGTAACTTCAAAAATTATTTTTGTAACTTCAAAAATTGGAAACACAGCCACATAAAGCCAATGTTCCTAAACAAGTGATACAATCGAAAGGCCCAAAATCTATGATCCTAATTCCTAACAGAAATAAGAAGAGCATCTCTGGCAATTCCTACTTTTGCCAGATAGTCGTCTTCTTGAGTCGCCTCATGGTGAACATGAGACAAACTGGAACTTAGATTTGAGCAGATGTTCTGCATTTCATCCATAATATTTGCCACTTTACAAGCCACATGTCCAGTTGAAGCCATTTAATTGCATTGAATCTCCTTCAATAATCAGGGGAAAGACCACATGCTCCGTTGCAATTTCCACTCCTTGAAGCATGGCATCAGCTTCTGTCAATTTCCACTCCTAGAATGGGAGAGGCCTCATGATCACTAAAAATTCCCCCTATGCTTGCTGGACCTGGGTTAGCTTCATCTATCCTTTTTTCTTCTCAGGGGGATAATTTGCTTCAATACCATGGAAATTTCTGCCCACCTTGCTCCACTCCAAAATCATCCCCCGAGCTTTCTCAAACACTTGAATCTCACTGCAAGACTTGCCTCACAAAATACTTTGGTTGCACTCTAACCAAAGAGACTGAAGGATAGCTCGAGGAGCCTTTTTTGACAAACATGCTCCTGGTTCACCGAACTTGTGAAAAGGTTGCCTACTGATACAGGCAAGACCCATTTAATTCTGAATGGTTCAAACAAGGCTGCCCAAATTTTCCATGCAAAATCCCAATAAATTAGGAGATGGTGGATGGATTCTTCCTGATTGCTTGTAACAAAGTGTAGAGAAATACCCCTTTTTATGTGGTCCAGTGTGAGAATTTATTGGGAAATCGGAACAACTGTCCAAAGAATGTGTTGATCTTTATAGGGATAGCTTCCATCCAAGTACGCAAGAAAACCTGGGCAGAGGGATCATTTTCTTATGCAAGGAATTCATAACAGGATCTCAGTGAGAATTCCCCATCCGATTGTTGCTGCCAAATCATGTTACCTTCCTTAGAAATTGGCTCATATGACTCTTCAAGTACATTCAATAAGCATCATCATTTGCAGCTCATCATCTTGCGAGTTTCCTCTGAACATGGAGACTATACCACTCTGACTTGCAACTTGACTAAAGGAATGCTGCACACCTACCCTTCACTTTCAGGAGCAAAGGAGCAAACTTACTGGCAAGAGGAACATCACTGCACCATTTGTCCTCCCAGAAATTAACTGTCACCTTTCTCTAACATGGACTCAAATACCACTGGAGAATAAAGTTTGCATTGATTAAATTGATCACCACATCTTTTTTTTTTTTTTTTTTTGAAGTACCGGTTTTATTAAGAAGCGAGCCAAAGACCCAAAAAATTGCTCGCCACATCTGGGAGCCTTTTCTTCTAGTGGCCACCATGAGACCACATCTATGATCGGAACTACCATAGTTGGCTGAAATAATGCTCAAAAAGCTTGATTACCCACCTCAATCCTCCACCAGTATTTGCTCAGCAGAGTTATATTCATTTGTCTTATCCCTTTCATACCCAACACACCTAGTTTCTTCACTGACATACTTTCATGCTAATAGGCGGAACCTATGCTTTTCCTCCTTGTCATTCCAAAGGAACTTCTTTGGAGCATTCAGTTCTAACAGCAGTTTTCAACAGGCATTTCAAAACTGGTAGAATGTAAACTGGGAGGTGGGCAAAAATCTCCTTCAGAAACTTCTGTCCCCAAAAGAAAGGATCTTGCTTTTCCATAAGGCTAATTTCCTTCCAATTTTTTTTTTCAAATTGTCCCATGAATTCTGAGGGGGGCCTTACATAGCATAACGGAAATACCCAAATGTTTGAAATTCACAAAGTTAGAGATCCCATAGCCCACCATTTTGAGTCATACTCTCAACCATCTACCCTTTCAATTCAGCCTGCTGGCTACTGCTTTTTGACAAGCTAATAAATTTTCCCAAGATGATTTCATGGCATATGAAATATAATTTAGAGCTTGATCTTCCTGGATTGAGCCATCCCCAAATGGAATAGTGTGGTTGGCATATCGCACATGCATCACATCTTGGTCAGCCTCATTGATTTGCATACCACAAATGATCCCTTGACTCTGAGCTTTATAGAGCATCCTGCTAAGGAAGTCGGCCACTATGGTAGAAAGAAGGGAGTGACAGCGTGACAGGGGATCACCTAACTGATGCCCCTACCACTCTGAAAGAATCCTTTTGGGACGCTGTTGATATAGGTTATGAACCAAATCTCTTTGTGCAGTCTCTGATTCATTTCCTCCATTTGCTTCCAAACCCATTCTGACCGGCATAAATTTCCAATCAGCTAAATTTTAGGCCTTCTGCATGTTGGTTTCTAGGTGTAAATGTTTTTAGCTCTTTTACAAAATGATGCAGGATGCCCTTATTATGGTGCATGCTCATGAACACATATAATCCAGCAGAAATAAAAGACAATAATAATCTAAAAATTCAACATCAACAATCATAAATTAAGAAAATCATAAAAGAGACATGCAATGGAGCGGGCCATCATCACAACCACGAAGTAAGAAATTCAAATAATGCATAGGTTGGATCCGGCGAGGGATGGAACCTCCCGATCTTACATGGTCATAACCCAATCGAATAATGGGGCTCACTAGCCCGAGGGATTAAAGAATTTCTCGGATTAGGGAATTGGAAATTTGAGAAATTGGAGTTTTTATTCAATTCTTAAGTTAGGGTTTGAGGATTAGGAGGTAACAGAAATAGAGAGAGAAGGAAGAATAACTTACCTTAGAAGAATGTTGGAGGGGAATAAGAAGAAAAGAGAAGAAGAAGATGAAGTTCCATGAGAAAGAGAGAGAGAGAGAGAGAGAAGGCAACCAAAAGGCTTGCTTTTCATTAATGAACAACTTATGAAAAAGGTTTAGGGCAACACCCTTATAAAATTCAGAATTAGCATAATTACCAAAATACCCTACTAATAAAATTTAAAAAAAAAGACATTCGCACGAAAAAACGTGCACACACTGACTCAAAACTCAAATACGTAAAAATATATATAATAAACGCAAATCTAAGATGCCCGATGGCCTCCGATGATGGCACGATGAAAGTAAGGCCACAACGAACCAACGGTCCGATCACATTATCATCGCGATCCAACGGTCCGATCATCTCCTCCAAGCAACCTACACATGTCTTCCCAATGTGGGGTATTCTCAAATGTCTCGGACTACATGTGTAAGGTCTTCGATGCTCCTCAAGTCATCACGAACGATCTAGGCCCGTCATCATCAAGCCATAAAGATATAGGTGTCACTCGCCTCCTACGGTGATAAACCCTAAAGGGCCTAATGTCCACATCATTGTCCTCGTCTAAAAAGAGCTCGACTTCGGTGAGATAAAGCTCGGGTGCATCTCCAACAAATCTGGACCAAGTCTTTGCAATTCCGCTTCTGTCAACCATATAGAATCGGGCGGTGGCTTGTTCTTCCATTTTACAAGATATCTCTGAAAGCCTCCATCTCTCATGGATACTCTCTTCATCCACAATCCCTTCAATTTATTCCTTTCGATCAATTGGTGGGGGAAGGGGTGGAATGGGTTGAGAAGCAAACTCAGAATATGGCCACGAAATAGAAGAGGTATCAATGGCAGGATTAGGGGAATGGACTAAATATTCCACATTAAACATTGAATTAATGTCCATTTCAGGTGGAAGGTCTATCTTATACGCATTGGACCTAACTCTTCGTAAACTTTTGAATAGTCAAGCACTGCGAGCTTGTAATTTCTTAACGGTACCCTAAGGAAACCGCTCTGGCCTTATCCTCACCATTACATAATCTCCTTCCTGAATTTCTTGTAACTTATGATGCAAGTCAGCTAAACGTTTATAACTATCATTGCTCTTATTTATCCGCTGTCTAATATATGTATGCAATTTATGAATGTGTCGTGCAAATGCTTTGGCTGACTCTGAAGACCTTTGGGTGATAGACATGGGTGAACTTAAATGATGCGCTGAAAAAGCAATGGATTCGAAATAAACAATCCTATAAAAATAAACAACCCTATGATTTAGAACTTGGAAAACTAAAATAAAATGATACTTCCCATGGGTGACACATAACTTATTATTCTTTAAGATTCCGTGGGTCCGCTCTAACTGATAGAGGTGTTGATTCTCATCATAAGTATTATAAATAATGATGATTTTCAAGTATCCCAACACTTGAGAACACACACTATTAATACCAAGTCTTGAGCAGATCTTGGCATCAACCATTTTGTCCAAAAATGTCATCAAGATGCGGGATGGGGGCTATGACCATCATGCCGTGATTACATCGCACTAAGATTTTATGGATGGTCAGAATGTGCCCACATGTGCGCCACATGCCATTGTTCTTGGAAGTGAAAAGGGCAGGCATGGCACATAGAACAAAACTCCAACTCAAACTTTCCTTACTGAATTGTTCCTCGAGAAGTTTATCAAATTGATGCTGCATTTCTGTATTTTCTACGGGGTTCACTTGGTATTGAGAAAAGCTTGACAGGACCGACCCAGGGACAAGATTGATTGTATGCTGAATGTCCCATTTGGGTGAAAATTTATCCCATAAATCATCTGGTGGGATATCACAAATCATGTGAGTGTCTACCATCATATCCTCACTAGTCTCTTCTTCAATTTCATTTGTGTTCACCACGGTAAGAGACATAGATTGGGAGACTGCATCAATCAAATCACACATGATGCCTAGAAGTAGTGCAGTCTCAAACTCTTCGACCTTTTCATCACTAGCACACACTTCTGCATCATCAAAGATGATGAGTGATGCCTCAATTTCTTCCATTTCCTCACTACTGACGTTAGGCCCGTACTCTTCCACTTCATAAACATCATGTTTGGACCCATCTTGCCGTTCACCAAGCCATAATGTTGATCATCTTTTCCATAGTCAGGACTAGTCTGGTTGAGTGCCTCTAATTTGTCGTTGAGATTCTGAAAGAATTTTCTAGAATGGTTTTCAATGTTGTCCAGACATCGGGATATGACGGTCAAAGCCTCTAGAATCTGATCTTGATTCATGGTGATGATGTGTAATCCATAACCATAACCAGAACAAATGGGCACACGACGAAGGACTTGTCTTAAGTTCTTCCTAAACTCGACGCTATGAATTGGATGACTCATAACGTGAATGATATGAATCGACTGACAATTACTGGATTAAAACAGAAGACGATTCAAATCTAGAAAATTTCCAAATTAGAAAACTTTCTAAAATTGAAAACTTTCTAAATCTGGAAATTTCCTAAAACAAACCTAAAAATCAAACCCTAATTTGGTAACTTGATCTAAACATAACCATGCAAAACCTATTATCTGGTACCAAATTTGATGCAGGATGCCCTAATTATGATGCATACTCATAAACACATATAATCCAGCGGAAATAAAAAACAATAATAATCTAAAAATTCAACATCAACTATCATAAATTAAGAAAATCATAAAAGAGGCATGCAATGGAGCGGGCCATCATCACAACCACGAAGTAAGAAATTCAAATAATGCATAGGTTAGATCCGGCGAGGGATGGAACCTCCCGATCTTGCATGGTCATAAACCAATCAAATAATGGGGTTCACTAGTCCGAGGGATCAAATGATTTCTTGGATTAGGGAATTGGAAATTTGAGAAATTGGTGTTTTGATTCAATTCTCAAGTTTAGGGTTCGAGGATTAGGATGTAACAGAAATAGAGAGGAAAGGAAGAATAACTTACCTTAGAAGAATGTTTAAGGGGCATAAGAAGAAAAGAGAAGAAGAAGATTTGGGAAGAAGATGAAGTTCCATGAGAGAGAGAGAGAGAGAGAGAGAGAGAGAGAGAGAGAGAGGCAACCAAAAGGCTTGCTTTTCATTAATGAACAACTTATGAAAAAGGTTTAGGGCAACACCCTTATAAAATTCGGAATTATCATAATTACCAAAATACCCTACTAACAAAATTTAAAAAAAAAAGACATTCGCACGAAAAAACGTGCACACATTGGTCCAAAACTCAAATAAGTAAAAATGCATATAATAAACGCAAATTTAAGATGCCCGATGGCCTCCGATGATGGCACGATGAAAGTGGGCCACGACGAACCAACGGGTCCATTCACATCATCATCGTGATCCAACGATCCAATCATCTCCTCCAAGCAACCTACACGCCTTCCCAAGGTGGGGTCTTCTCAAATGTCTCGAATTGCATGTGTAAGGTCTTCGATGCTCCTCAAGTCGTCATAAACGATTCAGGCCCGTTATTATCGAGCCATAAAGATATAGGTGTCACTCGCCTCCTATGCTGATAAACCCTAAAGGGCCTGATGTCCGCATCACAAAAATTATCCACCAGCTTTCGAGCAACAATTGGGTATTCCTGAATGTTCCTGCCAACGGTTAAAGCGCTTTGACTGGGGAAATACTTTTTCCTATCACCTTCTTTGATCTTTCTGCCAGCACTTCCGCAGTTATTTTGTACAGACTACTCATAAGGTTGATTGGCCTAAAGCCCCATACTTATTCTGCATCATTCCCTTTGGGGATCTGGGTGATGAAAGTAGCATTAATATCCTGTTAATCACAACCTTATCATGAAATTCCTCCAGCAATGCAAACAGGCCTTTATGAATGAAACCCTAATTAAATTGGTTGAATGTTATCAGTAAACGATCTGGACAAGGGCACTGTTCTGCTTTGAACACTGCCTCTTTAGTCTCATTGATACTGAATGGCTCCTCGAGCAATGCAATATGATAATTTGATAGCCACGTTTGGTGTTGTTGAATTGGTAAACCTAACCATATGCGAAATTTGATTAAATTCCAACTTTTGGCTTTTAAATCAAGCAAAGAACATTTTTGTGCTGATTAAAGAGATTTGCTGAGTCCATGCGTGTGCATAATCCTGCCATCCACATGGCATATGGGAAAGATCTGAGATTACATTACCACACAGTGTGGATCTTCTGGCACAAAAATAGACAGTTCATGTCATCAGGGGCCCACAGTGGATGAAACAAACAGACTGGTGTATTTGTTCATTCATGGTAGCCCATCTGATAAGTTTTTCGTCCTGATCTTTGGGCCAGAAGATCAACACAGTGAGGCCCATCTGATGAAATGCTTGGATCTTGCACACATGCCATATTGGCACATGTGCTGGCATGTAGATTGGCAGCATATACACGAACGTGGACAGACTTCCTGAATATAATAATTGTAGGTCAAAACTTCTATTTGCAAGTTTTATGAAGGTTATGCATCTGCACCCAGACAGTTTCCATCATAGCACATTGGGACATCTGAACCACACATCAGTTAGACCTCATTGTGCAGTAACCTGGCCCAAAAATCGAGCGAGTCCACTCATGAGGCAGGCCAAACATACATGTTGAATGTGAACCATTGGCAACCTTTTCTAAAGTGCCATTTGTTTTCATACATGTGTGGACTGTGACCCATCTTTTGAGTCCACCGGCCTGATTATTGTGTCTTGTATGCTGTTCATCTACATGGCTGGGCCCAAAAACGTGCCGTGATGGCACTTATGAGACGGGATGTGGAGATGCATGTGGGCTTAAAAAAACTATCTATTTGCGTTCTTTAATTTTGGAATCTTTTCTTCTCAAGTCAATTCCTGTCTCAAGACTTGGAGCTTAAAAAACTGAAAGTAAGCATTTTTGTGTTCACTATTTACATTTGTGTGTAAAGGCAGAGAGCATTATGATTGTTGGTGTTGTTGTTGGTGTTGATGTTGTTGAACGGCAAAAGAAGAAGACACTATGCTTTACCAAAAAAAAAAGAAGAAGAAGAAGATACTATTATTTGCAACCTTGAACCACGATGTTAACTCAAAATTGTTACAATTCTGTTTTGACTGGGTTTTCTTGACTAAATGTGCTACCCAAAAGATGGAATCTTGTCATGCTGGGATTCTGTTTGCATTTTCTATTACAAACGTACAGTTTTCGAAAAATAGATTCAAACTGTGCCGTGTAATTGATGTATGAGATTTTAAATTGTCGATTGACCAGCATTGTATAAATCAAATTTGTTTTCCCTTTTGAAGTTTAATTTTTTTAGTCCTTGCTGCACTAACAACCATGTAGCTAATATTTTTTAGTGTAGACTTGTTGCAGAGCTGCTAGTGTTCTTTCTCATATACTCAAGGACAATATCCAGTGCAAGGAACGGGTATGGGTCTGATCTCTCGTTCTGTTTTCCAAGTTTCCTTTTTCCCTTTTCCAGTATTAGCATGAAAATGGTTGATAGATACAAAAATATGCAAAAGAAAGTTCTTCTAGATGCTCTTATCCTTGAGTGACTGACTGAAATTTGTGATGCTCTTATACTCAAGGGAGTGACTAAAATTTTTGATGTAGCTAGAGTTGTAGAAGTATCCTTTAATCACATTTCTCATGAGGCCAACATTATTGCAAATGACCTTTGGTTTTTCAGTTTTGACAAGTAGACCTATGGTCCGGTAATCAATTCCATTGATCTCGTGTTCCACTGTCAATGCGACATGCACATGCCCCAAAAATCTTCTTGATAGGTTGACTAAGTATTTCAATTGCGATTTCAGAGTGCAATTCTCTTGGGACCGAAACCAGCAATTTGTCCTGACTCGTCAGTCTTGATCCTATTTCAGTCATATCAGAACTGATATGGTTTCATTGCTGACTGAAACCACTATGACTCGGACGATGCTGAGTCGTACTGGATGATATTTAAAACCATGGGCAGGACCCGTCAGAGCCCTGGGTGGATTACTGAACCATGGCCCCTTCCTGTCAAAGCTGAAAAGCCAAGTATACTGTTGAAAGCCTTGGGTCAAGGATAAATTTGTCTTTCTAGCATGCCTCTCTCTCATCAATAAAGACTGTTTATCAAAAGAAAAAGGAACACCTAATATCTTTTATATCCTCATCATCTTGTTTAGAATTTCAGATGCTAATGAATACGGGTGGCGATGAGCTTGGCAGCCTGGGTGGCTTGGTCCTCTAGGGCTTGGTCTTTTAAACTTGGGTTGAAGGCTGGGCCTGGGCCCAGGCTAATGGTGAATGGCCTGATCTAGTCCATTCATCCGATCCAATCATCAAGTGGGGCATCAGGGTGTAAAAGAATGGAAAGTTTAAAGACGCTTGTGAGCGGTTCCCATACAATGTACATGTAGTTTAAAGGCACTCCTGGGTAGGGTTGTCAAAGGGGCAAGTTGGGCTTCATGTTGCCTAGTCCTAGCCCAAAATTCTCTAGGCAAGCCCAAGCCTGATCAACGTAAATTAAAAAAAAAACCCAAAGCATTGCCCATGCCCAACCCATATGATAATTTATGTGCCCATGACCAGCCTCACCCAACCCTTGATTAATTGTACATGCTAAATATGTAAATATAAAATGGAGATATTAAAACTTAAATGGATCTTACGCACACACGTACTTCCTTGTAGGGCCAGGGCCCATGGCCAAGGCTTAAGGGACTAGAACTGTGCTAGGGCCCACTAATGGACTGGATGTTTCTAAGAGGAATAGCAGGATTTTCAATGTTAGCAAGCATACAGTCCGTTGATGCTTGTGACTCTATAATTTGGACTCATTATTCAATTTTCCATAAGATTGATCAAATGGGCCCCATTGTGGCACCCAAAATCTCTTGGATTGTAACCCTTCAATCTTTGGACTATTTCCACTGAATATGGACTTCTGCTTGATTGTTTTCTTAGCCATCATATCTAGATCATTGATCTAAGGTTTAGGATTCTCCAGTCTGGTAGATATTTTGAGTGTTGCCATCCGCAGTTCGGCCCATTAGATTAATGGTCTGGATCACCAAACTACAGGCAGAGGACATCTGCTTACCCCCAGGACCCTGTAGTTCATCTATTTTTCATCGGTTTTTCTAATATGTGCTAATATATGACAGGCTTTACAAGTTGAGCTTGAGGCTCCAGTGCCGTCATTAGGTGCGCCAGAGCCACTCATGCACCGGGTCATGAAGTACTTGGCCCTTGCCTCTTCAACCAAAAATAAAGATATTGATCAGGAAGGAGCAGTTGGAGATTTATATATCCAACCCATCATCATGCGACTTCTGGTCACGTGGTTGGCAGAATGTCCAAATGCAGTTTATTCCTTCTTAGACTCACCAGCGCACCTCCCATATCTCCTAGAGTTAGTGTCAAGCCCAAGTGCAAGCGCATATGTGCGGGGATTGGCAGCTGTTCTGTTGGGAGAGTGTGTTCTATATAACAGCAGATCCAGTGATGATGGTAGAGATGCTTTCAACGTTGTCGACACCATAAGCCAGAAGATCGGCCTTACTTCATACTTCTTAAGATTCAATGAGATGCAGAAGAGTATTGCTTTTGTGTCTGTAACATCAGGCCAGAACCACAAGCCGCTGACAAGATCTAACACTGCTAGCATGACAGATGCTGAAGACACTGCCAAGAATGACAGAATCGATCAGAAGCAAGATCATCCGATCCTCGCATCAGTTTTCGACACGCAGTTTGTCAGTTTTGTTAAAAAGCTGGAGGTGGATATTAGAGAAAACATTGTAGATGTGTTCAGTCGTCCGAAGAACACAGTTGCAGTGGTCCCAGCGGAGTTGGAGCAGAAGGGTGGGGAGAGTGATGGGGATTATATAAAGCGGCTGAAGTCATTTGTGGAGAAGCAGTGCACTGAGATGCAGGTGAGATTGTACACATGGCATGTGATCTTTTTCCTCCTCCTTTATAGTTTTAATGTTCTTTCGGGTATATTTATTGAAAGAAAGATCAGAGAAAAGCTTTGATACTCTTGCAGGCTGTGATTGTTAATATGCTAGTGCTAAGAAATTGTAGATGTAGCATGCAAGTTACTCAAAACTAAACCGTCTATGGTGGGGCACATTTTAGATGTATCATATACCAAAACATGCACTAGTTCTATTACCTTGTTATAAAATTTTAGTGAGCATCTATTGGGTGTCCAACTGATTGGGGTTGGCTACACGAATCCTTCCACCATTCCACTCTATGAAGGACCATAGCCAATAGCTTAGTTAGACCAAGAGTCATCGAGTACTCTTACTACCTCCACCCATGTCCTTTTGGGCCTTCTCCTTGCCCTTTTAAATCCTTCAACATGCACCAATTCACTCCTTACTAGTGTAGTAATTGGTCTCCGTTGCACATGACCCAAAACATCTAAGTCTACTTTCCCTCATCTTATTTCTTATTGGTGCTCCTCCTAGGTTCCCTTGTATTCATTCATTTCTTCGTCTTGCCACTCATCAATCTCAACATCCTCATATCAAAGCTACACATTCTATGAACATTTTTTTCCCAACTGCCCAACATTCTGTACCATAAAGCATGACCGTCTTATTGCCGTCCTATAAAATTTTCTATTAATATTGATTGGTACATAATAATCCCATAAAAACTCCTAAGCCACACCTGCATTTCTTCCACCTAGCTTGAATTATATAGGCAACATTGTTCTCGATCTCTCCACTCTCATGAGTGGTCAGTTTAGGATTCTTCTTCTTCTTCTTCTTCTTCTTTTTTAACAATGATAATTTCATTAATAAAAGGCTGCTGCCAATATATACAAAAAATACAGCGTTACAACTCAAGAACAAAACTTCCGCCAGCAACCTGAGAATTGAGACAAAATATTCCACACGGACACCCAATCCATTACAAGGAGTTTGGCCCTTCTAAATACATCTATCATTCTTCCCTTCTTATTTCCAAAGCGTTGATCATTTCTTCCCCCACTAACAAGCCCATAATCCCACTAACATAGTTGAACCTCCATATCCTTCTCCCCGATTTCCCTAAACCCACTCCTTGCCATGATAAGAGAAAATTGTCTATCGAGCAGGGAAACGCCCATAACGCTCCAAATAGTTTGGGATACTACTTGGTCAGCAATCTTAACTAAACCATATATTCTATTAGAGTCCAACTAGTTTTAAATCCTTTAGATTCTAAAGCATCCTGACATTAATCTAGCTTTGTGTTCATGCCCTCGTCTTTTCAGTCAAAGCTGTCATCTGCAAGCATCACACACCATGGGATTTCTTCCTGCAAATGCCTCATTAAGTTGTCCGTAATCATTGCAAAAAGGTTCAGGCTCAATGACGATCCCTGGTGCAAGCCTCAATAATCGGAAACTTGTTTCTCCACTAATGGTCCCTCACATTTGTCACCCATTCCTGATCCATTGGGTGGTTGAAATGAAAAATATCCAATGGTCTGAATTCAGAAAACAAGTGTCGATGAATTAGAGGTATCTAAGCAACTCGGCATCCAACCATTCAAAAGATTAAAATAATTATAATAATATAAAACACTCAGCATCCATGCTGTACCATTGCTCGTGGGTCTATGGTGCATTTAGATTGAATGAAATAATAGATGTTTTAATGACTCTTCCAGGGATGCAAAGTTGGTTTTCCGTATGGCGCATCTCTTATTTTGGGTTGGGCAGCTGCGTCTGGTAAGCTTAGAGTTCGCAACCTTTCTAGTCTAGACTGGTCGTCTTTGTGATTTTCTTTTTTGCATTCATTTGCAGCTTGCCACTTTCTTAATAAATTCTCATTTACACTCCAACAAAAAAAAAAAAAAAAATTCCATGCAGTACCATTCATGCAGATGTGAAGTATGATTATGCTTTCCTTTCATGGACGCCCGCCATAGCACTTGGGCTGTCTAAAATTGCATGATACACAAAGTATGATTACACTTTCATGGATGCCAGTGTACGGACCATCTAACATCGCATGAACTACTGGGCCTTTATGATTTTTTAGGACCTTCTTGGGCGAAATGCATCATTGGCTGAGGAAGTGGCCAAGACAGGTGGGGGCAGCGGTTCCACTTCCGATCAGAAAACGAATGGTGGCCGAGAAAGAGTCCAGACCGAGACCCTGCGCCGAGACCTTCAAGAAGCGATCCAACGCATAGAGACACTGAAGTCAGAGAAAGCCAAGGTTGAAGCCAAGGCAACCATGTATCAGAACTTAGCTGGGAAGATTGAGTCCGACCTGAAGAGCCTATCGGATGCCTATAACAGCCTAGAGCAGGCCAATTTCCGTTTGGACTCAGAGGTGAAGGCACTGAGAAAGGGAGGCAGCGGGCCGCTTCCGGACTTGGAAGTGATCAGGGCAGAGGCAAGGGAAGAAGCTCAGAAGGACAGTGAGGCTGAGCTGAATGATCTGCTTGTATGTTTGGGGCAAGAGCAGAACAAGGTGGAGAAGCTGAGTGCAAGGCTGGTGGAATTAGGTGAGGACGTTGACTCTCTCCTTGAAGGGATAGGGGACGATGCCGGACTGCCGGAAGAAGGTGAAGATGAGGAGGAAGACTGAAGCTCATGTTTCTCTCATCGGATTTCTGCTCATTGTGTCCATTCATGTTGCATGGTTCCCCAGCACCGATTGTATTTGGCCTTGTGGAAGATAGTTTGCATTGTTTATTTCAATGTACTAGAGTCAACAACCTTGGAATTTAGCTGCTTGGATGGGTTCTTTCTAGTTATGGTGATGGTTGCAGAAGTAATAAACCATTTAGTTGAAATGATTAATAGGGTGAAAGCTTAGCCTGCATTTAGGAGTGTAGCCGAAATCATGTCCGAAAATGCACCGGGGCTGCCCCTTTGAGCCGGCAATTTGTTCTCATTGGTGCATGTAGCCCACAGCATTCATCATTTGGTCCACCTGATGAACGGCCCAAGGTTTTTGGATGCAGTTGGAATGGTCTGTGTGGTTATGGAAGATTGTGTGAGAAGAGACGTGAACACCCACAATCCTGACTGAGCTATTTTTCGAATCTACATTTTGCAACATAGAAATCTCAAAATGCAGATATTGATATTTGAGGGGAGGATGAGGTTACTGCCATACATAAATTCTCACATTATTTGTCCATCAACAGTCCGCTCACTTTCCATTCAATCTGGACCATTCAATTGAAGGGCCATATCTTGGATTTGCTGTATGTTATAAGAAAATGCACGATGTTGATAACCATGAGAGTAGAATTAGCCCGTGGTTTGGTTGCCCTATCAATATCTGGTTGCAACTTTGGGTGATCAGTTTTAGCTGTCCAAGCCCGGCCTGACTCAACTCTACATGTATGAGCTACAAATAAGCCACTGCAATCCTAGGAAGGCAAACCATCCATCTTGAATCGTCACCATTGGTTCCATTCCTCTGAAATGTCAATTTCTTCTACATTGTGGCCCACTTGATCAATGGATATATTAAGAATGTTCAAGTGGAAAAGAGGAAATTAGGGCTGGCCTAATTTTCCTGGCTCGAGCCCAAGCCGGGCTCCGTCGGGTTGTAAGTGTTGGACCAGGCCTGGGTGTGACCAGGCCTGGGTGTATCCTGGCCCGGCCAAAACCGGCCCTTTGCCACCCTAATCACAAGCGGGCTCATCCGGGCTCACATAGGAGTTTGCAACTTAGTAGGGCATGCTCTGTGTTTGTTTGTGTCCTTGAGATCCGGGCTGCTCATTAGGTGGGGTACCCCGTGAGGATGGCACACTGAAAATTTAGGCTGCTCCGCCCATAAGGTGGGCCATAAATATAGAATGTGGAGCTTTAGACCTTTGGTTATTATTATTATTATTATTATTTTCGTACCATCCAAGCAGGGCCAACCTAATCAGTGGCCATATGAGGAATGCGCAAAAAGATGATGACACTATTAAGATGATCCTAGCCATCGGATGGAGGTTTTTGCTCATTGATTGTCGAAGATTGCTGGTGGTCATCCAATCATTGGCCAGGATCGCCAAACGGAAGTGTTTTTTTGAGGACCGGCCCATCCACTATTGGGCTCCACCCAAGGAAATATTGGCATGCAATCATGCAAAACCAGTGCCTGGATTCAGTCAGGTGACCGTGGAACCTACCTTGATGTATGTGTTGTATATCCATGCCGTCCGTCTGTTTTTCTAGCTCATTTTAGGGCGTGGTCCCTATTGCCGGCGATTTCTCAGCCACGCTTGTAACGTGTGTGCGGGTGTGCTAGAACTGATTGTGTGGCTCAATTAGGGCTGTCAACGGGTCGGATACTGGCCGGATCAGTGATGATCCGTATCCGATCCGATTAAAGATATATCCGACCCGAATCCGATTCGGATCACAAATACATGATCCGAACCCGACCGTTTAAATATTGAAATCCGTTTCCGATCTGAATATGATCCAACCCGATATCCGAATATGATACCACCCACGGTTGCATCACTTGCGTGCGTAGAGAGTAGAGACGAGGAGACGGCTGGGGTTTTTTTTTATTTATTTAATCGGGTCGTTAACGGGCCGGATCAAGGCTGATCCGAATCCGACCCGAATATTAAACGGATCATGTTTGGGTATCCGTATCTGACCCGATTATTGATGTGAATCCGATTAAATCGGATCGGATACGGATCAAGATTCGTGCCGTTAACAGCCCTAAGCTCAATTCCAACCAAACAACGATAAACTCAAGAGCCAAGATAGGCAGATACACCATAATCAGCCGTATATGACCAAGATCTGTATAGATCGGCCGCCTATTTTAGCCACTTCTCAATGATTAGGTGATATTTTGAGGGTGGGTTTGTCCCCAGTAATGGGTTGTTACTTCGGTACAAAAGGACCTTTTAACACGAAATAAAATAACTTTAAATCAAAAGAAAAATGAATACTTACAATCGGCCACTTAGAATAAACTGCAATTCACCTCTCAAAATTGAATACATCATTGAGATAAGTCTAATATGCGAGCATAGACTTCTATTACAACTACAATTACCAACTATTGGATTCTTGCTCTAGAGTTATTGCTACGGAATGTGACTTTTAGACTTTCACTATAGAATGTAAATAGCAAGGCGATACTAAGAAAAATAAAGATACTAATCACACTAAGGAACGTAAATAACAAAATCCTAAAGAACATGATAACTGAAAGATAAATTGAGATTTTGGTTTGATTTGGTTGGTGTTGAACTTTTTTCTTGTCACCTTCCTCTTATATTTATAGCCCATGCTCATCACACGTCCCAGAACTCTTAATGCTTTACCTGGCATGATCAATCTTTCAGATTTTTCATTGCCTGCTAGTTACTGTTGTAACTGCTTTACTGACTTGGCCACATTCGATCACCCACTAACTGTAGTGTCATAAGCTGATGCCAACTGTGTCACCATAAAACTTGCTATAACCTTAGTCGCTTTCCTTTTCTGTCACCTATGCAGAATCGTGCAACCATATATACCCTCTTGTAATTGGTCGTCATATGATCCAGCAGAAATAGGGTAAAACTGAAGCAGATCTAAATATTGGTTGCAGCGTACCGACAGGCCCGATACACTGTTCAACAACTAAAGTTAGAAACGGTTGTTTCAGATTCCGGAGAAATGCCACGGGGGATGCGCGAGTGAGACGGTGAAGGGACGTCTCTACAGGTCACACGTGTGAAAGATCCATGCTGTTTGTCAGGTGGGGTCCACATTGATCACGCCCTAACCTGGTGCTTTGTCCTTTCCATCAGTAGTTCCAGGGGTGTCAATGGGCCAGGTTAGGATCGAGTCAAGCTGTCCAAGCCCGGCCCGCCTCTCTCCACATATGGCCAAACCCGGCCGGGAACTGTAACAGGTCCCAAGATAAAAATGCAGGGTTCGGCCTGAACCTAACCCAGCTCAAGCCTAGCCTTTCACATGCAGAGAGAAATTGTCCTTTGCCCCACCGCTTTTCCATATATGAAAAAATTCAGCAACACTGTAAGGATAAAAGGAGCTCTATACGGGAGATGGATTTTTAGAAAAAAAATTTATATAAAATTTAAATTTGGAAAGGAAGAAAAATATTTTAATTTTAACTTTAAATCTTAAAAAAAATATTCAGCTTGGGCTTAGAAATAGCCTAGTCTAAATTTAGCCCATTTGAAAAACAGGCTTATACTGTAGGCCCGAACCCGACATGCAGGTCTAATACCCTAGTCTAAGCCTGGCTCGAGACGGGTGAGGCTTAAACACCCGCCGGGCTAGCCCAGTCCATTGACAGCCCTAGCTCTGTTAACCGATGGGATACATGGGGCGCATGTTTGCAGAGCACACACGCATTTTCAATTCTGACAAGAAGAGTCCATATATGGTAATCCAGATCGTAGATCTCTTGTATCCTAGTTTGGATGTTTTATTCCCAAAAGTCTGATCCATGTATAATGCTATGAACGTACCGTGCTCGAGATGTGGATTGCGTCCTAACCCGCCCGCCTCTAGCCATGAAAAGGCAGATCCATGTTGGGCCCACTGTGGTGTATTTGTTTATCCACGTCGATGTATTTGTTTATCCACACCGTACATCCCTTTTCTCATATCATTTTAAGGTTTGAGCCCAAAAATGAGTTAGATCCAATGCTCACGTGGACCACACCACATATGCCTACTGCATTTAATGATTTATGCATTTAATGCAACCCAAGGTTTACTATTCGGCGTGGTCTGCTTGAGCGTTGGATTTGCCTCACTTTTGGGCTTAGTCCTTAAAATTATACGAGAAAAGGGATGGAAGGTGTGAGTAAACAGATACATCACGATGGGCTGCCACACAAATCTGCTCGTTCATTTGTGGCTAGAGGCGGCAAGGGTAGGACGAAATCCACATCCCCTCGCCCATTAGTCCGCCAGGGAAGCAGATTGCGTCCAACCCTTCCATCTCTAACAAGGGGCAAATTGGGTGGGGGCCCATTGTGATGGATCTGTTTATCCTCATAGTCCATACCTTCTCTAACAAGGAACATGCAGATTGTGTGGGGCCCATTGTGATGGATCTGTTTATCCACGTCCTCCATACTTTCTCATATCATTTTAAGATATAACCCAAAAAATGAGGTAGATTCAACACTCAAGTGGATTACACCAAATAGTAACCTCATGCTACATTAAATGTAAGAGTTATCTCTGGTGTGGTCCACTTCAAAATATTAAAATGTAAAATAAGGTATCACAAATGTACAAATCGCAATATGAAGAATGCATTGAATGGACATTGACCTCCCATTTTTATCAAGATATCACCCATTAATATATGTTGTATTTTAAAAGAATTTTAAAATTAAAAAGTGTTTCAAATTTGGATTTCCCTCCATGTTTCTTTTTTTAAAAAAGTTTTGTCTTTTAATGCTACTCTTTAGTCCCATATCGGAAATGAATAATGAAAATCTCAAGGTTATAAGATAAAATTTTAGCATTGGGCTTGAGCCCCTTAAACCCCTTCTCAGGGGGCATGTGAATTTGGTCCGATGGGGGGGCTATACCATTAACTCAAATCTATGCCATTGACCACACACGAGCGCGCACGCGCCTGCCGGCCAAGCCGCGCCGTCGCCGGTGCCGGTGCGGGCCGGGCTCGGGTCTGGGTCTGGGTCTGGATCCGGGTCTAGGTCTATATGGGATTGAGAGTACACTCGCTTGCACGAATTTTCAAACGAGAGAGATGCATCTATTCGGGTGGTCGCTCTTGTTGGGTTTAAACCCAACGGACCTAACATGTCCTCTAATCCGTTTTTAATCAATCTGAAATCAAGTTTTCCTTCTGGTTCTTCAAAATTCTCTCTGATTCATTGCTGTTTTGTCTACTGAGTTTGCAAGAAAGTCAATCACTTCAGGTTTAAATTCTGCAGGCTGGTTCGAGCCTGTGTACAGCGAGTGCACCGTTGGGACTGAGCAATAGTCGTTGTATCCTGGAGGCCAACTGTCCAAGAAATCCTGTTGCATTCGGGACGCGGCCCAAGGAGGGCAGATTTGGTTTCAAGCCGAGTGACTCAGTCACGCCTTGACTCAAACACATAGGTTATTTATCTCTTTAATTTATTATTTTAAATTCTGTTTTCGATTTTTCATCTACTGTTTTCAGTAATTAAATCCAACAATCTTGAAACCAAATCTTTCTTTATTATTAGAAACAGTAGATATCTGCTTCAATATTTGTTCAAAATAGAAATATTTTTCTTCTTCTTTTGAACTTTCTGAAATCAGTGTTTAACTAATTTACTGATTTAATAACTAGTTGAAAACCAAGTCATAACCATATTTCTTTTGTAATCAATGGTCACCATCACAGTCAACCCTACGACTGAACTGTCCAAAATCAAACTGTTCGCTGGACAAAATTTCAAACGGTGGAAACAAAAAATTAGTTTTGCATTGCAAACTCTAAAGGTCTTCTACATTCTTTCGAATTCATTTACAGTTGATCCAGCCAATGAAAATGAGTTTAGAGATGCCAATAACTGTAAACACTATATTCGAAATTCATTGTCTAATGAACTATATGATATATATGTTTCTTATGAATCTGCTAAAGACATCTGGACTGCACTAGAAAAGAAATACGTGCTTGAAGATGCAGATTCTAAGAAACATGCTATCGCTAATTTCCTTCATGAAATGACAGACGATAAACCTGTCACAAATCCAATTCATGATTATCAAAATTTGGTACATGAACTGAAAATTGAAGGAATGAAAATAGACGAGGTATTTTTATCAGGAGTTCTAATTGAAAAACTACCTCCTTCCTGAAAAGAATATAAAAACAGAATGAAATACAAGAAAAACAATATCTCTTTAGAAAATATAATTGTACATATAAGAATAGAAGAAGCCAACAGAAACAAGGATCAGATTGAGAATGCAAACGGGTCAATATCTAAAGCTAACCTGGTCGAAACAAGTCATACACAAAATAACAAAAAAGAAAAAGAAAATTGTTATAACTGTGGAAAGCCTGGTCATCATTCTAAAGAGTGCAGGCTCAAAAAGAAAATAAATAGACAATTTAAGAAGAAAGGGTCGTATAACTATTGTAAAAAGCCTGGACATTATGAAAGCTAATATAGGCTCAAGAAAAAAAATATGAAGTCACAAGTCAATCTCACTAAAGCTGAAGAAAATTCAGACATGATTGTTGTTGTAGTATACGAAGTGTTCATTATAAACAATGTGGAATGGATATTAGACACCGGGGCAACTCGGCATGTATGTAAGGATCAAAGCATGTTTACCTCCTATCAGGCGACAAGGGATGAAGATCAAGTGTTTATGGGAAATGCTTGATCCTCTCCAGTTGTTGGAAAAAGAAATATTCCTCTAAAGCTCACATCAGGAAAGACTTTGTTGCTAAAGAATGTGCTATATGTGCCTGATATTCGTCGTAATCTGATCTCTAGTTTGCTGCTCAATAAGCCTGGAGTTAAACTAGTAATGGATTTTGATAAGCTTGTAATGACCAAGAATGAAACTTTCCTTGGAAAGGGTTACTACAATGATGGTCTGTTTGTTGTAAACGTTTCATATGATAATAATAAGATGTCATCTAGTTCTGCTTATATTGTTAAATCTCTTTCATTATGGCATAGTAAACTAGGCCACGTGAATGTAGAATCCTTGAAAAGAATGAAATGAATATGATTACTACCTGATATTTCAATCGATAACATTGAAAAATTTGAGACTTCTATAGAATCTAAGTTCGCTAAGAAATCATTTAAACTTATTAACAGAAGTTCTGAATTATTAGAATTAATACATAGTGACTTAGGTGATTTTAGGAATCATATGTCTAGAGGAGGCAAAAGATACTATGTGACATTCATAGATGACTATTCTAGATACACTACAATATATCTTCTAAAAAACAAAGATGAAGCCTTAAAATCATTCATTAAGTATAAAGCAGAAGTTGAAAATCAACTTAGTAGAACAATTAGAAGACTTAGATCAGATAGAGGAGGTGAGTATGATTCTTCACAGTTTCGAAAACTTTGTGAAAAAAATGGAATAATACATGAAACTACTGCTCCGTACACACCAAAACAAAATGAAATGCTGAACGCAAGAATAAAATATTGAAAGATATGATAAATGCTATATTAGATAGTTTGGTTTGCCCCTAAATATGTGAGGAGAGGCCATACTATCTACTTGTTATATTCAGAATAAAATACCTCATAAGAAGATTGGTAAGACACCATATGAACTGTGAAAAAATCATACCCCTAGTTACAAACACCTTAAAGTGTGGGAGTGTCTAGCTAAAGTAGGGTTACTTGAAACCAAGAAAAGAAAACTAGGTCCTAGAACATCTGATATGTGTTAATAAGATATGCAGAAAACAGTGCAACGTATAGATTTCTAGTCTTGAAATCTAAGAATAACATTCTAGATTCAAACACTATTATAAAAGCTAGAGATGCAGAATTTTTAGAAAATATCTTTCTTATGAAATCTAAATCCGTAGAAATAAAAGGCATTAGTGAATCGAATGTTGCTTCAACAAGTAGAAGTATGAATATTAGCTGTGAAGTAGAACTAAAACCTAGAAGGAGCACGAGAGCTCGTAAGGAGACCAACCTAGGAGATGACTTCTTTACTTTCTTATTACAAGATGATTCTAAGACCTATTCAAAAGTCATTAACTCTCTTGATGCATCATTTTAGAGAGAAGCTATAAAAGATGAATTACAGACGATTATATATAATAACACTTGGGAACTTGTATATCTTCCTCCCGGGAACAAGCCTATAGGGTGTAAATGGGTGTTTAAGAAGAAGCTTAAACCAGATGAATCTATAGATAAGTTTAAGGCTAGATTAGTCACAAAAAGCTTTAAACAAAAAGAAGGATACGATTATTTTAATACCTATTCACCTGTAACTAGAATTACAACGATCAGGGTATTAGTAACAATCGCATCTATATACAAGCTAGTAGTACATCAAATGGATATTAAAATAGCTTTTCTAAATGGAGAATTAGAAGAGGAAATCTACATGGAACAACCTGAGGGTTATATAACTCCTGGAAAAGAACACAAAGTTTGTACACTAATTAAATCTTTATACGGCTTAAAAAATTTGACAATGTCTTAAAGTCAAATGGATATCTTGTTAATGATGTGGATAGATGTGTATATAGCAAATTCACTAATAATAATGGTGTGATAATCTATTTATATGTTGACGATATGCTTGTATTTGGAACTAATGTTGAGCTAGTTAATTCGACTAAACAGCTCATGTCTTCTAACTTTGATATGAAAGACCTAGGAGAAACAAGTACGATATTAGGTATTCAGGTAATCAGAAAAGATGATAATATTATTTTGTCTCAATCTCACTATGTTGAGAAAATACTAAAAAGGTTTAATCACTTTGACTGTTTACCTATTAGTACACCATATAATCATACTGTGTATCTCAAAAAAAAATACAGGAAGTAGTGTATTTTAGTTTGAATATTCTCAAATAATTGGTAGCCTAATGTATCTGATGAACTGTACTAGCCCTGATATTGCATATGCAGTAGGTAGGTTAAGTAGATATACACATAATCCTGGATATGATCATTGGAATGCATTGAATAGAGTACTAAAATATCTAAAAGGTACTATTGCATATGGCATTTGTTATACAGGTTATCCTTATGTATTAGAAGAATACAGTGATGTCAATTGGATCACTGATTCAGATGAAACAAAATCCACAAGTGGATATGTTTTTACTTTTGGTGGAGGTGCAATATCCTGGAAGTCTACTAAATAGACTTGTATTGTTCGGTCTACTATGGAGTCTGAGTTTGTCTCTTTAGAAAAAGCAGGCTCAGAAGCTAAATGGCTTAGAAATTTGTTAACAGATATAATGTTGTGGCCAAAACCTGTGTCTGTTATTTCTATACATTGTGACTGTCAAGCAGCTATTGCTAGGGCCAAGAGTAAGATATACAATGGAAAAAATAGACATATTAGACTGCGACATAAAATTGTGAGACACCTGTTGAATGATGGAGTCATAGCTATTGACTTCGTAAGATCATAAAAGAATCTGGCAAATCTTTTGACCAAAGAACTATCCAAATGATTAGTCATGAAAACATCGAAGGGAATGTGGTTGAGCCTAACAGAATGAGCTACCAGTGTCGGCAACCCAACCTATACAAGTGAAGATCTCATGCGATAGGTTCAATGGATAAACAACAAGACACTAGGAGACTGGGAAGCACTACAGAAAACTTGCCCCTTCCTATGGTGTAGGCAATGCAAGCAGCAACGTGTGAGAGGATGAGTTTTTGAACTCTTAATGAATCCATGACCATTAGTGGTGTGTATCCAGTTGCTGTATACGTTTGAATGAAATTCACCTATAAGAGTGTGGAAGTAGGGCCGCTTCATATGAGAATATATAAGTCGTTTCTCTAGAGCACTCATGAAAATCCAGGTAAAAGTGCATGGCCAAAAGGCACCAAACCGCAGAACCAGCTGTAGTCGAAAAGTTGTGTGAGTGGCATGTATGGCCGTTTACACTTAAAGGGTCAGGTTAAAGACCGATAGTCACCTGATTTCTGTAAACCTGTCTTGCTTACTCTAAATGTCGATTAAAGTCGGATAGACATCGACACTATTACACAATTTTTCTAACTGATACCGAAGTGTTTTGAATTCAAAACATGTGGAAAATTGTTGTATTTTAAAAGAATTTTAAAATTAAAAAGTACTTCAAATTTGAATTTCCCTCCATGTTTCTCTTTTGAAAAAAGTTTAGTCTTTTAGTGCTACTCTTTAGTCTCACATCGAAAATGAACAATGAAAATCTCAAGGTTATAAGATGGAGTTTTGGCATTGGGCTTGAGCCCCTTCTCAGGGGACACGTGATTTGGTCCGATGGAGGGGGCTATGCCATTATCTTAAATCTATGCCATTGACTACATACGCGCGTGCGGCCGCCCGCTCGCCGACTGACCGAGCCGTTGCTGATGCCAGGCAAGGCCGAGCTCAGGTCCAGGTCCGGGTCCGGGTCCGGTTCTGGGTCTATGTGGGATTGAGAGTACACTCGCGCTAAATGGTTTTCCGTGAGTATACTCGCACCTGTCTTTTTTGCACGAATTTTCAAACCAGAGATATACATCTGTTCGGGTGGTCGCTCCTGTTGGGTTTAAATCCAACAGAACTAACCTGTCCTCTAATCCGTTTTTAATCAATCTGAAATCAAATTTTCCTTCTGGTTCTTCAAAATTCTCTCTGATTCATTGCTATTTTATCAACTGAATTTGCAAGCGAGTCAATTACTTCGGGTTTAAGTTCTGTACGATGGTTCGAGCTCATGTACAGCGAGTGCACCGTTGGGACTATGTAATAGTCGTTGTATCCTGGAGGCTAATTGTCCAAGAAATCCTGTTGCATTCGGGACGCGGCCCAAGGAGGGCAGATTTGGTTTCAAGCCAAGTGACTCAGTCACGCCTCGACTCAAACACATAAGTTCTTTACTTCTTTAATTTATTATTTTAAATTCTGTTTTCGATTTTTCATCTACTGTTTTCAACAATTAAATCCAACAATATGACATTTCTGAAGGATGATTTTAATTAAGCTTTTTCTATTTGTAGTAGTAGTTTTGTATTTTCTAGTATTGGTTTCACACTAAATGAGTCATTGGCTTACTGGGTCTCACTGTGAATAGACTCTGCCTCTAAAATCCATAGAGTGGCCTTTTTCAATTTTTGGTGTGTGAAGTAGACGGCCTAACATTTTGATTTGTTGTCTACAAATAGTCTAAACCTGGGCCTGATTTTTTTTTATAAATACGTTGGGGCTTTAGCGTCTGAACTGATGCTTATTTTAATCAACAACTTATATGATAGGCCTCATGATGGATAGGGTAATAGAGATACTCTTAGTGCCTATTTGGCTTGCGGAATTAAATGGATTGGAATTGCATTAGATGGGATTAACACCATTATCAATGACTGCATGTACCATGATATTTTGACCATCTAATCCCAATGTTTGGAATCAAATTCTTCCTCAAGCAAAAACACCATGTTATGTAAATGGATTTATAATCAATGGACCAGATTTATAACTGATGTGCATCACTTGTACATGTATACAATGTCATGTGTAAGAACGCATATGAATGGACGTCATGGAGAAAACACAAGCATTAATGCGGGGCCAACAGATGTAGTGGATTTCCATAAATCCTGCATGGGAACAAATGCAATTCCATCCCAGATGGAATTGCATTTGGTTCACGCAAATTTCATAAGATGTTTGGGGAGGATGGGAGGCTTGGGATTAGGTTGGTTGGAGTTACATTTGGTCCCATGCGGGATTTCCATGGGATTTCAAATCTCACACATTGATGCATGTGTTTTATCCATGGCGTCCATCCATATAAGCCCTTTATACATGACACTATGGTTGTATACAAGTACAAGTGACTGACGTCCGTTTTGAATTTGGTCCGTTGATTACAATTCCATGGTCCATCAAACGGGATTTTGCTTAATCCAATGTTTTTCTCATAATAAGAATTTGATTCCAAACATGGGATTGGATGGTGAAAATACCATAGTACTACGAGACATGTAATCATTTTGCAATAAATGATGTTAATCTCCAAACGTCCCATGAAATTTGCCAATTGCCATTCTATCCCACAAATTTTTTTCCCTGAGCAATTCCATCCCACTTAATCCCTCCTAAGACTTTACATGAATTACCAATTGCCATTCTATCCCACAAATTTTTTTCCCTCAACAATTCCATCCCGCTTAATCCCTCCTAAGCCCATATATCAAAAAGTCCCTTAGATTGAAATATTTTAAAGCCTTCCCATATTCAGAGGTTAAGGAGACGAGTTAATGTTAAGAGAAAAATAGTAAGTTAATGTGTTTTATCCATGCCGTCCGTTCATTTTAGATTATTATTTTAAGGCATGAGACAGGCATATTGAAATCTCAGGTGAACCATACCACAGGGAAACATTGGTGCTTGAACGCCCACCATTAAAAACTTCTTGGGCCACGAAAGTTTTAGATCAAGCTGCTATTGTGTTTTCCTTTCGTCCAGCATGACCTTATCATTTAGTTGGATTGCAAATAAACGTTATAGTATACTCGAGTAAGTTTTTAATGGTAGGTGTTCAATGGCCACTATTTTTTGTGGTGTCGTTCACCTGATACTTGTATATGCTTCATTTTTTGGATTATCCCTTAAAATGAGCTGTCAAAATGGATGAACGGTGTGGATATACAACACAGACAACTAGATGGGCCCCACGGTCTTGGCCACACCCACCAAGGTTGGATCGGGGGCCACAGGTAGCCGTCCAAGTACATATTTTATGCAATGCAAAACGTACAGTTGTTCCACGTGAAGAAAATGACCGGCTTGTGTGTGTATTCTACAAGAGTCTGGATCCTTTGTTCATACCGAGCAGAGGAATCCTACTTTTCACCTCTTTCATTGGTCCACTTTAGCTTAACAACGTCAAAGCTACTGAGCTCTGACGTTGTTGGGCTGATGTGGACCAATGAAAGAGGCAACAGCTAGGTTCTCTGCTCGGTATGAACAGAGGATCTAGATTTATTCTACAAATATGCCATTCAAATTCTTGATTAGGCAGCCCTTGTACTTTGAATATAGACCATTGATTTTCGTTATCGTAGGTGCTACAAAGCTTTGCTAAAGTGATATATGATCTAAACGAATAACCTAGTGCCTCATAGTAAATGGGGCCCAATGAAAATTTTGTAAGTATCAAATGAGATGGTTTTACTGTCACACCCCATAATTCAGACACAGAGTGTGCACCCTCTGGCCTGGTTTATGATTAATGACTTGTGCACTAAGTGCACTTAAGTCAATTGTCAAACAATTTCAAAGCACAAAAATTAAATAAATACTAAATACCATCAAACACATCCATTCAATTTGAAAATAACTACAAAGTTCAACTACTAAAGTCCACCCATTTGGGACTTATTAAAATGTCATCATCATTATTCATTTAAAACTAATCACATGAAATCAATAATCTAATTATTGAAGCCTATGCATCTTGATTCAAAGCTACCACTTCCTCCTTAGTTAAGTAATGTTAGTTGTTCTACGGTTCCTTCATTGGTTCAACATTCTCAAGAATAGTTTCTAATGCATCAACTGCTATATTATCTATATATTTTTAATCCACAACCGTCACCTGAAAAGCCCAATGAGTAAACCCATCATAATTCAAATGCATGATAATAAAAATAGAGAATAACAATCCATCTTCATTAATGTTAAGTGGTATGTAGAAATGTGATATATGCATGACTCATGGATCAAGTGAGAAGTACATCTACTTGCTTGAGTTGGACTCCATCAACCTGCATCAACCCTCCTAGGGCCAGCATCTACCCCTAGAGTAGGCTTACACATATCTGAGACACCAGGTACTTAAGTACCTACTAGTCTTCAGAAGAGATCCTCTTGGAATTCAACATGATGCATGAGTTATGAATCGTGTATCTTGTATATGTCCAGCTCATCAAATCATCTCTTATCTTTATATTAAAGATAATCCACATCATTTTGTCCATCTCATTATTCGAGAGGTAAACCACACCACTTGTTTCTCTTTTTCTGTTTTCCAATGTCATATTTATGTCTTCGTTCACAGATACTAGTGCAATGAAATTCTATATTCATTTTACAAATAAGCAAACATTCATAACATACAAAGTATCACACAAGCTATTTCAATTGTAATAAATGAAAAATATGGTAGGATCACTCACCTTTGATTAGGAATAAGAATTCCATAAGTTTCTAAAGTTTAGAGTCATGATCAAATTCTTAAAGCACCAATCATAATCCAACATTTCATTCATTCATTCTACTTAATAACCTCTTTCTTTAACCATTAACCCATGATTTAGTTCACTAGTCTTAACTATCCAACTATTCAAGGGTAAAAGTAATACTTAAGATTTAACTTAATGGACCAATGTAATTAGAATGAAGAAAAATGGGTCGTTCAGTCGATTGAATTCTTCCTCGGTTGACTGAAGACTCTTTCGGTCAAAATTACAGATTGCTAAAGACTTCTAAAAAGAGGTCACTCGGTCGACCCTGCCCTGTGGTTAGTCGACCAAAGGCTTCCTCGGTCAGCTGAGCCCTCCTCGATCAAGGTTACAGGTTGTTTCGAGCTACAAAAAAAGTTATCCTTTGGTCGACACAAGCCTTCCTGGGTCACCATTCCAGATTGCTATGATTTTGCCAAAATAAATTACTATGTCGATTGTTTTGCAATTATTTACCCATTTCTTTAATTTTTATCCTTCCAATGGGTTTATGGCCATCATGGTTTAGATCTAGACCGTCCATCATACATTAAAGGTTAAGATGGTCCATGCTCTAAGCCATGATGATCTCCATAAAGTAGGCTCTGACTTTCTGTTGGGATGGATGACTCCTACACTGATGAATTTGGCTGGGGAGCATATGAAGTTATCATATATCCTCCTCCTCCCATTGTCACACTTTTAGACATTTGCCTTGTTTTTTTCTTAGTAAGCCCCCCCCCCCCCCCCCCCCCCCCGTATCACAGTCCCACAGTTTTCCCATTTTCTCGAGCCTCAACAAGTACTACCCCATCTTGATACTTAGTACAAAAATTACATATTTAGGTCTCCATAGGTGGTAAGACATAGTTGGCACGGAGGGACATTGAGAAATAATGAGATTTACCATTTCAAACTTGAAACTGTGGTATGAGATGTCTTCCTCGGTATGTTGTATGTTTATGACTGGGATATTGAGCTCTCGAGCATCAACTAATTTAAAGGGAAGGATGAGTTTAGGCTTAACGGGAATGGAGACAACTTAGTTCCTGGAGATGTACTTGACCTTTTGGTGAAAGGTCGAAGGGATGACCTCGATCTGATGAAGCAAGGGTTGTCTAAGGAGGAGATTGATTAAAGCTACGATTTTTAAAACTTAAACAATAATGGTTTATGTGTTTAGATTCTTTGATGAAAGGTTGAAGGGATGACCTTGATATGATGAAGTCAGGGCTATCTAAGGAGGAAATTGATTGAAGTTGGGATTTTAAAGACTTGAAAAATAATGGTTGTGTGTTAGGCCGATTTAGACTTCGATGTCAATTTTTTCCTCTACTTATCTTTGGGAATTGTTGAAAGCTCTTACATTCATGTTATTAGGACCGAAAGTAAAATATCTTCCCCTGGACGAGCAACAGTTCTAAGTGGGCATATGTTTAAGTTAGAGCCATTGTTAATGAGTACCAGTGGAATCTGCATATCTTTATGGCGAAAAGTTAAAGTTCAATGATTGCCCTTCAAGTGGGAGCTCCTCATTAGTAAATGTAATTCTTGGGGTACGAGTTGCCAACCTTGTAGGTGACCATTTTTTGTGGTGCTTCTCGGAAAACATGCAGATCATTGAATGTTTTGACAAAAAAATATCTTAGTGGGATCATGATGTACACAACAATTCCTTAATGGAGATTAGGTATGAGATGGACTTTAGTTGGCTTGTCACATCATATGTAGCTTCTGATTTGGATGCCATCACAACTAAATGACCTTTGGGTCTTGCAAAAAGATGGCATTTCAATTGTCTTTTCAGAGTTATTGTCCACTGGGATTCATGTTGTCTACTTCGGCACATTCTAGAGAGTGCCATGGAACGCATATTCATCAAAGGATGGGACCACCCATCAATGGAGAACAATGGGGAGTGGAGACCCCAAAGCTTAGAACCCTATGTGGAGGTAGTAGTGGCCTTCCTTTCTAGGTACACTAGAGAGGACAAATTGGAGTTGGCCAAATCAGGAGACCCCTTGTGGAACAAGAGGCCGTCAGGGGCAGGAATCTGGATCCTCTGCTCGGTTTTAATAAGGAAAACCTCTTTGTTGCCGACCCCATTGGTCTAGGTGCTGTAGGTGCTGACGTGGACCAATGAGGTTGGCGACAAACATGTTTTCCCTGTTAAAATCGAGTAGAGGATCTGGATTCCAGAGGCAGACTTGGCTCAACCAAGGGATAGGGCTCCTTCCCTAGGGAAGCGGATTGGCTGGTGTATTGCACACTACCAACCTCTCTGATGTGTTGATGTCACCAAGTTCTGTGGGCCCCACCATGAGGTACTATTATATCCAAAGTGTCCGTCCATCTGGTGAGATTGTTTTAATGGTTAAGCCAGAAAATAAAATAGATCCAAAGATCAAGTGGACCACATGGATGAAAGCAGCGAGAGATGTCTACCATTGAAACCTTCTTGGGGGTCACAGAAGTTTTGGATCAATCTAATATATATATTTTTTTTCCTCTTCATCCACGTTTGTGTGACCTTATGAACAGATTGGATGGAGAAAAAACATTTTGGTGGGCCCTACCAATTTATTAATGGTGTGAATCATTGTCCCCACTACAATTTGTGATGTGGTCCACTTGAGTGTTGGATATGATTCATTTTTGGGAACATGCCCTAAAATGATCTTGCCAAATGAATAGACAGTATAGATATAATAAATACATCATAGTGGGGCCTGTTAAATTCTGATATTCTTTTGGTAGCTTATAAAGTTATGGGCTTCGGGACTGCCAAGCTCTTCTAGAAGTGCTGCAAGCGCCACGTACATACACTAGTAAGATTGCTGGTGTGCACCAGCAAATCCGCTTCCCTTCCCTCGAGCATGATCAGTTGACTGAAGTTGGCCCCTGATTTGACTAGGGCGTGCAACATTCTGACGAGGTCCCCTCCATTAGAGAATGAGGGGTGGACTAGATGGTGTTGGACTTAAATAGGGAGGCTGAGCTCTTGCCTCAGAGGTATACCCACCAGTTGGAGGGATATCCTGATCTAGCTAGGGCATGTGGGAGGAAGGCTGGAGAGCAATGACAAGGGTAGGCAGATGGTGCCTCTTGCAAAACTGGCGTTGGGTTGGACGATTATACATCAAACTGACTCCATTTATCTAATGGAGCCGGTGCCAATGCATCATGACCAAAGTTACTCAAGTAGACAATCAAGTGGACCGACTATCCATCTTAGTTTCAAGCGTTCATCTTCAGGCTTTGGTGGGCCAACATGATCACTTACATAAACTCACGATGGGCCCACAAGTGTGAATGCAGCAGGTTGATTTTTCGTTGGGCTGTCAATGGGCCGGGCCTGGGGTAGGTCTCGGCCCGGATTTTGAACTGTTTCGGGCCGGACCGTCATTAAAAAACCGTCCGTAATGTTGAACGGCCACCATTAAAAAACGTCCCAGGGCCCACCGTAAGAAGATCCGTAATGTTTATTTTCCATCCAACCAGTTGATAAGGACAAACAGACCTTAATGAAGGGAAAATGCAAAGATCAGCTTGATCCTAAACTTTTGTAGCCCATAAAAAGCTTTTAATGGTTGTTAACTAAGTTTTCCAGTGTTGTGGTCCACTGGAGACTTGGATCTGATTAATTTTTGGGACAACGTCCTAAAATGATCTAGAAAAACGGATGGATGGTGTGGATATACAAAAAAAAAACAAAATCATCAAGATGGGTCCCTCACGGTAAGGATTACACTAACTACACTTAATCCGCTTCCGATAACACACCTAAGTGGATCCCTGAACGTGGGGTCCACCGTGATGTATGTTCCTTATATCTAAGCCATCTATCTATTTTGAAAAATCATTTTAGGACATCATACCAAGAAGGAAGCAGATCCAAATTTCAGGTGGATCATAATATAGTAAATAGTGGTAATCAATCATTAAAAACTTCTCACAGGACTCAAAAGCTTTGGATCGACCTGATATTTGTGTGGTCTCTTCATCCAGGTGTTTGTGACCTTATCAACAGGTTGGATGGAAAATAAACATTCCGGTGGCCCCCTTGAAGTTTTCAATGGTGAGGATTCAATCTAGACTGTTTATGGTGGCATGGTCTCCTAAGATTTGGATCTGCTTCATTTTTGGAACCATGCCCTAAAATGAGCTATAAAAATGGATCGATGCTATAAAATGGATGGATGGATGGTGCTAATGGATGGATGGTGGATGTAAAGAACATATATCACAATGAGCCCGTAAGTTTTTTAACGTTGGGTGTTCAATCCCACAATGATACCCACCATTGAAACCTTCTCAGGGTAGATTTACATAAATGGAAAACAAAAATGCCAGCTTAATCAAAACTTGTGCGGCTTTGAAGAAATATTTTAACAGCCGGCATTCAATTCAGACTGTGTGGTCACTTAGCTTTGGATCTGTTTCATTTTTTGGCCCATACCTAAAATGATCCGACAAAATCGGTTGTCAGCACAAATAAAACCCGTACATCATGGTGGGCTTCAGGGAGACACTACCTTGATCCAGTCCGTCCATGCAGGGGCAGGACGCAATTGGCTTCTCATGGTGTGTCACCCTCAGCGGTGGTATGTCATTGTGCCAAAAATGAAACAGATTCCAAACTCAAGTAGACCACACCATAGGAAACAATGGGGATTGAACGCCCACCATTAAAAACTTCTCCAGGTCACTAAAGTTTTGGATAAGGCTGATATTTGTATTTTCCCTTCATACAGGTCTAAGTGACCTTTCATCGGTGGGCACCATCATCCTCATGGTTTCTGTGGTGTGGTCCACTTGACCTTCTCATCCCACACCACCCCCTCACGGTGGTGTTTTGACATGTTGGGTGCTGTAGGGCCCAATGTGATGTATGTGATATATATCCACATAGTCCATCTGTTTTTACAGCTCATTTTAGGGCATGAACCCAAAAATGAAGCAGATCCTAAGCTGAAGTGGACCACAAATAGGAAACATACAGGTATCTTTCCCTTTTGGTGGGTCTCGTTATGTTTTATCACCTTTAAGACTGTTTAGTATGCGGGAGTAGGAGGGATTAAGTAGGATGAAATTACATTTGGTTCTATGTAAATTCCATGAAATGTTTAGGGACACTGGAATAAATGGGACTAGGTGGAATAGAATTGCATTTGATCACATGTGAGATTTTTGGTGGATTTTGAAGTCCACTAAATCAGTTATGAATCTGGTATGTTAATCACAAATCTATATTCCACCAAATAAGGTCTTGCTTAATGCAATGTCTTTGTTTGAGGAAGAATATGATTCTAAACATGGGGATTGGATGGTTAAAATACCATGGTATTTCCGGACTTATAATCATTGTACAATAATGGTGTTAATCTCATTTAATGCAATTCCATACTGTTTAATCCTGCAGGCCAAACAGGCCTTTACTGCGGAGCTCGGATTAGTACTACCGGAGCCTGTCCCGAGCTCAGGACAGGCCTGACGTGGCACGGACATGTCACATTTGTATTGGTGAAGGGCACATTGTCAGAAGAGACCTGCCACGTCAGCAAGCCTGATGCGTCTCATCTCCCCCAATGCCCATACGCCACATACTATCCTGTCCAGAGCTCGGGACAGGCTTGGGTAGTACCTAATCCGTGCTCTTTACCGCGGCTCTGGCATGGGCATACCCTATTATGCTCGTGATCATTAGAATTGGGATATTTGGAGATTCAATTGATCAATCTGAATTGTTCTCTAGATCCGATCCATAGATTTTTAAGGCTTCTATTAAAATTGACACTCAGCTGATGGTTGAAGCATTCCAGAAGTTTTCTTTCTCTTACAGAGCTGTTAGTTTTTTAAGCCATGGATGGAATGTGCAGGATTGTCTGATAAAAGGAGTGCTTAAACCAATAAGCGAACAATGACAGTCCCTAACAAATGGATGGCTCAGATTGTTGACTGGACTTATTTTATGGCAACAATCTCCACGCCCATATTTTAAGGTACTGGTTGAAGGAAGCTCATTGCACGGTGATGGCCCTATGGAACCAGATCTACCAACTCTCGAATATACTTTGTGTGGCTACAGTGGTACATGGCCCACTCAATCCTACCACGTCCCATCACCATCGAGCTAGTGGGTCACCAGCCAATCCACATCCATGATTGGATGCTTGGAGTTATCTGAACACTGTTATTTTTTCTTGGTAACCCAGCCAACTGGGTGATCGATTGAACTCTCCAAGTGATCCGATAGATAGGGCTGTAAATGGTCGGGTTCGGGGCGGGTTTAGCCAAAACCAGACCCGTCCATTTACTAAACCGGTCTGGGTCCAAATTTTAGACCCAGACCCATTTACTAAATGGGCGGGTCCAGGTCGGGTCCGGGTCTACCCATCAAACCCATTTATAAATGGGTCCGGGTCTGGTAGAGGGAGATCCACCCAGACCCATTTATAAATGGGTCGGGTCTAATGGGTCCGGGTCTGGATCAAGTATGCAAGCATTTTACAAGCCTAAAAACTGGGTTTGGACGGGTTTGGGCTGGACGGGTCCCTTGAAACATAGACCAAACCCGCCCACTTACTAAATGGGCTCGGGTCAGGTCGGGTCTAATATAAAGGAAACCAGACCCAAACCCGTTTAACAATTGGGTCTGTTCTTGGACCCAGACCCGTACCATTTAACAAATGGGTCGTGTCTAGGTCGGGTCTAAAAGGGTTGGGTCCGGGTACCCCATCTGGTCCACTGACCCATTTACAGCCCTATCGATAGATGGTTCTAACTAGGGCTGAAAGTCGGGCGGGTCGGGTCGGTCGGGTCGGGTTGCTGCTCAACTCTAACCCAACCCAACCCAAGGGTCCTATACCTCAATCCTAACCCAATCCAACCTAACCTCACCCAACCTCAGGTTGGGAATTCTCAACCCAAGCCCAACCCAAGTGAGCTCGGCCGGGTTGATAAATACTAATATTTTCGTTATTACATTAGTCTATTATATTTCAATACACATTTTACTTTTGTGTACTTATAGCTTTATTAATTATATATGTAATGATTTATTGTAAAGAACTACACTTTTTCTAAACAAAAAAATAGGATAACTACTCTTTTAACACTCAAGCATATTAAAGTTCAAACATTAAAAGTTTACTTATTAAAGTAATATAAACTTGTAAGTTTACTTAACTAAAGTATAATAAAATTATGAGTAACTTGTATATGGATTGGGTTGGGTTCAGGTTCGGTTGGGTTGGGTTGGGTTGGGTTGGGTTGGGTTGGGCAACCCGAGACCTCAACCCAAGCCCGACCCAACCTTATCGGGTTGTTGTTTGCATAGCCCAAGCTTGAGATTGGATCCCTGCCCAAGCCCAACCCAACGTCGGGTCAGTCACAGGTTGGCCTGGTTCAACCCAACCCAACTTTCAGCCCTAGTTCTAACATGGGGTGGCCATGGTTGGCTACTCCACACCGTTGGTCTGTTGAGTCATGCTGTCGGTGGACCATGACCCAAACTCTTTTGTATTGTTCAAATGCAACGGACTCCATTTGACCTTTGCTATAGACCTTTTCGCAGCCATCTACACCGTTGGCTTGCAATCAAAGGGTTGGGATTATCCATTTGCAGATTTTTGGGGTATGGTCCATTTACTGTGGACCCCATCAGACCAATAGTCCAGCTCACCAAACTCCAAGGCCCAATTGTCCGGACAGCGGATTAGGTGAGATCCCGGCCTCACCCCAGAGGGTGTGGATGTATGTATTATGTATCCACATCGTCCATCAGTTTTTACATATCATTTTATGACATTATCCAAGAAATGAAATAGATCCAATTATCATCTGGACCATACCATAGGGAAAAGTGTTGATTAGCCATTAATGGGCCACAAAAGTTTTTGATTAAGCTGATATTTGTTTTTTCCCTTCATCCAGGCTTATGTAGCCTTATCAACATGTCAGTTGGTAAATAAACTCTACGAAACATTAAGATGTGCTTTAAGAAGTTTCTAATGATAGGACAATCAATCACCACCTTTTCTTATGGTATGGTCCACCTTTTCTTATGGTATGGTCTAGCTGATGATTGGATCTGAATAATGCCCTAAAATGATCTAGAAAAATGGATGGACTACGTGCATGCATAATAGATACATTAAGGTGGGTCAAGGTGGGCCCATGGTAACCTCACGGTAAGGGCCGCTCTATCTTGCGTGAAGTACTGGGGTCGACCCATCTCAATGGAATTTTTATTGCAATAGCCCTGAGATGTGGCTATTTTTACTAAATGTCCAATTTCTTGTGAAGCTCGTAATGTTTAGCATTTTCATGAGAAATTGCAAAACTTTCAGTCTGAAATGCCCCACCTCGCCAAGGAAAATAGTGGAGATTGATGTCCTACCATTAAAAACTTCTTAGGGTGATAGAAGTTTTCGATCAAGCTGATATTTGTGTTTTCCCTTCTTCCATGTCTGTGTGCACTTATGAACAGGTTGGATCTCAAATAAACATCATGGTGGGCAATAGGAAGGTTTTAACGGTCACGTCAATGTCCCCATTGTTTTCTTTGGTGGGGTCCACTTGAGAATTAGATATGTCTCATTCTTTAGATTATGCCCTAAAATGATCTCTCCAAATGAATGGACGGTGTGGATACAACACATACATCACAGTGGGCCTCACAAAAGTTGGTGACGTCACTTCAGTAGGGCGGAAGCCCTCTGACCACCTGCTCCTGTGTACGTCCATAAAAAGGCAGAAGCCCTCTTGGGCGTTACAAATGGGCTCCACCATGATACATATGTTACATCTAGGACGTCCATCCTTTTTGCCAGATCATTTTAGGCCATGAGCCCAGCTTTGAGACAGATCTAGATTGTAGTTGGGCCACACCATAGGGAACAGTTTACAATGACGTCCACTGTTGATTCCTTGGGCATTGTGAATTTCTCTTGAGCACTGTAGATTTCCCTTGGCACTGTGGATTCCCTAGAGCATTATGGAATCCCCCTAAGCATTGCGGGTTCCCTCAAGCATTGCGGGTTCCTCCTAAGCACTGTGGGTCCCCCCTGACATTATAGGTTCCCCCTGGCATTGTGAAATCCCCTTGAGCATTGTGGGTTCTTCTGGCATTGTGGAATCCCCTTAAACATTGTGGGTTCCCCCTACCACTGTGGATTCCTCCAGAGCATCGTGGGTTCCCCCTGGCACTATGGGTTTCCCCTGAGCATTGTAGATTCTCCCAAGCATTGTGGATTCCCCCTAACACTATGGGTTCCCCCTGGCACTATGGGTTCCCCTTATCACTGTGGAATCCCCTGAGCACTATGGAATCCCCCTGAGCATTGTGGGTTTCCCCTGACAATGTGGATTCCCCCAAAGCACTAAGGGTTCCCCTTGAGCACTGTGGAATCCCTTTGAATACAATGGGTTCCCCCTGAGACTAAGTAAGGCTTCAATGATAAGCAATATTGCCCTCACTATTTTATGATAGTGGGGCCCACAGGGCCTTTGAATCAAGTTGATCTTTTTTTTTTGTCCCTTTATACAGGTCTATGTGACCATATCAACAGGATTGAATGACAAATAAACATTAAGGTGGTCTTGGAAAATTTTCAAAAGTGGACATCCTTGTCTCAACTGTTTACTGTAGTATGGCTCACCTGAGATATAGATTTGGCCCAAAATGGGACCTAAAGCCTAAAATGATATGGAAAAAAGGATGGATGGCATGGATGAAACATATACAACATGGTGGGTCCCATGAGTGGACCACCCGTCCAAACCCAAGAGGGCTTCTACCTCTTCATGGTCGTATGCGGGGGCATTTTGACATAAAGGTTTGCAATTTCTAATGAAAAGGTTAAAATTGATGAGCCTCACGAGAAATTAGACTTTTAGTAAACATAGCCACACCCAGGGCTATTACAGTAAACATCCCGCTCTCAATTGTTCAAGATGAGAACCCTAACGTTCTTTGCTTCTCTATCCTCTCCTTTCCTCATGAAAGTCCTTACACCATTGAATACTTCTAAGCCGCTCCCCCACACATCAAATTCCTTCCTTATTTCCATTGCTGAAAGAGGTAGCTTCGTTGGACTGTGTCACCGACGAGATTCAAAGGCTTTCCAGTACATTCACCTTGATCCAAGCTGTTCTTAAAGACGCTGAAACTCGACGAATGCAGGATGAAGCACTGAAGATCTGGTTGGTGAAGCTCAGAGACTTGGCCTATGATGTAGATGACATACTAGATGAGTGGACGATGGAAGCCCTCAGATCACAAGCACCTAATGAAGGTGATGGGTCCTGTTTCTGCAAGAAGAAGGTAAGAAGCTTCCCCTCGCCTGTTACTTGCTTCATTCATGTCGTGTCACACCACAAAATTGGGAGTAGGATAAAGGAGGCATGGAAAAGATTAGCTTATATTGCTGGAGAGAGGAGTCAGTTCGGTCTTAGAGTAGATAGTGAAGTGAGGCGGGGTGACATCAGAAAGCGAGAGACAGGCTCTCTACTCGACCGACTGTCAATTGTAGGCAGAGAAGATGATAAAAATGAAGTCCTAAACTTGTTGCTGAGGGAGAGTAGTGGAGAGGTAAATAAGGTGCCATTCGTGATTGGTATGGGAGGCTTGGGGAAGACCATTTATCAGATCGCCTACCACCGTCATTTCGAAATGAGAATGTGGGTGTGTGTTTCTGAAGATTTTGATGTGAAAAGGGTTACGAAATCAATATTGAAATCTGCACATGAAGGGTGAAAAATTAGATTTGGATCAATTGCAACTTCACCTCTGTGAAATGTTGCAAGGAAAGCGATTCTTACTTGTGCTTGATGACATTTGGAGTAAAGATTATGAGAAGTGGGATAAATTGAAACTTTCCTTCATAGCTGGTGAAGCAGGGAGTCGAATCGCTATTTACCACTCGTAGTGAAAAGTTTGCATTGGTGATGAGAAGTGCTCACGTACATGAATTGACAGTTTTATCCGATGACAATTGCTGGTTATGTTCAGCCGTACAGCGCTCAAGCATCAGTTTGTAGAAGAGCGTTTGGAGTTGGAAGAGATTGGAAGGGAAATCGTAAAGAAGTGTGGATGGTGTTGTGTCGACTTTTGTCGGGTTTTGAAAAAAGAAAAGAGAAGGGCTTTGAATGTGGGTGTGTGTTTCAGAAGATTCTGATGTGAAAAGGGTTACTAAATCAATATTGAAATCTGTATATGCTGAGTATAAGGGTGAAAAATTAGATTTGGATCAATTACAACTCCACCTCTGTGAAATGTTGCAAGGAAAACGATTCTTACTTGTGCTTGATGACATTTGGAGTGAAGATTGTGAGAAGTGGGATAAATTGAAACTTTCCTTCATAGCTGGTGGACTAAGGAGTCGAATCGCTATTACCACTCCTAGTGAAAAGTTTGCATTGGTGATGAGAAGTGCTCACATACATGAATTGACAGTTTTATCCGATGATCAGTCGTAGAGTGCTCAAGCATCAGAGGGTGTTGGGTCCCTCCTCATGTGGAGGCAGGACCCCATGCATGGTTTAAGTAATCTTTTCTTTTTGGCCTAAGAAAGTAAAATAAGAGAAAGAGGACTTTTGTTGCCTGGAGATGGTTCTAGCAACATTTCGGGGTTTTGAAAGGAGAAAAGAGAAGGGGTTTTGTATAAGAGGAAGAAAAAGAGCCTTCTACCATTGCAATCTTTGCATCCGGTTCATGATGGTCCATCCACAACGCCGACTTCTTCAATTGTTGTTGGGGGTTTTGTATAATCCCTAGTTGGTGAGAAAATTTCTTTCTTTTGCTGTTGCTTGAAATCCACGTTTAAGTGATGTATTTGGCTATCCAAGAGAAGCTAGTCTCTTGATGCTTGTACTTTCATTATTTCTATCATAGTGGATTTGTGCCGGATTAGGTCCCCTAGTTTTCCCCTTCACATTAGCAGGTTTTTCATGTAAAAAATCTTCGTGTCTCTTGCACTCTACATATTTGATAATTTGCTTGCTTGTGTTCGAAGTGATTGTTATCCATTAAATCTCATATATTGTTAATCCCAACTCTCTCTCTCTCTCTCTCTCTCTCTCTCTCTCTCTATATATATATATATATATATATATATATATATTGTTAATCTCATGGATTTGCACATAGAAGGGAAAGTTGTGTGATTTCCCAACAGAGGGGTGCCTCTCGCAACAGAAACAATAGGGAGAGCCATGCACTCAAAGCCAGTGGGGGCTTGTCTTGGGAAGTGAGATATGGAACTCAGGTGATGCCTTAGGAGGCATTTTACCAGCTCTGTTGCTAAGCTACCATGACTTGCCTCCAGCTCTTAAGCATTGCTTCGCATATTTCTCCATCTTCCCAAAAGATTGGTGGATAGAGAATAATGTGATAGTGAAGCTATGGGTGGCACGAGGCTTCATCTGCTCGGACAGAAGTAGAGTTATTGAGGAAATTGGTGGGCTGTATTTTGATGATTTACTAAGGCGCTCGTTGCTCCAAGATGTAGAACTTGATGATGACAAGAACATACTCAGTTGCAAGATGCATGATTTAATTCATGATCTTGCACAATCTGTTGCAGCAAGAGACTGTTCACTGGTTCACTGGTGGAGATTAGAAAGCAAGCCTTGATGCATGATTTAGTTCATGATCTTGCACAACCTGTTGCAGTACGCGACTGTTCACCGGTAGAAATTAGAAAGCAAGCCTTGTTGAACCTAAACAATCTCCACCATTCTTTTTTAGTTGTCAATAATGAAGCTGGTGAAGTGGCTTCCATTTCGGCCACCTTGTATAAGGCCCACAAGTTGCGGATGTTGCTACTCGAGTCAAGAATCTCTAGGGTGCCACATGATTTATTTCATCATTTGAGACACCTTAGGACATTGGACTTGAGTCACACTACCATCAAGGAATCGCCTCGAATAATCAGACAGTTGAAACACTTGATAATCTTGATTTATCTTACACAGACATAGAGGAGTTGCCAAAGGGGTGAGTAATTGCAGAAATTACAGACCCTGAGACTCAATGACTGTCCTAACCTAACAAACTGCCTAAAGGGATGAGTAAAATGATTAGCCTTGCACATCTGAAATTTAAAGACACAATGCTGAGGTACTTACCCCAGGGTATTGAGAGACTAACTGGCCTTCCCGGCTTGGAAAGTGTTAAGAGGAGGGACAAAGCTAACAAGGCAGAACTGTATAAGAAGCAGCACATTCATCCTCTATCCTTACAGTATGACTATAGACGTGGTGAACCATTGGATGGTGAGGTGATGATAGATATTATCATGATTGATTTCCCTTCCATGTATGTCTTTGATTTTCCTTCCATGTATATTCATTTATATCTTTCTTTGTGTAGGCATTGTACATTTATATATAAACTCCACTTTTTTTCAAATATACAAGAAAACCATTGGAGACTTTTTTTTTTCAAAATTTCTAGTGTTTCTTGTGTTATCATCGTATCAGAGAAGTTCATATGTGCCATTGTTCTCTAAGTCTATCACTCTGAATGACCGCCAGTCGTCACAGTCCTCATTGTCATTGCAGCCACCAGCACCAAAATCATCTGGGAACCAAATCACGGCATAACCCAAATCAGGCCTTGGCCTGCCCCTCATCTACCCTGCACCGTCTGGGGACCCATCCCATCACTGCACACTCCCGATGTCCAGGGACCCATCTGGTCATCACATAGCGCTGGCATCCTCCCTGCTCTCTGGCACCACATCTCCATCCCTGCCCAAATCCACAGCAAAATCAACCCTATTTGGACATGCTCCAAAGCCTCCAGCCCCACACAAACTTGAAAGTGCTTCAAATATTGGATTACCAAGGTTCCGAGCTTCCCAGGTGGATAGAAGATCCGGCATTCTCCTATCTAGTCAAGCTGGAATTCTGGAGATGTCGCAAAGTAAACAATTGCCAAGTCTTGGGAAACCACTGTCCCTTAAATACCTTGAAATTGTGGGAATGGAAGAAGTGAGATATGTGGGTGGCGAGTTTAGTGGGGATGATAACAATGGTGGAAGTGGCGGTGGCGTCTCATTCCCCAAGCTGGAGACTCTCCTCTTCAACCACATGCCAAACTGGGAGGAGTGGGAATTGAGAGGTGGAGATGGGGAGATGATGCCATCACTCCTCCAATTACATATACTCATGTGTGAGGTTGGGGTCTCTGCCAGAGAAGTTGCAACACCTCAACATGCTTCAAGAATTGAAGATTGTGTGGTGCGAAGTCTTAGAAGAACGCTGCCGAGACAGAGGAGACAAGAGGAGAAGATCGCCACAAGATTGCCACATTCTTTGTATTAGAATTGGTTGATTTGAGGGAGGAAATCAATGGCAACTTTTCTTTTGCTTTTGTTTCAAGGAATTGTGTTGTTGCTGTGTGTAATTACTGTACTTTTGTTTTATTCACTTTCTTTCTTTTTAATCTAATTTTCTTTTATGGATTTAGTTTTAATATATATCAATCAATCCATGAAGACTAGTTTGCTGGGTTGCTGCCTTGTTCTGCTAATAATCTTGTTGGTTTTCCATCTCATGTAATATATCTATCTGGCAAGAAAGCTTATGGTTGGTACCATTCACCCTTCACACACACACACACACACAAAAAAAAAACATTTGTATATTCCAATATGAGGGAAAACTACATGTAATCCTTTTGAGTGCACTTTGAAAGTGCATTTACCTCACACATGGAAATGACTGCAACTCATTTCATCCCAATCTTTCATTTTACATCACCATGTCCCATCTTCCATTTTACCCCACCAAAACAATGGGCCTGAGGTCAACCCAACATAATAACCGTCAAAGATCCTGGACGGTGTCGTGGTAGATTGGTGGGCCTTCCTTGAAGCATTAAGAGTCCTGATGAAGCCAGACTGGTAGGTGAAAAGTGTGATGGGGCAACCAGTCTAGACATAGTAGGATCTACCATGGAGGGAGGGTGCCCTAGAATTTGTTTTTTGGATTCAAAGGTCATGCCATTGATTTTCTTGTATTTTTTCATGTATCGTTACATCTCTCTCTCTCTCTCTCACAACCCCCCCCCCCCCCCCCCCCCCCCCGGCGCTCACACCACATGGGCGCTCGATCCTTGGTCTCGGTGTTGAAACTGGAGTCTGTCTACCACAGAGCCATGGAGCCGGACCCAATCAGTACATTTTTTTCTTAACGCGCAGTAAAATGAGTGTGTTGCAAGCCTAGTAAAATTGGGAAACCGCTGTTTGGCTAGTGACCCAAACACAAGTCAGCTAGCTGGTATTAAAGCTCTGTGGGCCCCATCATGATGTCTGTGTTTTATCCATGCTGACCATCCATTTTTTTCAGCTCATTTTAGGGCATAAGCTAAAAAATGAGGCAGATCCAAATCTTAGGTGGACTGCACCACAGGAAAACAGTGTTGATTGAGTGTCCACCATTAAAAGCTTCCTACTGTAATGTTTATTTGCCATCCACCCTGTTGATAAGCTCACACAGACCTAGATGAAGGGAAAATACAAATATAAGCTTAATCCAAAACTTCTGTTGCCCCCAAAAAGATTTCAACAGTAAGCGTTCAATCCCTACTGTTTCGTGTGGTGTGGTCCACCAAAGATTTGGATCTGCCTCATTTTTGGGCTCATGCCCCAAAAAGGAGCTGAAAAAAGGATGAACAGCATGGATAAAACACATACATCATGGTGGGACCCACAGATCTTTGACACCATCTAGCTGCCTAGTGTTGGGGTCACTGGCCAAACCACGTCCCTTAAATTGTAAGTAGGTCCCACTTGATGAGTGGACCTGCCCATTAATTCTTTGGACAGAGTTATGCTAAAATATTTTTGTGCTTATTGGGATAGTATACATCCAAACTTATATATATATATATATATATATATATATATATATATATATATATATATATATATATATATATATACTATAGGAGGCACTCTCAAGTCCAACTGGTTGGACCATAATTTGCAGTCCACCCAGTGAATTGCTTCCAACCTGTTAGGTGCTTGTGAAATCCAATCCTCGTAATAAGTTGGCCCCACCACAAGGAACAATTCATACAAAAATCAGCTGCATCCACTAACCTAGCATACCACACTTGTATTTTTCTATTAATCAATGGCTGTACACTGTTTTCTATATTGTAGCTCACTTAATGATTGGATAGGGCTGATTTTTGCACTAGGGCATCCTCGTGGTGGGGCCAACCTAATAGGAGGATTGGATTTTACAAGCACTTAACCGGTTGGAAGAAATCTACCGGGTGGACTGCAAAATGTGGTCCAACCGGTTGGACTTGAGTCACGGACGTCAAAGTGCCTTTATATATATATATATATATATATATGGGAAAAGGTACTATGCGGTCGACCTCATGGGAAGTTTTCATGAGGTCGAGTTGTGTGGGCCCCACTGTGATGCGTGATGGGCATCCGTACCATCAGTCAGATGCACCATTCCGTGGTAGGCCATGGACCTAAAAATCAGTCCAATCCATGACTTTGGTGGGCCACACCATAGAAAACAGTTAAGAGTGATATCCACCAATTGAAACTTTTATGATCGTTTATAGGAACGACTGAAATGTGGTTGAAAAATCCAGCCCATCCATTGTGAGTGTCCCACTTAAAAAAGAGCTCACACTAATTTTCAACAACATCCAAAACTTAGGTGGGCCCCAACACTGTTTCAATTGGTATGGCCCACTTACGTTCTGGATACAGCTGATTTTTGGGATATCCCATACCCAACAGGGGACCCACCAAATGCATGGTATGGATGCCGATCACACATCACAGTGGGGCCCGCACAGCTCGACCTCATGGGAAGTACCGCATAGTACCTTTTCCCTATATATATATATATATATATATATATATATATATATATATATATATATATATATATATATATATCTTTCAATGATTTGAACCGTTTATTTGATGGGTCCTACCTTAAATGGGCAATAGCTAAAATATCTTAGATTAGAATGTTTCGATCTTTTGATCTTTTGTCTTTATTCCTTTATAATAATTGGAAATAAAATCAGGAACATTCACTCATCAATGGGCCATGTTCATGATTTATATTCTTAGGTGTTCACTACAAGATGCCTAGATGCCTGAAACCAATATTATTTGGATGGTTAAGATTATCCCATAAGGCCACTGATTAACATCTGTGGTTTGGATTTTTTGGACTTCCAAACATCCTCAGTTCAACACGCACAGATGCACATGTACAATGTTTATATATAAATGCTAAGAGATGTGTGTACATTAATCCAATAATATTTCAGTTTTTATTCCTTGTACTTTCAAACATTATTTCAGCCGTTGATTTGATGCTGTGGCCAACTTGATGAATTGATAGACCTTACTTTGCAATTGAATACACTTTTTACATGGGCCACACTGTTTGGATGAAATGGATATCTTAAAAACATTTGCATAGCTTTGATTTGTTTTATAGATTGTGGCCTATATAGTAAATGGACCGAACCACCGAGTGGTAGCTTGACTAGCCAGGACACCTCGCCTCAAGAAGCGATAGGTCTTGAGCTTGAAGCCCCTCGGTGGCCACCTCCCCTAGAACTTACCCGGTGTGTGTGGGTTGAAAGGTTTGCACATACCCCAAGGACCTCGTAGGGTGCTCCGCTTGGAGACCTAGCTAAGGACCCAGTCAAGTGCTCTAAGAGGCCTTGATAAACTTGTTATAAAAAATAAATAATAATAATAATAATAATAATAAAAAAATGGACCATCTTTTACACTAACTTTTATATGCAAAGACCATGAGACTTGTATATTAAGAATCTAAGACCATACATAAGGAGTGGCTCACGGTGCAAAAATCAAGCCATTTTGAACATCAACCGTCCACAATATTAGCCTAAAATGTCTCTTGCGTTTTCTTTTTATACACTATAAAATTTTCCCCAAAAGCATCTAAACAGTTGGTCCAATCTAATGGATGGCTTGGATCTCACAAATGTGTGCCGCATGGGGCATGAACTTTATATAGCCTATCATGATGAACAGAGCACGTGGAATTGAACCATCAACTGATGGCAACCCAAACTTGCATCCGGCCTTGGGAAACCAGCAGCTATAAAACTATGTTTAGGCATCTAATTGAATTTCTGTTAGCACATTTCAACCAATTATGGGCCACCAAGGAACATGGGGACCACAATAGAGCAAACGATGTGTATAGAACTGAGAGTAGCTGATAAGGGAAATCTAATTTCAACTACCCTAGCAAAAGTAAACTAATTTTGTAGAATGTTACGTGTGGATCCTTAGGTTAGGTGCATCAATATTTATGTAACTCTGAGCACTCTAAGCACCAGTGGAAATCTAATTTCCGTCGGTGTTCAAATAACTTTTCTCTGTCTTTTCTAATGAAATTATAAGTTCTATCACCACTAGCTAATCAATGAGTGCCACGTATCCAACAACTAATCAAATCATGTTACATGGCATTTTTGTACCTTTAACTTTTCATTATTTACAAAAATGACATTAGTCCACCTATAAATATCATTTTCACCTTCTCACATTTACAATAAGTCATTCTCTACTAAGGAAGGAGAGAGAGAGAGAGAGAGAGAGAGAGAGAGAGAGAGTAAATGTGGGTGTATTCCTATTCATGTCATCCCTTCCATTTCAACTATCAAGCCTAGTTAATACATTCCTTTAAGCTATCACAACGGTTCAAATTGTTCGGAGTAGAGTTGGAATTTGAGATTCACGATCATCTTATTTAAAGAGGAGTATAGTAGCTCTCATTTCTCTTCTTAAGTCTCTCATGTGTGTAAGGGTTTCTTACCATCAATTTACTTGTTGTGCAACTTCCTTCTCATGCACTCCTCCGCTCATCTATGATTGATCTTTCGGGCGCATGCTTTGTGTCTTGCCGAGCTTCCGAATCTTGATGCATTAGAAACCTAAGATCGGCCCACTTTGTATTTTTCTTTGAATAATCATCTCCTCGAGTATGGTTAATGCGAGCAAATCATCTCCACTATCATCATCATAATTGAGCTTTATTAGTGCATTTTCATTTTTTCTTTTAATAATCATCACAAAAGGTGAGCCATCATGGTCTCTTAAGTTGTAATCGAGGTAGAGCACAAAGTTTGTGTTCGGATTTGGATTTTTTCCACAACCAATAGACGATAAGATATCTAGAACCTTTAAATCTCTAAAATCTCCAAAATTCTACAAAGTAAAAAACCACACGTAAGTGCAGGTGGAGAAGGATGCCCAACCCTTTCCTTCTCCATCACCAAGGTCCTTACTCGGAATCTTCAATCGTAGTCTAACCACATGAGTCATACAAGTCAAAGGAGCTCCAATTCCTTGATGCGTTGTGATTTTACGGTGTCTAGCTAACTATAGATTTTAATATCAATGGCTAGTGACGACTCCAAGCTAGGAATCTATTCCATGTGCCATTCATTGTAATCCACCCACCAAATAAGCTAGAGAGGTATTTCACATACTAACACAAAGGTGACGGGTGAGGGAGAGGTCGTGTCATCCCGCGTGTACTTATCTATAAACACAAAGGGCAACTACCTCACTCATTTCACCCTCGAAAGTGAGCGAGCTGTATTTTGTTCAATATACAAATTATCTATACACTTGAGTCAGAATGAACTGATCCACTTCTAAGCTAGACCAATAGGGTGGGGTGTCTAAAGTTTTTTCATTTAGTTGCATATAATCTTTGCCAAAGAGGGGCATAAACATCACTTCCAGTAACGGAATAATCAATTGTATCCAATCAGAAGGACTACTTTTCACACGAAAATCTTGAACCTGTAGACACCCCACCTAGGGCTGACAAGATAATAAGTCAACCCATTCCGATGAACTCATCCAATCAACTTAACCTAGCCCAAACCCAACCAATTCAACCCAAATACCTATCAAAAACTAGACCTAATCCGGTCCAAAACCAAGCCTAAAATAAGCCCAAACATAGGCCCATTGATCTCCAAAACTACTGCAAAGCGAGCCCATATGGACTAAAGGCTCACAAACCATCAGCAAGTAGGTGTGTCAAGGTAAATTTATCTGACTTGGGCTATCACTTGACGACGACGTCGCAGTAACACATCATTACACACACTTTGCATCATTCATGCGCAAGAACTAATCCCAATCCCTAATAGTTCATTTGTTCATGTGAAGTAGAGACTGCACAATTGTGCGAGCAGAATGGGTACCTAACACATTCCCTCTCTGTAATCATGGTCCATTACTTCCGAATCTTCGGTCACAAATCAAAGAGTCATTTTAGGATAGAATCTTCGGATTCTCCTTTCTAACATTTCTAAAGGGTCTAACCAACTATGAAAGCGGAGTAATTGGCTAGTAGTGACTCTAGTCAAACATATTATCCCTACACTTCAAATAGAGCACACACACCCTGAAAAGGCACACGTGAGCGCACTCCGCCTGTGGTCCTAGGATCCACAGAACCACACACCCTGCTTAACTCCACATAAGTCAATGTAAGTCCATCCCAAAACTCTAAAAAAAAACCAAAATTTCCATTAGCCCACTCATACGAGCTATAAATAAATATGGGCGCGGGCCCAAATGCTAGGTATTATAGTGCTTGTGTGGAAAGGTGGTGGTAGTGTGAAGTTTGGGTTTTTAGCTTTGCACGGGTGGAGGCAAGTGAGCCCCACCGTTCAGTAATAGGAACACAATTGATCTTACGGCCCCCAATTTGGATGGCCCATACACCAGATTTGCTCATATAGAGAGAATTATAGCCCTTAGTAATGGTCAGAGGAAATGGACGATCAAGAGTCGTATGATAGATAATAAAGCAAGTTAACATTCTAGGAAGGAAAACACCAAATATCGTTGGATGACCCATCACATATTTAGATTGTCGAACTAGGCCTTACAAAATTTCACGTGACCCACCAACTTGCACAAAACCCGCACAAAAAATTCATTGTTCAGGTCTGGCCTTATCGTGTCGGGTCACTAATGGGTTGGTCCATCAAGACCAATTAAGATAACGGGTTTGGTTAGTGTTTCACCTGCAAAACCCATTTAACCCATTAGTAACCTGTTAGTGATGTATTTTGGTAATTATATTTAGTATGGTGAGAAATCTCTACGAAGCTAAGCCAGACAATAAGACTCTCTCTCTCTCACACTCGGGAGTCTTTTCTATCTTTTTGCCTACGCCCCAACACAGCATGGCTCCAAAATCTCTATTCAATCAAGCCCCTTTCCCACTTCTCTACCCTAGCGGGTTAAATGAGCTGAGTATTAGATAACCCATTAAATAAACAGATAGATTTGGGTTCGTAGTTTTTGACCTGTCAGTTAACGGCTCGGGCAGGTTTGCGTGATATAATTTTGAAACTCACGAATACAAAACCACACGAACACGTGACCCGTTGCCAGGCTTACATCGAACCGCGGCCCATGAGCCTGAAGAGCAAATCAATAATAAGCCCCCACATCTTTCTACAATACACATTTCTTTTCAATTCTGACAAGTTGGGCCTATGATTTGATAATCAAGACCGTTGGTATGCTGATTCCCACCATGGATGGAGAATTCCCAAAAATCTAACAGATTGTAATATCCGAATGAGCAATCTGAGGATAATTTTCAGTTGAAGGTGAAGAACTACCGAATTCCGGAAGCCACAATCCATAATCCAACCATTGATGTCATTGATTGACATCCAGATACAGATTGTATACAATAGACCAACGATCTGGATCACTAAAACACGTGTCCCACGTGCCTGTAGTGAAAGTCCACGAACACAGTTAAAAGATGTGGCCACGCACATCACACAATTTCTCTGACTCTTAATGGTTGGAGGGAATTTTTAATTAGGAAAAGGAGAAAAATACTGAAAACAGATCCTAAATCCTTCCCAATCTTTATCACTCTCCCACCAGAAATCCACATCACACCCGAAAACAACAACAACAGCAACCACAGCAAAAGCCACAACAAAAGGGTGGGAAGGAAGAGAGGAGAGAAAAAAAAAATACACCTTCCATTTCTCATCCCCATCTCCACAACCACTACCACAACCACAACCATGGCAGCCACCTTATCCCTCCTCCTCTCCCCTCCCTCCCTCAAATCCCACCATGCCCTTATCCTGCGCACACCCTCCCGCCTTAACCTGCGCACCCCCATGTCCATTCGCGCCTTCTCCTCCCCCTCGCCCGCCGCCCTCACCCAAGACGACCTCAAGAAGCTCGCCGCCGACAAGGCGGTCGAGTACGTCCGCAGTGGCATGGTCCTTGGGCTCGGCACTGGCTCCACTGCCGCATTTGTTGTGGCCAAGATCGGCGAGCTTCTCAGCTCAGGACAGCTCCGCGACATCGTCGGCGTCCCCACCTCGAAGCGCACGTACGAGCAGGCTGCCTCCCTTGGCATCCCACTCTCCATCCTCGACGACCATCCCCGCATCGACCTCGCCATCGATGGCGCTGACGAGGTTGACCCCGACCTCAACCTCGTCAAGGGCCGTGGTGGGGCCCTCCTCAGGGAGAAGATGGTGGAGGCCGCGTCCGCCGAGTTTGTCGTTGTTGTCGATGATACGAAGCTTGTGTCGGGTCTCGGTGGGAGTGGCCTTGCAATGCCCGTTGAGGTTGTGCAGTTCTGCTGGAAGTACAACCTGATCAGGCTCCAGGAGCTGTTCAAGGCGGAAGGGTGTGAGGCGAAGCTGAGGGTGGATGGTGATGGAAAGCCGTACGTGACTGACAATTCTAACTACATCGTCGATCTCTACTTCAAGACGCCGATCAAGGATGCGGGGGCCGCCGGAAAGGAGATATCGACATTGGAAGGGGTGGTGGAGCATGGGCTGTTTCTTGACATGGCTAGTGCCGTTATCATCGCGGGGAAGGAAGGGGTGAGTGTGAAGACAAAGTGAGCTGCTTTGAGAGTTGGGTAAGAGTTCTAAAACTATCTTCTTCCTTTTCTCGCCTTTCTTATATGGAAATTTTGCAGCCTTTTTCCTTGTTTTATGATTGCATTGTTGTAAAACCCTTCTTTTCACTAATAGAGGGAAATAATGGAGGGGTTGTTCTTTATTTAAAAGAATCTGATCTCATCTAAAAAAAGATCTAAATGAATCTGTGTGTGCGCACCCAACTGATGGATGACTGCTTTTGGTAGAAAGTTTCTCTAACTTCTCTTGGTCTGCATTTTGATTACAACATTAGGATTGGTGGGTTAGTGTGATTTTCAAGATATGCTCCATAGATGGTGCGCCATAGAATTTTGAAGGTGTGGATAGTGCGCCCAACTGATAGACAGCTGCTTTTTTGGTTGAAATTTTGTAACTTCCTTATGTCTGCATTTCAGATTGCAACATTAGGATTGGTTGGTTATTGTGATTTTCAAGAATATGCTTCATCTGCAGTGAGACCAAGCGCATTCGTGTGCAGGTCCAACTGATGAACATCTGCTTTTTGGTAGAAATTTTGTAACTTCTCTTGGTCTGCATTTGGATTGCAGCATTAGGATTGGGTGGTTAGTGTGATTTTCAAGAATATGCTCTATCCACAGTGTGCCATACAACTTCGATGGTCCGGATAGCGCATGTTTGCACAGGCCCAACTGATGGGCCGCTGCTTTTTTGGTAGAAAATTTGTAACTTGTTTAGGTCTGCATTTCTATTGCAACATTAGGATTGGTTGGTTAGTATGATTTCAAGAAAATGCTCCGTGCACAGGGTGCCCCACAATTTTGATGGTATGGATAGTACATGTATGCGCAGGCCCAACTGATGAACATCTGCTTTTTGGTAGAAATTTGCAACTTCTCTAGATTTGCATTTCGGTTCCAGCATTAGGAATGGTTGGTTAGTGTGGTTTTCAAGATATGCTCCATCCCCAATGCGCCCCAAGATTTTGATGGTCTGGATAGGCATACATGAGTGTTTCATGCGAGGATGATGAGTCATCCCCATTTTTGAGATGACGGTGAGCTATTGAGTTAGTGAATCCCGTAGAATGCCAAGTGTGCTTGCTCGTGTGATAAAAATGGCATTTTTTTTAGAGTGGAAAATTGCCCAGTTTTGCACATATGGGAACTAGCTTGGAAATGAAGGTGTTCTGGGAAAGGTGTCATCCAAGCATGCCAAGAGGTGATTTGGGCGATAATGGCAGTCAACAGTCATCCAAACAGGCCACTATGCTTCACCACTCTTTTAAGCTTCAAACGATCTAAAAATCCACTCTTGTAACTTGTTATCTGTTATCCTTCAAAAAAAAAATAAAATCTGTTCTTTGGTTGATAATAGATCTTTCTTTTTAAAGATCATTGGATCAGTTGAGGCAGCTGAAGGTCAAAACATGATTGTGTTGTATTAGTTTATAAAATATATCTACTGAGCTGGTTGATGTATATATCGGATTTCTCATTTGATGTCCATGGATGTAATTTACTCTAGGGCCTGCTCAGAAACATTTGTAACTGAGATTTGATACAAGTATTATCGCAGATTGTTTGGCTGACATTATATCTAGCCTTAGTACATTTGTTTGTAGTTCTTTCCAAGTGAGTCAAATTTTACTCTAAATTTTGTTGACTCTCATGGCTCAATAGATAATTTGATAAGCCAATGGTTTATTTTATTTTATTTCAGTGTTCTGAAATATGGTTAGCCAACAAGTTAGCTAATTGATTACTAATGGATTTTGCAGTTACTTCCTTCTGCAATAACTTCACAAGACATGAGCATGAAGAAAGTTCTACTAACCAGATTTCTTTTTGTAAGGGCTAGAAACATATGTGAGACGAATGTAAATTAGAATAAAGATCAAGAGGTATGCATGCTAAAGAGGTATACATACAAAAGGACTAGAATGGCTCTAAACATAAAAGAACACAGTTACCATTTACCACTAAAGAAAAAAGAATCAAGCAAGACAAAAAAGTATTGGTACACTTGACGGTGTGGGAGATGGGATTGGATCAAGTAAACTCCTCTGAGGCCTCAAAAATCAAAGAGAAAATCAGCCTTTGATAGGTATTGATTCTTTCCATTTGTGATTGGAAATGAGGGCCTGTGGATGTTATGGAAAGGGAACGCAGGGGAATGGATTGTATAGTGTAGGGCTTTTTGGTTTGTTTAAGTGGGAGTCAATATTCAAATGCATGGGTTAGTCAGCATTTAGGTGATCAGATTCCGGATGTGTTTCTTGACTCTTCACTCAAGATCCTTCATTCCATCCTCTGTTAGTTTGCAGATAACCCTTACGAAAGGATGGAGATGTTTTTGGAAATGCATAAGATTAAGATCTTACCGTTAGAGCATACTTGGGTGACACTGACACTCATTTTCATTTTCCATTAAATATACAACACCCTGTTTGTTGGGAAAGCTGCTCCTTGCCCCCTTTTTTAGGGGAAAAAAAAAAAGCAGTAGCGAGATCGGGTGATTGTTCACATCTGACACACTTGTGTATGTGTGCCAGGTAACCAAAATCTGAACAGTTCATCATGAGAAAGGGCTTCTGAAATTTCAGTCTGGTTTGCTACCTGTGGGCTATAATCTTTACTTGAATATTGACCATTGGGCCACTTCTGACAGCTGCTGAGTGCTGAACATGTGTTAAGGCCTGTCGGGAGAAAATGCATTAAAACTCGTTTTTTGATGGCAGTGCACCCGCACTTCATTCTCAAGTGTAGAACTCTCATTGATGTAGGGTGGCTGTCAAACTCTTAGTGTGCTTCATGTTAGTTTGCCCCTCAAACAAACCCTATCAGCATTGGAATCTAATCTTTTGTTTTCTTTATGAAAAAAGAAGAAGAAAAAAGATGAAACAACAAATTGATGTGTGTTGAGGGTAAGGAGTGTGGGGATAGATGTACTTATGCATGTGAGATCAAGAGGAGTATTATACTAGTCTCTCTTTGGATTAATTTGAGAGTGTTAGTTAGTTAGATTAACACAGAACGATTACCCTAATTCTCTCTCTCTCTCTCTCTCTCTCTCTCTCTCTCATATTTGCAGGCCCTTCAAATTAACTTGGTATTAGCGCATTTTCCTTCTCCTGCACTACTGAAGTCAACATCAGTGGGCCTGTTGCGACTTATGTAAGCAGCATACAAATACATGGTGCCATGAAAGGGGGGTAAAAGAAGAATTTACAGAGCCTGGTAGAGGAGGAAGCTTTCGGTGATTTTTTCAAGTTGTTCTAATAAAATTTAAGTGGTGTTGTTTCAGATCTAGAGGAAATTGGCAAAAAGAAAAAAAAAAAATCGACTTTAGTATTATGCTCGTGCCATTTTTTCTGGAGTTTTTTGAGGGGTTTGTTTGCATTCATTTGTCTCAGTTTACAAATTGCAAACCCACAAACACGAATCATGTGTCTCTTATGAGATTTGAGGGAATCATGAGGTCTTTTGTAGGGGGATCTTGCCGCAAACCCTTATTTTGTACTTTTTTGGGGCTGTTTTGGTTTAAACTCCTATGTTGGTGATTCCACATGGTGTTTTATGATGTTTTGTGGTTGTTTGGATGATATTTGGGGCTGTTTGTTTTGGCTAAAGTTTTAAGGGATGTTCTAGCATTGATGTGGAAATTACGCCCCTTTCGTGATAATGGGATAGTGTTGGATTTATTTTAGATCCATGCTAGTATCTAAGGTTGTTTTTAGTGGTACATGGATAAGGGCAAAAGCAGTGTTTTAAATAGTGAATAGCGTGTAGTGTAGTGTTCACACCTCTCAAGCGTGAGGCATATGCTACATAGCGTGTAGTGCTACACTCTACTTCTAGAATTTTCATCAAGGTTGCGCTTGGTTGCACTAATTTCATGATATTCACCAAATTAGACTGATTAATAATGAAATTTAACAAAGTTTCATGATATTTGTTGCAAGCAAAACCAACCTAAAGTATTAGGAAAAAAGGTTATCATTAAGTATAAAGGTAAAGAAAGAGCAACAAAACTGATTTAATACTGTTACTTATATTATTTTTACTAAAAGCATTGGAAAGATTAACTAATTTTTATCGAAAATAGAAAGATGTAACAAATCATTGAAAACATTAATTGACTTTCTTGTCATAGTGAAAAATAACTTGTAAATGTGAGCTATGTAGTGTGTACCATAGTCTATGTAGCGTGTAACATATGCAATTTATCATGTAGCATAGGGTACATGCGACTTAGTTATTTAAAACACTGGGCAGAAGTTCAGAGAAGTTATGTTGTCAAATACAAGTGATGCTTCGGTTATGATATGATGGGGACACTAGTTCCTGGCGTTATGAACACAGGTTTACGAATCACTATAGTGAAATACTGAAATTTGATGGTGAAAATTACTTAGCGTGGTCTAAGTTGATGAGTATGTTTATTGATGGGAGACATAAATTAGGCAATTTAGATGGTAAATCTGTCAAACGAAGTGCAGATGATCTAGCCCATGCAGACCAGGAGGCAAAAAATATAACAATCATGTCTTAGTTACTCTATTTCATGAAGCTTGAGATCAGTAAGTCAGGTATTGGGAGACTGCAAAGAAATCTGGGAATCTGTACAACTTCCCATTCTTAGAAGAGAAAATGTTGTGAAGGTATTTCAACTCACCAGAGGGAGGGAGATCAATTGCAATTTGGCCAAGGTGATAAGTCTGTGAGGATTATTACACAACTCTCCATAGAATGTGGCTTGAGATAAGTCACCACTGATCCATCAAGCCATGTCATAATATATGAAGAGTTGAGATAGAAGAATAACAAATGTTTGATATGCTGGGAGGGTCTTAGTCCAAAGTATGAAACGATTTGTACTCAGATTCTCAGTTGAGAATTAGGACAGTTTACTCTTTGTTTATGTGAGAAGGGAGCTGTTAAAATGTTATGCTAGTTGCAAATAGTATCACTGAATGATCTGCTTTGGTAGGGTCTTATGGTTGTGGTGTTAGTGATGGTGGTCGGTTACACAGTTGTCAGGCTGCGGTGGACCGGCGGTTGATCTGGTGAATATGGTGATCATAGTGTTCATGTGGTATGCGTTGGTGTTCACGATGATGTTGGATGCCATTATGGTAGTGTCTTTCATCGTTAAAAAATTTATTATCTTAAAAAAAAAGAAAGAAAAATAAATGGACAATTTGTATTGTACACAGTGGACTGACAGTGATATGAGGGAGACATGTTGGAGTCTTGTTGGTTGTCTTCCAAGTAAAGCTTATCCTGCATCTGCTGAAGGCAAAAGGGGTGCCCACATTGAGTTATATGACATATCTTCCTCAGGTGTTTCTAACAAATTATCCTATGATGAGATCTTAGAGCTCAGTCATTGTCTTACAGTTCTTGAAGTGCCTCTTCATCACTTCGTTGTGCTTCTAATCAGGTAGGTATATCTGCCTTAGCTCCTTAGTCTCTACATCTTCTATGAGGCTATCCCAGATCATAGATTCTGGTTTCAGATCATATGATTGGTACGAAACTCTCAGTTTTTTCCTATTCCTTGTTCTCTAACACTGCTCGAATGAAGATTGCTGATTGGTCCTATACCTATGTTGAGGGAATTGGTACATCAATATCTTCATCATTGTCTGTCTTTTGTTTTTCATGTTCCAAATCTGTCAATTAATTTGTTGTCTGTTAACAGTGTTGTCAAAATCCTACGATTTATGTTTATGATAAACAATATAAGTCAAATCTTAAGCAAAGCGAGTTGAATCCCACCTTGAATCCCTTTTTATACGAATCCTATGATTATATGATTTGAGTCCTACTATTTACGATTCAAATCCTGATTTAAGATTCAAATTATACTAGTTCTCTTCTATGTTAAGCTTCACTTGGCTTTCATTTTGTGTTTTTAAATTGGTGGGGGCTTTAAGAATCGTTTAGAAAAAAACCTTTATATAAGAGATTAAAAGAATATATATATATATATATATATATATATATATATATATATATATATATATATATATATATATATATATATTCTCTTCAATGTCAAATCATAGAGCTTTATTTTTATGATTTCTTACTTCTTAATTGGTTGAAACACCAAATTGATATATGATTTATCTGGAATGTTTTTATGATGGTTATGATCATGTTGACTTATTTGGAATGATGGTTACAAATCAAAATATCTTTTTTCATCAGTCTACAAAATCAAATGCCGCTATTCCAACGTGATTTTACATTCAAGAAAGGTAATAAGAACATATATTATTAAAGGATCTTTGTATGTTTTTTAAGGGAAATTTCTTGAAAGACTATAAGAAAAGAGAAAGATAAGAATCCTTTAACACTATCATGACTTGGTATAACTTGGTGCATATTGATGGCAAAAGGATGATTGTTGAGTTAAATTTTTTTTTTCCTGATTTATTTATATTTTTCATATTTTTGTTTCAAAATTTTAAGAAAATCATAAAAAAAATGTTGCGATTTATGAAACGATTTGCTATTTGATCAAACCCCTATTACGATTTGCGATTCGATAACGATTTTGACAACACTGTCTGTTGTAGTCTCACCAAATCCCTCAATTGCAGTCACCAAATCCCTCAATTGCAGTGTAACATTTTTTTTTTTCTTTCTCATTGCGTGTTTCAGAACTTGAAGACTGGAAAAGTTGGGAATTCCTGTTGCTCTTCCGATGATACTCCATTATGAAAACTTGGTCGCAATCCATATCTTTGCTAATCAGATATGATGTACCAAACAGATTCAAGCTGAATCTCATTTTCTTAGTGAAAAAATGTCTTCCAAGGAAGTGAAAATGGATATTGGAAATTTGAGGATAGGCTTGCTGATTTTTTCTACTATTGTTGTCATCAGCTTCACGGACTTGCTACATGCTCTAGCTTCAGTGGGGAGAATAGAGCCAGATGTAGTTTTGCATGTGTGGTCATGCAGAGTACTGTTGCACTTCGTTTGTTTCTCTTTGTATCACATTTCATCCATTTCATGTGTTTACCCAATGGAAATAAGAAAATCAGCCTTCTTTCTTTATGGGAGTCTCTTTTGGGATCAGAACGATAAGAAACCGTTGATGGAGAATCCAAAGTTCTATCTAAATTTGGGCAAGAAGCCAAGATTTTATTTTATTATTATTTTTTTATTCTTTAGACAACTTACTGAAGAGATGCCTGCTTTTGTTCTACTGGCTATATTTATGTCAACTATCAAGTTTGTTCACTTGGGCCATTGTGCCTTTTGATTATGGTATAGTATTTTCTGATCTAGAACATGGGACTACTTGATTTGTTTGCCATATATAAGGCGGTCACGTAATGAGGTTCACTTTGATACTTGGACCAATGGTTCACTCAGACAGTGGGGCACATTCTGGATCATGTTATTTTTCCAAAAATCAAAATCTCACTCTCTGGATGAACTGCAAAGAAATTGGGCATATTTGGTGCTTTTCACTGAGAACTGGTCAGAGTTGGTAAGGCTCCAGATTTTGCTGTCTTCCAGCATGATAGTTTGTTCGGATAGATGCCCAAGGGAGGAGATTGGCGGGAAGTTAGTAAACCATCCAGTGTCATCTCAGGTAACAGCAAATGTCATCCATCTCAAGCATTTATTTTGGTAGGGTTGGTCGGCATAGTCGCAGATTGGAGACAGTTAGAGATACTCTCAGTGCAGGTTTTTACTGAAAGACATTGAGTTATTAACATAAGAGATATTTTCTCTTTATGTGATGAATCTTGTCCCCTGTTTTGCAGTCTCTGTGTGATCCTTTGCTGCCTTCATTAATAGAGGCTTTGGTACTTAGCACTCAATAGGTATTGTTAGAAGTAGGTTCGCCTTGTTTGTATATGTATTTGATAACTGAAAGTTTACTTTAGTTGACCCTTTTCTGCCTTTACACATATTACAGGGTTCTTTGTCTCTCTGTTGATTAGGAATTTATCATCTAACACGATATACAAGGAGAGTTGATGTTTTTCTCCTCTGCAATGATATTGTCTCAGCTTCATTTAACTGCTGGAAACTAAAAATTCAAAAAATCTTTATTGCCATTGTCGTGGATCAAATCCTTTAATATTTTCTTAGAGAAAAATATCGAAAAAAACCTATGGTGATTTTAATGCCTTGAAGCATAACAGTCGCCTCAGAATCCTGATGACCGACTGGGCCTAAGAAAGCAAGAATATGAACCAAGATGAGATCTCTAAAAATCCCACTCAAGCCAGCTGGCCCAGGATTACCAATAGAGTTACATCAAAGTTTAGCTTGTATCATTTGGGAGGTGACTTGGGATATGTCAAAAGTTTACTCTTGGTGGTATGGTTGATAGAATTCTTTTATGTGATTCTTCTTGTTGTAAATGATAATTCCAATTCCCATGTCATTGCCCAATCACCTGTCAAGCAGGGTAGTAGATTTCACAACCTCCTTTCAGTTATCTTAGTCTCTTACTATTGGTCTGCATCTGGCAGACATTGGAATACTGCAATATACACATTATTTCTCCAACACGTGCCAAAATTGATAATGAATTTTGCATAACAATCTGAGACAATATTCTTTCAGAATACGTGTATGACTGACATGCCTCGAAGAATAAATCTGTGACATGAGATGTGTCTATGGACTTATATAGGCAATGAATACTGACATTTTCTAGAATTTGATCCATAACAATGAAATCAAGCCGTTATCCTATTGAGTATGCCATTGACCCAAAATAAAAGTCTATGCTTGAGCGTCGCAGTGGAGAAAGAAGCTACAGAGGGACATATAATCTAGCATGCTGTGTTGTCCCTTCCCCAGCTAATAAAGTTTGACATCTTTTTAACAATCCATCAAAATCTCGATGGAGTAGCAACCATTGTTACAGAGGGATATACAGTCTAGCAGCATCATGCGATTGTCCCTTTTGTGTGGAAGGGGCTTTCTTTTTCTTTTTCTTTTTCTTTTTCTCTTTGGTGGGGTGTTATTCATCAATAAATATCCCACATGGTTGGGAATGCTATTGGAAGAGCTTTCCTATTTAGTTCTCTGCACAATCTCATATCATGAGCTCAGACTAATCTTGGCACTTTCTCGGGACTTTTTTATGAGTGTTTTATGGATATTCTTCATCCAAAATATGTTGCAAGTGAATGGTCTCTGCACTTGTAAATCGCCATGTCTACAGGATTATCTTCAATACACTTTGTTTTCTTTCGGAAGAACAATTCTTTAGCACATCCTTTTTTTAAGGAAAAACTAATACTTCCTTTGTTCTGATTGAACTTCTGTCATTAAGGATTTTCTCCTGACTTCTACTGATAGATTGATCCACTTGTTCATATTATCCCTTTCATGACTCGCTGACTCTTTTTTTTTTCTTTTCTTTTTGGGTTAGTACACACATCCCACTGTTAGCACACTTCAATGTTAGCCACCCTCCATGTTGGGATTCGATACCAGGACCTCAGTGTTGAGAGGAGGTTATCTCCACTCAGTCTACCACTGTCCCAAAGGTGTGGGTGTGACTCATTGATTCATTTGATGCCTTTTTACCATCATGTATTCTGGTTTCTTCTGTAAGTGATTCTGATTTGTTTTTTGGAAGAATAAGTGTTGAAGAAGAAAATGCATTAGAGATTTGCTTGGGGAGGTGGGGAGGTTTGGTGGTGGAATGCTGTAAACTTTCAAAGAACTGAGGATGATGAAATAGTGATCGAGTTATTACCTTGGCTTTTGTTGATGTATTTTCTAGGTAATGGCAGGAATTGTTGGGTTTGGAGATGGGAAGTCTTGGGGTCTTCTTTTGTAACCGATTCCAATTTGTTTCTTGAAGCAATGCCATTGTAGAAGACGATGCACTAAGAGATTGCTTGGGGAAGAGGCATGCTAAGGTGGTGCCGTAGCATAAGCTTTGAAAGAATCTTAGAGGAGGATGAAATTAGGAGGCTGATTGCTATTTCTGAGGTTTGTGGTGATTGTAATGTCGAGATTGGAAGGCTTGGGATATTCTTTGTTAGTGTTCTACAGAGCTTTGCATGGTAACAGCATTTTACCTAATTCTTGAGTTTTTGCGTGGTTGCCATAGTTCTCAAAGAGGCGTGTTATCTATTTCATGTTGGAGAAATTTCATCATCTTTTCATCCGCCCCTTACCATAACAAGAAGTGAAATCTTTTCTTTTGGGGGTGCTATCTTGTGGGGATCTAGAAGGAATGAAATCATGCTTTTGGAGATGGAAGTTTCTACTGCGCTACTTGTTGCATATTTAAAGGAAAGAAGAGAGTTTGATGTAATTTCTTGAGACTTAGGGCCCATTAGTTAAATCTAAAGTCTTATGCTTGAATCTGAAGTTTAAAAACCTATTTGGTAACTATTGTTGAAGTCTGAAAATTAAGTATTGAATCCAAAACAACTTGTTTGTTAACAAACATCCTGAAATGACCGAAATATATTAATTTGACATATTTGCCCCTATCTCCTGTTTGGAGATGCTCTGCATTATAAATGGTTTATTTTTTTATTAAATGAAATTAAAATCATTAACTTAACATCTATTTAATTCAAATAAATTTAAGTACTCAATAGTTGGCATTAAATAAAGGGTAGCTTTGGAAATAAAATAGTTGGCATTATCAAATCTTTTAAATAGTTCATATCAACAAATATCGATAAGACTTATATAATAATCTTCAATATGTCAATAAATCAAGGGTAGCTGTAGAAATAAAGACATTTATGAGTGAAAGAAATAAATCTAATATCAAACTTATTCAAAATGAATTACACACTAATATAAAGTCTCAATCTAAAATTAAAATGAAAACATTAAAGGGAAAGAAATAAAATATATATCTAAACATTAAAAACTTCATATGGTTCACTTGAGTTGTGGACCTACCTCATTTTTTATATCATGCCCTAAAATGATATGAGAAAAGGGTTGAATGATGTGGATAAAACCATTACATCATGGTGGGCCCCATAGATATCCTGTTAGGGATTATAGTTCGGGTGGTGGACGGATGCAATCCGTTTTCGCCAGGTGGTGGAAGGACGCAATCTTCAGCTTCTGACGCGGATTTCCTTCCAAAGGCAGTTCGCACTGAGATGCTAGGTAGGGCCCACTGTGATGTTTATTAGAAATCTACTCTGTTCGTCTATTTTGTTATATAAATTTAGAACATGCGACAAAAAATGAGGTGGATCTAGAACTCAAGTGAGCCACAAGAGAGGGAAATTTGGGGGAAGAGTTTTCTATTGTTGAAATCTTCCTGGCCCCACCTTGATATTTAGAGGCTATCCAAAACGTTTATAAGTTCATTCACACTGGGATGAAGTTAAAGCACTAAAAACTTAGCATTATATTAGGCTTTTGTGGCTATTAAATGTTTCAACGATGGTCAATGATCCCTATTATTAAAACTTGTATGGCACACTTGAGTTTTGGTTTTGCCTAACTTTTGGATGGATGTCTTAAAATTAATTTACAAACTGGATGAAGGGTGCTGGATAAAACACACATATCATGATGGGACACACATAGCATTGTTGAACAGCTGCTCATTTTTTGGTAGCATGGGTTGGCACTCTTCATGGGATCCACCAAGAGTGTTAAGGCCGGAGACGGACGGCCTTGGTAGGGGCTCTGTGGGGCCTACAATGATGTATATGTTTCATCCATACCATCCATTCATTTTTCCATATCATTTTGGAGCATAAGACAAAAAAAAGAAAAGAAAAAGAAAAAAGAAAGAAAGTAGTTGTAAGGCTCAAGTGGGCCACACTACAGGAAATAGTGGGAATTGGGTGCCTACCATTGAAAACTTCTTAGGGCCACAGAAGGCTTTGATCAAGTTGATATTTGTATTTTCCCTTCATCCATGTCTGTGTGACCTTATGAAGAGGTTAGATGGAAAATAAACCTTATATTAGACACTATGGAGGTTTCAATGGTAGTCATTTAATTCCCGCTGGTTTCTATGGTGTGGTCCACTTGAGCTTCATATGTGCTTCATTTTTGGGATCATGCTCTAGATTAATTTGAAAAAGTTGATGGATGGTGTAGATCTAACACATAAATCATGATGGGGCCAGAGAAGTTACGCATGCTAAAAGTTGGTTGTGTATTACACATGGAGAGAGAAAATCTCCATAGCAATTGGGAGGGGTAATTTTGGAAGGAATCTTATTTTTTTATATAGAAAATTTACGAAGCACATTCTGTATTCATCATTAAGTCAGACCTTTGTCGTCGAAAAAAATCATTGGAAAATCAATGATCGCTTTCCAAATTCGGTGTTAACAAACGATTCTGACCAGGAGCATTTTTTCAATTCCGCATTAAGTAATTATTTTAAGGCCCTTAGATGCAGGACTTTCACCACTTCAGAATAACAAATTTTGCAAAGGGATTGGAGGACAATTGGGGATGATGAAGGTATGAAACAAAGATTATTGAAACATAGAACTGGCCTTGTGTAAGTTCTTAAACTAAAGCTTTGATGGTGGGATGAAAGGAATGGAACCCGCTCAATTTAGGTTGAGGGCTTTCTTTGCACAGACTTGCAAATGCAGTACATGTGCGAGATTTGGGCCATTCATCAAATGGCCCTCTCTAGTCTAATCGCAAGGTTCTTCCAGTCACGATATGGGCCACACATGCATTAAGGACATGGACCATTGGTGATATTTTTCTAATCCACACATGTGGTTCACCTAATGGATGAATCATTTGTTTTTTTTTTGGTCAAAAGCATGTTCATTGTGGAACTCACCCTGATGAAGGGGCGTATGATGCACAGATGTGGCACATGTGCACATGTGCAAGAAGGAAAATATCCGATCTCATTCGGCAAGTCCTGTTGGCAGGTCTTGGAACCTGTCTCATTGGCAGGTTTAATTAGAGATGATGGTGGTGCATGCATAATTGCTTTTGCTGGTCCTGTTGGTATTTAAAGATTTTATGGAAGTGTGGCTGACCTATGATACTTAAAATCGTTCAAGTTGGATAAAGAGTAGAGAACAAGGGATCTCAGTCTGGAGGTGTGAACTCTATATCAACTGGTGTCTTCAACTCCTAGAGCAATTGATAGTTTAGATTTTATAGAATCTCTTCAATTTTTCACAAGGGGTGTCCATTTGGGGCATTCTCCTCTCCCATGATGTAATTCATATGGACATGAGCTCTTGGAGTTGGCAGCTGAAATAGTAGAGCTTTAGTATCAGATCCCAAGCATCTTATGTTTCCTTTCCTCACTGAGTCTTATGTTGGTGCCCTGACTTTTCGTACATGAACCTAGAGCATGTGCAGAACACATAAAATCATGGTTTGAAGACAGACTCGGACTGACTTGTTCGGTCCTCAGTTGAGTCGCAGCCGATGAATTGGAGGTGACTCTGCCAATTTAGTCTGAGTTGAGTTGCCCTCCTTTCCTTAAAATATAAGGGGAAAAAATAACAGATACACTAATGTTAAGATAAAATGTAGTTAATATGTGACTTGAAATGCAGTAAATATCAATTATTGTGTTGAAATGCCAATTAGATATTTAATTGATTTTTTAATAAATTTAATAAAAAATATTTGATGGGAGGCCCCTAAATCATCTCTAGAGGCATCAATAATATCTTGATCTAGGGTCCAGGGGCAAAAATGGAAAATCATAAAAAAAAAAAAAAGGTTCTGAGTAGGGTGTAGTCTCATGGGACTGTCTTGGACTAACCCGAATTTCCAGCGACTCCTCCCAGTTGGCCCGAGTCTGCTGTGTGTTAAATGCCCCATGGTATCAACTGGATCTTAGTGTTAGTCGAAGTCGACTCAGACGAGTCTTCAAACCATGCATCAAATACAAATTGAGATGGGATGCTTTGTTTGCTTTGACTACATTTGTGTTTACTACAGAAAGCATGTTCTACCAAGATGATAACAAAACACATTCAGTTCCTATGAACAGAAGATGCCAGAAGAAAATTCGTGGATACTAAATGTCTGTATACTGATGCTCCCTCATTATTCAGTGTCCTGGATCATGCATTAAGGCATGGAAAATGCTTGGACCGTCCTTATTTTGATTGGTTAGGATCAAGACATATTTACAAACTCACATTAACTGAATTTTACATAAGAAAGAGAAAGCTATTCTAACAGGAAAAAAAAAAAAACTGTAAACTAGCGAAAAAAGGGGTACAACCTTATGCTAATCCTTTGGCTTTATATCCATGGAACTAGTAGTAGAGAAATCATTAAGCTAATCAACCAGAGCAAGTTCCCTGAAAGACCCAAGCAAGCTGTGTTAAAAGAAGAAAAGGAAAAAGATCAGCCTTGTATGTCTTTTGTTTTTTTTTTTTGTTTTTTTGGGTGTCCATGATCATTAGACATGAACCATGAAGTTGTCCAATCACAGGTTCAAACCCAACTTTATGATATAAATGTCTTAAGTAATTTATCGAGGAAAAATAATCAAGATACCATAAACAAGTAATTAAAAAAGAAGAAGAAGGAAACATATAGACTATTTGCATGACATTATCACCTTGATTTTCTCCATGACCACTGTCGGGCAAGCTAGGCGGTGTAGTAGAAGAAGACCTATTTGTCAATCCAATTCCAAGATTTGCACAATCTGCTCCGAACGAGCCTGCAACCACAGTGAAACTCTCATATGGCAACATCTTCTGCTGTAATATAAGACTGGATATAATAACATACGAGATTGGAATTTCCTGAAACTATGGGTGGATTTTCTTACATTCTCTGAAACATGGTAAATTGGTTTCATTGAGAAGGTTCACATAGCCCGTTTTACACTCGCATCTATGCCCAGAATCTTGTGGCTTCACGCATGTGCCTTCTCCACAGTAGGACCACGCGCAAGCTAGAATACACATGAAACTTAGTATAGACTGAAGGCGATGACCGACCGGTGGTGGTGTCAATGGTAATGGTGATTACCGTTGAAGAAGGAAGGATTTGTGGTAGGTGGCGGGATTGCTGGAGTAGGGGCTGATGCCTGCTCGCATGAGTAATCGACGGTACCTGTGAAAACAGCAACAATGGACAAGTTACAAGACGCTTTCTAAGCATAAATATAAAAGAAACAGAGAGTAAACTGCTGAACGAATGTTTCCTATTTTGGATACCATGTATAATTGAATTTCAGCTACTCAAAAAGAAAATTTTCAATGGTTCATACTCTAGAAATAAATACGGGTGATGATTCATTTCAACATGATGCAAATAATGCCTGAAGGATGGATGCTTCTGATCATCATACCATCTCACATGTGGGCCCTGCCAGTATTGGTTGATAGGATGAATTCTTTGAAAGGCATTGTGAAAGACATACACCTTTAATTGTGGGTCCAGACAGTATTGCCCTTTTCTAGATATTCCAGAAAGGAAAAATAGCAAATTTTCTTCAGGATAATATAATATGGAGACAAAAATATGGTTTTCCACACCAAGATATGCACCTTTAAGCGTTGGAACAGATTTTCAAGAAATTCACATTGTTATTTCTGGTAATACTCGCAATGTAGGTGCAAGATCTAGGCTTTTTGTTAGGCATGTAAAATCATGCATGGGGTTGTGGCCAGGCTGACAGGCTCTCAGATGCAGCCTGAGCCTGAGCCTGACCCAATTAATAAACCAGCTTAAATTTAAGGCCCGGTCCGACCCTCAGGCCTAGTAATTCAGCCCAAGCTCAGCCTAAAGTGAGCCAAGCCTAAAAGCCCAAAGGCTAGCCCAGTCCATTGACAGCCTTAGGAACAAAACAGGCTGACTCAGCAAAAAGATATCTACCAAAATAGAAGGTGAAAAATCTCGATCTTGGCATTCTGTTGGTCTGAAAATTTCTCAGTAGATTTTCTAATTTTGGCGGTTTTCTCAGGATATTATCAGGAAAACCTTGCCAAAAAAAAATAAAACTATTTTTATCGTAGAGAAATGTTCTAGTACTGTCTTGGCAGTGTTATTGCTCCTAGTTGCCTAAGTTCGGTTAGACAGTTCAATCAATTGATCTGAACCGTCCATTAGGTCCAGAACATAATTCTCAAGCTACCTTGCAAAAATTTTACTGTTTGGAGATCCAATCGATCCTTAATTTGGCCTTATTTTATATAGCCATGCTTTTTCTAAGCCATCCATTGGATGGATAGCGTTGCCTAACAAGTGATAGGGCTCTCAATGGAGCGGGTAAGATCTGAGATCCGATTCGCTCTGAATCCATATAATGCGGATTTGGAACTTAAAATAGGTCCGATTAGTTAAATGGACCGGATTTGGATCTTAAAATAGGTTCGATTACTTAAATGGACCGGATTTGGATTCATAGAAACATATCCGGAGTTTGATTAGAATCCGATTAAGATCGGACTCATTGTCAACTTACTATATATGTTATATTCATGCTGGCCATCCGTTTTACAAATTATTTTAGGCCATGTCTCAAAATTGAGACATGCCACTCTAAGGTCAACCATACCATAGTAAATAGTGGGATTTGCATCATTTTTCTACTAAATTAAATATATTATATATTTTCTTAGATTTGTAATGGGGTGGATTCGGACCTAGATCTGACTCGAATCTGATGGTTATATGGATTTTGGATCGGAAATGGATCTAACAATTTATAAATGGATCGGATATGGATATCACCTTTTGGATCCGAGTTGGATCCAAATCCGATCTGAATCTGTCTATAGATATACAGACTTGGAGCCGGATCCAACTGGATCTGATCCAAATCCAACCCATTGAGAGCCCTAACAAGTGATTATGTTGGACCTAATAAACAATAAAAATCGGCAAGGCTTTTGACCCAGCTGAGTCAACTCGGCCGAGTTCCTAGTTGACTCGCTGAGTTTCAAACAATGGTTGTAATACGGAACTTATCCGAGAGTGTTGAAATATTTGACATTGCAGGCATTTTTGTAATACAGGAATTTTCAGCCGTCCAATAAATGTCCACCTATCCGAGATTCAGATATTCAAGCAAGTCTAAATTTTAGATTACGACACATCGAAATCAGCAAGCCTAATTTGGACAGTTCAATTTGAGTAACTCGTATGCCACGTATGCAATTTCTAAGTAATTCCTAAGTGCCCGCTTATAATCTATCACCCTCTGCCAGAGTATCAAAGACAAAGAGGAAGAGATCTTACAGTTGGGAATAATACAAGGGAGGAAGCGGAAATGATCACCGACACGAAATTGCTTCCATCCCTCTTCGCATTCGCACACAAATCCCAAAGTCTCGTTGAGATTAACCTTGCAATCCCCTTTCCCGCACTGAACTACATCGCATGCCTTGTCTGCAATCGCACATCCAAACACCCCCAAAACGGAAAAATAAAAAATTCGTTAATCAAAACCCAAACGGAGAGAGAATTGGAAGAGGAAAAATTACCGACGATAGGAGAGAAAATCGGCGCGAAAGCATTGTCGATTGTTGCAGCGGCCATCGATTGAAATAAGAAGAAGAGGAGAAGAGAGAGATCCATGGGCCGAGAGTGAAATAGGGGTTTTGCGAGTGTTTGGGAATTCAATAGGAGAGAGATAGGATCTGGGTCGAGTTTGAAATTTTGGGAGCAGACTAGAGAAATGACGGTTTGGGTAAGTAGGGAATTTAAAGCGGTCTATTGGAGTACTGAAATCCTCTTCAGCTGCTGTAGAAACCGCTTGCAATAGCCGAGATCTGTAGGTTCCACTACGGCACTTTTCTCAAATCTACACCATCCATCCGTTTAGTCATATCGTTTTAATCGTAAATTAGAAAACATAGATCGATACAAGCTTCAGGGGAATTATACCAATGGAAGAAATGTAAAATCACGCCTGAAACCTCTAATTTCACTCCGTGAGAGTGACCCATATGAATTTTAGATTCAGATCAGCTTTGGGATATATTTTCATCATGATGGGTCACGACTGATGAACGGACTGGATTTCAAAGAAACTACAAGTTTGCACAGGGAAGTTTCTACGGTTAGTGTCTAAATTATTACCGTTCCCTTTTGTGTGGTCCATTTCACTTCTCGATCCATCTGAGGTTTGATATTATGATTAAAATTAGGTCTTGAAACTTGATGGACGGATTGGATTTCACAGAAACGTCATGATGGGCCCACTGTTATAAGGTATTGCACGGTCTTCATATATAATAGTAGTTGCGATGGATTCTGTTCCGTCGATGAGGGAAGGGCCTTGAGGGATTTTACTGCAATAGCCCTGCGATGTGGCTATTTCACTAAATATCCAATTCCTCGTCTGGTTCATCTTTTTTGGCCTTTTGAAGAGAAATTTAAAATTTATGGTCAAGATGCCCCTCCGACCGATTCCTCCGGGGGACGGTGCATTCCCCTGAGCATATGGTGGTCAAAGGTGCATGCTCAACTGTAAAATTTTCAATTTCTCATCAAAAGGCCAAAAAAGATAAGCCGGATGAGAAATTGAACATTTAGTAAAAATAGCCACACCTCAGGTCTATTGCGGTAAAAATCCCGCCTATTAAACCTCGATTACGTTTAGCCTCACGCAGAGGTACACGTGGCAGGTATACTTGCATCATTTTGGAACCGTTCATCTTGTTGGCCCCACTGTAGATGGAAAAATAGTTCAAAATACATGTAGGTGGTCAATAGCTTTCAAATGGATTTTGATGGAAGATGTATGATAGTTAGGGGTTCGCGTCCTTGGCATACTGAGTAAACTCTGTGGGGTCCGCCTTGATGAATGTGTCTTATCCACGCCATCCATCCATCTTTTCATCTCATTTTAGGTCATGATTCCAAAATTGAAGAATATCCGAAGCTCAAGTGGACCACATCACAGGAAACAGTGGGAATTGAACCCCTACCATTGAAAACTTCCTGGGGCATCCATAAGAGGAGCCACTGGATGAATGGTTCCGATTATTGATACATCACTGCCACTTGGTATGGTGTGTTAGCTCCACCGCGAACGGATTATGCGATGATGCAGGGTAACAACTTAGTGAGTGAGGTCCTAATCATAGAGCCCACCTTGATTTATTTGTTGTATATCCATGCTGTTCATCCGTTGTACCGGCTCATTCTAAGATATGATACAAAAAAATGAGACAAATCCAAATCTCAGGTGGACCACACTAAAATAAAGGGAGGTGATTGAACTCCTATCATTAAAAACTTCGTAGGGACCACTGTAATGTTTATCTGCCATCTAACCTGTTGGTAAGGTTACAAAGACCTGGATGAAGGGACAACACAAATAGCTGCTCGGTCCATAACTTCTGTGGCCCCAACAAGATTTTAATGGAGAGAATTCAATCCCTAATGTGTGGTCCACCTGAGACATGGATCTGCCTCATTTTTGGGGGAGATGCCTTGAAATTATCTTGCAAAATGGATGGACAGCATGGATATACAACACATACATCAATGTGATCGATGTGGGCCCCATTGTTGGGGCCTCACCCTCTAAGCTGTTACCTATGCCTCACCTAATCCGCCTCCCACTACCACATTCTACCGAATCCTCTTTTGATCGTATATTACTTTTGAAAGAATCCACGCGGGACATGCTTTGTGCCTTTGTCGGTGGGAGCGGATTGCCTGTGACCCGGGACATAGAGATATCTCTATGCCCGGAGGTGTGTGGGGTCTCTGAGAAATCCACTTCGTCCATCTGTTTTGAAAGACTACAATAAGACAGGATTTTAAAAATCAGGGAGATCCAAATCTCAGGTGGGCCATGCCATACGAAACAGTGGGGATCGAGCGGATCGAACGCCTGGCAGTGATAAAAGTTTTATATTAGGAAGATCTTTGTTCCTACACTTCATCTGAGTGGTAGTAATTGTATGAACGGTTTGGATGGCATATGAGCATTATGTTCAGTTCCATTCAACGGTGGTAGTAATTCCGCGTAGAGAGTGGTACACAAATTGAGCTGGCTTGAAAAGCTCGTCTGGGTTTGCTTTGTTAGGTGAATCAACATAGGTCAAGCCTATTTTTTAGGCTAGTTGAAAATTCGAGCTAACCTCAAGCTAGATCGAGCTTTATTAGGGTCGGTTCAAAACCAGGCTTGATTTGGTTCGAACTGGATCTCATGTGGGCCATGCCACACGAAACAGTGGGGATCGAACGGATTGAATGCCTGGCAGTGATAAAAGTCTTATATTAAGATGATCTTTGTTCTTACACTTCATCTAAGTGGTAGTAATTGTATGAACGGTTTGGATGGCATATGAACATTATGTTCAGCTCCATTCAACGGTGGTCGTAATTCCACGTAAAGAGTTGTACACAAATTGAGCTGGCTTGAAAAGCTCGACTAGGCTTGCTCTGTTAGGTGAATCAACCTAAGCTGAGCCTACTTTTTAGGCAGTTGGTAGAGCTATGTCTATTTTGCAAACGTGGCACAGTAAGTCATCAATCGGAACCGTCCATCCGGTGGATCTCATTAAATACATCTAGTGGATGTTTATATCATCACTTTTCTTCACTTTTTGGAGCATTTCTAAGCCTACACGCGTGCTCAGGACATCTCATCTAGATGCCCCCACATGTGCCACCACTGCACACCAGCATACGATCCAAGCCGTTCATCATGCGGGTTCACGTTGTTTTGATTCTACACAGAAAAGGGCTGGTTATTAAATACATGGGCCACGAATTCACAAAATATATAAACGTACCAAAAATTTTTGGGCAAGCTTTTCTATGCTACGTAATGTTTCTAACAATGTGGATCACCTGGAAGAGAGAATCAGCAGGTTTTGCAGCACAATAAATATCAATGGTGGGACACACCTGATGGATGGCAGGGATCTCGTGTCGCTCTACCATGCTTGCAAATACGGGGCGTGTACAGGAACTTCAATGTACACGCGCATGGGATTATAATCCATCAAACGTTGCGTCCAGTTATTTGGGCGGTCTGGAATTGAGGTGTGAAAAATCCTCGGGGGCACAGAAGTTTTGGATCAAACTGATATTTGTGTTTTCACTTCATCTATGTCTTTGTGATCTTATGAACAGGTTTTGGATGACAAATAAACATCACTGTGGCCCCTATAAAGGTTTCAACAGTGTAAATCATTTTTCCCACAGGAAACTGTCGTACGGCCCACTTGAACTTTGGATATACTTCAATTTACAACCCTTAAAATGAGCTGGAAAAACAGATAGACTGCATAGATAAGCCACATACATTCACAGTGGGCCCAACAGAGTTTACTCGGTACGATAAAAGGGTACTGATCCCAATCCAATTTCGTCATGAGTCATGATGATGGAGCGATAAAAGGGCCACATCATAGAGAATGATGGATAACCACCCAACACCCTCCACATTTATTGTGGCCAGTGGTGACCTTGTCAGAGGTGGGCATAGATCCTATCTGAGTCAAACATGGACCGGATTGGATCGGCTGCTTGAGTGGCTGTGGTCGAACATTGGCTCTGTTCAAGCTCGGTTTGGTTTGATTTAGCCTAGCCATGATCGGACGTATGGATTTCTTACAATTTTTACAAGTTTCGAACAATTTTGAAACATTTCTCTATTTTTGTTTAAAAATATTTTTTCCGCCACTAAATAGTGAATACAATTTGTTCACAAATTATAAATTACAAATTTCATTCGTGGACAGGGGTTCGCTGGTGATGTGAACACTAGCTAGGAAGCTGGTGTCAAAGCTCTGTGGGTCCCACCATGATGTATTTGTTTTATCTACTCCGTCCATCCATTTGTACAGCTCATTTTGAGGCATCAAACAAAAAATGAGGCAGAAACAAAGCTCAAGTGGACCACACCACACCATTGAAACCTTCCTAGGGCCCACAATCATGTTTATTTGTCATCCAACCCCCCCCCCCCCCCCCCCTCTCTCTCTCTCTCTCTCTCTCTCTCTCTCTCTCTCTCTCTCTATATATATATATATATATATATATATATATATATATATATATATATATATATATATATATATATATAACCGAGCTGAGTTCGAGTTTCGAATTTTTTTTCGAACATACCCTGTGTGTTCGAACACGAAGACTTTATGTTCAAACAGAGTTTTACCGAGTTGATCTGAGTCAATCCGAACAATCAAACTCGGTTCGTGTCTAGCTCTAACCTTGTGTTTAGGGCATCCAATCCGTCCATTAGGCTAGCCCCACCATTTGATGCCCCAAAAAATGAGGCCAATCCAGTCATTAGATGGACAACTTAAGATTGGAGGCTTTCGGGTGGTTCTACATTTTTTTTTTTTTTTTTAATATAGTATGGTCAACTTAAGGGTTGTTTGGCATTTCTACTAATAAGAGCTTATTTGCATATTCTAAAAAATCTCTTATTTTTAAAATAGACTATTTGGTAAAACTCTAATTTTAGAGTTTGTTTTTTTTAGAAACTAGGCAAAAAGCTCTTAAAAAATAAGTGATGATGAGTTCACTTTTTCTTTTATAGCTTATTTAACTTAAGGGAATAGACATTTTTAGTTAATTTTTTGGACAAGTTTGTCCTTTAAGTAATTCCCATCTTACCCTCCTCTCCTCTTTATAATCTCTCCAAGGTGGACCTACATGTTGAGCAACATATATTGAAGATGGGCTCTAATGATGAATGGTCCACATCAAGGTGGCCTCACATAATGCACGGTCACATTAAAGGTGAGCCCACATGATAGATACCTCACATCAAAGTGTGGCCCCACATGATGGACCGCCCACATCAAAGGTGAGACCCACATGATGGATGGTGGGCATTAAGGTGGGACCACATGATGAACAATTCACATTGAAGGTTGGGCCCCACATGATGGACGATCCACAACAAAGGTGGGACCCACATGATAGATGGTGAACATCAAAGGTGGGCCTATATCAAATGTGGCCCCGCATGATAGACTATCTACATCAAGTGGGCCCCACATGATGGATGGTCCATAGCAAAGGTGGGACCCACGTGAGGGATGGTGGATATCAAAGGTGGGCTTGTATGATAAACAACCCATATTGAAGGTGCCCCCCACATGATGAATGGTCCACATCAAGGTGCACCCACATAATGCACGGGTCACATCAAAGGTGAGCCCACATGATTAGAGTTGTACACGAGCTAAGTTGAGCCGACCTTAGCCATGTTCGAGCTAGGCTCAACTAATGACCACCTTGGCTCGTGTTCGGGTCGGCTTGGCCATCGAGCTAGAATTTCATGTTCAAGCTGGCTTGACTGAGCTTTCGAGCCGAATCGAGCTAATTCGAGCCGATTTCTAACTCAAGCTTTTTGAGCTGAATTCGAGTTAAGGGTTGAGCTTGGAAATATGTATATAGAAGTTTCATATACTGACCGACACAGTTAGGAATGATGTACTGCCGGATGGGCGACTGGATGTTGAACGAGCTGCTGGAGGTCAGGTGGTGCCTCTAGAGGTTGGACAATGCTTGGTGGTGTTAGTGTAGTTTTCTGTGGCATACTAGTGAGCCTTATTTGTCAATCACGTGTGTCCATGTGTTGTAATGTCGGTTGAGCCTTGACAAGCTGAAGACCGAAGATTGAAGTGGACAAGAAGCATCAAGGAAGAAGAACAGGTAAATGAGATGCCTTAGTGACCCTAGCCCTTTGAACCAGAACACCCAAAACCTCTTAGATAACTTGGACCAATTAGAAATACCATTAGTTATTTTTATTAGCCTTAGATCATATAAAAAAATATGATAAATTAGGTTAATTAAAGAGGTGGAAGTTGTTGTAATTATCCAGCCCAAACAACAACTTTCGAGCCCAAACAACAACTTTCGATAGACCTTCGATATATCGAAAAGTCTACTTGATATATCGAATCGAGTGTCTAGTAAATGCACAATTCCATGGACAAAATGATCGATCTATTGAAATGCATTTTGATAGATCGGAATTGGAGTTTTCGATATATCGATACCCTAGTTCGATATATCGAAGAGATGGTCCAAGAACTTCACAATCCCCTGGACATATTCTTCAATATATCGAAGTCGCTGTTGACAAAAAAACCCTAGTTGGAGGAGTTGCAGTTGCTCCACGATGATCTCCCTTGCTCCTCACGAACTTAGAACTCTTCTAGGATACCTTAGGAAGGATGCCAAGGTGATTTTATAGCAAAACTCATCCACCGCCTCAGATTGCGTAAGATTTTACGCACTTACGTCGGTTATCGGGCACCCGGTTATGTGTTGGTCGGGCGCCCGACCATACTCAAAACAATCCAGCAGGTTTTGATAAATTTTCTTTGAATTTCGGGCGCCCGGATCCTCTTAATTGGGCGCCCGACGGGTCATCGGGTGCCCGACCAGTTGTGGTCGGGTGCCCGGCTATGTTCAGAAAAGTTCCAGCAATAACTGAATTTTTTTGTCAATTTCGGGCGCCTTGTAAAATGTTGGTCGGGCGCCCGAAGGACAATTTTTATAATTTTTCTGGTTTACAGGGCCATCTGCTGAATTTTCTGCATTTTACTTTTTTGGCCCTGCAGCTCTGCAATATGACTTTTCTGGCCATTCTAGGTCTTCAACTTGATTCCTTCAAAGCTTTTTCTCCACTTCTTTGGCTCATCAAAGCTTGATTTTTGAGTCATTCCAAATCCTCAAATTGACATTAAATCCATGTCATCTCTCTTTTCTCTTTGCTTCTTTCTTCCATTCCTTTGGCTCAGCTTCATTCATCATCAAGTGGGTTTAAAAGTATTCTTTTGACCATCAACTTAGTGAAGTCTCAATCTCATTCCTACATCCACAAAACATGCATTAGATGGGTCTTTTAAACATGCAAACCATGCATAAGATGTGATGTAATGGGTTAGAAAATGTATAAATTGGAAGCTCAACACACTTCCCAACCAGCATTTTGCTAGTCCCGAGCAAAACATGCGCGAAACAAGTTCAATTCTCCAAAATCCAACTCTCCTTTAAAAACTATATTTCTATTCATTCTAAGATATACAAGTGCAAAAATTAGAGAAACTAGGTGATAGAAGTTGAAACCTTAAAATCTTAAAACATAATAAGTGTTCATACAGAATTATCTCTGATTGATTGATAAATAGAAGAACTTGAACAAATTCAACCTAGTGTGCATAGTGAAAGTTCATTTCATAAATTTTCGGGATTATCTTCTTCATAGATCAACTAACCTATGGATTTAAAGGTGTACAGATCAACAACAAGCTTATGACAGGAATTTGCCTTACCGTCCTTCCGACGGCTTTCACACTATGTCCCATTTCTAGCTTTGGTTACGGGTAGACCATCCCCCTATTGGTAATAGGTAGCCCTTTTCGGAATTTTCCACCATTTTCTCCATCATTCCCATATTTTCATCATTCATTTTCTTTTTATACATATTAGATAGGATTTTTAGAAATTCATATCTTTCGTTATTTTTCCATGGAAAAAGATGGACAAAGTACCCCTGGTTTGGTTCCTCGACACCTCAAATCTAAGTCTAGCCAATCCACAAATCGCATAATCCTTTCAACCCATGAAAATCATGTAATGTGAACTAGGTGTAAAAGCGTTCAAATTTTCTATCAATCATATAAATAGGGAAATTTACATATAAAACCATTATATTCGAAGTAGTTCAAGACTAGCAACATTCATCACTTTATATCTCCTTTTCTTATACTCATATCATCTTGAATGCATAGAAATAAGGTTTTCCAAACGAGTTTTGAATTTTCAGAAAAATTTGAAAAAAATTTGCACATATGATGCTCGAAATGTCAATAAAAATTTGCACATATGATGCTCTCATCTCACCTCTCAACCAAATCTTGCATTGTCCTCAATGTAAAAAGATATGCACTTAGCATGAACATGAGAGCAATGGTAAAATAAAAGAGAGTAAAAACGAGATCACCTGATAGAGTCGATCATGGAAGTCTACAAGTCCGGCAACTAAAGCGATTAACGAAATAAACCTAAAACAGAAAATCAAACAAAACCTAATCTACTCTATACCTTCGTCAGACTAGGAGATCAATCATCCTGATACACAGGATCATTCAGAGTGATGGACATGTCATCCGAATCAAATTTCTCAACAGAGCGTTGTCCATTCACTTTAAAATAGTTACCATTAGCCGTATTCTCTATCTCGACAGCCCCATGAGGAAAAACTTCTTTAACAATATATGGGCCGGTCCATCGAGATTTCAATTTTTTCGGAAAAAGATGAAGTCGGGAATTATACAAAAGTACTTTTCGACCTTCATGGAAAGATTTCCTAAAGATGTGTTTATCATGAAAGGCCTTCATCCTACTCTTATAAATCCTTGAGTTCTCACAAGCATCGTTTCGGATCTCATCAAGCTCATTCATTTAGAGTTTGTGAAGCGAGCTAGCCTTGTCAGTGTCAAAAGTCAATGCCCGAATCGCCCAATAGACTTTGTGTTCAAGTTCCACGGGCAAGTGATAAACTTTCCCATAGACAAGTCTATAGGGAGACATTCCAATCGGTGTCTTATAAACAGTACGGTGAGCCCAAAGGGCATCGACTAATCTAAGTGACCAATCTTTGTGATCCAGCCTCACCATCTTTTCCAAAATCTGTTTAATTTCCCGATTGAAAATTTTAGCTTGCCCACTTGTCTGTGGGTGGTATGGTGTACTCACTTTATGCGTAATACCATATTTCTTTATTAAGGCTTCGAACGGCCTATTACAAAAGTGAGAACCACCATCACTTATGATGGCTCGAGGTGTTCCAAATCTAGACAAGATGTTTTCTTTAAGGAACTTCAGAACCGTACGATGATCGTTAGTTCTACACGGAATCGCCTTTATCCACTTGGGCACATAGTCTACGGCGAGTAAGATATAGACATGTCCAAAAGATGAGGTGAATGGTCCCATGAAATCGATGCCCTAACAGTCAAAGACTTCAAGATGTTGAATTGGGGAAAGGGGCATCATATTCCGACGGGACAACCCTCCTAGCTTCTGGCAACGCTCGCACGCTCTGCAAAACTCGTAGGTGTCTCTAAATAGAGTGGGCCAAATAATTATGTTCATCATCAGGGAGACATCTCCTAATTATTTGATCTGGGCAATATTTAAAAAGTAATGGTTCATCTCAAAAAAATCTGCGCACTTCCCTTAGAAATTTTCGTTTGTCTTGCGCAGTCCAATGAATCGGCATCGCACCTATAAAAAGATAATTGGCTATGTCAGCATACCATGGTGGATGCATAGCAACAAAGACTTGTTTATCAGGGAATGAGTCCTCAATAGGTGACTCGTCAATGAAATTGGGTAGAATTAGACAGGATAGATGATCCGCCACCACATTCTCTACTCTCTTCTTGTCCTTGATCTCCAAATTGAATTCTTGAAGGAGTATGATCCATTTAAGCAAACGCGGGTTAGCTTCCTTCTTAGAAAGAAGGTGCTTTAGTGCCGCATGATTTGTGTAAACAATGACCTTGGATCTTATTAAGTAAGACCTGAATTTGTCCAAGGCAAAAATGACAGCTAGGAGCTCCTTCTTCGTAGTCGAGTATTTACTTGGGCGGGATTCAAGGTCACTCGCATAGTAGATAACGTGGGGCTTCTTATCCTTCTTTTGGCCTAACACTGCCCAATAGCATAATCGCTCGCATCGCACATCAACTCAAAAGGTACAGACCAATCTGGTGGTTGCATGATAGGAGTAGTTGTTAACATGTCTTTTAGCTTTGAAAAAGCTAATTAACATTCGAGACTCTACTCAAATTGGTTCTCCATTTGGAGAAGGTTGTATAAGGGCCTTGAGATATGATTGAAATTCTTTATGAACCTTTTATAAAAGTCGGTGTGTCCAAGGAAGGACCGCACATCGTGTATGCTTTTGGGTGGTGGTAGATTGAAAATTATATCGATTTTGACCCGGTCTACCTCTATTCCATTAGACGAGATGATATGTCCAAGGACTATTCCTCTCTGTACCATGAAATGACACTTTTTCTAGTTTAAAACGTGGTTCTTCTCTTCGCACATTGTCAAGACCAACTTCAAGTGATTTAGGCACTCCTCAAAAGTACAACCTAAAACAGAGAAATCGTCCATGAATACCTCAAGAAACTCACCCACCATGTCTGAGAAAATACTCAACATGCATCGTTGGAATGTGGCGGGTGCATTACATAGTCCGAATGGCATCCTTCGATATATGAAGGTGCCAAACGGGCATGTAAAAGTAGTTTTCTCTTGGTCTTCTGTGCTATCTCAATTTGGTTGTAGCCGAAATAGCCATCCAAGAAGCAATAATAGGAGTGACCCGTTAACCTCTTCAAAATTTGATCCATGAACGGGAGAGGGAAGTGGTTCTTCCTAGTGACCATGTTTAGCTTTCAATAATCTACGCACATTCGCCAACCAGTGGTCACTCTAGTTGGTATAAGCTCGTTGTTGGCATTTTCTATGATGGTAATACCAGACTTCTTAGGGACAACTTAGGTAGGACTTACCCATTAGCTATCCGAGATGGGGTAGATGATACCTACATCTAGTAGCTTTAACACCTCGGCTTTGAAAACCTCCATCATATTTAGATTTAACCTTCTTTGAGGTTGTCTAGTCATTTTCGCATTCTCTTCGAGGTGTATATGGTGAGTACAGACTGAAGAGTCTATTCGCTTGAGGTCTGCTATTGTCTAACTTATGGCTCCCCTATGTTCTTTGAGTAGCTCAATCAACTTGAGCTCTTAGTCTTATCCTAGGTGAGAGGCAATGACAACCGAAAATGTTTCTTCTTGATCCAAATATACATATTTAAGCTCGGATGGCAATGGTTTAAGGTCAAGCATTGGTGGTTTGATGTTAGACGGTAGAGGCCTTGATGTGGTTGGTGACAATCTTTCAAAATGGGGCCTCCACCGGCTAGTACCAACTACCAGTTTCTCAATATTCAATGCTTGCACAATTTCACTAATGATGGGGTCTTTAAAATCCTCGAAATGTGCCAAACATGTCTTCAAGCTTTCTAGTGGTTCAAGTTGGAGGAGCTCTTCTTCTTCAAAAGATTCGAGAATGTTTACCTCGAAGAGCTCATTGTTATCAACATCCCTATGCCTTTTGCCAAGGTGGAACACATTCACCTCTAATGTCATGTTCCTAAAAGACAATTGCATCACCCCGTTCCGGCAATTTATGATTGCATTTGATGTAGCAAGGAACGGGCGGCCTAAAATTACTGTTATTTGAGTACTAGCATTTATAACCAGTTGCGTGTCCAAGATGATAAAATCCACCGGGTAGTAGAATTTGTCAACTTGGACTAAAACATCTTCAACTATCCCTCTCGGTACATGATCGATCTATCAGCGAGTTGCAATGTGGTTTTGGTGGGTTTTAATTCACCAAGACCCAATTGCTTGTATACCGAGTACGGGATCAAGTTTATGCTTGCCCTCAAGTCTAGTAATACACGTTTAATCCGGTAGTCACCAATGATGCATGAAATTGTGGGACTACCGGGATCTTTGAATTTTGGGGGGGTCTTTTGAGTGAGAATGGCACTCACTTGCTCATTCAAAAAGGCCTTTTGTTGCACATTATATTTGCGTTTGGTTGTGCATAGGTCCTTTAGAAACTTGGCATAAGAGGGGATTTGTTTAATGGCATCAAGCAATGGAATGTTTATCTTTACTTGTTTGAAAATCTCTAAAATATCATGAAGGTTTGGGAGAGATTTTGGAGCAACCAATCTCGAAGGGAATGGTGCTGCGGGCTTATAAACGTGTTCCATTTCTTGTGGAGCTGAGTTAGATCCGTCCTCATCCTCAGAATTTACCGGATCATTAGGCTTGTTGGCCTTTACCAGAATAGATTTGTCAAGTTGCTTACCACTTCTAAGGGTGGTGACGGATTTGACTTGCTTCATATGTTGGTTGGGGAGATTAGGGATGCTCACTTCATGTACTTGCTTTAGATTGGGCTGAGGTTGGGCCGGAAAGATCATTTCCCTAGCATTCAAGCGTCCCTTAATTTCATCAACCGAGACTTTAAGCTCTTGGAACATTTGCCGATTTGATTGATTGATTTGCGTTTGCCCTTGCATGAACGCCTTTAAAGTATCCTCCAATGAGAATTGAGGTGGGGCCATATTTTGCATGGGTGACCCTCTTTGAGAGTTGGTAGGATTGCCCGTGGGAGTATTCTTCCAACTGAAATTTGGGTGGTTCTTCCAAGTAGAGTTGTACGTGTTACTTACCGGTCCATTAAAAGGCTGTTGATATCCATATGTGGCATTTGCGTGTTCTTGTAACACCTCTTGAAACACAGGAATTGTAGGACAATCTTGTGTAGCGTGTATATTAGTGGTACAAATTTCATATATTTTCTCAATAGCTTCAGTGGGCTTTGTAACTTCACTCTTGCTAAGTTCCATGGCTTCGACTTTCCTTGTGAGTTTGGCTAGCCTTACATTCACATCATCTTCCTTCTTAAGGATGTAAATCCCTTATTTTTCTTTTTGTTGAGGAGGCTTGAGGTTATTAGATTTGTCTGAGGTATCCCATGATTGGGCATTCTCGGCCAACATATCCAAATAACCCCAAGCTTCATTTGAATTTTTGCTCATAAACTCGCCGTTGCACAACATCTCTATGAATTGGCGCATATTGGAACTTATTCTATCATTGAAAAAGTTTATGATTCGCCAGCTTTCGTAGTCATGATGTGGGAAAGCAAGTAGGAGGTCCTTAAACCTTTCCCAAGATTGGAAGAATGATTCATTCTCTTTAACTGAAAAGTTCATTATAGCTCTTCGAAGGGTATTCGTTTTATGAGCCCGGAAGAACTTTTTCAAGAATTCCCAAGTCATCTCATTCCATGACCCTATCGAGTATGGTCTAAGAGAGTGGAGCCAACTCTTGGCTCTTTCTTTCAATGAAAAGGGAAAAAGTTTAAGTTTGATGGTATCTTCTGAGACATTTGCATATTGTAAAGTAGCCACCACTTCTTCAAATTTCTTTAAGTGTAGGTATAGGCTCTCAGAGTCTAGCCCATGTAACTTTGGTAGGAGTTGAATTACACCCGGCTTTATATCGATGTTTCCCCCAGTTGTTGGGAGAATCACACATGAAGGTGTTGTTGTATAAGCCGGTTGTAGGTAATCTCGTAAAGATTTCATTGGAGGAGCATTGTACACCTTATTCTCTCTTGCTCCTTTATGATTTGTATTTGTGGTTGGAGTAGGGTGGGGAGGATTCCCTAATGGAATTTGATCCATACTTCTCAAATTTTCACGATGTTCTATAGATTTTCAGACTCGTCTATGAACGGAGAGTGGTCCAACTAAACCACTTTCGGTTTGGAGACGATTGTTGTGGTCACGTTCCCAACGGGATATAAACCACACAATCCAAAATCTAAAGTAATCCTAAATCCTAAAATCTGAAAATAGAAACTGAAAACTAAAAGAGTTCAAGTTGGAAGGATAGTACCCGATTTGCTTGAACTAGAAGAACTTCCTACAAAACAAAACAAACTTTGTTAGTTCTAAAATTCAGAAAAACTAGTTATAGGATCACAGTAAAACCTAACTATTACTCTATAGCCACTAAAATAATTTAGAACCATTTAACCTAGCTTTCCCGGCAATGGCGCCAAAAACTTGTTTGCTCGCCTCAAGTGCAATGCTGCGATGTAATAATAAGGTTGATCCACAGGGCATTAGGTAATCCAATTCAAGTTGTTCCAGCAACTTTAAAATCAATTAAATAAGGAGTTCTAGTTCATAAACTAATTTAAAACAGTAAAGTTGTAAAAATCTGTAATTAACGGAACTAAGGCTTTCGAGGATCCACTTGTGATAGCCCTCATGTGAATTCATTCATCCAAGCATAACACAACTAGAATTGAAGTTCTATCTCTCTTCTAGTTGGAAGATATAACATTCAAACGCGAACAATCCCCACTCGAGTGGAAGAATAAGATTCTAGTTCTAATGAAGCACGTAGAAGTCGAATATGTAGAAGTAACGACCATGACAATGGACTATGGTACGCTATAGGGTTATTACAATTTGAATCTAATTAATCCAAACATGATAATCTTAAAGAATTGCAAGGAACTTATATCCGAAGCACATGAACTCTCATAAAACATAAAAAAATATCGACTTTTATTCAAACTAGAACTTTAAAAATTCAAACTTTAAGTAAAGTACTTGAATTAGAACGAATTCAACATAATAACTACTCACAAGCTTTACCTCTTAGCCTTAGCTAAGAGGTTCTAGCTGAGCATTATCATGCTTCAACTAGAATTCAAAGAAAAACTAAACAAAAACATGAAAAATAGAAAAAAAACACTAGTTGGAGGAGTTGTGGTCGCTCCACGATGATCTCCCTTACTCCCCACGAACTTAAAACTCTTCTAGAATACCTTAGGAAGGATGCCAAGGTGTCCTTTTATAGAAAAACTCACCCACCGCCTCAGATTGCGTAAGATTTTATGTACTTACGTCGGTCATCGGGCGCCCAGTTAGGTGTTGGTCGGGCGCTTGACCATACTCAAAACTGTCCAGCAAGTTTTGATAAATTTTCTTTAAATTTCGGGCGCTCGGATCCTCTTAATCGGGTGCCCGGTGGGTCATCGGGCGCCCGACCAGTTGTGGTCAGGCGCCTGGCTATGTCCAGAAAAGTTCCAGCAATAACTAGATTTTTTTGTCAATTTCGAGCGCTCGGTAAAATGGTGGTCGGGCGCCTAAAGGCCAATTTTTACAGTTTTTCTTGTTTATAAGGCCATCTACTGAATTTTCTGCATTTTACTTTTCTGGCCTTTTAACTCTGCAATATAACTTTTCTGGCCATTCCAGGTCTTCAACTTGATTCCTTCAAAGCTTTTTCTCCACTTCTTTGGCTCATCAAAGCTTGGTCTTTTAGTCATTCCAAATCCTTCAAATTGGCATTAAATCCATGTCATCTCTCTCTTCTCCTTGCTTTTTTCTTCCATTCCTTTGGCTCATCTTCATTCATCATCAAGTGGGTTTAAAAGCATTCTTTTGAGCATCAATTTAGTGAAGTCTCACTCTCATTCATACATCCATAAAACATGCATTAGATGGGTCTTTTAAGCATGCAAACAATGCATAAGGTGTGATGTAATAGGTTAGAAAATGTATAAATTGGAAGCTCAACATCTGCCCGTTTTATGACCGTTGTAGATTTTCTTTAAATACGGAAGAGATGGTCTTTGGGCTTCAAGAGAAGAATTTTGAGGAGATAGAAGCTACCATCATTTTATACCATTACAAGCTCTATTCATAACCCTAGCAAGTGATCTTCCTTGTGATTCATCACAAGAATGGAGCATTTCAAGCTCATGATGAAGATCCACTTATTCCTCTATTGATCTTTAGAGTTTAGATTAACCTTGATAGTTATATTCCTATCTAAAAATTTATGATGAAATCTTTGTAGGTGAGACTCTCTAGGCAACCCACTTCCACTAGTTTTAGAGATCTCAAACCTACCTCCTAGCACCTTGAGCATCACCATTGGAGCATTATAAGCAAGGTAGCTAATCTTGGAGTCGGAGCATTGGCGACCGAATAACATCAAAGATCGGGGGAACACAAGGGTAGCTGATTGAAGCATGGGAGAGCGGAGATCAAGCAACCGAAGCGGCGTAACAAAGGGGCTCAATCCGACAAGTAAGTTGTCAATTATAAAAGTCCGGTTCCACTCTCTTCTTGTGGGGAATTGAGTGTAGAGTTTGTCTTCAAACTTGATAGGTTCGGTAGTAGGACCTAGACCCGGTTGTATGGTCAAATTGAGTCTCCAAGGGGGAGCCTTCGGCGGGAGTAAACGCAATGTTCGGTTGTAGGACCTTGCCTTGGTTGTAGAGCTTAAAACCATTAAGGTTCGGTTGTAGGACCTTGGTTTGGTTGTAGAGCTTAAATTAACAAGTTTCCAAGGGGAGCCACCAATACGGGTGTGTATGTGTAGGTTGGAAGGAACCTGTAAACTTTCCGGTTGGGTGGATCCGATTTAAAACACCTTGGTTAAGAGGAACCAGATTTAAACTCCCTAGTGAATGCTGGTGTGTTCAAAGGAGTTGAGTACTTGAATTGGGAGTGGAGTAGATCTGAAGTCGAACCACTATACATCGTTGTGTTTGTGATTGTTATTGAGTACATTTTTTATTATTATGTATCGTGTTTAAATGTTAATTATGAATGCTTAATTAGAATGTATGCTGTGCATTAGATAGGCACATCCACACACACATGATGTACTTTCACTCCTTGAGTAGACTTGAGCTTATATGATCCACTCTCATATAGTTTACTTAAGTTGCATATATTAAGTGGTTGATTAGTTTAATCATATGTTAATCTATGCTTGCTTAGATTAAGTTGTTTATTGTTTAAACCATATGCTAGTCTATTGATTGGGCCTACTTAGGCTTAGAAGCCGAAGTGTTCTTGCTTACTTAGTTTTAATTTAATAAAACTGTTAAGTATGCGATTTTTTTTAAAAGGTCCTAATCACCCCCATCTAGGACTTAGCCATAATTTTAGCTACTCCTTAAACTTCCGCACGCGTATGCATTGGTGTCATGTTAGACTACTGACATAATTTCAGGTAGAGAGAGAGAGAGAGAGAGAGAGAGAGAGAGAGAGAGAGAGAGAAGGATTTCCGAATGGACGGGGGGGGGGGGGGGGGGGGGGGGGGGGCAAGGGGATTGCTCGGGTCAGGCGAAGGAATAAGGAGAGGGATTATGATTTTTACTTTTTTAGGTTTTTTTTAAAAATATAATACAATATATATTATATAGTATTATATATAAAATCGAGCCAAGCCGCGCAAGCCGAATCGAGCTCTGAACGAGCCGAGTTTTGAGCTGAACCGAATCGAGCTAGGCCCAGCTAACTCTTGGCTCGAAATTCATTTCGAGTAGGGGAAAAAGGCTCGACTTTGTTCAAAGCCCTCTTTCGAATAGAGCAGAATTGAGCTATTCTGAGCCAAATCGAGTGAGCTAACCAAGTTGGGCTCGTGTACAACTCTACACATGATGGATGACCCACATCAAAGTGTGGCTCGGCTTGATGGACTATCCACGTTAAGTGGGCCCTACTTGTTGGACGGTCCACAGCAAATGTGGGACCCACATGATGGATGGTGAACATCAAAGGTGGGGCCCACGTGATAGATGACCCGCATCAAAATGTGGTCCCGCATGATAGACTATCTATATCAAGTGGGCCCTACATAATAAACGATTATAGTAAAGGTGGGACCCACATGTTGGATGGTGGACATCAAAGGTGGGCCTGCATGATGAACGACCCATATTGAAGGTGCCCCCACATGATGAATGGTCCACATTAAGTTGGGCCCACATAATGCATAATTCACATCAAAGGTGGGCCCCACATGATGGATGACTCACATCAAAGTGTGGCCCAACATGATGACCATCCATGTGAAGTGGCCCCTAGTTGATGGATGGTCCACACCAAAGGTGGGACCCACATAATGGATGGTGGACATTAAAGATGGGGTCCCACATGATGAACAATAGACATCAAAGGCGGGCCCACATGATGAATGAGTTGCATTGCGGCATCAAGGTGGCCCACATAATGTACGGAGTGGGCCACACATGATGGATGGCCCACATCAAAGTGTGGACCCTCATGATGGATAGTCCATGTTAATTGGGCCCCACCTAATGGGCGGTCTACACTCAAGGTCTCGCATGATGGATGACCCATATTTAAAGTGGCTCAACATGATGGATAATCCACGTAGAAGGTGCACTCCCATAATGGATGATGGGCATCAAAAGTGGACCCACATGATGGATAACCCACTTTAAAGGTGGGGCCCACAAGATGGATACATCATATGTGGATTTCATGTGGTGGGTAGTGGACATTAATGTAATAGAGTTGTTGTAATATTTAAAAATACCATTAACTACCTTTAAAAACAAGACCTTATTTAAATGTTTTACCAAACGTTCTCATGAGTGTTTTTTTTTTTTGTTTTGAAAACCTTATTTTACCAAACAAGCTTATTTAAAACAAGTGCTAGAATAAAAAGAGCATGTTAGAGTAACTCTTATTTGAAAAGCACTTATCATATTAGAGTAGAGATGCCAAAAGAGCCCATAATGATTAGATGAGCATGATTTTTTTGGGACCTCTTGGGTGGGTTGGATGACATGGACACCGCCCAACATCAACGAGTTATATGGGATGGGGAGCGGATTAGATGTTACTTTGGTTCCCACCTTGATGATGTGTTGTATATCCACGTCGTCGATCCGTTCCTACAACCAATTTTAGGAAGTCGTCCCAAAAATTAACCAGATCCAGATCTCAGGTGGACTACACCGAAAGAAACAGCAGTGATTGAGTGCCTCACCATTAAAAATTCCAAAGGGGCTATCGTAAGGCTTTCGTAATATTTATTTGTCATCCAACCAGTTGATAATGTCAAGAGGACATGGATGAAGGGAAAATACAAATATCATCTTGATCTAAAAAATTTCTGGCCCACAAAAAGTTTTTAATGTTCATTTATCACTCTTTCCAGTGGTATGGTCCACCAAAGATATGGATCTTCTTAAGGTTTGGATTCACACTATAAAATGAGATGGTAAAACATATGAACGGTATGGATATACAAAAAAATACATCAAGGTAGTCCCACACGGTTAGGGTAATACCCACTAACCTGTTACCCGGGTAACAACTAATCTGCTCCCCATAGGACGCGGATGCATCGATTCAGGAACAACTGACGCCTATGAATCTGTAACTGTGGGGTCCACCATTATGTACGTGTTTTATATCTGTTTTGCCAGCTCATTTGAAGACATAAGCCAAAAAAATGAAGCAAATCCGCTTCTCCAGCAGACCACACAATAGAAAATAGTGTGATTGAAAGCCCACCATTAAAAGCTTCTTAGGGGCCACAAAAGCTTTGAATCAAGCTGATATTTGTGTTTTCCCTGAATAGAGGTCTGTATGACCTTATCAACAGGTTGGATGGGAAATAAACATTACGGTGGGCCCCATGAAGTTTTTAATTCACCACTGTTTTTGTGGTGTGGTCCACCTGAGATTTGGATTTGTTTCATTTTTTGACATCTGGCAAAATGAATGAACACCATCGATATAAAACACATATATCATGGTAGGCTCCACAATCATAGATCCTTCGACCTTGATGGTTCCCGCTCCATGTGATCATTCACATTGCATTTTGAGTACTGTGCCATTGCAGGCTTGTTGGGTCCACACATAAAGGGTACTGTGCCATTGTAGGTATGTTGGGTCCACAAATAAGGGTGGCAATGGGCAGGCAATTCACCCCCACCCAACTTTGGACTGGGGTTGGACCTATTAGCTCGTCCACATGGGCCTGGCATGCATGGCTGATTGATTTTCAGGTTGGGCTTGGGCTCAATTCATTTTGTCCCAGCTTGGCATGTGGTTAGGCAACCCATATGTCTTGAATCTAGACCCTTCGTTTTCATTCCTATAGGTGTCTATTTCTTTGTGCATGTGTGGCCCACTTGATTCCTAGATTGATTAAGAACATTCAAGTGAGAAATGGGGATTTATCAATTTTTGGGTTGGACCTACCTTCCACCTTACATGTCTGGCTGGGCACAGGCCTAGACTGGCTCAGCCATTGGCACCCCTACCCACAAATGGTCCAATCAGCAATACCCTTGAAATGTGGTTTGTCATCTGGGCCCCACACTAAATGAAAATCTGGAGGCACCATGGGTGGGGACCACAATTTAGAGGTCCGACGGACTACAACTTTCCGACACTTGCTAGTTGCCGGCATAGTGAGCCATCCTAAGAGTGTCCATGCCGGACAGAGTCCAAGCACAAGCCCACACCAGCCCGCAAGCTAGGCCCATCCTTTGGATACATCTAGCGGCTGATCTATGTAAAAGAGTTCTGGTCATAAAATACTGAGGTGCCTATTGGGGCTACTTTCTCCAACTCGGGGAAATGGCTTAACATGCATGAAATCCACTCGTCCATTAGGTCTACCACCCCTTGTTTGTCCTCGATCCCAAAAATCAGGCCGACTCAACACTCAGGTGGCCCACCCCATAATATTATACCTAGAACCTCTAAATTCATGTGTTACGGACGATGTGAGTTTTGGAATACTATGATTTTTGGGTAAGTCTTTTCATTCTAAAGAGGCACATCAGATGAATGGATTGGATGGATATAAACACCACGGTGGCGCAAGAAAACTAATGGTATCAACCCCTCATGTAAGAGAGAGAATGTGCTACCACTATACTGTAATGTGCAGCTGTGCTGTTTGGGTATTTTAATTATGTCATTGATTTCCAACAGTTTTAAATACATCAAATAATAAAAATTAAATTATTAAAATAAGGAGTCAAGTCAATTAAGGGGTGTTTGGATTGTTAGTTAAGATAAGCTACTTATGCCTCAAGTGGCTTATCTCCATTTCTACTTGTTAAACTGAAGTGCTTAAGGGCCTGTTTGGATTGAAAGTTACTTGAGATAAGCTACTTATCAAATAAGTAACCTATCTTGGTTTTTACTTAATCAGCAGATAAGTATGTTTGGCAACATAAGTAGATAAGTAGATTTGGAAATAGCATATTAATAAGTAATTACTTAAAAATAAAAAAAATTAAATCCTGTAACATATCACATATCATTTTCAATCACTTCCAATTCTAAACAAATCACTGATTCAACAGCTATAAACCTTGTTGAAAGTGTTCAACTACTACTACTACTACGACTACTACTACAAACACAAATAAAAAAAAAAAAAAAAAAAAAAAAAAAAAAAAAAAAAAAAAAAAAAAAAAAAAAATCTGCCAATTCTCTCTTTAACACCTTCTAGAGTTCAACTGCTACAAATCACCTTTACCCAAGCCAAAAAAAAAAAAAAAAGAACCAATCCTCCCCTTAACACTTTCTAGAGTTCAACTGCTACAAATCACCTTGATGGCACTTCACCATGTTCTTCCACATAATTATCAACCTGCACATAAAATCAATGTCATGTGAGAGGGGAATCCAACATTCGAATTAGTTATAATTGACAACTTTAGTGAATAAAGGAATATTTATTTCGTGTGAACTAAAAGCAAAATGTGTATAGTATGAATGAGTGAAGAAATGCGACTTCAAATATACACACAAGGATGAGCCCAAGCAATTTGAGAGATGGATGTATAAACAAATTATATGAATTAATGAGCGATGGTGGATTGTAACCCATTACTGAATTAAGTAACAAAATTAAGCAGCAATTGCATGAAACGAAATGCAAAATTGAATCATCGACCCAAAATTAAATTAGCCATGACAAACCGACGGATGAAAATGAGATTAGATGATGAGACCAAATGCAGTAGATACTACACAGTCTTCAATCAAAGACCAAGGACTAACGTAACTTAAAGTACTATTGGCGAAAAAATAATAATAATTCTCACAGATAGCTCATTGATATGATTAAATGTGAAAAACACAATTCTCAGTTCTTAAGATCATGAAACAAGTAACTTCTAAGAATAGGATATTAAATAATAGATAGAGAACCTGACAAGCGAAAGCTGCACTGGAAGAATTATGCAGCTAAAAGTAACACTTTGCCTACTAGACAATGTTAACTGTGGTCTTCGAGCAGAAATTTCATTAGCAATCAACTCAAAGACTTACATTGGAACTGAAACTGAAAATCATGTCTTCTAGCCCAAAATTCTGAGCATTTTATGATGTACTTCTGTTAAGACTTTCATAAAGCTTGTGAACTATAAATATTATTGAAATGTCTCTCTTTTCTACCACAAGCTTGACAAAGGAGTTCCAACCAAGACCTATAACACATGCAAATGGTAAAAAGAAAAGAAAAAAAAAAAAACAGCAAAGGCAGTAGCATGGATCTACTAAAATTCAGATGGGCATCTCACCATCAACAAGCAAAAAAGCAAAGGTTTGAGGAACAAAATTCTACAAAAGATTTTAAGTCTTTATTATTGGCCTGTTTGGATGCGTCACAGATCATCATAGGATCAGATATCCATGGTGAAAGAGGTGACCATCTGTCCTGAAATTTAGAAACACCCAAAAATATTCTAGTGCTAATATCACAATGGGAATTCAAAATTACAATTAAAACTAACAAACTGTATAAATATCCAAAAAGAAACAAATAGGGATAAGACACACTGCTAAGAATAAGATGGCACATCAGCATTACTCCTTAAGCAAGCAGACAACGAAAATTTTATTAAAAAAAAACAAGAAACGGGTTTGAGAGAAAATTCTAAGGGTCTGTTTGGGTGCCACTAAAAAATGAGTTCCATCTTATTTTATTTGTAATTATGTATTAGAGATCTTTCTTTCTTTTCGTAAGGATTAGAAATAATGTTGACAATCAGCAATCTTGATCTTTAGTACATAGTTATGATTAACTAAAATGAGATGAACTTATTTTTAAGTGGCAGCCAAACATGTCCTAAAATGGATGGCCAAATCACCATTACTCCCAAAACAAAAAGATATGGTTCTAAACAACCACCTTCACCAGAAAATCCTAGCCAACCTATCCATTAGTCGAAGGCCCACGGCCATAAATAAATAAACCTAACTTTTGGCTACATAGGACCATTCAATAGCTGCGATTTTCGTTTCATGGCCTATGAAGTGTAGGCTGGACCTACTAGACAGTCCAGATCAATTGATTACTATCCACTATAAATTATTATACAGCTACAAGCTCTATAAGTTCTAGTTCTTTCTGTCTTCCCTCTTATGGCTAGCTTCAGTCATGGACTTAATCGCGTCAGTGAGATCATTAGACTTGCTCTCCCTTTGTCCATGACGATTGATACCAGATGGCATGCGCGAGCGATGTCTAGAGGAGTGTGCTTTAACTTAACCATTATTTTCCATGCCCACATTGCTAATAGCCGGTTCATTTGCAGGATTTGATGGTTAAGGATAGGAGGGAAGAAAAGATGGAACACTTTCAGCCATATTTTCGTCAACAATAACTGCTTTTACATCCTTATCATCAATGGAATCAAAGGTATGCTTGTGTGAAGCCTGGAGGTGTCCTCTTGCAATCATGTCTCCAAAAATCACACAAAGTTAGTCAAACTTAAGGCATCCGGCCTTACAAAATTTGTACTCATGTGGGTTTATCTATGGTACATAAGAAACTTCAAGTTAGTACCACATAAAAAAGTTCTAAGAATTTAACCACAACGATATGGGATAAAGAAAACGACCTTCAAATGTGCATCCCACTATTCATCATCTGCGGTCACTGTTTGTAAGACCAAATTTCACCCCAGTCCAGATGCTTCTTTCAAAAGTTTCCTAAAGCAACTCTACCTTTGCTTCAAATGATGATGTTTGTTCTTAAATCGTTTGTTACCATACTTCTTCCCAAATCGATGGTAGAAGTCTATCTACATTTCTTTCCATTCTTCTTTAGTGAAGGTCGATGTTTGCCTATTCATATTTGTTTTTATCTTTGAAACCATCTACTCTATAAAGAAAGTCTCCTGCTCGTGATTCCAATTTACATTTAAGCAATTTGTTGCTTCATTGAACGGTGGCAAATTACTAATGTTCTTTGTCATCTACATTAATGGAACGAGATTACAACGATATCTCCGATAGAATTTAGAGTAAGGTAGATGAAGTAGAGATGCGACTCTAAAGTTTTATGTGAAAGTCTCATTGCATTTGAAAAGAGAAATTTTATAAGAATACTACTATGTTAAGAATAATACATAGTAAAATGCATAGTTGAGTTTATAGCAATCATTTCAAGTCCTACACAAAAACTCAATAAAAACATGTTTCATAACGAGACAGAAAAAAATATAAGAGATTGCCCCACATATACTAAAAACTTTCAATAACCATTGCCTACTTATAGCATAAATTTGCCACATGCTTAGCCTTGCCAAGGTTGTGACAATGTAATATATTTAAGAGATAAGAAAAAAGACCAAAAAACCAAATGGCTTCAAAATTTTAAGAAATCCAAGCTTTGATTACAAGAAAATATTGCAACTTTACAAACAAGTTTGAAGAAAAAGAACTTTGGACAATCTAAGAGCTACAACAAAGATAAAAGGGTTGTTTACTGAATCTAGTCAAGAAAAACTCATTTGGAATCCAAATATATTGTAGGGTATTCGAGAAGGCATGAGTGTATTCATTAACACCGCAAAACAATTCATCAGGACTAACATACTGCTATTGGATTACGTGTTAACGTCGGAAAGTTTGAAGCCACTGTAGGCAAACAAACAAAGAGATGAATTATATACAACTCTATCAATCTTATAACATTTTCATTTCTTTCATACTACTTAGTTTTCTAGCAAGAATTTCCACAAAATAATAGCAACTAGAAGTTTTCTAGTAAGAATTTCCACAAAACAATAGGAATTGATGGTGGAACATTGGAATTGAATCAATTATCTAATTCCCATCTCGCATCCAAGGGCGCATTTGGGTGCATAACATAATTTGAATTGGGAACATCCAAGTTCAAGCAAGAGGAAATAACAGAACATGAATGCAATTTGAGTCTAACCAATAACATGAATTCGTAGGAAGGTAACTACAATTTGGTGATTTCCAGTATATGAACTACTTGTTGTAATTTAATTGGAAAGAGCATCCAAAAATAGCCTAAATCATTAAAGAGGCATCTGTCTACATGGATTGATACCAATGCCATGGCAATCAACTCTAGAATTTAAAGTAGGGTGTACCGGAAGAACAATCACAAGATGCGAGCAACAAATAGCCAAGTAATGTTGGCAAAATCTTTAAGAAAAACCTTAAACTTGCACACCCCACAAATAAATATAAGAAGAGCATACATGGGATTTCAACGGCTGCCTATGGTGGTAATTTCCACCAAGATTTCGACGTAACATGGGGCGATGGTCGGGCTAAGATCATGAACTAAGGCCAATTACTCACATTGTTGCTCGACAAGGCTTCCAACTCTGGATTCCAATCCAAGAACGAGCATCTCTTTGGAAGGATTGAAATGAAAATAAGAAAGAAATATATTTATATGGAAATGATGCATGTGTTGGAATCCTAGATACTAGAAAACAAGGTGTTTCGACATAAATGCATTTAGTTAATTGCCTATCAACACATCAAAATGGGCCCTAAGGAAAATTTTCCACACCACTTTTTCCCAATTAAACTTGACTTCTACACTATAATGGGAGAGGACTCTAATGAGATAGAGGATACAACTTTGAGGATTTGGGATTGTTCTAGGGTTCTATGAGTGTGCACATAATAGTGGAAGAGGGTTTAACAAGTATCACCAATTGAACATTGACTAAGAATCCAGGCCTGTGGAAGCTCAAATGCGTAATTAACGAGATTGAAATCTTGCTTTAGTGTTATGATTGGCGTTAGTTGTGAGGTGAAAGACAATCTTTAAGAAATAGTACAGAGAAAAATGTGAAAACATAGTAGAAAACAATGAAGATAAGAAAAATATTCTCTCAGAAATTTAATCAAACAGATAGCCAGTAAAATAAAGCCTGGCTTATTAATATGGCATTAAAAGAAACCATTAGAAGCCTGTAGCATATACCAAATCATCAGTGGAGGAATGCTGAGGGAACTGAGAAGCAATTTACATGCCAATGAAGCACAAGACACAGAGAATACACACAAAGGGATGAGAATCCATTCACTACAAACACAAAAAGCAGAAAATGGAAGAAGCTAGGAATTTAGCATAAAGGGAAAGAAAAAAACACAGCTAGGAATTTAGCATAAAGGGAAAGAAAAAAACACACAGAGAGAGAGAGAGAGAGAGAGAGAGAGGAAAGACTTACTCAAATTCTCTAGAAATAACAGAGAAATTTTCACCTGAAATAACCGATTTTCACCTAAAATTACAGAGAAATTTTAGAAATTGAAATAAATGGAGGAGAAAAATGGAAAGAGGAACATATGTCTTCGCCTGACTCGGATGGCTGAACAGGAGCTGCTAGACAGTGGACGGCGTCGGTAAAACGGTAAGGCAAAACGATATGTCAGGGTTTCGATCAGAGAGAGAGAGAGAGAGAGAGAGAGAGAGAGAGAGAGATGGAGACGGCGATTGAAGATGCTAAGGTTTTGGAGAGGGGTTTTTTTTTTGGGGGGGGGGGGGGGGGGGGGGGGGGGGTTGCGGGAGAGAGAGAGAGATATCGGCCCTCGATTATTCGACTATTCGACTAGTGGGAGAAAAAAAAAGAAGTAAAAAAGCAAAAAAAAAAAAAAAAAACTGAAATGCTTATCCAATTTTCTGCAAATAAGCAATTACTAATTATTGTTAACCAAACTTACTTATCCCAAATAAGTAACTAAACTGCTGTTGTCAGCAAAAAAACCTACTTATTTCCTTGCGTCCAAACGAGGCCTAAGTAACTTAAACAAAAAAAAGCTAATTATAGTGATCATAAACCAAACTTACTTTTCTCAAATAAGTTGCTTATCTATTGCTATGAGTAGAAAAATTAACTTATTTGGTGGTATCCAAATGGACCTAAGATTTGGTTGTTTTCGAGTTGATCACTCGATACGACTAGACATTGGCTTAAGTCCAATTTTTTAACAATGGTTCCATGGTGAACGCAGTGTACTAGATGGATTTTAGAAGTGAGTTGATTCAAGTTGAAGGTTCCGTAAGGACAAGGGAAAGACCCAAAGGGACATTAGTAGAGCTAGTAAAAGATGACTCAAGGACATTCAATTCAATGGACGATATGGACCTTCATGGAGTAAAATGGGAGAACAAGATTTGTGTAGTAGATCCCAATTAGTTGGGGTAAAGCTGTAATGACAATGATAATGACATTGGTATTAAAAGTTTATATTCTTAATCGTTATCCTATCCATGTAATCGAAACTATCATCAATGTGCAAAGTATTGATGATTGGGGGATATGCAAACATATATCGTTATTGACAAAATTGTTGCTAATACTAAAAGAAAGATCACCATCTAAGAAAAACAGGTAAAATTTCTCAATAAAAATCCATAAGTTGTTAAAATACACATGTAAAAAAAAAAAACAGCTCTACTTAAGAAGTTTCCATTTTATAGGGCCTAGTCATGTTTGTCTAAAACATTAGTATAAAATAAATATATAAAATTTGTAACCAATTCAATGTTCATTTATAAAAATTTTCACATTAATTAATAATGAAAAACATAAGCTTTTCAATAAAAAATGAAAAAAATAGGATTTCACAAATTTCCTTCAATTTTCTCTTAAATATTAATTTGTTGCCACAAATCCATGTCAATGCATGAGAATTATGCATAGATATGAAATTTCAATACAATCCATGCTAATATATATTTTTTTTAAATGAAGTTTCTATAGATTATTTGTCGCCTTTGAATTTCGCCCATATTCATTTCGCATAGAGATTTCTCCTCAAATCCAAATTATGATTTAATAAAAATCAAGAATGATCGAAATCACTTAAGGAATAAAATATAAAAAAATTGAACTTTTTAATTTTGTATTTTTTTAATTTTGAATCAATTTTTGCCTATTTACAAATGTTCCTTACGTACCGGGGATATTATCATTGATACAGAGGATATTATAAATGATATTTCCAATACCAAGGAACTTTTACAAGGGATTCTTTTCAAAATATCAATAACGTTGTCAAATTACCAGTGATATTATTGAAAACATCGGTGATATTTGAAAAAAAATAATGCACCAACTAATACTGATAATATTGGTGATACTATACTAACTTTCGTTTAACTTGCTGCATCGTTGCAAGTGGAGTAATTAAAAAAAAGAGTCTTGATTTGATACCGAGGGGACAACAATGGTGATAATAAAGACCGGAGAATTGATTCCCAATTAGATACATTCTCATAATGCTCTGGCCTTCCAACCATTACCCGTTGTTGCCACCCATAAGCATGAACCACGTTGGCATTCCTAGCTCTATGATACTTTCACTAATCAAGAGCCTTGTGGGTGGAATTTTCATACCAATTGCCTAGCGAAAGTCGTGGATAAGTTGGAGAAATTTCAAAGAATTTCTCAGTAGTGTGGTGTTGATCATAATGTTAGGAAATCTTACTTGCTAAATTGAAAAGAGGTTTGTTTAACTAAAATGTCTGGTGGTTTAAATATTGCTAGATCTTTAAGGGGGTTAAACGATGCTTCCTTGGAAGGTAGTGGTAGAAGTTCCTCACCATTCTTCCTCACTTCTAGTGAGTGCTACCATCTACTGAAAAAAAAAATCGAAATAAAGAAAAATGAAATGAAATGAATTTAATTCTTAGTCATAAATGATTTATTCTTTAAATTTTGTAATTTTGTAGGTTCTAACCTTTAGAGTTAAGTTCTATTTTAGAGAAATTCTAATTTTTAAGGTTTTAAACCTTATATATCTTTAACTTGATTGTTTGAAATATGGAGATTCTACCCCCAATGGTGTAGCTCTTGAAATAAATAAAAGAAGAAAAATCAGTAATCCTATTGTAAACTCTCTCTTGTACATACATACATATACATATAAACAATAGAAATGAAGTCCCTAACCAGGGTAAAATAATCTAAGCTCAAGACTGGCTGGCCTAAAAATTGACAAGCCTTACATGCTAGGTCCAAGCCCTGCCCATTGGCCTAATTAATAAGCACAAGCCCCAACCCAAAGTTGGGTTGGGCTTGCCATGTGGGCTACTAGGCCCATTGCTATCTGTGTGCACCCGCCAATATTCTAACCATTGATCAGATAATTTACATCATCAGATCAAAGACTTCTTCAGAGGGACATGGACTCACAAAATCGAGATCCCACATGATGGACAATCCATATTGATGATTTGACCTTTTCCCTGTAATAGATTTAGAAATGGGTCTTTACTCATGCCTCGGTGGTAGACTTACAAGAGTTCTAATATGAGGTCATGAGTTCGAGTACCCATTGTGGTATAAAAAAGCCACTGTTGTGTGAGTGCGTGTGTTAAAAAAATTAATAAATCTAGACATTCCATTTTCTCAGCATTGAAAGGATGATGATTTGATCAATGTGATACTTGCTAGGCACATCCAATCGAAAGTGTGATCTGCATGATGGATGGTTCAAATATAGCTAGCCTTATACCCTTTCCTATAGTCACGTATGGATAATTCATTTTCTTGGTCATTGATTCACTGGCCAAGATGATTTAATAGTAGTGATTCTTGAGTGGAACATGCAATTAAAGTGGGGTTTATTTTATAGATAGTCCCGATAATTGATTGAAGATTTTACTTATAATTTGATCTTATGCATCCATTCATATGTAGCACAATCATTTGAGTTTCTAAACTAATTTAGAAAATAGAGTTTTACAAATTATGATGACTTGACAATCAATCTTGTATAGTAGATTGATTGATAAATAAAAGAGATGTTGCTGATATTTTTTTATTGTGATTTCATGAGAATTTTTGAATTACTATCTTTTCTGCTACCATCACTTCTTTCTAACAATTTAATGGGGTTGTTGAAAGCGAAAGCACCTCTAGAATGGACTGGAATCCCTTTACAACACCTGTTTTATATGATTTGCAAAACACTAAGGTTTGTGGGGCCCACCATGTTGCATATGTAAAGTCCACTCCGGTCTATTGAGCTCTATCCTCAATATTAGGTCTTAGAATAAAAATAAGCTAGACCTAGGCTTTAGACAGGCCACAGCACATGGAACAATGGAGATGAGATTCCAACGAGTGGTTTGTGCAAAGGGCAACCATGGTGTGTACTTTTCATCAAATCTGTTAATCAGGTGTGACTCACTATGAAGAAGAGATTATATAAAAATCAGCCTCATATGAAACTCATGCAGGCCACACCATGTGAACTATCTTATTTTGGGAGCAATTTTGCATTGTTCCCATTGATGTGGTGATGTAGAACGGGTCGCTGATTATTTCATGGCCCAGATGGAGCAAAAGAAGACCGGACGGGGTCGAAAGTGATCCGGACCGTCAGGACCATAAATCGGTCGTATCTTACAATCCGGAATGAGTTACGGGACGTATAATATATCAATTTGGGGTAGCTCGAGCTACTTTAGCCAACCAACCCGCTACGTCGGGTTGCCCAAGCCGGAATCGCGAGAATCGGCCTTATTGACAGTCATTAGGCTAGTTTATTTTCAGTTTTACTATTTATAGTAAGTTTTAATTCGATTATAACTTTGCATCTGTAGGGTTTTAGAGTTAGTGCCCAACATGAAAAGGGCTTAGAATATTTCGTAGAGCAACGTGGTTGAGGCCGTTTGATAACTTTCTATTTTTGGCCGAAAACCAAGAGTTCTAGTAGGATTGAATGACTTCTATAAATAGTAAGTTTACTATTTATAGTAAGTTACGTTTTCTAGGAGTTTAAGTTGGAGTTGGAGTCTGATACTTTGTATAGGGTTTACTTTCCTATTTATATGCATTGTACTTTCATTTTGATTCATTCAATCTTCAATAAACAATTATTTGGAATTAAATTCCTCTTTTTTATCTTTTCTTTCTTCTCGTGGATTCGAGAAACTATCGGTTAGGGAGACGGTGATCGACCTACCACGTCCTCCCTGCGTCATTGGTATCAGAGAGAGGTTTCTTCCTCAGGACGATGACCTCTAATGAAGGTTTGGATCCTCATCCTAAGGACGATGCTCCAAGGGACTATCTAACGGTGACAGCTTTCGAAGCAGCGCAACGGGAGAACTGGTTGATCTTGCAAGGTATACAGGCGACCCTCGACCAGATTGCAGCATCGCTAGCTCTGCTTCGAGCCCAAGGCGACCAACAACCACCAACCGTTGCTATACGGGACAATCATATTGTCCGTAGAGCACCCCAGGTGGATAATCAAAGGGCTACACCAGACGAATCAGAACCAAGCGATGACGAGGTCAAAGACATTTTGGTACGACGACCTGCGCTAGGGAATGAGCGTGTGGAATGAGCAGAACGAGACTATCGGGGCAAAGCTGATCTTCCCAGCTTTAATGGCCTACTTCGAATAGAGGAGTTCCTCGACTGGCTGGCAGAGGTCGAGCGATACTTCGACTATATGGAAGTGCCGGATGACAAGAAGGTAAAACTAATTGCTTATAAATTTAAATCCGGTGCTTCAGCATAGTGGGAAAACCTACAGGTTTCCCGCACCCGTCAGAATAAGACACCCATCCGAACATGGCCTAGGATGAGACAGCTTCTTAGAGCTCGATTCCTCCCTAGCGACTATGAACAAATTTTGTTCCAACAATACCAAAATTGTCGTCAGGGAAATCGAACCGTAGCCGAATATCTTGAAAAATTTCAACGATTGGCTACACGGAATAATTTATCGGAATCAGAGGCACAACAAGTGTCACGATTCATTGGTGGGTTGCGATTTGCAATCCAGGATCGAGTCCAGATGCATCCAGTCTGGACGTTGAGTGAGGCCAACCAATTGGCCACTCAAGCAGAAACACAGTTGTCACGGCCCCCTGCTCGACCTTATCCGGCAACAAGGAATCCCATCACCGGACCCACTCAAGATACCACGTTGGTCAAAGGCAAGGAACCTATGGGAGGGCGTCCTCAACCTCCGACGGTCACGAATCGGGACTGGGGAAGCAGTCCCTCAAGACCTCAACGTGCAGCTCCCGCAGCAAAGGGTCCCAGCAGGATCCCCAACCCATATGGTCGGCCAAGGCCAGACCATTGTCTCCGTTGTGGCCAACCAGGTCACTGGTCGAACGCTTGCCCTCAACGCCTCGCAGCACACTTAACTACGATTGAAGGCGGCGCGGAAGGTGAATTAACAGAAGATAACCCTGAATTGGAACAAGCCGAAGAGGGGGACACAGAAGATGTCGATTGGCTGACTGAAGATCATGGGGAATCGCTAGTAGTAAGACGACTACTTTACGCTCCCAGGAAGGAAGTGCACCCACAACGACATAATATTTTTCGCACAAAGTGCACCGTGCAGGGCAAAATCTATGACGTGATCATAGACAGTGGGAGTAGCGAAAATATTGTCTCGAGAATTATGGTGGATAAGTTACATCTACCTATTACGAAGCACCCTACCCCTTACTCTATCGGTTGGATCAAGAAGGTGAACGAAACCAAGGTAACTCATCAATGCATTATCTCGTTTTCCATTGGTAAAAGCTATAAGGATGAGATCCTCTGTGATGTGGTTGACATGGAAGCTTGTCACACATTACTTGGGCGGCCATGGCAATCGGATCGAGATGTGACCCACGGTGGACGGGAAAACATATACATGTTCACCAAGGATGGTCGAAAAATTGTTTTGGCCCCTATGACACCAGACAAACACCCTGAAGCTTCTAAAGTGGAGGGGAACTCTCTCCTTACCATTCGCGAGTTTGTTAAGGAATCAAAGGAAACGGGCAAAATTTATGCCGTTATGGTAAAAGGCGAGGAGCCAAGATCCTCTAATATTCCTCAACGCCTTAAACCGCTGCTAGAAGAATTTCAAAGTACTTGGCCTGGAGAGTTACCTGATGAGTTGCCTCCCATGCGAGACATACAACATCACATCGACCTTATCCCAGGGTCCAGTCTACCCAACCGACCGCACTATCGGATGAGTCCGAAAGAGTGTGAAATTCTACAGGGACAGGTGGAGGAACTGATCCGTAAGGGTCTTATTAAAGAGAGCATGAGTCCGTGTGCCGTTCCGGCACTCCTTACCCCAAAGAAGGACGGAACATGGCGCATGTGCATCGATAGCCGCGCGATCAATAAAATAACAGTTAAATATCGATTTTCAATACCGCGGTTGGATGACATGCTGGACATGCTCGAGGGCTCCAAGGTGTTCTCGAAACTAGACTTACGGAGTGGATACCATCAAATCCGTATTAGGCCAGGTGACGAGTGGAAAACGGCCTTCAAGACCAAGGAAGGGCTATATGAGTGGCTGGTTATGCCCTTCGGTCAGACCAACGCACCAAGCACCTTCATGCGTTTAATGAACCAAGTGTTGAAGCTGTTCATTGGCCGTTTTGTTGTCGTTTACTTTGACGACATCCTAATATACAGTCAGGATGAAATGGAGCACATGACCCACATCAGAAAAGTGCTACAAGTGTTGGCCGACAACAAGCTATACTTAAATCTAAAAAAGTGTAGCTTCTTAACTGATTGATTATTGTTTCTGGGGTTCATTGTGTCGCCCACGGGTATCCGAGTGGATGAAGAGAAAGTTCGAGCTATTCGGGATTGGCCGACTCCGACGAACATTCATGAGGTACGAAGTTTTCATAGGTTAGTAACCTTCTATCGTCGGTTTGTGCCGAACTTCAGCAGTATCGTCGCGTCGATTGCCGACTGTATGAAAAAGGGTCCGTTTCAATGGACCGAAGGGGCTGAGAAGAGTTTTGCAGAAATTAAACATATTAAACATCGTTTGTCCACTACCCCGGTCCTGGTACTCCCTAATTTTAATAAGTTGTTTGAGGTAGAATGTGATGCATCTATTGTCGGCATTGGGGGAGTCCTTTCTCAGGAGGGCAGGCCAGTTGCCTTTTACAGTGAGAAACTCAGCGACGCACGACAGAAGTGGTCGACTTATGAACTTGAATTATATGCAGTGGTTCAAGCACTGCGCCATTGGCGCCATTATCTTATTCAAAGGGAATTTATACTATACACTGATCATCAGGCCTTAAAATTTATCAATACTCAGACTAATGTGAATCGTATGCATGCTAGATGGATTTCATTTTTACAGGAATTCACGTTCGTTCTGAAACACAAATCAGGGCAGCAGAACAAGGTGGCAGATGCAATAAGCCGACGTGCATCCCTTCTTATTATCGTGAGCAGTGAGGTGATCGGATTCAACTGTCTCAAGGAACTTTATGCCAAGGATGAGGATTTTGTAGATGCATGGAAAAAGTGCTAAGAGGGTCACCCGAGTGACCTTCTAATTCAAGATGGTTTCCTCTTCAAAGGAAATCGACTTTGCATTCCGCAGAGTTCGTTACGGGACAAAATTATTATCGAACTGCATGGCGGTAGCCTCGGCGGTCATCTAGGACGAGATAAGACTCAAGCGATGGTGGAAGAGCGGTATTACTGGCTGCAACTTGCTCGTGATGTTGGCAGGGCAGTACAACGATGTCATATTTTTCAAACTGCTAAGGGACAATCTCAAAATACAGGTCTTTACATGCCATTACCCGTGCTAGATGCCCCTTAGGAGGATTTATCTATGGATTTTATATTAGGGCTCCCACGAACACAACGCGGCATGGACTCAGTGTTCGTGGTGGTAGACTGATTCTCCAAGATGGCACACTTCATTCCGTGCAAGAAGACCTTTGATGCGATACACGTTGCGAACCTTTTCTTCAGAGAGGTTATGCGACTACATTGGATTCCTAAGACGATCACTTCAGACCGGGACACAAAGTTCGTTAGCCACTTTTGGTCAGCCTTGTGGAATCGGTTCAGTACACGACTTCACTTCAGCAGTACTTATCATCCACAAACAGATGGGCAGACTGAGGTCGTCAACCGCACATTGGGGAATCTCATCCGTTGTCTTTCAGGTGACAAATTGAAGCAGTGGGACATGGTCCTGGCTCAAGCAGAGTTTGCGTTCAACAACATGGTAAACCAATCGACAGGAAAGTCCCCATTCCAGATTGTTTATGGGTGTGTGCCTCGTCACACACTTGATTTGGTTCCCTTGCCCAAGCTTCCGGGCATGAGCGTTACAGCTGAACATATGGCAGACCGAATCATGGACATACATGCAGACGTGCGCAACAAATTACAGGCTTCGAACGAGAAGTACAAAGAAGCGGCCGACAAGCATCGACGCGCCAAAGTGTTCGAAATAGGTGATCAAGTGATGGTCCACCTATGTAAAGAGCGATTTCCTACCGGGACCTATAACAAGTTGAAACAAAAGAAGATTGGACCGGTACCGACCATTCGCAAGATCAATGACAATGCCTACGTTGTAGATCTTCCGGATGACATGGAGATTTCAAGGACTTTCAACGTGGCAGATCTGTACGAATATCATGAACCAAAGCAGGACGAGAACTCAGGGTCAAGTTCTTTCGAAGTGGAGGAGACTGATGTAGAACGGGTCGCTGATTATTTCATGGCCCAGATGGAGCAAAAGAAGACCGGACGGGGTCGAAAGTGATTCGGACCGTAAGGACCGTAAATCGGTCGTATCTCACAATCCGGAATGAGTTACTGGACGTATAATATATCAATTTGGGGTAGCTCGAGCTACTTTAGCCAACCAACCCGCTACGTCGGGTTGCCCAAGACAGAATCGCGAGAATCGACCGTATTGACGGTCATTAGGCTAGTTTATTTTCAGTTTTACTATTTATAGTAAGTTTTAATTCGATCATAACTTTGCATCTGTAGGGTTTTAGAGTTAGTGCCCAACATGAAAAAGGGCTTAGAATATTTCGTAGAGCAACGTGGTTGAGGCCGTTTGATAACTTTCTATTTTTGGCCGAAACCCAAGAGTTCTAGTAGGATTGAACGACTTCTATAAATAGTAAGTTTACTATTTATAGTAAGTTTACTATTTATAGTAAGTTACGTTTTCTAGGAGTTTAAGTTGGAGTTGGAGTCTGATACTTTGCAAAGGGTTTAGTTTCCTATTTATATGCATTGTAATTTCGTTTTGATTCATTCAATCTTCAATAAACAATTATTTGGAATTAAATTCCTCTTTTTTATCTTTTCTTTCTTCTCGTGGATTCGAGAAACTATCGGTTAGGGAGACGGTGATCAACCTACCACGTCCTCCTTGCATCATGTGGCCCATTTGAGGTCTTAATTGGACTTATCTTCTTCATACATTGTCCAAACAATGGTTTTCATTTGATAGATGGAGTGGATTTTACACGTACCACTTGGTGGATACTTGATGTGGCCCATATGAAGTCTTAATTAGACATATCTTCTTCACACATTTTCCAAACAACAGTTTTCACTTGATGGATGGAGTGGATTGTTTTCACTTGATGGATGGAGTGGATTTTACACATTTCACTTGGTGGACACCATAGAGCTTTAGGTGTCTATGTACTGTATGTAGGCAATTGTTGTCCTCATGAAATACTGTGATTAAAGTTTTCAAGAACAAATTCACCTTGAATGCATAACCATGTTTGTCTTTTTTATTATGCAATGATGAAGTAACCACAAGAGGTAAGAGAACATTGTACATGCTATAGGAATTTTAGATTTGATGGACTAAAGTTTCTAAGATGGGAGAAATTTCTCTAAAGCTATAGTTTGTAAGGAGAGAAAGAAGTATTTCTAACCAAAGTCTACACCCATTTTTATAAATCTCTAACATAAATAAACCTTAATTAGAAATAAACTTCTATATTCCTTTTATTATATATGGTGATAATGATCTGGTTACCCCAATGTTAATTCCCTTCTTAAGAAAAAACTTAATTTACTCCCTCCAATCAAGTAGATCTAGTGTGAGACCTCTAAGACCATAATTCTCTATAGGGGATGATGTTACATTAAATCCATAAGTGGACCAGAAAATAACTTGTTAATCTCCATCTGCTTGTCTTAGACTATTTATCTAATCACACTCAATCAGGCATGTCAACAAAAGTCACTTCATTTTATCCAAAAAGTGATGGCATCTTGGGCCTAGAAAATCATTTAGATAATAAGCTTCAAGCAAGCTGCCTTGCCCTTATCTACTTTAATTGGAGAGTTCCTCCTGCTAAATGTGTTAGGGCGGATGCACCCCAATTATCGTGAATTATGAGATATAGTAATGTAGAAAACACAATTAACAATCAATCACTAACACAAAGAGTTTTTATGTGGAAAACCCTTAAACAAAGGTAAAAACCAGGGGACCTTGTTCAGACAAACAAATCCACTAAGTAAGAACTTATTATACAGCGATCACAAGCTTTACACACTTGGATCCAGTTTTCTTCATCCTCACGGGGGGATTAAAATAAAAAAGAATAGATAATAGAAAGATCTCACCGATCTGAGGACTTAGAAGATGCTTGGTACACGTCGGCGCTGTGGATGAATCTTCACGAGCCCAACTTCTTCTCTCTTCGATCTTCCTCTCTCTCTCTCTCTCTCTCTTAATCTTTCATTTTTTCTCTCCTTTCTCTCTCTTAGGATGTGAAGTAACTGTTCCCATACCCTAATCTTGATTAGGAAGTGATTATATAGCACTTCGCAAGAGTTAGAGCCAAAACAGGAAACTGCGTAATACGGTCTGCGCGGCTCTTGGTCGCCCAACCCAACACTGTCAGGTGCCTGATAATGGCCCAAACTGTCCAGAGAGCAAACCTGAGAAAAAACACCGAGTTTTCCCAGCTCGAACCCCCACTGTCGGGCGCTTGATCTGGTCTTTGGTCGCCCACTCACCAAACCATCGATCACCCAAGACTGTCCGAAGCAATCTAGCAGCCAACTACCTCATCTAGTGTAGTTTCGGTCATCCGATCCTGTTTGGTCAGGCATCCAATGATCCCCGAGCTACACTCTCTCCTCTCCTCATGAGGAGGAACACCCCATCAAAAGAGAGGCTTCGAGTGAGTCACTATTATTTTCATAGAAAATGACAAGGAAGGTTGCAAGTTGAAAGCAAGGCTATTGTCTCCGGCGGACAAGATTACTCTTATAAAGTATGTCGTGGCGATACCCTATGCATGTCCTAGTGTCATGTCCCAAAATTTGGTTCCTGAGTACAGAGACTCCGATCCTCAAGTTTCTGTGTGTGAACTAAGCAAAAATGCACTATGAGCGAGTTCCCATGTGCCTGGGCAGTTCAATTAACACACCCATGTTAATAGGCTCAAGTAAGAAGAGATAACTAAACCTAGATATATATGACTAATATCAAAATATATAACTTTTAAAAGTGGTAGATGACCAGATGGGGATATAAGCCACAATATACCTTCAACAAATTCATGAAGTCCACTCAACAGGGGACTCCAAAATATAGATCTAAAAAGAATAAAGTATAAAGTGTAAAGCCTCCGCCCAATACTCCTAAAAATAATATATTGACGATGAAACGTGACGATTTACGTCTTCCCATGTAAGACATCAGTGGTACCTACATCAATAATATTATTTGCTTGGTGTTTTAAAACATCGTTTTAAGTGGTAGTGAGTAGCTAACTCAGTGGTATTATTTTCCTAAGTTACATATGCTATCAATATAATCAAGCATAGTTAATGATAAGATATTATTTCATTAAATACATGTATCATGATATGCAGATATATATCCCAGGAATAACTTGAGGATCTCGTATAATAGCACTAGTGCAATGTGTGGACAACCAGGCATCAAATACTTCAACACTTCTCACCAATATTTTCAATACTTATTATCACATCAACCACCACAACATATCTATCCTATTATAATGTGGCCCCCTTCCACTATTACCAACAAGTGCCATGATATGCATGATTTGTCAAGATTTATTAATCCAAATTCAAACAAGAAATTGGTGAAGTTAGGATACCATCTATCACAAGTCTCTAACCGGATCACGTGGCTAGTTGCATAATGTAGCATCTCCTCACTAATGTCCCCTTGATCCATTTTAGGGTTCGTCACCCAAGTGTCTAATTTATACAATTAGTCTAACAATAAGGGCTTATGACCTAAGGGCAATCACAAAAGGTAAGGACTTGCCAACTAACATTAAATCAATGCGGAAAGGTCTCATCACCCAATCTTATAACAACATGGTAGGTTTGTTGCTAATATTACCAACAACCATCTATCGTATCATAATATGGCTCGTCACCTCCATTTATGCTCATGGGTCACTACGGGGAGGCTTGTCACCCTAGCATAGGCCAATAGCTTAGACACAGTGTCCCATATTATCATGCCTGGCTCATGAGTTTTTGTATGATCGTAATGCACTAATGGTTATAAATGGACTCAATTCAATGATAATGGAGGTATTCCAGATTTTATAAAGTGTGATTCAGCAATAGCATACAATTGATTAGCCTTACATTAGACTGATCCAACTATTAAGAACCTCGGCGAAATTGACATTGGGTGAAAAGCATCCCGCATAGTTCCTACTACTTGTCTATCGTCTATGTTAAACCTTGGTGGATTGTATAAGCCTGGAATAGTCAAGCTAAAGTGGGCCATCTACTTAAATATTTTGCGATGTTTGATCCACCATAATAACAATTCAAATTATCAAATAGATAATTAAAATTCTGAAGCAAATCAATACCTACAACAGGGTATATCAATAGTATACATGTAAGTTTACGAATCAGGACAATCTAATGTATATCAACGCAATCTAACGTATATCAACATCACTTGAGAATTGATAGAAAATAGTCATAATAGTAGGAATTTCACATTGATTCAACATTTGTCAAACATGTTAGCTACCAACTCCAAGTAACATCAGGGATGTAATAATAAAGCAATTCAAGCACAAATAGCATATGAAATTCTAACACCAACATAAAATTATTATCTAACACTATCAAGGGTTGATACAAGGAAATCTAAAGAATGATTCACACCTTAGAAGAAGATTTCTTAATCTTTCGGCAATTAGGATTAGAGTTTCAGGGAAAAACTTCGATTTCCTAACTGAATGCAAGGAAACTCATGTAAGATTCATAGAAATTATCACTAGGTGGCTTAATTAGAAGGTAAGAAGCATTTTTTTTACCTCCGATCGCAAGTAGATGTAGATTCAACGGAGAATTGGGTGCTCGATCATAAGGTTGTGTTGTAACAATCACCCCCCTTAGAACAAGAATCACTCAAAAGCATGTTCTATCTTCCCCTCCCTTCCTTTATCTCCTCTTTCTTCCTATCTTTCTCTTCAACCCTAGGGCAAATTCATATGGGAAGAGGGGGGTGTGAAATAGAAGGGCATTTATAGTGTTAGAAAGGTGCCAAATGTCCCTATTATAGGGTATTTGCTATTATAACACTATGAGATGTTATTTCTAGCTTTTAAGGTCAACCAAAGGGGATATAGAAAGATTTACGCCATAGGATAGGTTGTCCCAAGTAGTGATCTACACAAGGTTTCGATCACCGCACAAATCGGACACACCGATCAACGATTATGATAAGAGATCAATTCAACAGTCACCAATATGTCAATCGAGGCCGCGACTTTAAGGATATTCATAGAATATTAACTTCAGTTAGCGTCCTTAATTTGATCGTGATCTAATAGTTTAAAAGCAACAACTTCGATAAGATTCGAATGTCGATAATTAACTTAAGTTCTGAGTGATTTCTAGGTAGCTTCACACATCACGTGTGCTACCCTGTGGCTCCATGTTGAGCGTTTTTCCACACAGTCTCAGCTTAATGTTCTGCGAGGGACTTCAAGCCCGTTAAGACAAACATCTTCTATAGTTTCGAGTTCAATGGTCCACTGACGAGTGATTTATAACTTGTTTGGTTAATTCGGACCATTTATGGAATAAATTATGCGCAATAGGTAGGGTTTGGATTAGTTAAGTCAATAGTGTGGCCTTTTAAAAAATAGCAAAAATGGTGATTCGGCTTAAATTACCCTAAGCAATTGATTCGAAGGGTATAGAAAAATTTGTCAATTTAATTTACATTGCGTAGGACGATTAAGATCTAATCCATTAGTTATCTTGGCTTTAGGGATATTTTCATTAAGTTACGATCATCTTTTTTAATCGGCGGTGGAGTCGATCTAAATCTGGGCCTAAGATGATCAGATCACAAGGTTAAGTTCAAGATTTAAATGATCGGGCGTATTCGTTAGTTACCTACGGGTAATTAACTGAACTTGTATGGTTCTTTTAATGGTAATGTCCATGTATTTTTTAAGATTGAGTATTAAAGTTCGTTAAGTGATAAAATAAAATAATTTTAGCAAAAAATTTCTCAGTGATTTTTTGTGATGTCCTTGAGAAGACCTATTTATTTTTGTGATGTCCATCGTAATGATTGTACACCTATTTTGTCATATAATAAAATTATACACGGTGTGCTCCCAACTTTCTACAGAAAAAATGAGTGCTCCATGAAAGATTTTTGTTTTTCTTTCATTTTGTTGGCTCAAAGTGAGGTTCATGGGACTTAGAGGAGGTATATAGTAAACACTACAACCGTGGGAAAGATCAAGTTTGTTTTTATTTTCAAAGTGAGTTCCATACTATCTTGAGTTGGTGAGTGAACAGTAGAACGATGGGGGTTCAATACATCTCTGACCAATCAAACATCTCACCCCTCTATGCATGACACGTGGACGTCCTCCTCAACGGGACACGTAAGTTTGATCCACAATGGAATGCATGGGGCCAAATGCGTTGACCCTCTTGTGATGAGGATCAGGCAGGGTCCAAAACCAGGTGAATGAGGAGATAACGTGGAAAAGGAATCTCTTCCAAAGGAAATGAGACAAGCAGGAGATGGGCACATAAAAGCAAGAACCAATGGATTTCATCGAATAGTTGAAAAGAATGTAAGACTTTCGGTGGATGTTCATTTCTTTCCTGTATCCGGATTGGCTTTCATAAATGAAGATAATGCTGTGGAGATAGGAATCTTGTCATCTGTCAAACACCAGAACAGTAGTTTGATTGGTAAGCTTGCTCTTCTGCCATCTTCTCGAGAAAGATGTCAATCTCATTGGTAGGACCATGAAAGGTTGCACATATAAAAGTGTTACCTATTAAGACTCTTTAAGCTATTTTAGCACCATTTAAAAAATGAGGCCCCATCCACTACAAAGCTTTGCAGGTTAAGCTTGACTACAATCCCATTTGTGGGGCCCACAGTAATGTTTTCCTAACATCCCAAGTTCGTCCATTATGTGGGGTCTTAATTTCATGTTTTACTGGGCTCCCAAAAATCAGGCTAATACAAAACTAAGGTGGGCCACAATATAGTGAAAAGCTGGAAATGGGACGTGGACCATTAAAAATCATCTGGATTATGTTTGGGAGCCATCATATTTTGTATATTGCATCCAGCCCCTTCAAGAATCAGGCCGTTCCAAAACTCATGTGGTCCACACGATGTGACTTTAGAGATTTTAGGCATGATTTTATGTGGTATGGCCCACCTGAGATTGGAATGGATTTATTTTGAGTTATCAAGGATGGTATGAGGGGCTCACATTTTGGACGGGTTGGATGTCATGCACACACAATACTGTGCCCCACACATCGCGTTGAAAGTTAAGCCTAACCTGCAAACCTTACAATTTTTATACTTGGCGTAGTTTTATGTCGATTCAGACCGTCCAAATCACTGGCCCAACTGTTGATGGAGCACAAATGAAGAATTAGACTAACAAGACAATATCAACCATCTGATTTTCCGCTTCAAAGTTGGACTACTCACTATTTTACTCCTAACCATCCATTTGATAGTCATTGTTAATTGGATGGTTATATTTATGATTTCAGATACGTGTTCCAATCCACAGTGGGACCCACAATTTGGTTGGTTTAGATAATTGCGTATCAGTGCCACATGTCCATTTTTTTTTCAAAATGGTTGTAAGCTTGAGAGAGAATAGGGCATTGATATCAGCATATCATCACCCACTTAACTGATAGATACATCCTTTCTTTTCTATTTAGGGTAAGACAGTAGTAAAATTTTTGTATGTTCCAATGTTTGAAAGCCTGGACCATCGTCAACCATTTCTGCCAGTGATTCGATTTCGGTTTAAAAGACTCGGTGAATCGACCAAAATTGGCCGGCGATGAGTTGAGTCATGACTCGCCGAGTCGGGGCTGATCAGCCCAACTCACACTAGTTGAGGGTGACCTGTGGTATTAAACAGGATCGGGTCAGCCTGAGTCGAAGTGAATCGCATCCGACTCATCCGAGTCTCAAAGCCATGGTATGCAACCAGTTGGAGCAAGTTCTAGATAGTGGGAAAGTTCCAACCTGTCACGTATCCAGCCGTCCAAAAGGTTGGCTCCATCACGAGGATCACCCAGTGCAAAATCAGCCCGATCTACTCTTTCGGTGCGCTACAACTGTACTTTGGATATTCATATCCACGACCATTCCTTGTTTTCTAGGGTTTAGATTGAATGATCCACTGGTTGAATGGTAATTAATGGTCCAACCGGTTCCATTTAGTAAATCATATCACTCAATTAGTCAAGTGCGTGCAACATCCAACCTTTCCAAAGGGTTGACTGCAAATGAGTTGCACATAATGCAAATATCGTGCCAATCAACTCATCACATGGTTAACACCATAGAAATTAAATAATGGACAGCCATCAATCTAATCAAAGTACGTGGGGTCCACCCATGATTTAAATATTGGTTTTGTGTGTGGTATTGTTCACCACCAATACAGGTCGTGCCACAAAAAATACGGACCATTTGAGGCCAACACGGGTCAATACAGCCGCGTGTTCATGGATGGCACTTGTACATATGAAAGCTGATGCATAGCAGTTTCCAACAATACTTTCAAACTTGATGCATTTCATGGGTAGATCATTCTAATTTTTGAGCAGGATGTTCTTCCTCAACAGCACGGATGGGATGTATGTCATTCACACATTACACTGGGATGATAGATAAAGGGGTGTACGCGTGCAATGTGTGTATTCTTTTTCTCAATTTTTTTTTTCCTGGTGAAAAGGCACATTAGTATGATAGTTGTGATGGATAATATAGTTTTAATTAAGTTATCCGATGGCCTCCTCAAAGGAAGGTCCTTATGCACAGATCATATACATCCTAATGTATGTATGTGTCAAGTTACTCTTATTTGGATTTTAAATGTGTTGTTCAGGATGCCTTGCATTTTGCTGTTCCAGAGTTCGAGAGTTGATCATGGAAGTCGGGTCAGAGCCAGGATTTTCTTCCAGGTGCGAGGCACGGGCATGAAACATCAGTCAAAAGTAAGATATGGACGCGGTAGGTGGGGCCCACCTTGATGTTTGTGAGAAATTCATCCCATCCATCCATTTTATGAGATCATTTTAGAACAGCGACAAAAAATGAGCCGGATCCAAGACTAAGTGAGCCGAAACCGTGAGGATTTGAAATATTTCGTGGGGCCACAAAAGTTTTGAATTAGGCTAATATTTATGTTTTTAGTTCATCCTAGTAGGAATGACGGTATGAACGATATGAATGGCAGATAAACATCACTGTGGACCTTGGGAGGTTTCAACGGTAGGAATCTCCCTACCCATCTTTTCCTTTAGTGCGGCCCACTTGAGTCTTTGATCCGGCTCATTTACAGTCTTATGTCATAAAACGAGGTAAAAAACGGATGGATGGGGTGGATTTCTTATAAACATCACGGTGGGCCCCACCTAGGTTATCAGCGTAGGAACTTCCTGTCAAGGAAATCCGTGTTCGTAAGAGCCAATCCATGTCCCTGAGATTTCCTGCGAACCAACTTAGCTTGAGACGGACAATCCTGTTAGGGGATTTGTGGGGCCCACATTGATCTATATATTTCATCCACACTGTCTATCTATTTTGACAGATCATTTTAGTGCTTGAGCCCAAAAAGAAGGCAGATCAATCACACTATATGAACCCATGATCAAGCAGTCAATATTAAACTCTTATGGTCGAAAACGGGGGGATCCAAATTTCTATCACCTAGAGGTGGTTCACTGACAACAGGATAGATCATTTTTTAGAGTGGGTTCCACATATGAATGAATGTCCTCTTTCATACAAGTGGGCCCTGTTTCTGGTCACCATATATATATATATATATATATATATATATATATATATATATATATATATATATATATAATGGCCATTCATTGAAAGACTTTGATGTTGAAAAACATTCAGCCCATGTCGATGTGATCTTAGTGTTGATATCTTTATGCATGCGCACTTGGGCGTGGCGTGATTCAATGCTTGCATATATAAGCATTCACATGCAATAAGAATAAAAAAAAAAATACTATGATTGAATTACCTCAACCGAACAATAATTGAACCTTTTATCATTGGAAGAAAACCATTGTGATTGGTCCTTTAGGAAATGTTTGGTAGCGATTGTAACATAGGGTTCCGTCCAGATGGTCTGACTGAGGCAATCTGTCTTTAACATAGATTGCGAATATATAGAATAAAGAACACAAAATGAGTGGTGGTATATGTGGGAACTAAAGATGAACGGTGTAGCGAAGTGCGTACATTGGACAAATGGCACATGGGGGCGCTTGAAGGTTATTAGGGAGCATTTGGATCGTAAATTACTTAAGCTACTCATGCCTTAAGTAGCTTATCTTGATTTCTACTTACTAAACCAAAGTGACTATGTAACTTTAAATAAAAAAGCTACTTAAAATTGATCATAAACCAAACTTACTTATCTCAAATGAGTTACTTTTTCACGGCAGTAGATGAGTAGCTTATTTGAGATAAGTTTGGTTTATGATCAAATTTTTTTTTAGTCATGCAATGCAGCCATCTTGTTAGTTGCGCAACACACCCACATGGTTAGTCACACAAATGCACCCACCACTGGTGGCGCTGACTTAGTGTCTCCTTAGCACTTGAGCCTGAGACTAGCTGTTGAAAGGCCTAGGCGTCTTCCAGTTGGGCTAGCAGGTGAGACACTAGTTTACAATCTATTACAAGTAGGGTTTTTTATTTAAATTTACTTAATAACTTCAGTTTGATAAGTAGAAATCAAGATAATCTACTTAAGGCTTAAGTAGCTTATCTTAAATAACTTACGATCCAAATGCTGTCTTAGGGCCTGTTTGGATACCACCAAATAAGCTACTTTTTCTACTTACAACAGTAGATAAGTAACTTATTTGAGGTAAGCAAGTCCGATTTATGATCAATTATGAGTAACTTTTTTGTTTAAAGGTACTTAATCACTTCAGTTTTATAAGATTAGCCACTTATGACATAAGTAGCTTATCTTAAGTAAATAACAATCCAAACGCCCCATTAGTGGCACAAGTGGCACATGTGGGATGTTGAAGATAGATAGTGGCACTTAACATGTTCTAATAGATGTTAGAACATGGACACAACTTTTACACCTTTCATGTCGTAACAAGCTATTTTCAACAACGATTGCCAACTGTTCATTTTATATGCTACCAACTGAAGGGCCAGGATGGTCCAAACACTGCCATTTTGGACCATGGTCATCTTTCGGTTGGAAACACAGGAATGAACAAGTCAGATCTCGTCCGTGTATGCCACGTGTGCAAAAGATGACATGGAGGCATGAAAATGCTGGGCCTCAATCCACCCCATCTATATACATCGAATGAACTCGTATTTATTTTTTTTTTAAAAAATGAATGGAATAATGTTCTTCGGGGCTTGGATTGCGTTGCGTGGCACACTGGGCGGTGCTGGGAAAGCTGCATGCGGGCCCACCATGATGTATGTGTTTTATGGACGCAGATTGCCTGCCACAGGGTGCTCAGAAGTTAGGTGGGGCCTACTGTGATGTTTTTGAGAAATTCAATCCGTCCATCCATTTTGCCAGCTCATCAGCCCAACAATGAGAAAGATACAAAACTCAAGTGGGACGCACAATAGTAAAAATTGTGGGTAGGGAAATGCCTACCGTTGAAACCTTCCTGGATCGATCCACTACGATATTTATATGCCATTCCTACTGTTCATAAGGCCATTCTTACTTAGGCTGAACTGAAAACATAAAAATATTAGTCTAATCCAGCCCCGTAAATGTTTCAACAGTGGATAGTCAATCCTCACTGTTTTCCGACATTCAGCGCACTTGAGTTTTGGATTTACCTCATGTTTTATTTCATGTCCTAACATGATCCCGCAAAACCGATGTACTAGGTGAATTTCTCATAGACATGATGGTGGGTCCTCCCTAGTGATATGCTATCACAGGCAATCCATGTCTATGTTATATCCATGCCGTCTATTTATTTTGCCGGCTAATTTTAAGACATGATAAAAAAAAATGACATCCAAATCTCAAGGAGACCACACCATAAGAAACAATGGTAATTGAATGCTTACCATTAAAAACTTCTTGAGCGATACAAGAGTTTGGATCAAGCTGATATTTGTGTTTTCACTTCAACTAGGTCTATGTAACCTAATAAGCAGGTTGGATGGCAAATAAACATTACAGTGGGCCCGAAGAAGTCTTTAATGGTGGACGTTCAATCTCCATGATTTCCTGTGGTGTGGTCCACCTAAGATTTGGACCTATCTCATTTTTGGGTTCATACTTAAAATGAGCTGGCGAAATGGGTGGACAGTGTGGATAAAACACATACATCATGGTGGAGCCCATAGAGCTTTTTTCCAGCACCGACCAGTTCCCTCGCATGCTCAAGTTTAGATTTCTGGTGTGGGTCCAGCTTCAAAAGCCATGATAAGTCCCCATGATTCCAGTTTTTTTTTCACAAAATTGCTGTCCACACAATCAAAAGGTCGTCTCCTACAGGTGAGTTTGTGGTCGATGAGTGATGAGTGCTACACCAATACAACAGATCGTGTAATCAGCTACAATGCGGCCCACCATGCACGAGCATCTGCTATTATTGAGTTCATAGTCGTTAGTTCATCAGTGCATCTCTCTCATGTAGTCTAATGCATCGACCATTGACTTGAGTATCTACCACACACATTCACTATGAGTTAGCCATCCATTTCCTAGACAGCTTTAGTGTGAGAATCCTCCTTTTTTGAGGACACCTTAGTGGCTATATGAGTATATATTTTGCGTTCTTAATTAGTTTGTACCATTGAGGCTCATCGTAGATCCAAACCATTGATAACAAAGTAACGCAATTTTCACGTGATTTGCAAAATCCTGACCGTTCAATAAGTGCCTGGAAATGGACTGCCAAAAAAGCAAAGACAACAACAGATTAAACAGATTAATGGAGTAAAGGCTAAATTTTTTAAAGGTCCTTTATTATCCTTGCCTCAGTGGTAGACTTCTAAGAGTTTCAACATGAGGATTGGGTTCAGTACCCATAGTCGGTGAAATCCCACTACGGTGTGGGTGTGGGGGTGTGTGTGCATGGGTGGGTGTCGGGTGCGTATGTAAATTTTTTTCATCTAAAACTTTGTGGAGATGAGAAAGCCGTTTAGATGCCTGTGTGTAAGCTATTGGAAAGTATGCCCTTTCGGACCAATGGACTGTGTATGTTTTCTTTATTAGTGTTTTATTCATTATTTAATATTAGATACGTGCATCTGTACGCATTGATTGAAGGTTAAAAGCCAAGTTAACCTTTACCATTTGGTATTTGCTTATGATTTCTAAGCTTGTTATGCTTATTCTTAGATTTGAGAGGATTTGGGATCCTAGCCGGACTTGACCGATTACTTTGATTCAGTGCTATGCAAGTCTTCTACGTGGAGCATGGTTGATTTGGTTTTCTACAAAGACCTAGATCTCAACAAAGGAGCTACTACCCTTGGTGTTAGCTCTATATCAAGAATTGAAATGATTAATAAGCATGGTTGAGCAGACGTACGTTTGGAAATCATTTTGATTAAATAGTTGATTTTAAAAATCACAATACATATTTTTTGTGAATCAAACATTTTGATTTATTTTTGGACGATCAATCATGACAGTAGGGAATATTGAGCCCTAGTACATTGGAAAAGAAACACTTTTAGTTCATTTTGCAAGGCATCACATAGAAAAGTAGGATGGCCCACCAGGAATTTCTATCAATTTCCAAACCCAAATGAAATAAAGACCTGGGATAGGGCGTGACAAGGGTGGGACTTAAAAGCGAGTCAAACAAAGGTGGTTAAGAGAGAGAGAGAGAGAGAGAGAGAGAGAGAGAGGCTAGTAATTGTGGGGCACACAAGGTATATAAAATATGGAAGAATGAAATTTGAACTCCAGCGAGTAGCCGTCCCTCAAATGTGCAAAACGTGGACTACGTGTGCAAGATCCAGGCTGCTCATTTGGCACATCACTCTGTCTAGATGCCATGCCTAGAAAGCAAGGACTGTCTGACCATCAGTTGACATAGAAACTGTTTGGAGAGTAAAAACTTTCCCTGTTTAGGTTTTCATTAATCATTTATATTATGGTATAACTATACTAATCCCCTTGTAATACAATATTAAATCCTTTTCAGCCGAAGAAAATTATAATTCCTTAAAACGGGAAGATAGAGATGGGTAATGTATTCAAATCCTTTTCGGCGGAAGAAAATTATAAAAGTCATATTTATTTACCCCTATATGTGATGCTTATTACCTTCCTTATATATATATATATATATATATATATATATATATATATATATATATATATATATATATATATATATATATATATATATATAAGAAGTCTTAATTGAGTAATATAAGAATATAGAAATCCATTGGAGAATTCTCTAAATCCTCTAGTTCATTATGTTATTATGATATCAAAGCGGTTAATTATTAATCTGGTCTGTTGATCATTAAGTCCCATTGCTCCACACATCATCGACATTGTCGCGGTTCTTATCTAGATCGACACCCTTAGTGGTCACCTTCCCTTCTCGGCAATGTCTAAGGACCATCTCTGATTCCCAAGATTGGCAACCCTCCTTATAGCCCAGGCCAAACCAATAACCCCTCTCTGCTCTTGGGGAAGAAGAGAGGAATAGGAGATAAAAGACTAAGGAGTATTGCTATTAGAATATTTGTATATATTTTGAACTATGAAAATTGGTATAAAAAAGCTTTAGCTGTTGGAATGTGGGGCTTTTTATATATATATATATATATATATATATATATATATATATATATATATATATATATATATATATATATATTTGCTTCCCACCGTTCATGTATGTCCCTTTTTATAGACATTTGAGAACAATCTATGTACAAAAATAAATGCATAGCCATTTCCTATGGAGAGCATTAATGACCTAGGAAGCCTAAAAGACTCTTTCTAGACTAGCCTAGGAGATACTCTCTCTCTCTCTCTCTCTCTCTCTCTCTCTCTCTATATATATATATATATATATATATATATATATATATATATTATTTTTAAATTACATCTTCAACATTCTCTCTTTAATTTGAAAATCTTGCATTCCCATCATTTTTCTGAACTTAATGAACTTTTCTGTAGTTACAACCTTGGTGAAAATATCTGCAAGTTGATATTTTGACTTGCAAAACTTCAATTCAATTTGTCCTTCTTCAACTAATTCCCTAATGAAGTGATGACGTAATTCAATGTGCTTTGATCGACTATGGAAGACTGGATTCTTTGTCATGAAAATTGCTAACATGTTGTCGCAAAAAATGAAAGTAGGCGATTTTTGCCCATTTTGGAAGTTGCCCACAATCCTTTTCGATCCATATAACTTCGCATGCCACTCTAGTGGCTGAAATATACCCTGCTTCAGTGGATGATAATGCAATTGTCTTTCACTTCTTTGATGACCATGAGACAACCTTTGATCTCATGCAGAATACATATCTTGAAGTACTTTTTCTATATATCATCAATTGATCCTGCCCAATCACTATTTGTGAATCTAGTGATCGAGCCTGTTATCTTCTTCCATTAAGTATTTGATGTCGTAACTTTTGGTCCCTTGGATGTACCTTATTTATTTAATTTTTTTTTGCAGCTTTAAAATAGTTTTTTTTAGCTAGGCTCACTCATGAACCTCGAGACCAAGCGGACTACATATACAATGTCTGGCCTTGTATTTGAAAGATAGATCAATGAACCAACCAACCTTCGCATCCACCTTTTGCACTCAATCATTCTTTGACAAATTTTTATTTATAGCCATAGGAGTTGTTACAGATTTGCATTTTGACATGTTGAATCTTATTAAGAGATTATTGGCATACTTTTCTTGTGAAATATATATTTCACTATAATTTTGCCTTACTTGGATACCAAGAAAATATCTCATAAGGCTAAGATCAGTCATCTCATATTTCTAATTCATCATCGCTTTTTTAAATTCTTCTATCATTTTTAGACTGGTGCTAATATAGATCAAATCATCAAAATAAAGGCAGACAATAAGAAAATCATGTGTACCTTCTTTCTTCACATATAAGGATGACTCATTTGGATTCCTTTTGAAGCCGTTTTGATGAAAGTACTTATCGATCTTAGTATTTCATGCTCTTGGTACTTGCTTTAACCCATATAGGCTTTCTTGAGTTGGCATTCCTTTTCTTCATTTCCTTTAATAACATAGCCTTGTGGTTGCTTAACATATACTTTTTCAATTTCTCAATTGAGAAATGTCAATTTAACATTAAATTGAAAAAAAATGTAATTTTAATTAAGTCACAAGTGACAAAACAATCCTTATAGTTTCCATACGGGCAACATCATCAAAAGTTTCATTGAAATCTATATCTTGTTGTTGAGAATAGCCTTTTTCCACCAATCAAGTCTTGTGCCTTTGAATTGAGCCATTTTAATTGTACTTAGTCTTGTAAATCCACTTCAAGATAATGATATCTTTTCCTTTGGGCTGATCAATGACCTCCCATGTGTGATTCTTCTTAATAACTACAATTTCTTCATTCATCATTTTAATTCAAGCTTCTTGTTTTACTGCTACTTTAAATTTTTGTAGCTCATGTGCAAAGAAGGTAATATCACAGGTATCATAAAATTCTCTTAGAGAATATACCTTCCTTAGAGGTGAATCAAAATCTGATGAAGAACAACTTGATGAGCTTGAAGAACTGCTTGAGCTTGAAATTGGTTTAGTAGGGCTTGTTAGAGGAGAACATGTAGCTAGAGTCGCCTTTAGTATAATTTTAGGTTCTTCAAATGGTTTTGGGACTTGGTCTTGTTTCTCATCCCATTTTCATCCTATTGTTTCATTAAATATCACATCTTTAGAAATCACTAATTTGCCAGAAGTGGGATTATAAAGGTGGTAGGCTTTGGAGTCCTCAATATAACTAATGAATATGCATTTTTCTCCCTTTTCATCAAACTTTTCTTTTACATTTTGTGATGGAATATGAGCATATGCAATGCATAAAAAAATAATAAAATATTTTATCGATGACTTTTTCTGATGCTATGCTTCATATGGAGTCATGTTCCTTAACTGCTTTTATTGAGATTTATTGAGGATATAATTATAAAGACCACAGTATGAACAACTTTCACCCAATAATCATTTGGAAGTCCTTTGCCTTTTAGCACGCTCCGATTCATTTATATGATTGTTCGGTTATTCCTTTTTGCAACGCCATTTTGCTGTAAAATGTATCTAACTGTTAGCTCCCTTTTGATGCCATTTGACTTGCAGAAATTTCAAGATTCTTTTGATGTGAATTCTCTACCATGATCCGTCCTTAAAACCTTCAAGAATTTGTCGCTTTTTTCTACAAATGCTTTGAATTGTAGAAAAATGGTGAAAGCCTTTGACTTTTGTTCAAGAAAATATATCTATATCATCCTGCTATAATCATCAATGAAGAGTAGAAAATATCTCTTCTTGTTAAGAGATAGTGTATGCATAGGGCAAAAAATATCAGCATATATAAGTTCAAGAGGAGCTTTTGCTCCCCATAATGACCTTGTGAAAGGAAGCCTATGAAAATTTTCATAAATGTAACCTTCACAAACTTTATCTTTTTTGGTAATAAAAGGTAGATCAATCATTATATTATTCTGCTTCATCAATTATAGGCCTCTTAATTTTAAATGGCTATATCTCAAATGCCATAGTTAAGTTTTCTTCAAATTTTAATGTAAGATTTCTTTTTAATGGGCATGTTAAGAGAGACAACCTTATTTGATGTCATTTTCACTTTTGCCATAATTTTCTTAATCATTTTATCCAAGATCATACATCCATCTTTATCAAAATTGATTGAATATCCTTTTCAAATCAATTGTACAACACTTAGCAAAATTTGAGCCAATACAAAAATATAAAGAATATTATGAATAAATTTAGAATTACCTCTCTTTGTTTTACGTCCATGACCCTCTTTCCGTCAATATTTTGAAGCTTTCCATCTTCAAGCTTTACTTGATAATATACTCCTTCACTTAAATCAACAAGATAACTCTGATTTCTTGTCACATGGTTACTGCAACCGCTATCAAAATACCAAATATTATTTGATTCTTCTTGAGTATATACATAGGAATAAAATAATTTTATTTTTATTTTTTTGTCTTTTCAGAAAAAAAAAGTTTCATTCTGTCTTGTACCAACAATCTTTATCTATATGGCTCGATTTTGTTTGCATATATTGCATTTGTTGTACCAACAATCTTTATCAACATGATTAAAGTTTTTGCAAATAAAGCATTGAGAATCTACTATTTGATTAGAACATGGTTTAAATATCTAGTAGATAGACATGACAATGGAATAATTAAATCATGATTAAATGGGTGGATAAAGTATTTTGACGAGCTCCCTTCAGAGTATAGCATACCAAAGTTTGTGGAATCATGGAGCATTTTACGTAAGTGCACCCCTAAAACCATAGCTCCTCTAGACATACATACACTCTCATATCAAAGAGAAGGCAGGGTCATGCGTCTACCTTGGCCCTTACGAGAGGTGCAGAGAATGGTTCTGTTATCTCTTCCACCTAGGGTAGATTGGGAAGAGACCAACTAGGTTGAGGAATCATCAACGACAGGTAGATTGGGAAGAGACCAGCTAGGTGAGGGATCCTCAACGACAACTGAATTGCATATAACGTGACCGATCATACAAATCCAATAGTTAGGCCTGTCAATGGGCTGGGCTGGGCCTGGCCTATCATGACAGCACAAAATCTAGGCCAGATACAAACTTAGGTCCAACCCACTCACAGCCCTAAAAAAATTGCCGCTATTCGGATGATCACAACCCTTCAACCAACAACATACGGATGGATGATAAAGCACTTCGTGAGAAGATCTTCCATTCAAAGGGCTAGGATCATCCGATCTGCCAACGGGTCAGGCATGGGCTCGGCAACATCTTTTTAAGCCCAGACCGGAAACTAAAACTTATGCCTCAGCTAGGTTTGGGCCAGAACATATGGGACGGAACCCAGCCCAACAAGGGCAGAGGCGGGAAACATTTCAATAGGAATAATCAGGTCTCCATGGAGGATTTAGTGCGTGGAGGAGGACCAGAATCATCTACAACACACGCTTGAGCTATTTGAACCCAGCATGTTGTATATGTGAAATCCACTCCGTCCATCAGGTAGTAACCCTTATGTTCACCATAGATGCAAAATATCATCCCCACAAAAGACTCAGATGGGCTATCACCAAATTGTGGCTAAAACTTAAGTTGAAGCATTGTGGCCCACCTGACTATTGGATCAAGCTGATTTTTGTCTCTTCCCTTCATCTGGGTGATTCACACCTGATGGACAGATATGATGAAAGCTAGATACCATGGCAGCCCCACACACAAACCTAATGTTGGCATCCCATCTTCATTTTTCCTTGTGGTGTGGCCCACCTGAGTTTTTAGGTTTAGCTGATTTTTGGTCCATGAGGACTAGCATCAAGGAGGACACGTGATGGACGGAGTGGATTTCTCATAGAGAAGCGATTGACTGGCTGCTAACCAAAAATTGCATTCATCAGACAATCATCACCCTTCAACGTATTAACCTTGTCAGAGGTACTTAGACTTGTTTGGATACCACCAAATAAGTTATTTTTAAACTTATGTTAAGCAATTAAGTTACTTTTTTCACTTAAATTAGTTTGCTAAGTATCACTGTAAAAGTAACTTATGTGTCAAAAGCTACTTATCTTAATAAGTAAATCTTTTTTAGCCTTTTCACATATGACTTTTCTATTTCTCTAGGCTCTCTCAAGTAGATTAGGCAAAATTCAACCTCACTCAACCTGGTTTTTTCTAGTTTAGTGTGGGAAAATTTGATCTGAGTTCAATTTTTTGGGTTGACACGACTCGACCCGAATTTTATGGGTCAGGTTAGGGTTAAAGGTGACCCGACCCAACCCGATCTGAATCATATGGGGGTTAAGTAGACTATTACATATTGAATTTCTTATTAGTTAAATAACATATGATCTTTTTCTCACACACCCTGCTGGGAATCGTTCATATGTCTGTCAATTTAATAAACATATGCACACTAATGATCACATTTTATGACATGTAGAACTAAAATATCATAAGATTTTTATTTTTATTTTTTTTATTTCTAGTGCTTATTTATTGGAGAACCGAAATGGTAGCTAATGATCCATAAAATAAGTTAATAAAATTATCTTAACGGTTATATTTATTTGATTGTTGATAGGAATTTATTGGACGGTTGAAATGAAATGATCAAATGGCTCCATTTCAATAATTGTGTCGACAATTTAACTATTTAAAAAATTAAATATGAAATGGTCTTGTTGATTTGATCCAATGGTCAAAAAATAAAAATAGAATTGTTGGACATTAATTGGATGGCTCATATGAAATATTAAATGTCAATTTCTCTTTGGTATTTGCATAATAAAAATACTCCATAAAAAAACCTTGGTTTATATATAGATATGGGAAATGGTACCACGAGGTGGACCTCATGGGAAGTTCCCATGAGGTTGAGTTGTGTGGGCCCCATAGTGATGTGGATCAGACATCATCACCATGCATGTAATTCGTCCCCTTTAGGATATGGGATATTCCAAAAATCAGTCATATATGGAGCTCTGGTGGGCCATACCATTTAAAACCATGTGAAGGCATGCTTAAAACATCTAAAATCACTTGGTGGGGCCCACCTGAGTTTTGGATGTGGCTGAAACTTGGTCCGACCCCTCATCCAAGTGACACACACAATGGATGGGCTGGATTTGTGAACCACATCTCAGTGGGCCCAATAAACAATCATGAAGGTTTTAATGGGTAGGTAACCCCTCTCAATTATTGTATGTTGTGTGGCCCACCTAAGTCATGGATTGACCTGATATTCAAGCCCGTGGCCCATCATGGAATGGCGAATCTAACTGGTGGGGTAGATGTCCGATCCACATCACGGTGGGGCCCACACAGCTCCCCCCCTCCCCGCGCGCTTGCGCGCGCGCACACACACACACATATAGAAATGATACTATGAGGTCGAGGTCAAGCTGTGTGGGCCCCACCATGATGTGGATCGGACATCAACCCCATCAGTCAGGCACACCATGGGGCCACATGTTTAAAAATCAGGTCAATCCATGACTTAAGTGGGCCACACGACATACAACAGTTGAGAGGGGTTATCAGCCCATTAAAACTGTCATGATCATTTATTAGGCCCACTGAGATGTAATTCACAAATCCAGCCCATCCATTATGTGTGTACCACTTGGATGATGATGCAGATCAAGTTTTAGCCGCATTCAAATCTCACGTGGGCCCCACCAAGTGTTTTTTTTTTTTTTTAATGTTTAGACATGTCTTCACATGGTTGTCGATGGCATGGCCCACCTGAGTTGTGTATACGGCTGATTTTTGGGATATCCCATAAACTATAGGGGACCCATCAAATGCACGGTGATGATGTCCGATCCACATTATGGTGGGGCCCACACAACTCGACCTCATAGGAAGCTCCCATGAGGTTGACCTCATAGTACCATTTCCCTATATATATATGTATAGAGAGAGAGAGAGAGAGAGAGAAAGAGAGAGGCACTTATGTACCTATTAAGCATAAATGGTTTGGTTTTCAATTGAATGCGAGTGTTTTGTACATATAGTTTAATCTACAAATTAGTTAGTTGATCATTAAAATGTGGGTCAACTCGACCCGACCAGGTTTAATTTTGGTTGGAAAAATCTATCGTGAATTTAATTTGGGTCGGGTTAGGGTTGAGGTGGAAACGACTCGACCTGAACTTGACCTGGCCCAAACCCGACCCGACCCGACCCGACCCGACCCAACCCATTGCCAACTCTACTCTCAGGTCCATGTCAAAGGAGGTCCCATGTGCATGGTGAACTGTCCACATTGAAGTTGGGGCTCACATGGTGGATGGTCCACAAAAACGGTAGGCCCCACATGATGGATGACCCCATATTAATGTGGGCCCACATATAGATGGTTCACATCAAAGGTTGGCCCATAATGATAAAAAACCTACATCTAAAGTGGGCTGGTATGATAGATGACTTGCTTCAAAGGTGGGGCCAACATGATGGGCGATCCACATCAAAGGTGGGCTCCACATGATAGGTAGTGGAAATTGAAGCTGGACCCCACATGATGGATGGCCCATATTGAGGTGGCTCCACATGATGGATGGTCCACATCAAAGATCCGCCCCCAATCATGAATAACCTGCATCCAAAGGTGAGCCTTGCATGATGGAAAACCCATTGAAGGTGGGGCCCACATGATAGATAGTCCACATCAAAGGTGGGCTCCATGTGATGGGCAATTAGTAATGGTGGGTCCCACATGATGGAGAATCCACATCAAAGGTCGGCCATAAGTTAAAACAAAAATAAACTCTTTTTTTTTTTTTTTTTTTTTTGGAGTTAGTACACACGGCCACACTGTTAGTAACCCTCCAATGTCAGCCACCCCCCACGTTGGGATTCGATACCTTGACCTCAGTGTTGAGATGATATTATCTTCACTCAGTCTACCACTGTCCTAAAGGTGTAGGTGTAAGAAGTTATGGCATAAGTAGCTTATCCAAAGTAATGTACGATCCAATAATTTCAACTTGAAAGCACCAGTTAGAGCGCATTAAGATGATCCACTTATAGTGTGATTTGTGTCTATGGTCCATTCACTGTTGGAGTTGCCAATTGAATGAACGGTGATCATGCTATGCATGCACGCTCTGGAAGCATACAAATTATAAAAGTTTATTTCTAATGAAGATTTTAGGTAGCTTCATCTCTCCACGACTCATGCAAGGAGTTCTTACAACAGCCACACAAATAACAATTTTCTCTCTTTTCCAAATCCAAAGGATCTCATACACCAATAACAAAAACAACTGCGATGTTTAGGCCAGTTTGGATGCACCATCAAAAGAGGTGTTTGACAACCTAAATGCTATTTTCAGCTAAATTACTTTTCGTGTTGTGTTTAGATGCACTTGGAAAATTTACTTCTTCCTAAGAACCACAGATTTGATCGTGCATCCAAACGGGCTCTATAATTCTTTCGAAACCCAATTAAGAATGGACAGTTGAATAACTAATTTTGTACGTTTTCTAGCTAATTGGATACCAACATATGATAAGACCAAAATGGGAACCACTAGTGCTTAAGTTTACATGCTTGACACTGTAACAAGATTGAGTCATTCAGAAGGTAGGCCCCACTATGTTTGTATCTAGGGCTGATATCAGCTGCTTCAATTTTGCCTACACTTATGTACTAGCACTGTTAAAATTTCTTTATTTGAGGAGTTGGCATAGTTATTAAAAGAACTTATTTTACATGCGTCCACTACTTATATTTAAAGGGGATGGATATCAGACAATTATTTATATACAAATATGAAAATAAATAGAAAGAGGAGAGAGCAAATAAAAAAATTGCATGCCAGCATTAACCCTTTGTTGGAAAGACTTCAGAGTAACCATTAAATCTTTCCCACCAATATGATACTATTTTAGGATATTATGCTATGAAAATGGGAGGCCCCACCATGAAGATCACCTTGCCTTAAAAATCAAGTCGATCCACTCATCAGATGGGCTATGCCTAGTCAATGGATCAGTATGGTTTTTGAGAAAGGTGATCTTCATGGTGGGGCTTTCCATTTTCATGACATAGATGTTTCATACAAGTGACGAGTATGTTAGTGGAAAAGATGGGAAGGCATAACAACCTGTGGTGCCGTTGCCTGCAGGCGATCTCATATCCAAGATAATCTGAAAACTAATCAAAATTGTCTAAGTGTATGCATTTAACCCAAATAGAAAAGGAAAAAAAATAAAAAATAATCCAACTTTCAAATGTCTGAAAAATAAGGGTGTATAAAATAGTTGATGAAGGGAAGAGTTGGTTTTACTTGCATTGCAACATACAGTCACCGAGCTCATATTGGGAAAATGGTCTATAATAGAGACAATCCATGTTTTAGGTGCTATCCTAGACTGCAATGAGAAAATCATTCTTGAAGGGATGATTCTGGGCATTATCATGTGTAGCTAAATCTAGGACATTGGATCAATGGCTCAAATTCAATTCCTAGAAATCAGTCGTAAAATCATCTTTTTCAGTGTGATCATTGCATCATAGGCCATTCAATATAGGGCCCAAAAAATGTTTAAATTATTATAAAATCTCTGCATGTGGGCCCCTCACGGCGAAATATGATGCCGATCATGATTTGCGACATAGCCAGAAACAAACTCTTATAACAAACGGCCTCAACCGGCCTGGGAAGTTGGCACCGTCATATTCTCTAGCACCCAACCAAAAAAAAAAAAAAAAAAAAAAAAAAAAAACAAGAATCCGTGTACAAAGTTAAATCATGTGGAGGAAAATGCGCCGTGGACACCATTAAAACACGCCCCACAAATGGAATGTCCGGCGTGTGGGCGGCGGCCGTGTTTGTCCAGATATGAAGTGTGCAACATGACATTTCTCTACCACTCAAACCTCTTTGAGTGCTGCTACAGTTCTCAGTGGGCCACCTCCCCCACATGGCATGGTTCCATTTGGGTGGGCCAAAGGGTGTACAAACCATGTGAGCACAAATACATTGACCCATGTCGTCCCCCCCCCCCCCCCCCCCCCCCCCCACTTTCTTTTGTGGAGTTTGATTGAAGTCAATGTGTTCTTCTCCTACATGGATAGTTGAGTCTTCGATCATCTGGTTATTATAAAGGGGGATATCTACAATGTTCCAAGGACCAAGGGTCACATAATTGAGCTACCAAACATGTGTATCTCGGGACCCAATTCAAAGATGGTAGCACTATTAGGCGCATTACACATAGATAGGATCTTGAAAATAAGGGCATAAAGTTCTTCTTTCAATGAAAAAAGGAGAAGTGTGGATGGCCCACCCAAGATTCTCAACTGACATGGAATTCTGAATGCAATGAAATCCAGAAAGACTAGGCATTGGAGTGACCACGTAGTGTTGAGGGAATACGCCTCAAGTGAGTGACTAGCATCGAGTGAGACCGACCCGTCAAGTATTTGGAATCCTACATTGAGGCCATCATGTTGTGTGTATGAATCCACTCCATCCATCAGGTGTGCCCTCAATGTTATGCTACTCGGTTCATAACTTAAAATGGCCCCAACACAAGAAATAATGGGAATGGGAACACATTATGTGGGATCTACCCTAGAATGTATATGCAATCAGACCGTCCATTAAGTCTACCTCAACAAGAAGGAAGATAACAAAAATCAGCCTGACCCAAAACTCGGGTAATAATGCTTAAATTTAGAGGTTTTATGGCTGATTTTACATTGTTCACCTTAGTATGGCCCACTTGCAGGTTGACTTTTGAGATGTACGGCGAAAAGGGGTTGCACACCTGATGAACAGAGTGGATATCACATAAAGAAAACATGGTGGGACCCAAAGAGGATGGGTGCTGTGTCCGACAACACATGTTGTAGATGCTTTCAGTCCATTGTATAAACACTATTCCCACAGCAGTTCTAAAGAGAACAGTACCTTGGTGTTGTCCAACAAAATACACCCATTAAGTAATTAAGAGAAATGCTCTAGTGCTCTTAGAGAGCTATTATAGTATCCATTGATCTGGACTGTTCATTAGATCCAACATACACTTCATGTGCTACCATGCAAACATCACAACTATCTGACAATGTAAGTCCAATAAATAATTTATATATTCTATCTATTTCTTAGGGTCGCTATGGATTGCCTATGATTCTAAAGAATTACTTTTGTTAGGCGATCCTAGCCGTACATACATGACATGGAAACGGCTGGAAAAATTAAGGCCAATTCAAGATCAATTTGATGAATCTGATCAGTGTGATTTTTACATGGTTGTCCATGAAATGTATTTTGAAATTAACCGACGGTTCAGAACAATCAATAAAACTGTCCAAGTGTCCCAATGCTACTAGGAGCACTGTAACTTACAATGCTCGCAAAGCACCGGAGCATTTCTAATTAAGTAATGTCCATTATTTTTAAAACTTCTGTCATGTAGTGAAAAGCACTTGTTAACAAACAGTCCTCAATCTTGCAGAATAATCATTAATATCACCACCATGATTGCATTTCTAATTGAAGCTATAAATGGTTGTCTGATCTTCACTCGAAGGTCGAACAACGGTTAAGATTTACACCAATTTTGTGGCCCACTGAAGAATGAACGGGCCTGATTTTGGAATTACGGTATGGTTAAAGTATGACTCATTGGATGGACGGTTTGTATTGTTCCCATCACTCTCACGGAAGATATTGGAACAGATATGGGCTACCCATGTCATCCTGCTTTGCCTACTCATTTCTCACAAAAGAGCGAACATCTATTTGGTGGGGGAATCGTCCAGTTTGGGCAGAAATCATTTGGTGCGATTTTAGGGTGTCATCCAAATGTTCCCTTAACTCATCTCCCGACAAATCAGGGGACATTTAATTTTAAATTGAAAAGATTTTCAATTTGTTGTCCACTGAATACCTGGGTTCTTGGAACCCTCCATGGGAGAGTCTTACATTGGCACCACTCACATTTAATATGTTACCCACTCAAATATTAGAGTCTGTTTGGTGGATGCCTTAAAACGAGTTCATTTTATTTTAGTTAATCATAATAATATATAAGAGTATTTTATGGGGCATTCAATCTTTGCAGAAAATAAGGTGTTCGATTGGTTGACCAGCCCGATCAATCGATTGAACATGCTTGGAATAACACAGACAAGTCTCTGGATGGTTTTAACAATATTTGATCGGTCAAACTCTCAAGCTGGATAGGTCATAGATATTCAAAATTACGGGGAAACTCTATGGATGTTTTTTTAGTATATTCGACCTGTTGAACATGTGTTGTTGACTAGTCAACCCATGTATTGACTCATCTTGATCTTTGTTTTGTTTTCTATATATATATATATATATATATATATATATATATATATATATATATATATATATATATATACACACGATCTTTTTTTTTTTTCCCTTTTTCTTCTTCTCTCCGGATTATTTTGTAAGTGTTTTCTGTCTATTATAACTTCGTTTTCGTAGTGATTCATTTAGTGTCATGGTTTTTTCATGTAAAATTCGTTTGTCTTTTGTGGTTGAATTTGCTTGTAAGATCGTGTATATTTTGTTTGATTCTCCTTTGAGTTGCTTCCGTGATCCTAATATAGAGATTAAAGTTTTTTTTAGAGAAGTTTTGAAAACAAAATTCATAGTCGATAATAATGATCTCTATATATAATTGGTTTGGCTCCGGTGGAACCGATACCACCATAAGCTTAGGGTGGTACTAGGCTGGTGTGGGGCACATGTGATGTATGCACTACATCTAACTTGTCCACCAGACATGCCACCTTAAGTTAAAACCATGGCCCAAAAGTCAGCTTGCGAAAGTACAGGAACAAGTTGGGAGTAGAGGCCCACACTTGATTTTCACCGGGGCCTATCTGAGTTGCAGAAATGTTCAAAATTTTAGCTTAGACATTTCGTCCAAGCAAACTGAAGGGTCCGAATGGCTTGGATTTCACATAAACATGGCCCATACTAATTAAGGGTGGATGGGCCCTCCCTCCCAACTTGTTCCAACCTTCACGGGCCGCCTAAGTTTTAAATTGAGCTAGTTTTTGTTCCCTGGATAGGTGAGGGATCCTATGGGCGGCTTGACTATCGTCCATACATTCAGTGGACCCCAAGCAATCCTGGTACCACCATAATCTATGGTGGTATTGTATCATTGGAGCGCACTTCATACATTATCATGATTAACTAAAATGAGATGAGTTTATTGGTAAGTGTCAGCCAAACGGGCTCTTACACTTGTCAAATGATGATAGTGAAATAACACAATAATGTAATTATTATTCAGTCCGATTTTTAAATATAGCATTATTGTGTTGAGGCGTATAATTCCATTTTTAGTAAAAATACAAGGCCATTATTTCTCATGGACTGCACATCTTCTGTTTTCCCGTATTCCCATTTTCTCTTTTAATGACCAGTATCGTTGCATACTGGTATTTTAAAATAGCATTATTTTGATACACATACACATGCATGAAAAATGTTCTTATAAGGCTGCCCTTACCCTAAGTTATGGTAAGGTTGAGTTTTGTAGGCCCCACCATAATGTGTATTGGACATCTACCTGGTCCATCAAACACACCATTTCTTGTGAGGCCTAGAGCCCAAAATTTAGCCTGGCCCACTATTTAGGCGGTCCACACCAAAGGAAATAGCTGAGATTTGACTTTAAACCATTAAAACCTTCTTGATTGTTTTAGGGCCACTAAGATGTGGTTTAGACATGCAATCCATTCATTGTGTTTGTCCTACCTAGATGAGAGGTTCTGCCAATCTTCATGCCATCAAAACTAAGGCGGACACCACGAAGTGATTTTCAAGGTTTTAGGCATGATTTTGTACTATTTAAGATGATGTGGCCCACCTAAGTTTGAATGTGGCTGCTTTTTTGGGGCATCTCATGTTTAAGAGGGGAGTAACCAGATTCAGGGTTCAACTGCCACATGCGTATCATGCCATGGACCACATAGCTCCACCTTGCCATAGGTCGACCCTGAGGTTGACCTCACAGGAACATTTCGCGCACACATTGCTATAAAAACAGAAGGAATTTTAGCCTCTGACCTAACCCCTATGTATTTAACATCTATAACACTACTTATAAGAGTGTGGGTCCCCTCTTGTATTCCTTGGGCTGTGTGCCCTCTTAGAGAGAGAAAGGCAGCCCTCATCACAGGACCCAGAAATAACCTGATTTGTGATTTGGTGGGCATATGGAGGGAAACCATTGGAAGAGGTATGCTCACCCTTGATTTTTACATGGCTCACTAAGGTATTCATGAGAAATCCACTCTAACTATAGATGTGTCATCTCAAATTAAGTTTAGGGATAAAACATCATGCTGAAATGTGATTCAACTTGGCCACACTAAAGGAAATAGTTGGAGGAGAGATGTCCACCCTTGATCTTTTTAAGGTCCATCGTAATGGTTATATATAACCCACTCTAACTATTATATGCCACACTAAATTTTTCCCAAGGTTTAGGTGGGCCACATGAAGGGAAATGGTTTGGAGGGTAGGTGTCCCATTTCACATTGTTTTCACTAAGGGGCCCGCCTGAATCACGGATAGAGCTGATTTTTGAAGTGGACTGGTGCATCTGATGTATAGAGTGAATTTCACGTACACATCACAATAGGGCCCTCTTGTGCCAATCAACATATGGGACTGTAAATTGCTTATTAATTTGCAATCCGATTCACAGGAAGCCATTGTATGTCCCCAAACCTTTTAAATGGCACATGGGGCATATTTTCCATCGTCATTCACTCATGAATTAAGAGCAAGACATGTTGAAAACATAATGCCAATTCAGTATGAATTAAGAGCAAGACATGGTGAAAAATTCATGCCAATTCAGTAATTTTAAGCTTAAATAGCATGAAAATGGACCGTCAAAGATTGAACGAAAAGCAAAATAGGTCCAATTATCATCTTGAAACATTTAGTAGATTGATCCAACTTTGTATTCTTATGATTCTATAGTAACACTTTGATTTGATGATTCTAACCATGTGATTATGGGTCACAAACATGAATGAGCGTAACAAATTAGCCCCATTAAAGGGGTTAAGATCATCCGATTAGCATGATTCTTGAAACATGGCTTGCTCCTAGTTATATAAATGAATGAATGGTCCATATCGATTATAGGTTACATCTTGTGCTTTTTAAATAGTTTTAGATGTTTTTAAATGCACACACACACACACACACACACACACACACACACACACACACACACACGTGCGTGCTCAAATAGATCTTGACTTATTACATTGTGATGGGTCTGGACTTTATCAATTAGAATTTGATTATCCCAAACTATTTATATGATAGGATTTCTCTTGTACTGGACATGCTCAGAAAATTTTATCAGACGTAATATTTCAACACTTGATTTTACAAAGGTTATGGTGGTCATTCATTTTCAAATCAAAAGAACCTAATTGGTATAATCTAATTACAACTGTAAAGTGTTTATAGTATATTCTGTTTAGCTTTAAATTGTAATATGTTTATAAGTAGATAGTTTTTTATGTTTGGATAACCTGTAAATTGTTTATAGTCTATAATTAAGTATTCACACACGACAGAGCTTAAAGTGGGAAATTCTTTAAAAACATCAAGTAATATATAGAGCTTATTTGGTTTACTTATTTCCTATGAAAAGCAAATTAAGGATGGGTGGGCACTCCCTCCCAACTTGTTCCAACTTTCGTGGGCCGTGTAAGTTTTAAATTGAGCTAATTTTTGTTCCCTGGAAAGGTGAGGCATCCTATGGGCGGCTTGAATATCGTCCATACATTCAGTGGACCCCACGCAATCCTGGTACCACCATAACCTGTGGTGGTATCGTATCATTGGAGCGCACTTCATACATTATCATGATTAACCAAAATGCGATGAGCTTATTGGTAAGTGTCAGCCAAACAAGCTCTTACACTTGTCAAATGATGATAGTGAAACAACACAATAATGTCATTATTTATTCAGTCCCATTTTTAAATATAGCATTATTGTGTTAAGGCAGACAATTCCACTTTTAGTAAAAAATACAAGGCCATTATTTCTCATGGACTACACGTTTTCTGTTTTCCCATTTTCCCATTTTCTCTCTTAATGACCAGTATTGTTGCATACTGGTATTTTAAAATAGCATTATTTTGATACACATACACATGCATGAAAAATGTTCTTATAAGGCTGCCCTTACCCTAAGTTATGGTAAGGTTGAGTTTTGTAGGCCCCACCATAATGTGTATTGGAAATCCACCTGGTCCATCAAACACATCTTTTCTTGTGAGGCCTAGAGACCAAAATTTAGCCTGGCCCATGATTTAGGCAGTCCACACCAAAGGAAATAGTTGAGATTTGACTTTAAACCATTAAAACCTTCTTGATTGTTTTAGGGCCACTAAGATGTTATTTAGACATGCAATCCATTCATTGTGTTTGTCCTACCTAGATGAGAGGTTCTGCCAATCTTCATGCCATCAAAACTAAGGCAGACACCAGGAAGTGATTTTCAAGGTTTTAGGCATGATTTTGTACTATTTAAGATGATGTGGCCTACCTAAGTTTGAATGTGGCTGCTTTTTGGGACATCTCATGTTCAAGAGGGGAGTGACCAGATTCAGGGTTCAACTGCCACATAGCTCTACCTTCACGGTTGACCTCACACATAAGCATTTCATGCACACATTGCTATAAAAAAGAAGGAATTTTAGCCTCTGACCTAACCCCTATGTATTTAACATCTATAACACTACTTATAAGAGTGTGGGGTCCCCTCTTGTATTCCTTATGCTGCGTGCCCTCTTAGAGAGAGAAAGAGAGTCCTCACCACAGGACCAAAAATGATCTGATTTGTGATTTGGTGGGCATATGGAGGGAAACCATTGGACGAGATATGCTCACCCTTGATTTTTACATGTCTCACTAAGATGTTCATGAGAAATCCACTCTGACGAGTAGATGTGTCATCTCAAATTAAGTTTAGGGATAAAACATCGTGCTGAAATGTGATTCAACTTGGCCACACTAAAGGAAATAGTTGGAGGAGAGATGTCCACCCTTGATCTTTTTAAGGTCCATCTTAATGATTATATATAACCCACTCTAACTATTACATGCCAAACTAAATTTTCCCCAAGGTTTAGGTGGGCCACATGAAGGGAAATAGTTTGGAGGGTAGGTGTCCAATTTCACATTGTTTTCACTAATGGGGCCCACCTGAATCACTGATAGAGCTGATTTTTGGGCCCTAGGCTTAAAGTGGGCTGGTGCATCTGATGTATATATAGAGTGGATTTCACATACACATCACAGCCGGGCCCTCTTGTGCCGATCGAAATATGGGATTGTAAATTGCTTATTTGCAATCAGATTCATAGGAAACCATTGTATGTCCCCAAACCTTTTAAATGGCACATGGGGCATGTTGTCCATCGTCATTCACTCATGAATTAAGAGCAAGACATGGTAAAAAATCATGCCAATTCAGTAATTTTAAGCTTCAATAGCCTAAAAATGGACCGTCAAAGATTGAACAGAAAAGCAAAATAGGTCCAATTATCATCTTGAAACATTTAGTAGATCGATCTCACTTTGTATTCTTATGATTCTATGTATTCTTATGATTCTATAGTAACACTTTAATTTGATGATTCTAACCATGTGATGATGGGTCACAAACATGAATGAGCGTAACAAATTAGCCCCATTAAAGGGGTTAAGATCATCCGATTAGCATGATTCTTGCAACATGGCTTGCTCCTAGTTATATAAATGAATGAATGGTCCATATCGATTATAGGTCACATTTTGTGCTTTTTAAATGGTTTTAGATGTTTTTAAATGTACGCACGCGCGCGCACACACACACACACATTTGCGCTCAAATAGATCTTGACTTATTACATTGTGATAGGTCTGGACTTTATCAATTAGAGTTTGATTATTTTCAACGACCCAAACTATTTATATGATAGGATTCCTCTTGGACTGGACATGCCCAAAAAATTTCATTAGATGTAATATTTCAACACTTGATTTTACACAGGTTATGGTGGTCATTATTTTTCAAAGCAAAAGAACCTAATTGGTATAATCTAATTACAAGTGTAAAGTGTTTTAGTATGTTCTGTTTGGCTTTAAATTATAAGATGTTAATAAGTAAATAATTACTTATGTTGGGATAACTTGTAAATTGTTTATAGTCTATAATTAAGTATTCACACATGACAAAACTTGACGTGGTAAATTCTTAAAAAATATTAACTAACATATAGAGCTTATTTGGTTTTCTAATTTCCTATGAAATGAAAATTAAATGAGCCATGATTATCATTTTCAAGTGTTTGTTTAAATGAAAATTATAGCTTATAAATCGAGAGTTAAATACACTTGTAAAGAAAGTAGGTAAAATAAATTTTAATCATTACATTTTCAAACTACAAAACTATCATTTTTATAATAATTTATGAGTGAAACAAACAATGTAGCGAAATCGTCATTGCAATCAATCGTAAGTGATGTCGCCACATAATTACAGGTGTAAATAATCATTACCTGTTGGTAATCAGAAAACCAAATACATAGTAAGGTCTTCATTTAAGATGGATCATTGAGATAAGTCCAACTTAGGAAAGTTTATAGTTGATCCTTATGCTAAACTAATCATTTAGTGAGCCGCAAAAATGGGCCCACTAATTCAAATTCTCTTTTATAATGAGAAACTATTAAATATCCATGCTGGTAGACTATGCGGATATTCAACAAGAGGTCTTGGTCTCGAAACCCATTAGTGGTGAAATATCTATGCTGCTGACAGCACCAGTGGGTGCGTTGCATGATTGACTGGGTGGGTGTGTTGCGCGACTGATTGGTTGGGTGCGTTGAATGACTGACAAAAAAAACAAAAAAAAAAAAAAAACAAAAAGGAAAAGTAAAAAAAGAAAAGAAAGAGAAACTATTAAATATAAACAGCTATTACTTCACTTGTACATGCAATGTGCTAGCAACATGTATAGTATGCTCCACACGTACAATGGCCACCACATTTGCTGTCCATTAAGCCCATAAATGGCCACCACATATGCTGTCCATTAAGCCCATAAATATTTCATTTACTATGATTCAAAAATCACACAAATTGGATGATCCAATTCATCTTTGATTTGATCCAATTCATCGAATGGGATGGCTAAGCTTGCCTACTAAACGTGATTCTTTAAAGTCATAGGCAATCCATGATGTGCGCTAACAAATAGATGGACCAGATTGTTGATTGGGCCTATTGCTTTATAAACCAATGTTGACCATCCATATTAAAGTCCATAGATCAAACGGTTAATATTAGGCATACTGATGGTATGTTTGCATGGGGGATCATTAAATGTGTGTTGGACATGTGAACAATTTAGTAATTGGATTGGGCTGTCTGCATGTCTAAATGCAAAAACGGATCATATATATATATATATATATATATATATATATATATATATATATATATATATATATATATATATATATATATATATATCTGTGTGTGTGTGTGTGTGGGGGGGGGGGGGGAGGGAATTATATGTGGCATGTGTGCATGCATGCCCCCACACACAAATATAGATAGCCGGCGGGTTAGCTATTTAGGGTATGGTACAATGACCGTGCAGGTAGGCCCCATTGTGATCTGTACCTGAACTCCATTGCACACATCAGATATGTCAGCCCAAGTTAGGCTTATGGACAAAAAATCAGCCATATCTATGATTTAGGTAGGCCACATGAGTGAAAACAGTGCAAACGGGTACTCCCATCCTTCAAACTATTTCCCATTGTGTGGCCCACCTGAACCACGGATATACTCGAGAGAGAGAGAGAGAGAGAGAGAGAGAGAGAGAGAGAGTCCCTTCTTCCTGGGAACGCATCTACTGAATGAACCAAACAGCATATAAACAACATTGTGGGCTCCACAAAACAGTTTGGGAGGTTTTATTGGTTGGGATTAGAGGTGGGCAACGATTAGATCCGAGACGAACATGGACCAGATCGGATCGTTCGGCTGCTTGAGTGAGTATGTTCGAAGAATGTTCAAACAAACATTCGAACATGGTGGCTCTGTTCGAACTCAATTTGGTCAGGCCCAATCCTGTTCGAACATGTGAATTTCGGACAATTTTTACGAGTTCGAATGAGTTCAAACAATTTCTCTTTTTTTGCTTGAAAATATTTTTTCTACTACTGAATACTAAATACCTATTTGTTCACAAATTACATATCACAAATGACAAATCACAAGGTTTAGCCACAACTAAATCTCCAATGAACCACACCATAGGAATGACATTATGATGGCATTAAACATCACTGTGGACTCCAGGGAGATTTCAACGGCAGGAATTTTCCTACCACCTTTTCCTTTAGTGCGGCCCACTTGAGTCTAGGATTCAGATCATTTTTTTGTCTTACCTCCTAAAATAATATCACAAAATAGACGGATAGCATGGATTCCTCACAAACATCACAGTAGGCCTCACCTAGATTTCCAGTGGCTTGTGAATGGAACGTGGGTTGGCTCATGGTTGGTGACGCCAACACCTGCCAACAAGCTGGTGTCAAAGCTCTGTGGGCCCCACCATGATGTATTTGTTTTATCCACTCCATCCATCCTTTTGTACAGCCTAAAATGATTTCACAAAATGGATGGATAGCGTGGATTCCTCACAAACATCACAGTGGGCCTCACTTAGATTTTCAGTGGCTTGTGAACGAAACGTGGGTTGGCTCATGGCTGGTGACACGAACACCCGCCAACAAGCTGGTGTCAAAGCTTTGTGGGCCCCACCATGATATATTTGTTTTATCCACTCTATCCATCCTTTTGTACAGCTCATTTTAAGGCATTAAACAAAAAAATGAGGCAGATACATAGCTCAAGTGGACAACACCACAGGAAATAGTGAGGAGAATGATGTCCACCATTGAAACCTTCCTAGGGCCCAAAGTCATGGTTATTTGTCATCCAATCCTCTCTCTCTCTCTCTCTCTCTCTCTCTCTCTCTCTCTCCACACACACACACACACACACACACACACACACCCCGAGTCGAATGAATGAGTCGAGTTGGTCAATATTCGAGTCGAGTCAAACAGGACTCTGATTAAAACCGACTCGAATTTTTTTTTAACACACTCTGCGTGTTCGAATTTTAAGATCGAACAAGAAGAATTTATGTTTGAACAGAGTTTTACCGGGTCGATCCATACGGTTAAACTTGGTTTGTGTCTAGCTCTAGTTGGAATTGCCTCCCAACCGTTCCCTATGGTGTGACCCACCTGAGTTTCCCGATTAGGCTAACTTTCAGCCTCATCGCCTAAAATCGAAGAGCGCATCTGATGGATAAAGTGCATCTGATGCACACATCACAGCAGCCCCAGAAGCCATCACTACCATAACTTATGGTTGAGTTACTACTATGTGATCGCTAATGCCTGGGTCCCACAATCTAACATCACGTGAGGGCCACAATGGATTGTGTCCATGAGAAAATGTACCGACAAAGGGGGATGGAGGAAGAAGATATTTGGAAAAATAAATAAATAAATAAAAACAAAAATTAAAGCTAGAAAGTGAAAGGAAACCACCACCACTACCATTGCACTCACTCGGATCATCTCTTCTGTCTATCATTTCATCAACCGTCCATCCAATCACCTTCTCATTCTCCATAAAGATGCTCAGACTGTTGTCCCTCTCTCTCTCTCTCTCTCTCTCTCTCGCTCTCACCTTTTTACACATCATTTTCTCTGCCCGTTTTAGCCCATGTGGGTCGGATTCTGGCTTACCCTTCATCCACAATATTCTCGAAAAAGCTGCTACATTAGGAAATCTTACCAACTTCCCGTGGTCCAAAATGTCCCTGGTGGTCCATTTGATGTTGTGATGAGTGGACCAAATTCCACCTTCGATCATGCTAGGGATACCATTGTTTGTCAGATCCTATTGTCCCTATATACCTTGTAGAAAGATTCATGTAAAGGAGATGTGCTTCATCCGTCCTAAGGCCCACATAGGCGCACCCATCATACACTTTTGATTCCGAAGTGTCATTTTGAGCCAATCCTCAATTCACATTGCCTATTTACACACACTTTCAAGTCTGCAGTAAACCTGGCCTCGTCGAATAGGAGCCAGTATGCACTTGCTTTTGTAGAAAACTCCCTTTCGCTGAGTTGTGTTAGGGCTGGTCATGAGCCGAGTCAGCTCGAGAAACTCGATCGACTCGACTCGAAAAAGCTTGCCTCAGCTCGACTCGACTTAGTAGAACAAGTCAAGCGAAGCTTCATTTAGGAGCTCGAGTCAGAAATTGAGTCAAGTTCGACCATTAGGTCACTCGACTCGAAACTTGACTCGATTCAAGCTTGACTCGGCTCGAGCTCGACTCGTATAGATATTTGTTATAAAAAAAAATAATCTTCTTATTTCTTGGTTCTTTCTCCCCCCCCCCCCCCCCCCCCCCCCCCCCCCGCACACACACACACACACACATTGGGGTCCAAGCTTAAGACATATAAAACCCTCACACGTTAGGGGGGGTTTCTTAATCCTACTATTTTGTTCAGGTAAGAACATTCCTTGTTGAGCATATCTGATGGATTGAGTAATTTCAAGTACAAAACATGGTGAGCACACAGTGGTTATGTTTTACATGCTACACAAACACAGGTGCTACGGTGAGACCACACACCATACATATCTACAAAACAGGGGCTATTGTAAGACCAAACACCATATGCAACTATTGATTGCAATTTTACGAGGGAGGTGGTGCATCTGATCCATGAATCAACTGAGTGTTGAACCTTCAATTTATACATTGCATAGCCCATTACATCACATTATATACATGGTTTGCATGTTTAAAAGGCCCATCTAACGCATGTTTTGTGATTGTAGGAATGAGAGCAGACTTCACTCAATTGGAGACCAAGAGAATGTATTTAGGACCCCTTGAATGAAGGCCCAAGGTGGACCAAAGAAGGAAGAAGAAAGAGGGAGAAAAGAGAAGAAAGAAAAGAAGAAAAAGAAGAAAAAGATCAAGGGCCGACCGTTCCAGACCGGTTGGCCGACCTGCCGGCCACTGTGAAGAGCACTGGAAAAGGACTAGTTGGTACGATCGGTCTTGACCGATCGGCCAACAGGTCGGTCACCATGCTAAAACCCCCTGGATTAATGGTCCGACCGGTCGCCCAACAGGTCGGACGCCACTCTGTGCTCACTGGAATGATGATAAGCTAGTCCGACCGGTTGTGACCGGTCGGCCATGCGTAAAAACGGGCAGTTTCCAATTTGGGCTCCGAAAATTCATGCGCAGTGCGTATCCTTACGCAATTTCTGGAAGATTCCTACGTAAGAGAGCTTCCCAACTATAAAAGGACACCTAGGGTCTCTTCCTAGGGCATCATAGAAGCCAAGGAACTTCGTGGGAGAGGAAAGAAGCCGTCGTCGAGCGTTTGCAACCCTCCAAACTCCGGGTTTTTATGTTTTTTAGTTTTCTTTTATGAGTTCTAGTTATAGTATGACAATGCTCGGCTAGAATCTCTCAGCTAAGGCTAAGAGGTGAAGCTTGTAGGCAATTTTATGTTTGATTCAGTTTAGTTCAAGTAGTTTTACTTCAAGTTCGAATTTTGATATTCTAGTTCTTATAAAATTGATAGTTTTACACGTTTTATGAGAGTTCATGTGCTCCGGACATAGATTCCTTGCAATTCTCTGAGATTATCATGTTTTGCTTGAGTAGATTCGAATTATGGTAACCCTTGAGTATGCCATAGTCCATAGGCATGGCTGTTACTCCGAAGGCTATGATTTCGAATTCTATATGTGTTGAATGGGACTAGAACTTGGAAGTTTAGCTTGAGTGGGATTGAATGTGTTTAATGCTTTATCTTCCAACTAGATGAGAGATAGGACTTCAAATTTAGTTGTGTATCATGCTTGGATTGATTGGATTGACATGGGATTACTACAAGTGGATCCTTGAAAGCCTTAGTCCCTTTAATCACTGTTTTTCTTAAGTTACTGTTTTAGCATAATTATCTCCATTAAGTCTCTTATTTGATACAAACGGAGTTGCTGGAATAGTTTAGAATTCGTTCTCTAATTCCCTGTGGATCGACCTTGGTCTTACTGAGATTTATTACTACATCACAGCCTTGCACTTGAGGCGAGCGAACACTGAGCCTCATCATGAAGATGGTCCACACAATAATTAGGGCAATCCATTCATGTGGTGGGCTATGCATGAACTGTGTTAATTATGGTTCAGAAAATATTACTAGTGGTCTGCATTCAATGCATGTGTGATCTGGCCAAAGAAAAAACCGATCAGAGCTAGGTCATTTTAATAGTGGGGTCCCACCTGTAGAAATATTATTTCTCCCCTAATATATGTATGACTTCTTGAACTTAATGTTGTTGAACTTTAATTTATATTTTGAGGTGGGAGCAAGCTCGACTCGACTCGAGGTAAGCTCGCCTCGACTCAATCCACTAGCTCGCCTCAAAAGTTTTAACAAACAAGGCAAGCTCTAATGGTAAGCTTGAGGGTGAGCTTGAGCTCGAGCTCGAGCTCGAGGAGAGCACAGATGAGTCAAGCCAAGCTTGGTCCACCTCGACTCGACTCAGCTTGATGTGCAGCCCTAAGTTGTGTCCAAACGGGTCCTAAAGAGGTCCGAAACAAGTGCCTCAGGTGCTATGGCTCAACACATGGATGGGGAAGTTGTCTATGAATTACTTGACTCTATGTTAATGTTAGCTAGTAATGATCAAGTAAGCTGAGTGCATCGAATCCTTACCATGCACTTGGTTGCATTTGGACTCACTGCCATTTGCATCACATATCAACCATCCATAGGTCCAACACCTTCATAAGTTACAACAATTGGATGGCCCTGTCTATTTACAATTGGACCCAACTTCCAACACCTTCGGAAGCCACAACAATACGTTCATTTTTACATGTTGTTGATTGGATGGTTTGGATCATCTAGTGTGTTATTTACTCTAGTAGCATACGAAGAGGGAACTTGACCTAATGATCAGGTTAGATTGATCTTTTTTTAGTGGGATTGTTGTGAGTGAAACGGATCTAATTCCTAGCCAACAACAAATCTAGATCAACCCTAGGTGTTAGAAATTCGAATCTAACACTGCCGCCAATATGTGTGTTTTGGGGAAGCACATTCAACAAAGATAGGATAATAACAATAAAGCAGATAACTAAACCAATAAAGTAATCACATACTGAACATAAGATTTTTTATGTGGAAAACCCTTACGGGAAAAAACCACAAAATAAAGCGACAACGGTCCACTATGATAAAAACCTTAGATTTATATACTACTTACCTTCTTCAATTACAGATGCACTCGATCTCCCTTGTGATGGCACCTCTAGGAAACCCTAGATTCCTTGAGAAAATCTCTTCTCAAGCACTTACAAGCTCCCTTAGCAAAGCCCTTGCCCCTTAAGAGAAAATACTCATATTATATAAATCTTCAATCTAAACCGAACTTAAGTACCCTAATTTGTGCTAATCCATGCAAAACTTCGGTCACACCTTCAGTCGACCAAGACATGGACAAGACTTGCGGTCAACCGAACCAGACCTCGGTCGACTGAACTACCCAGGACAACAAAATCTAAGCTACCTTGCACAACAATCTCCACCTTGACTTGCATTCTGCTAAGTCACCTTGAAGATCTTTTGTGTAATTAACCTCTACCTTGAGCGTAAATCACTCCTTGCATCCCTCCACCTGGAACGTAGCTCGATCCGCACTCTTGTGTAAGGGTGCCCAATCTGATCATCAATGACTAGTGAGATTGATTAAGCCCAAGTAATGCTTGAACTTCTCTATGGTCACTGAATTTTTCAACATGTCCGCGGCATTTTTGTCCATATGAATATTCTGAAAGACAATCTCCCCTAAAGTAATGAGTTCCCGTATCTTGTGAAACCTCATGTCAATGTACTTGGTTCTCGCATGATACACATAATTAATTGCCAGATGGATAATGCTCTGACTATCGCAATGCAACCGAATCACCTCCTACTTCAATCTAAGTTCACCTATTAGAACTTTCAATTATAATGCTCTTTTGACACCTTTGTCGCAACCATGTATTCCGCTTCAGTTATAGATAATGCCATCATAGATTATAGCATAGATATCTAATATATAGCTTTTCTTGTTAATTGTGAACGCTGGAAATCAGCACCCACACTTTTATGTTTGTTTTTAAGGCGCATGGGCTAATTTAGATTTTAGTAGACTTAGAGTCGCCACTAGCCAATTAATTCAAAATCCGGTAGGAGGCTAGAATCTGCAGAATCTGTAGAAGCCAAAGAATCTGACGCAGGTGTAGACGTGGTGAGATCGAGCACCGTCTCTCTCACAGGATAACTATTCCAAATCCACAGAGCCTCTGGGAATCCTCAACCTGACTTCCTTGAATCCACAAGGGAAGATCTTTCGAATCCATGAGAAATAAAGAAAATCCAAAGTTTTATTGCATAATGAGAAGAAGAACTATCTCCAAAATGAGATTAACAAGTGTTTAAATACTTAAAGGAAACTCTAATGTGGAATTAGAAAGATTCCTAACGAAAAAGGAAATAAAACAGAAAAAACAATGTGAAATTTTGGATGGTCGATTGATCGACTCGAGTGAGCGATTAATTAACTGGCGTGTGATTGATCGCATGCTCCAATCGCAGACCCACAAAACAGTCCAGAGAGGTCCAACAACAAATTATGATTTCTGTGCGATTTGCGATTGATCGCAAAGAACGATGGTCCATAAGTGTCTGGAATCCGTTGAGAAATTGTCGAGAACTCAAAATCTGCAGAATTTTCGTTGCATTTCCTTGATCTTCTTCTGGTCCTTTTCTAGTAGGAATGTGCTCGAACCACACCCTCGATCATGGGGTTCTCCCTCTACATTAGACTCCCCCACTTAAAAAGAACTTACCCTCAAGTTCTGCTTCAATTTGTGGTACCAATTTTCTTTCAACTTCGGACACCTTCGATAACTTGCTGTTTCCTTGAGCCTTGGAGAAGGCCTCCTTAATGTTGTCACCTGATCGAACAAAATGACCTGGAACTCTGACAACTTTGACACCACATCGTTAGCGATATGCGGGGAATCAACATCCGTTGTTTGTTCAAATAAAGCCCCGATCATCCCTGTCTTGATTACAATGTCATCAATTATTGGTGACATGCAAAACTCAGCAATGGAGTTATCTGAACTTGGATCATCATTCAGATTTTCATTCATTTGTGGTAGTGCCAGATCTACAATAGAGACTTGATCGACCACCTATTCGTTCTCTTCAACTAATTCTTCCTACACTGACGAAAGAAGCAGTTCAACAGAAGATGACTCCCCAGTCCGCATCCTCTTCCTGAGGCCCATCATCTACATCTAATAATCTTATTTAGATGCCTTGGTGACGATCGACACCATTTTTGCTGGTATGACATATAGGTTGTTGATGGGGTTGGAGACCTGTGGTGACATCATTTCAACCAGATCTTTTTCATCGATTAGGAAATAGGCTTGCAATCGTTGTTTCATCTGCTCCCACGAGCGAATTGGTGGTTTTCCTTCTTGCTTCCGACGCACATGGACGTCTTCAATCCACCAATCCCAAGCATCCTCATCCAAGTGGAATGTTGCGATTGAGATTTTTCTTTTTTCAGGAATTTTGCATGTAGTCAAAGCGGTACTTGACTTCAGAGAGCCAATTGTCGATGCGGTCCTGTCTATTGAAGATGGGAAGATATATCATTTTTCTATAGGATCGATCAGTCTACACAAGGATTCGATTTAATTTTTCGTTGATACGGTTAAACACAACCAACAACTCTTGTGTGGTTTGATCAACCTCTCATTGTACCTGATTATTTGGTGGAATTGACGCATCTGCTGAAAGATAGAGGGAAGCTTGTAGTCCTTACATAGTCTTCCATCTCTCCCGGTGGAGATTTTCCATTCTCTTCAAAAGATAATGGAACCCTTGAGCAACGTCAGAGGGTTTGTTGCCGCGACCGTCACTAGTTGCCATCAGATCGAAGGGGCTTCCTCTCTCTAATGCCAATTGACGCAGGTGTATACGTGGTGAGATCAAGCCCTGTCATTATCATAAGATAAATACTCTGAATCCACGGAGCCTCCGGAAATCCTCAACCGGACTTCCTTGAATCAACAAGGGAAGATCTCTCGAATCCACGAGAAATAAAGAAAAACCAAAGTTTTATTGCATAATGAGAAGAAAAACTATCTCTAAAATGAGATTAACAAGTGTTTAAATACTCAAAGAAAACCCTAATGCAGAATTAGAAAGAGTCCTAATGAAAAAGAAAATAAAACAGAAAAAATGATGTGAAATTTTGGGTGGTCGATTGATCGACTCGAGTGGGTGATTGATCGATTGGGTGGACGATTGATCGCATGCTCCAATCGCAGACCCGCAAAATAGTCCAGAGAGGTCCAATGACAAATTATGATTTTTGGGCGATTTGCGATTGATCAACCGGGCCTTGTCGATTGATCACAAAGAACAATGATCCTTAAGCGTCAGGAATTTGTCGGGAAACCATTGGGAACTCGAAATTTACAGAATTTTCGCTCCTTTTCCTTGATCTTCTTTCAGTCATTTCTAATAGGAATGTGCTTGAACCACACCATCGATCATGAGTTTCTTCCTCTACATCAGAATCCGAAGACTCTCTTTCTTTAAATTGACTCGTGATCTGCAACCTGTATTTCGAGTAAGGGACCTCAGTTACAGGGAGGAAGGTGTTAGGCATCCTCTCTGCCGATACAAGTGTGCGATCTCTACTTTATATGGTAAATTGATTTTAAGGGATAAATAATAAGATGCAAAGTATTTTAACAGGACTAGGTAGACTCAGGTTTCTGATGTGACAGGATTCAAAATTTGGACAAGCCACAGAGCATACATTTAGAGAATATCTAGACAAGAAAATGGGTTAAGAGGAGATGTGATAATGCTAAAATGATATATAAGAGGACTAGGCTACCATGAGTTTCTAATGTGATAGGATCTAGAGTTTCGGCAAGTCACATAACATACATTCAATGGAAACTTAGAGAAGATGGGGGGTTGAGCATGGAAGTGATAATGTGATTAGTAAAATATGAATGCAAATGAAGATATCTGATCCTAGGCTTGCATCTAGGAGCAGTTAGGATGATGTATGAGCACTATGACTCGAAAGGGTTGACCCAAGTGGACTAGAGATAACTCACATATATCCCAAGAGTTTGAGAAAAACGTTGTGATTGTCTGTGTGCTTTCCGTGGTATTACAGGCAACCAATCACAACTCTTTCACGTCAGATCGATAATAGCATCAGTGGTAAATTTGAAAAGTAGTGCCCCAACACTTCGCTACCTTACAGGGATCCCCTACTTTGTGGATTTGTGATGATCTTTTCTACGTGATCATCTTAATAGTATTTGTTTTATTTGATCATCAAAGTGGTTAGCTACCATGTGCTTTCTGCGGCCTTACGGGAAAGTTACTACTACCAACTTGGACTCGATCAAACTCTGCATACATTCCAAATTAGGTATGTGTGAGTGACCTTTTTCCATACAATCTTCTAATTTTGACACATTGGTTACTTATCTTTTCCACTCTTTTACAAACGATTAGTCTGATTAGGGTTGGATCATTTTCATCAATACTTGCATTGCATTCATCGCTGCACACCCGTCCTGATATTTGGAAAGTTTAGGTCGACTGTGCTTATCTTGCATACTGATTTAAAACTCTGAGGAAATAACGAGAAGTCAAATCTTAATTCGCTATTGCGCTGGTAACCACCGACAGGTATAAAAGACCTCTTAGTGCCTTGGTTATTGAGCATTATTTTTGAAAACTATCCCACATGAGAGCTACGTTCCCTAAGGGTTTTATTGCAGCAATTTTTAGAGATATTTTCTAGATTGTTTGAATAGATCCGTTTAATTTCACATGAGGGCATCGTCGTCTGATTTTATTTTGGCATTTGATTTTTTTTTAGTAATTTTTTTAAAAGTGTCCCAACCTATAGATGGATGTGATCCTAGGGTTTTTATTAATGATTTTTTGAAGATAAGTCCAGCTGGTTTGGTTATCTCCAATGGGTGTTCCCATGGGTCTTTTAACTAATTTTATTTTTATTGGAACTATACAAAGGATCTAATTCATTTTTTTGTAGATGGATGGCTATGACCAAGATCGGGTTTTATTGAAAATATATTTTTATGATTTTTAAAAAGGATCTGATCCATTGTTTCTCAATTTGACAGTTCTGATCGAGATTGGTTCCACTAGGGATATATTTTTAGTTTTTCAAAAGGTGATTCGTTCTTATCATTTCACGATCCAACAGTCGCTAATGGGTTTTTATTGGAAATTTTTTTTTTGTGATTTTTAAGAAGCAATCCGGTCCATTATTTCGTGATCCAATGGTTATGATCAAGTCCGAATTTTATTAAAATATTTTTGTATGTTTTGGAAAATAATCCAGTCCATCATTTTATGATCCAACGATCATGATCAAGTCCGAGTTTTATTAAAATATTTTTATTTTATTTTTGAAAAGTAATCATGTCCATCGTTTCGCGATCCAACAGCCATGATCAAGTCCGGATTTATTTAAAATATTTTTGTGATTTTCTTTCCTTTCTCTTATTTTTCTTGATTTTTTCTCTCAATTTCTCCTCTTATTTTGTCTTTTCCCCCATTTCTCTCCATTATTTCTCTTCAATTTATCGTAGATTCCCAATTTCTCATGAGATTTTCCCATCTCATAAGAATCTTTGCTCTTTTCCCTTTTTCCACCTTTATCCACTAGATTTTTGGGACTCGCCTAGACCTCCCGTGCATCACCCATCTCATCAAGGTTGAGAGGGCAGCAATGCTCTCTTTCAGCAAGGGACAGTAGTCCAACTACCACTGGTGGTAGTTGGATTATCGTCCGAACCCCATTCGTCCGATGGTTTCTTGCGTGCACTGGTCTAAAGCACGCCTCCTTCTTTATATGATCTGCTCATTTTGAGTTTCAAGGATGCCATTGCTGCTCTCTCAAGCTCCCTTTCTTCCTTCTTTCATCCCTTCTCTTTTCACTTGCACTCTCCTTCTTTTTCCCCAACTTCAAGGTGCTCCCTACTCTTTCTTCCTCCATTTTCCAAAGGTGGTTCTTTGGGCATTGCTATGGTTTTAAAAGATCCAAGCCTTAGAGCCTCATCCATTTCTTCTTAGCTCATTCAATAGGAAATTTCCAAACATCCTTGCTTCCTAGGATGATTTTGGGGACTTTAAATTCGATTTTCCCCTTTGATCAAACCCTCGACCTGCTGGAAAAGCACATCCACATGATTACGAATTTGAGCTCTTACAGGGTTTACATGGTTGTTTGATTAATTAATTTTGTGTTTGAACTAGAATGAACGCTTGCAAAGTGTCCTCAAGGGTATTCTTTTGTGAGGGCACATAACATATACTTTGACGAGTAGGAAGCCCTTAAGGAGGAATCTTGCATTAGCGGTAGGTCCAGTTCTCCAACTAAAATTTACATGATTCCGCTAGATAGGATTGTATGTGTTTGAATTTGGGGCATTGAAGAGGTGTTGATAAGCATACCGTTCAGGATGTTTAAAGGCTAAAAAAAGATCAAGATCAAGCATGCTAATGATCCTGAAGAAAATCGAGCCATGATAGCTAGGGCTTCACCTCTTAGCCTTGGGTAAGAGGTTCTAGCCAAGCATTGACATGTTTGAACTAGAAAGCAAAAGAAAAAACTACAGAAAACATAAGAAAAAAAATAGAAAATCCCAAGTCAGAGGAGTTGTAGACTCTCCATGATGATCCTCTCCACCTCCAGCAACTGTAGAACCCTTCTTGGATGTCTTTAGACAAGATTAGAGGTATCATTTTATAGAAAACTTGCACCATCACCTTGTAATCTTCCAAAAATTGCACAAGACTTACGCAGTCCAGGCGGTGGTCGACCGGTCGTGGCCCCCTGGCCGACCGATCTTGTAATAACCCGAAAATTTAGTACACGAGTGTTATAGTTCACAAGTTAAAATTTAAATTTTAGGCTGCGTCGTTCATACGCATACACACATATCACACTTTTATACGTATTCTGACACATTTTAGACCTCTGAAAAACTTAGCATACCTAGTTAAGTCAATAGACTGTCTACTAAAAGGATTTATCGTTACTAGATTGAATGATCTAACCATCCACTCCGATTTCGAGTCACGCGATCAATGTAAACCGCCGTACATTATCCTGTACACATGTATGTCCATAAATAAGACCCTTACATTGTATCCATCACAAGATATATCCTTAGACCAGTGATTTCTTGGCCCTATGAACCTGCTCGGGTGTGTTTGTAACACCCTAGAATTTTAGAGTAATCTAAACTATAAATTAGTTAATTAGTTAAGTGATTAAATAACTTAAATAATGAATAAGTTAATATTAAACGACCCGTAAGGATTATAGTATGTTCCTTCTATTAGAAGTGCTCAACATGAACACTAGAATAGTGTAGAAGTGGCAGGTTCCACATAATCTACAATAAATCAGAAAAATATGCTATTAATTGAACTCAAGTTATAAGACATTTGCATGGATCACTATTTCTGGTGATCATTACCGTACAAAACTCTATACAATAGTTCTAGGACACGATCCAACCATACATGTCAAATTTCAACCCTCCGATCATCCTACAAGTACCCTAATCAGAAATCGGGCCATAAGTGGGCCATCTAACTTCGGAACAGTCTCATTTTTGGTGTCATAACCTGAAATCAAGTGGCCTATCTAATGAATGGAGTGGATTGTGCATATACATCATGGTGGGACCCACGTGCATCGCATGCACTATAGACGTGCGGTCAACTCGCGTTGACCGCGAGCATGAAGGAAAATTCTCCTTCTTCTTCGTTATTCGTTCGCAGCAGCTGCTGCGAGCGGACGTCGTCCGCTGTTTCATCCAAGCCGTCCGTTGATGGGCCAGCTCGTGTGGACCCCACTTGTCCGGCAGCATGCCCTTGTCATGCACGTACAACGCACGTAATATATATATATATATATATATATATATATATATATATATATATATATATATATATATAAAGAGAGATTGCGTCATCTGCGGGCGCTGTTACAGCGTCCGCTGAGACAGCGCTGCCGCTGCCGCCATTACCAGTCCCCACCGTCCATTGTGGTGGATCCCATCAGCCGATCCAAGCCGTTCATCTGGTACGGAGCGAGATTCCGACCAAGCTTGGGATGTATGCTTCTGGTGTGACGCCGTTAAGAACACAAAAGCTCCGGCGCAAGAAAACGTGCGCGGGAAGAAATTTTGGATAAAGGTGTGCTCGACCGTCCGTTTCGACATAGGATTCTTGGGTAGGAATCCTCCTTCAAAACCGACAGTAGTAGGGTGTAGATACTAGGATTCCGTGGAGCGCAAGCATCGGCATAACGCAATTTTGGAAGAAACAGCGTCCGACCGCTGTCAACGTTCGACCAGCGTACGTACACTTGGGTGGGCTCCATTGTTTGATCCAAACCGTCCATTCGATGGGCCACCCTCACGTTAGTAAACATTTGAAATTATAGGTGGATCAAAGGACGTATAGAGTTACAATGGCAGCTGCAGGTGGACATAGGAATCCTTGTGCGTATTAGATGGAGAGCAGATCCGACGTCGGGTCGGCCCTGGTGTATCTATAAAAGCCCATCTCCCTTGCTGGGAGAAGGCAGATTCCACGCAAAGAGGAGAGAGAAAGAGAGGAACGAAAGAAAGAGAGAGAGAGCAGCGGTGAGAAAGAAAGAGAGAAAGAAACGAGAGAGAGAGAGAGATAGGCTGTGAGAAGAGAGAAAATTTAATACATATATAAGTTGATTTAGACTAAGCATGATGATCTTCCTAATCAAGAGACTTAAATTGATCATTTAATGCTAGAATTGCGTAGATGGGTAGTCTAACACGACTCCAACACATACGCATTGCATAAGCTAAGAGCGGCGCTTAGAATCATGGCTAAGTCCTTGGGGGTGAATAGAACCACTTAAAATTCTTGCTTAGTTAAAACTAATTTACCAATTTAACACAATTAGGCAATTAACACTTAGGCTTCCAAGTCAAGTGGGTCTAATCACATAGATTATAAAATATTAAAAAATCTAAGCAACTAGTTTATAAGTAGATAGTGTGCTTGTGTGTATTCATGTGTAAACCATACAATTCCTAGCATACATCTAAACATGCATTCATATAATTCATATAATTAAACTCATAAGCATACTTAGAAAATCATGCACCAATAACAATCACAATAACATAAGCATGTATAATGGTTCTGTTTCCCTACTCCACTCCCGGCTGAAGTACTCTTCCCTCGAGTGTACCAGATTTCACTATTTAAGAGTTTTAATAGGTTCCTCCCAACCTTTACACTTGGTTTTCAATAAGTTAACCAAAAACCTCGATCTTATATAAGGACCGGCTCCCACAGAGTCTTAGTTAGTTTTCTATCGGCTAACTAACAACCACTACACGTACACTCCCGTCAGAGGCCTACACAAGGGGTTAGTTTAGGTCATACATATATAAGAACCAAGGTCTTACACAAGAACTTAATGAGTTTGGGTCACAAACTCTACACTCAATCCTACACAAGAAAGGAGTGTAACATGGACTCTTACAATTGACTACTTATCGAATTGAGCCCCTTTTAATGTGCTTTGCTTGAGTTGCTTCTTCATGCTCTCCCATTCTTGAATCATCTCCTTATTACTCTCCGATCATCGATGTTTAATGGTTCAACTCCATGATCAAACACCTTGCTTGCAATGCTTCATTGACGTGACCAAGGTGATGGAAGTTGGTGAAATCTCTACAACTTAAAGATAAGAGTTAGTTCCATATTGTGGATTCACCTAAATGGGTCTTCTAAAGAATTTAGGTAAGGATCTATATATTGAATTTGGTGTCCATTCTCTAGAGAGAGGTGGAGATCAAGTTCATCTTTAATATGAGCTTGAAATGCTCTTACTTGTGATGAATCACAAGGAAAATGACTTGAATCTTGTAGGATTAGAGCCTCTATGGATATGAAGTTGTGGTGGTTTCTAATGCACAAAAACTCATCAAAATGTTTAAAGCTGGTAAACCCTTTATAAAAAATAGCTTTGCAACAGTAAAAAAAAAAGGGCAGAAAATGGCTACTGTCGATCAGTCGACCTTAGCCTTCGACCGATCGACAGTCACCTTTGATTTATCGAATTCTTCACTTCGATCAGTTGAGCTTAATTCGAATTTAAGGCAAATCTCACTGGACTGTTTTTTTGGGGTCTTCAACTAGTCGAGGTCGACTAGTTGAGATGGGTCAAGGATGTGCTCGATCGGTCGAACTATCATAGATTGTTGTTGTTTTGGGTAGTTTGTTTCATAGAAGCTTGGGTCTCCTAGAGCCTTACAAATGTGATCTTTAAGGGGGTCCTAAGGCTGATGAATGACCAACTAAAAGTTTACCTATTAAGCTCTAATCATCTAAAGGTTAAGTTGTTTTGAGTCTAAGGTTAAGGTCACCAATGCACCTCCGATTTATCTATTTCTTCATTCCTTAATGCTCCTTGTCTTCACATGTCTTCAGTCTTCAGCTTTCAATGGCTCAATCAACTCACTGACACACAAACTCATATGATTAACAAACAAGTGCACAAATCAGTGCATTAACAAATGTAAGTATACAACGAGTCTAATAACAAGATTTATATTCATGAACACTCAAGCTCCTATGTGGGATAATGCAACAACACCAATTACTCATTCAGCTTAATGATTGAGATCTTTCCATCCAACTAGTTATTGAGTTTCTCATACATGATGACCATATAGAGATAATCACTTGTCCTAAAACCTATTAGGTGGTCATGATCTAACAAGGTACATACATCCATGGAATACAACTCTTCCTTAGTCATGGACTGTTGTGCCCAAACTCAAGTTCCAAGGACAATAGAGGAAACCTTCTGCTTTAACCCATGTTCACTCATGTTTAAGATATATTCACATATTAATTAAGGCATAAATAATATGTTCACATATGACCTATGATTATCATGGTATACCGATAAGATCATCAATTCAATGGTTAAGATAATCTCATTTGCTTTTTAATGTATATAACACTAACATGGACAACTAGTGACTAATAAGGAAGAGTCACATGTGGATGAGAAACACCCCAGGCCCAAGCTCTCCTCTCATGGGTAAAGACTTCCACTTGGTGCCCTTATTTGTGACAACTCCTACCTTTAACTACCTATGCAGCATAGACCATTGATTCAAATGCACTTGATTGGGCACAGTTGGTTCTATGTGTATACTCATGCATAAGTCTCAATAGGCACACTTATCAACTTCCATGATTTAACACATTCTACTTTGTAAACATCATCGGCCAAAAACCATTTGAAAATATTTAATATTTAATATATGAGGCCAAGTTTCTTGCTCTTTACGAAGAGTGAACTTTCCTTTCGGTGCCTGCTAATTTGTACATGTGGGCCTATAATTGGTTTGTCCATGATCAATGTCCACATCATGGATGAACCATGTCCAAGATCCTACCTGCCAAATCTTATCTTTTCTCCATTGAAAGTATGCTATTGGTCCGTTTCTTATTAACCATTTATTTACACCCAAACGATGGAAAAGATTGGAGTTGACCAAATGAAGATATTTTGGGTGGCATGTTTTGTCCATGATGGGCCCATCCAATTAAAACAATCATGTGTGCCCCATTTACAAAATGTTGTCCTTCATTCATTCAGCCACTATGCATAAGTTCTTCACATATCAACTATATGTGATCATCTATGATCTTTCTAAAACCTATCTCAATAATCTAATCTTTAACTCAATTGATATTTTGCTAGACCAACTTGACTCATTTAAAAGGTAGATAAAATATATTAATAGTAGCGAAAAATAGTAAAATAATCATCTTAAATTAAAGAAAAATGATCCCATGCTCTTAGAGCAATAGAAATTATAGTGATCCAAGTTGCATCTGTCACTTGGACAGTCCAACCGATATATCTGAACCGTCTATTATGTCCAAAGGAGATTTTGTGGACCACCATGCAAAAATCAAGCGGATTGGATGAGTCAAATCCATCCCTGATTTATCCTTATTTTGTTACCCTCCTTTTCCAGAGCTGAGATTGTTAAGATTGCCTATCGAAAGTGACTCTTTAGAATCACAAGCAATCTATGATGAGGCCCAATAAATAGACTGATCAATTTGTGATCGGGACTATTTCATGCAGATGATCTTGACTATCCACATTAAATGCTCATGATCAAATGGTTAAAATTGTCAGATTGGTGTGATTTTTGCATGGTAGCCCATGAAATCTATGTTGGACCTAATTGGCAATCTAAATCAATCGACTGGATTTTCTTAGTGCCTCAATGCATCTAGGAGCACTATAACTCATAGTGCCTTGAGAGCAATGGAGCATATCTCTAACTCAAAACCATAAAATAAAAAAATAGGCAGCAAATGTTATTAGTAGTGATAAATAGTTAAATAAAATAGTCCTCTTAAATTAAAACCATATAAAATAGCTAAATCAAATATTGTTTCATCCTGTGTTTGTTACAAATGTCTGCCTTCTATGACAGAGGCATGAGTTTGAATATGTTACAACGTATGACCATCAATGGCTTCATTCGGTTACTGCTGAAACTCCTCTCTTATAACAGATGAAGCTCCTCACATCCTGTCCTCCTACAACGGATGAAAATAAATGGCTTCTCTAATGGTAACACACATAGAACCCAAATTGGGTATGATGCCAACCTTTATAAAAGGAGTCATCCACGAGCATCTATGGTAGAGAGAGAGAGGCATAAATATACGATAAAGAGAGAAAAATACCTGATTTTGACATACAAAATCCTTCTATTGGTGATCGAGCCTAGTGGCGACCTCTTTGTCCGATCTTTGGAGTATCACTCTCAACTTTTCAATTTTTATAGTTCACCGGAGAGTGAATCGTATTGGGGAACTGTGAATTACATTTAGTTGTTTAGTCGACCAAGTTGGCAAGCCGACTCTGATGAGTC